>JAJIZN010000002.1:0-1200000 GCA_028637585.1 Xylariaceae sp. X187 | reverse complement strand
CCATCAGTACCACCAGTTGCAAGCAAGGTACTCGTCTTGTCAACGGCCAAGACAAGAACGGGAGTGGCGTGTGCTCGCAACGTTCTCACAAGTCGAGGTTCTATTGATTCGTCTGCCTGTGACCTCTGTAAAGAGTATATTCGCATGGACAACGATCGGGAGCAGATTATGAGGTGCGAGCCGGAAGGTGTTACTATCAAAGGATGCTATCAGCGACTCTCGCATTCTCTCACTCATGGGAAGAGTGGTAGCAACGTACAAGTTAATGTCGATATGAGCTCGCCATCCTATTATGTTGAAATCCCGTTAGTAAATATGCTGAGAGTAATCCACAATTGGAGGGAACCAACCCCATCGATTTTTGCCAAGTGTTTCCCGGTCTTGATGTTAGTTAGAATCGCGTCTTCGCCCAAGGTAGTAGCTAATATACGAGCACTGTTTTCTATGGAAACAGCACCCCCAGTAAAGATGGGCCGGAAAACCTCGCTCGCCGCAAAAGTGGTCTTGAATGGTACTTTCGCAGCCATACTGATAACGTCTGGTGCAGTCAACCAGATTGCGCTTTTGGTATCGGTTGGTGCCGAAAGCGATTGAACTTACCTTACATGATTTGAGGGCCGAAGTTGAATGCTCCAGAAATTTTTAGAGCTCAGGAAGAGACGAGACTAGGTACCGATAAAGATAACGAACCTATGATGTACGCTAGTATGTATTCGTGCAACTACCGGTATGTACTTAGGTATACCTAAAGTAGGGTATCTAGGTAACTACAGTCTGTAACTAACTGGGTAATCCACTACCTAGGTACACACCTAACTGTAGATAGGTACTTACCCACCTCCTAAAAACGGGCGCCACTTCGCGAGACCCACTGTACACCATCTTCTACCTACCTAGACTAGTTGCCTACGGACTTGGTTAGTTACAGAACACCTCGGATACGGTACCTGCCTAAACTACCTACCACGTCAACTGATTTTCTCAAGGTATCGTAGTGGCCGATATCTCCCTTGTCATCTAGAAACCCTTTTTTCCCTGAAACTTGCAGACACCAGCACGATACTTACCGATCCTCGCATTGCCTATACATTCCTCAGAGCTAAAACAAATCGTCCTGCCATCCCCCACGTTCTCTAAATTCTCAAGGCGACAAAATCGAACCGGACATCTTATCTAAGCAGTGTACGCAGTATTAGAGCGTGTGCGGGCAACCGTCCACCGTATCCCTCCCTACTCTGCACAATGACTCCGGGTTACTAGGCCCTCAGGCTTTCAAACTTTACCGCAATGGGACGCCATGAACCTTTAACCTCTTTGGCCTTGGTTAGCAATAAATCCTCTGTTCATCCGTCCGCGCTTACGCTTATACAACTTGACAGGGGAGATCACCCTACGACGATGTCGTGGAAGGGGAAGGTGAAGCTGATTTTCGTGAGCCCGCCAAGCAGTATGACGAGCACGGTCGCGTCGTCAATGAGGAAAGCAAGCAGAGAAACAAGGCCATCATCCGCGCCCACAATGAGGTTATGCTTGTGATAGGTGTGGCTGAGCCCGAAAATGGCGGCCCTGCGGCGGATTCCACGAGGCTCCATCGCGAGTACGAGAACGCCGTCGGCAGACATTTCATTCGTCTGGGGCGTATTCTGACTGTCGCCGGTGTGTGGGGAGTTCAAAGCATACGACAGCGTATCTTAGTAGGCCGTTCCATCTAGACCATGGTATACATATTTCAGTCATGTTAACGTCGCGCCAGGTGTACAAGGAAACCGCTCGGTTACCATTTCTCGACATGATGCTGAGAGAAGGCAGAACACATACACTGCCAAAACTGTTGTTTGCTGGAATGCCTTCATTCTTCAGTGCGTGGTCTTTGCAATGGTGGGCAAGAACCGCGGCAGTTGCTCGGAACCATGCTTGGTAAGGCCGTGACGCTTTCGCTACTGCCCAATCGCTAACAGGCTGCAGGCTTCGGGCGTTAATAACCTATGTTAAGTTTCACCTCCAAGTATTTGTTGCTATGCAACGTCTGGACTTGATACCTGGCTCTCGTTGGCTTCCCAACCCAAGCTTCTTTATCCCCTTTTCACGTTCCTCCCCGTTTATTGCTCCACCATCGCTAGGCTCGCCTGGTGCTGAGACTGCTTTCCAATGGGCTGCAAAACTTGGTATGGGGCTTGCTCCATATGCAGGGTATTACTTGATTGGTCGTGCCTGGGACATTCTCAGCCGTTCCATACGGCCTCAGTTCCACGCCAATCTCCCGCAGCCCGGCTTGACTTTAAGCACAAGTCTCCGAGGCCTAGGGCCCGCTAATACCGCGCACATGCAGACTTTTCCGGACTCTCCTACTCTAGGAGCTGCAGACCGGGAGATTAGGCACAGCCAAAGCCCAGAGATGGCACAATTCGGCCCCTTAGCTACACATGGCGAAGTTATTGATGATGTCCTTCCCACCGGGACACTTCACGGAGAGAGTTTGCTCTTAAGCCGTGGAGGGGATGGCTACGCTACAGATGATGAAGATCCCGAGACGGTTCATCCTCCCTTGATCAGCTTTGATGTTGATACGAGTGAAGTCGCAGAGCCCCCCACAGGAATATGGTCCGCCGAACTTCGCCCCACCAACAGTGACGGCTCCGGTGCACAACACAAGGAAGCACCCAGATATGTGGTCAACACACTGACTAGCCTCCCTTCACTTCTTGCCGGGGATGTACTTACAAACTCCGTTCTACATACACTCTTAACCCCTTTCAACATCGTTGTATTTCGGGCCATGGCGAGGGCGTTTTCTTCCAAATTTGGTCTTCCCGTTGCGCACATGTTTGAAGTAAGCCTACTGAGCAGTTCAGGAACGCAGATGTTTATCAGTGTCGCTCAGGTTGAGGTTCTGAAGTTCATCGTTTCTTTTGGGGTCTGGGCATTCATTACGCGTGTATCGCAACGATTTCACGTCACCGACGAAGAGTGGAAAGAGTATCGCCTAGGGCAGGCGGCGGAGACGCAAGAGTCGCAAGAGTCGCAAGAAGCGCATATTGGTGTAGTGTACACGGCTGCAAGACCATAGCAGACAGACGTCACCGCGCCATTCGTTACGTTCCTAAACTAATATCTTGTCACGCAGCCGTGCGGGGAAGATATGTGTATACAAAGATCGATATCTGTCACAGAGGGGACGTGGTTTAACCGTTGCTCCTAAGCATCTGGCAGGCATGATTATACCCCGTGTTCTAGTAGCGTAAGAGGTTCAGCACATAGGTTGCTAAGATTGGGAATATCCAACGAGAAAAAGAGTCGCAACTAGTAAAGTTCGAAAGTACATGAATAAAACGGTGCTAGCTGCAAAAAGCTTGCCGAGATGATTGGGAGTGAAGTCAAACTGTCGAGCGCCTATCTAGTTGACGAGAGAATATAGATAGAGCGAGCCGGCTCGCTCGGAAACTCTCCAGGATTTTACTAACCTATGTAATTAGGGACCAGGTATCTATTACCCTGCACATCTTCAACGGGGCCAGTAAGAAAGAAGTACCTACCTATTACCTACCTATATACATAACCATCGACGATGATGTTGGCCAACATTTTCGCCGCCCATTAGATAACCTTAGGTTGCACCTAGCCACGGGTCTTTGGGTTTATTTTATTGGGTCCACGGCGCTTGCGGCGTTTATAGATAAGTCGAGTCTAATGAATTCGCCACTGACGACGATTGCTATCTAAGTAGCGGCCGGGAACTGCTGCCGGTATTTAATCTGTCGCTTTACCGTATTATCCATCCATCTAATCTGCAACGAAGTGTCCATCATAACCCGAACAAGGCAACATGTCCGTTGCCGGTAGTCAACTATTGAGGCGGTGGCAAAAGCCTAGGTGTTAAGATCGCGGATATTAATATGTATCTACTGCAGATCAAGTACCTAGACGAAGCCGATGTCGGTCGTGCGCGCTTGTCAAAAGGAGGGCATGGAAAGCGGCCGCATAGTTATAGGTTAATGCCTATCTAGGTATAACTAGGTACAGTCTACCTAGGTATATACGTACGCCTTACCTACAAAAAAGGATGAACAACAGGTAATAGGTACTCTTATCGCAGTAAATTCCGCCGCAATTCTTGGGGGGGAAATCTCCCATGACTATGAAAAAGAAAAAGAAATCCCGAGAGCCTGTAAATAGACGGTCAAGTTGCAGTGTGTAGATACCTCCTGACTTGGCGAGTTACGGATCTGGAGAATGTTACCTACAGGTTAAATACCCACCTAGGTAACGTAGATAGTATTAAAGATAAGACACGGGATCCCTATCAAAGATTCACGGGGGTTGGGAATAAAGCAGGTCATTCGTATGCCTCCACGCAGCTCTCGCTGTGACAACGCGAATAAACTTCTTCCACTCGCTTTTCAAACTTCTGTGCAAATCAACCGTCAGATTCTCCGTAGACTGTGGACTGTGGACTGTGAACTCTTGGCAGGATATGGTTGTGCGCCTCTTAACGTCTCTTGGCTTCAAAGGCAGGTGAGCTTGAGCTATCGAGGTACGAGCTGTAGATAAATGCACTGAAATACAGTCCGTACCTACGATTGAAAGTGCCTTCCTGGGTAAGTAACTAACCTTATTGCGTATCCCTTAGGGACTGTAATGATTAGCGGATAATTATGTAAGCATCAGGGACCCATTCCATCGTTATGACAGTTAAATCCACGGGGGCAGTAATTAGATAACTAACTGTAAACTATCTATCTATTGGGCGCCGTGTTTCCATGTTACCCGAGCCGCCCCACAAGCTGACAACCAAATGGTTACACTGGCAACTGCAATCCAGCAATCGCGCGCTTAGATACTATAACTGGCGCGCAGGCTTTCAAGTTACATTGGGTATTTGAGGAGGCATATACATAATTCGTCCTGTTGTCCGCGAAGCGCAGGTTCTTGTGGAAGAGAGCTGGGGCAGGCGCATCACGGCGCATCACGGCGCACCGCGGTACATCACGGCGCATCATGGCGCATGACGGCGCATCGCGGCGCAAAGCCGGGCGCTAACAATTTCCTTGGTATCTAGTGTAGGTAGGTAGTTACACCTGACCTTGAGTTAAGACTTGCGAGCCGACCTGCTGTAAACTACCTTACCTTACCTTACTTACATACCTACACAGGTACATAATCCGTAGGTAGGTAAGTAGGTACACTAGATACCTACCTACACGAATGATCAACCATGCGCTAGGTAGGTAGACTAGATAGTTCCATGAATTGACCCTTGTTCTGCCTACTTGCCTATTCCGTGTGGGATAGGCACACTAGAACTTTAGAAGACGTTCCAACTGGAGTGTGGATTTCGTTTTCCAGGGGAACAGTTGGACGGGCTCGGCTGTTGAGCATCATTACATACCTGGAGGTAGGTAGGTACCTAGCACCTACCTATGATGTCGCAGGTATTACTATGTATGTGTCAGCAGAGCCCGAATGCCTGCTTAATAGTGACGTAGGTATGCGCAATAGAACCATAGAATCATAGAATCATCTTGCCTCCTCCAAGTATACCTCCCGAGATGATCGACATGCGTAGCGAGGAGAACCAGAAGCGTCAATGACTTTTGTCTTTATGCGAATTTGTCGACTGCTTCTTCGTCGGAGGCCCCGAAGAGGCGCGCAGCGGGCGCATTACGGTAGGTAGGTAGGTAGGTAGGTAGGTATCATGCTTCATTATAATATAATATAATGGGCGAGATAATCTTTCCCTAGCGGGATTGCGCGACAATCCCTAGGTAGGTAGTGAAGAATGCGACTTTTTAATCTCCGTCCCGAGAACCCGACCGCAAGAGAACATACTTACTGAACTCCAATCCTTCGTCGCCATCAACCAGTGTATAGATACCCCTACCTTTTGGTTCTGCCCCTATCTAACAGGCTGCTCGATAGGTACTTACTCCGTCCAATACCTACAGCGGTAAGTACCTACTCCTGTCCTCGACTTATGTACCCATGCCACCAACAGGATAGGCATACACCACAACGCTTCTATCACATATCTCTACTCGGATACGCGTATCTACAACATGCTAGGTTAGGTAGCGAATAGTTAATTACAGAGAAACACTACCTACCTACTATGTAGGCAGTATATTCCCAAATAAGTATTTATCTACGCTGTTCCGCAAGCTGCGCCTGAGAACAGCCAAGCTTTGAACACGGAATCTCCTCTTGTAAAGGCGATATCAACAGTGTACCAGCAGGTTTGCATATCTGATAGATAGATATGTAGCCGTACCGAGGAACTGGACTACCTACCTGAGCTATTTGAGTGGTATGGAACATGTAGTAGTATACCTATTCGGTATCCCGAAATCTGTCATAGTCACCTACCAGCATGAAAAGGTGTTACATGTGTGTGTGTACGGAATTATAGGCTAGATACTATAGGCTAGGTACTATAGGTATTGTCCATGCACGCCCTCTTTGGCCGGAGATCCTATTTACCTACTTAGACTAGCAACGCAACCCCATGTTGATCGCCTAGATAGGTACCTACTATACATAGGTATTGTATCTAGTAGGGTTGAGTTCAAGGCGCGCGCGGTAAGACACCGGCACCATTGCGAATGCGCAAAAAATCATATCACCCTCAACAGAGCTAGCTTATCATGTGTATTGGCAGCTACAATATGGAGACTTCCATGGAACCTCGGATTATTCCCCCACCCCACTAGTAGTAAATTTCGAGGAGTAGGGGTAATAATCCGAGAAGAAAGAGGAAAAGACGGAAATTCACAATGCGACCCCCCTCCCAAAGTACCATCACCGACAGTATAACTAAAACAAATACCAGTCCAACCAGCATATTCCCGTAGATAGTGCGCCAGCAGAGGAATTTGTTCGGCTGATTTCCTGTGACGTAGATAAGGACGTCCGCAGACACCCTCGCCTCTTAACCTGGCAGCGCGCCCGAGTTTACCCATAGCCGTTGCTTTTCTAATCACCCCACCATGTCCGTCAACTTGCTCAGTCATGTTACTCCTTTCCAACGTGCGCCGACCATATGGCGGCCACGCTTTTGACAGTATGAGATGAGATGAGGTGCTCTGGAGACAAACAATACGCAAAGCGCAAGCGTGAATCTAACACCAACCCATAAACACAATCGATAATGGAATTTTAACAGTGTGGTAGCATTGTGTAGAAATGGATGTGATAGCCTCACAGCCCCACGATTAAATTTTAATTCCATCTTTGCGCAGAAAAGCTCGATATGTAACGCCAAATGCCCATGAGAGAGTCCAATTTCACCCGCAGGATTCTCACGTGGAAATCGCGGATGAGCACAAAGGAGTGTCGTTCCAAATTCTCTGGTTTTGCTCGACAGTGATCAGCTGGCCGGGTGGCGGAACGGACCGATTGTGAATCCAGCAATATGACATTGTATTCCTACGGCCATAGGATATATAGCATGTAGGAATATTCCTCGTATGTGTTGAATTCTAGCAATGGGTAATCATTTGACCTACCGCTTCCGTTTTTTATTCTTGTCGGTTGCAACAGCAGGCACTGCGATGGGAGCAGCGGGCAAGAGGGTTGGCGGGGCAGGAATATCAGCGGGCTTGATCGGAACTCCCATATGGCGGCCATAGCGACCTTTCCGGCCGTTGCCTTCATCTTCGCTGATACACTGGTCGGCGCTAAGGCCGGCGTCTCGGCAGCGACCGCAGGGTCTTTGGCGATCACAACCCTTTTTGCTCTTTCGGCACCGCTGGCAACGGGGCTTAGTAGACAAATCTGGTTGCTCATCGTCACCAGGCTGGCCCGACATTGCAGAAGCAATAGAGGGCTTCCGCGATTGGTTGGGTAGAGAGGCTGGGGATATCGGACCAGTGGTAGCGCTGCTCGATTTTTTCGACTTCGCAACGCTAGTCTTAGACATCTTCGCAGTCTTCGGTTTGCTCGACTTAGCACCGAGCGTTCGAGGTTTCCCGGCATTGTGAGCCTTTCCAGTAGCGTCTTTTGGTTGCGGCCCCTGGACACCTCCCTCAGTGCCATCCTCCTTTTCAACACCGCTTGCGCTGGCCTCACCATTGTAGCGAGGCGGTATAACATGACTGTCAGAAATTGTTGTGCGGACACCGTGCGATAGGCCGTTCTCGTCGACCTTCTGGCATTGATTCAGTGAGGCGTTGTCCTCATTGTCGCTACTACTATCACTTGTAGCACCGGTCGAAGAAGCGACCTCGGCCTTGCCACTGAAGGTGTCATCCAAGGTCGATGCAGAGGTCCTCCCATGAGAGATATTTGACATTTCACCCAGTCTCATAAGCTGGATTGCAACATCTTTATCCTCCTCGGACACACAACTGCCAATGGTAGGGTCGGGCGTTGGTAGGATACCCGAACCGTTGCTTGGGTAACCTATGCTGCCCCGTTGGCGTCTTGTATCGGTCACCGGGGTGGCGAATGTCCCTTGCTGGCCATATCCGCTGTAACCCTGCGGAGATTGTAGGAGTCGAGGGTTTGTAAAGGGATTCTGACCCGGGTGGGGGAAAGGCAATGGCGGTCGCTGATGCTCTACGCGACGAGCGGGGGACACTGAAGGGTTTGATGTGGCCGCGGGCATCTGCGGTGGAGCGAACAATGGTAGTTCCTATATAAACATGATTGATATTTAGAACTTTGGTTTGAGAGGAAATACGGGTTCCAGATGCTTACCGAACTTTCAAACTTAGCGCGCTTGCGACGACCACCCTCGACAATATTCTCAACGCTGATATCGGTGTTGCCGATTTGGTCTTTTGCCTTACTGGACACAGACCCGGCGGCACCGTCACCACTGCTGTAGCCGTTGGCACTGTCATCGTAGTTGGAGTTATGGTTCTTGGTAGAGCGACTACGACTCTTCTTTCCAGCTGGGTTTGTACTGACAGACGTGCTACGTCGACCGCCGTTTCCACTGGGAGAGGGACTGCGCCTTCGTGATGTCCTCGAGCCCGGCCTGGAAACGTGGTGAGCCGGCTGAGCTGAGTACTCCATTGACGCTGGCTGGAAAGCGCTTGGATTGAATGGGCCAGCTGGTTGAGGAGAGTCCTCAATGACTCTGACATGAACCACCATGTTGTTGCTAAAGTTCTCATATCTTGCAATCATGGTGTTGTTTCGATCGTCCTCGAAACTGATGCCGGCGACGCCATGGTACAAGCCGTAGAAATTCTTCACAGTGGATATTATAGATTCTGTATCATCATGGGGATATATTTGAACACGTAGGGGTAGTCGTGCTCGATACTGGGGAGATTGAGGGAAGAGTAGCTCGAATTGAACATGTTTGGGGGGCGCGGCCTGTCTCGGAGAGGCGCTTCCGCTATGAGAGCCCGTAGAAGCGCCCGCGTTTAACTCAATCGGCGAACCGGATGCCATGTTGCTTGCCCGGCGTATTTTGGATGTGTCCAAAACAAGTTTGGCAGTAGAGTATGTCTGTTGGGGAGAATGATGAAAAGCGCCCGCACTAGGTTGGGCGTTGGTCGATGGTTGGCGAGAGGAAGAAGACTTTGCCGTTAGGAGACTGGTCAAGTCCATTACCCAGTTGAATCGGCCCTCAATTGGTACCTTCGTATTATTGCTTGACTTTGAAGTCAAAAGGGATCTCAACAGCGATTGGGTGCAGAAGCAAACTTCCGTCTGGAGGGTCAGGGCGAGGGCAGAGACGGTCAGAACCCAATCGCGAATTGGGACAGGGATGAGGAGGAGAGCAGGCCGTATTCTTTTAGAGTCGGCGCCGTTGCCTTGTGTATCTAGTCAAAATCTATGTTAACTTGGCTATTTGAAGTGTGGAAGT
Source organism: Xylariaceae sp. X187 (assembly GCA_028637585.1). Classification (NCBI taxonomy): domain Eukaryota; kingdom Fungi; phylum Ascomycota; class Sordariomycetes; order Xylariales; family Xylariaceae; species Xylariaceae sp. X187. The sequence goes on along the minus strand of JAJIZN010000002.1, from coordinate 1,190,186 downwards.
CTGTGGAAGGGCAGGCGTTGAGTGTCGACGACCTCGATCAATGTCGGCAATCTTGCCTGGCGTGTCAAGAGCAGCGCTCCGGCATACCCAGGTGCCAATGTGCAGCGCCAGATTACAGGACTATGACTTCAGGTGCGGTCGCGATTGGGCCCAACATTGGATCGCATATGGTGCCAGATTCTGGAAACTTACTGAGACACAGAACAGATGGTGTTGTGGTGTTAGAGATGCATGAACTCGACCTTGAGCTTTGGTGCCCCGAATCGGTCTACAGGAACAGCAACTCAGCGATGTGGCTGGGAAATCGGACGGGTTTCCTGGAAGGGCTGGCAAGATAGATGAGGATGAGGACCGAGATGTATCAAGATGACCTACTGGTATGTATGGAAGTGGTTAGATGGGTGGTTTGGTCGAGGGATCGGGATTCGTGTGAAAGAGGAGGTGGTAGAGAAGAGAGCGAGGTTTTGCACAGTACTAGGTGAGTCTCAAAAAGGGCTTCCCACACAGTTAGGTTAGTTAAGTTGGGAAGTGGTGGGTGCAGGCACGCAAGTGCCCGCCGAATACCTACCTATCTACTGTGTCATTCCTATCTAACAGCATTGTTATTACCTACCACCTACCACCTATCACCTACCATACCCAGGCACTACGTACGTAATTACCTACCTAACTCGCCTATAATTATGCCTAGAAGCCATTCCGCAACCACTAAAGAAAGAAAAGGCGTCTACCTGCCCTGGGGGCTACCAGAAAACCACTGTCAGAGTGTACTAAGCTAGGTACCTAGGTAGATAGGTACACATACAGACCGTACATACTTCCGTACACACATTTCTTACCATACAAGCTTGGTGTGTTAACTCGCAATGAGAAGAGAACGGTCCAGGAGCTCTACTAACTAATCATCTGAATAGTTCTGTAGGCAAGAAGATGCAACGAGAGGACTGTTTTTTGTGTGCCATTTCAATGCCCGTTCAAAATGTACATCGTGTACATACCTGATTAGATACCTACCTGGTACGCAGGTACCTACCAGGTAGTTCAGACAAGAGATGATCTACCCAGTACAGACTGCCGCAGAGCCGTGGGATTTATGGTACCGGTATGTACTGCAATATGTACGCACCGTAAAGTCTGTAAGTACGAATCCGCGCCTTACCTACCTAGGACGTCTCTTAGTTTGTGGGAAATGCTAGAACACTTATTCCATTTCCATAGGTCAGGTAGGTAAGGTATCATGCAGGCGTTAACCACATCAGCAGGCGACGTCGGTCGCACTTTTATTGAGTTGTACAGCTGAGAAATAGCAAGTGCCCACGGTAACCACTGCAACGACCTGCACCGCCTGAAATCTGAGGACATTTACACTGCACTACCTACCTACCTAACATGTAAGTAGGTGATGAGAAGAATAATACTAGGCAGAGCGCTCAGATACTGATAAAGATCAATACCATTGTATTTCAAAAAGTTGGACACACCTACCTAGGTATTGGCCGTGAAATACAGAGAGAAAGCTTGTACTGTAATAGGTAGGTAATGCGCATGCATATCTCTATGTAGGGATGGATAACTATTCGTATGTGTCTTGGTACACACTATTTGGAGGAGGGGCTACGATAGGTTGAGGTGACTTGGCCGCCTCAGCATGTAACTACGTGTACTTAATCTACAGACCGTACAAGTCTCTAACCTACCTACCTATCTAGTGTATACACGCACACACCCACACGCACCTGAGGCTATCTAGTACCTCCACCAACCCTACCGCCGGAGAACTGCTCACTTTCCACTCAGCCGTAACCCGGACACTACCTACCGGTATCTACCTGGCCTACATGCTCCTAAGAGGTGGTGACTTGGCCGATGAGTTCATGGTGTCCACGCTGGAGACCAAGTCCAAGTTGAGCTGCATGCCCACCTTTGAGCGCAGTCAAATCGACTCCTACCTACGTCCGTGGTGTGTTGTTCACTTGTAGCCACCAGTCAGGTCCAGTCAGGTCTGAGAGTGTCCGCTTGGTTGCGTTGGGAATGGAGGCCCAAGCCACTCTGAACTGCTGTACACTGTATGCTGTACATTGTATGCTGTACATTATAGTGGATTGCATCTGCCGGTAGACGAATGGAAGTTGCGACTTGGCTTATGTGCTCGCAACTGATCCCAATAGTCCCTGGCCACAGATCCCCGGACATCCCAAAGTGTTGATTGTCTGCGATCAACTAAGCACCGGCAGCGCGAGGCGCGGAATGAACCGGTCTGCCGTACGTTTCAAATGTGTTAAAAAACTATGCGATGCGAAAGTACCAAACCAGGTAACCTACCTACATTTGGTAGGTACCTATCTAGATAATTATGAAAAGGTACGGATAACAACCTACCTACCTACTTACGTATTTGTTACACTTGGATGCGGGGCTGATAGTCGCTTGTCGGTCGCCTACGTGCCTACCTGTTTAAATTGTAGCTATCACGATTTTTCATCTTTGCGCCATAGGGCAAGGACGTGTGCACGTTCGCTTTGAACGCGCCAATGTCATTGCGCCGCCCTCAGTGTGGAGAGAAGAAAGCGTGCGAAAAATGGACTGACGTACCTGCTTGAGTAAGGTGATAGGGGTACCTTGAGGGCGAATAGATGCCTTCGCATCTGGCACGAGTCCCGCACAGCTGTAAATTAGGTAGATAGGTACCTAGATACCTACTTACTTATCATGGGGCCCTGCTGCCGGAGGGAGGATCTCGCCCACCGCTGAAGCAAAATCGTAATTCACATTGAAATCTTGGTCTGTCAGGTGCTGCGTCGCTACTACCTACGGCACCTATCTACCTACCACTTTACCTATCCACACTAGGTACATACTGTACCATGGCTAAATACTGTAGCGTACCTACCCACTCTAGGTAGACTAAGGCAAATACTACCTAGCGCCTTAGTAGTCATCACGTATTCCGGAGTGTACTACGCATACTTACCGACCACCTAGATACCTGCCTACTAGATACACTAAAGACACTTGCCCATGTTATGCCGCATGTACATAGTATGTGTGAAAGGAACACTCACCAAACTACTTTAATATCTGCCTGCCCATCTACAAGTATTTTCCATGATGAGGGCCCTATAGTCTACCTACACTACCACTCGACATCGTGAGTGTAGTTTTGCTCCAAGTTTGCGCGGTCACAGACGAGGGTCTGTGGATGAAGATCTCAGATCAGACGAGTGGCCAAGCCAACGGTCGGTCTAGCCAATGGGGGTAGATAGTGTGTGGATAGGCAGGGGTTGGTCTGCTCACCGTGCTGTCCACATACACACACAGATACCTTGCCTACTTTATTAAAGGTAGGTACACTGCACTATCTAGGTAGAAGGGCACGAGGGTTGATGTGATCAAGGAGTAGGTCGGTAGGTAAAAACACTGGAGAACCGCCGTTCAGAGTTCAGAGACGAGCTCATTAAAAGACCACGAACGAGGTCCTACACTGGTGAGCGGCGCGCTTCCAAACATTCCGTTCGATACAATCCGTGCCTGGGGCTGGTCGTCCCTTTCAAAGACATGCAAATAGTGTATTTAGTGTAGTGTGGGTAGATAGATGGTAGATGAACGCCGCCATCACCCGTCATCGTCCGCCTGGATGTATGTATGTACTGAGATGAGTACCTAGGTAGGTAGGTGGTGTAGTACCTAAGTAGTGTAGTACACTAAGTACCAGATGGGTGCAAAAATGATGCCCGGCAAAAAGATCGGCACTCCTGCCTTACCCGATTCTACTTAGTGTGCAGGCGTTTCGTGTGTTTCATTGTACACCACACCACCTGTCTGTCGCCACGCCAGACCGCAACGAGAGCAACTCGAGCGTCAGTCTCAACAAAAGTAAGTGGATGCTATGCGAGACATAGTGCGCTATGAGACCGCCTATATGCGGTAAGGTATTTTTGAACCTAAAATCTCCCAAGCATTGGAAGGAAAAAGAAGGGGGGAAGGAGAGAGGGGTGGTTGTGGCGGGTTGTGGATTCTTGACGTCCGAGACTTGTGGAGCAAGGAGTCCAAGGAAACACCCTGGTTGAGGAGGACGAAGAGATACCGGCAGGTAGAAGAAGAGGGGATGTAGGATGCGCTGGCCAAGTTTGACTTGCATCAAATCAAACCCCCCAGAACGGCCCTGTTCCACCGGCGCAAGCCCCATCTTCCCGACCACGTTGTCAGGCGGACTGGCGAGCTGGCGAGCGCATATCACTTAGCTCATGTTCGAGTGCAATACCCTGGTTTGCGCTCGGCGAATCAGCGCCCTCCCCCCCATGCATTATTTGTTTGTTTTCGCATGCGCGACAAGCAGATTGGCGAAGACGTCCGATGGTGTGCTTTGCAACTTGCAACTTGCAACTCGCAAACCCGAAACCAGCCTCCCCGCCCCCCGGCCCTCTTTCTCTGCCCAAAATGTTTCATTAGATCATGCCCTTTAAACACGCGCTCTCAATAAATAAACAAACAAACAAATTCTTAAAGCCAAGTATTCCGTTCCAGCGACATCTCATTTGGGCATTTAGGAAATGGTAACTCGCGGGGGTTATCAGTCGTGAGTGTCCATATTGCGAAAAGTCGCCGATCCCCCATTACTTAACAGATTCCGTAGGATCCTCCCTGTTGACCGCTCACTCGAGAATACAATAGGTACCGAGCCAACATCTGCTAGCCCTGTATTGTGTAGCTTTGAAGATATGCCCATGACCCTATTAAAAGATGCACCGTGCTTACGAAGATCTTTTGGTGCGTGTTGTGCTCTTAACTCGAATCATGTGCATTGTTATGTAGGACCTTGAACCACAATTGCGCCGTAGATGCCTGTAGCGCATTGCTACTGCTGCTGTCTAGAGATGCGCAGAACCCTTTTGCGCTCATCATCTTTGATCACGAACCTAGAGGCGAACACGTGGATGTCGAAGAGGCGGCTATTTATTGCTCGATGGTTATCACCAGAATCGACCCGTTGGCATGTTCCGGTGATGCCGTGATTGCTCCTAGTCACCTATTTGGGCGCTCTCCCTCGAATACCGTAGCCGCGATAGTCGGGACTTTTTTTTTTTTTTTTTGATGTGACGCCAATTCCCTCAGTATACACTACGCAGAACTGGGTCGCAGCAGCAGCCGGACGCGAACCGAAAAAATCGCATCGCATCAACAGTCTCTCTACAGTCAGTAAACATACTTAGGCGTCCATCAACTAGTTATAGGTAAGTAGGTACACCAGAGGGAAGCTATTTCCATGCTATGAACGAGCCCGATTTAGTTCGCCACTCTTTACTAACAGTACCTACTAGATAGGTAGAATGTGTGGCGATTTTGGCCACAGGTACTGGCCCGGTCGGTCACCGCTGGGGCAAGAAATAGCCCCGCCAAGGGCCATTGGAGACTAGGTATACCTAGGCGACGATCCATAAGTTTGCGCAAATGATTGGGGTTCTGTCGCAAAGCCATAGCGAGTGCGCAAACATGTCGAGGAATTTTCGCGATAATTTATAAAGCATATTTGGTGCCGAGTGCGGTACCGGGGTATGGGAAGAACGGAGGTCACATGCTTTCGAGTGAAGTTCGTGATTGCTTGTCTCGTTCCCAGGCGCCAAACATATTATATTCGACGGGGCAGTGGCACAAGACTATGGCACAATGGCTTGGTTCACGTCGCAATTCTATTCGAGCTGTAATGACTCATGGTGATTAATGCTTGCAAAGGTATGTACTCAACTCACGATGACGCAGCATGTATACTTATCAAAAAAACAGTCGAAGTTTACCGGCACGGTTGGAGACGCGACGACTGCCGACGGTCTATATATACGTCATTTGCAATGGCAGTGTGGAGGTTGAGATGTGGCTTGACGTTGAGGTTTGTGATGCTGTACGTAGTACGAAGTACATGCGTCCATACCCACGAAGGCTGCTTGCAGCCAAAAGAACCAGGCCATGCACGGGTCATCTTGAGGTTCTAGTACAGTATTATATCTGCGTCTTGTACCGTATTTAGACTAGTCGAGACCGCTGCAGAATGGTAGGTAGGCTCTCCAGATCAGTCTAAATCCATCAGCCTGCATATCTGATAACTGTATGAGTACTTTAGTGTGGCTCGTGCGTGGCGTGGTTTTTTTTCACTCTAGCCTTCATAGGTATGAAACTAGTCACCTAGGAAGTTAGGTAGCAAGCTGCTATTTAGCAATTGCATAGGTAATATACCTAACGTACGAGCGTGGGTGGCTGAAGACATAAGTAAGTACATACCTACCTGTCTGGTATCGCAGCTAACACCGTCCTCTTGGGATCTACCTATGTACCTAGTTAGAAGGGGCGTTAGGTTATCATCGTGGTGCAATGTGCGGACTACATACGTGTAGGTACGTGTAGTATATATAGTTCGTAACGAAGAAAGAATGCTCATCGTGTTGCTTTCAAACTACCTGTCTTACCTACCTATAAGTAGGTATATATCTGTTGTAGGTACGTCCGTAGTCACGCTCATGTTGTATAGAAGGGCGAGCTCTGGGCCACACGGTGGTGTACGGCGCCGTGCGCAGCATCTTGGAGATGTCGGGGCCTCATTCTTCAGTCGGCAACTTCAAATCGGTTGTCAACCCTTTGATTTTGCAGCAAGATACCTACATAGTACACTAGGTAGGTGACGGAGTGAAGATGTAGGCAGTAGGCAGTAGGCAGTACCATTCGTAAATACTTATATATAGCGTCCGAAAAATATTTCAACTTACCCGAAATTCAAGTAGGTAGGTAGATACTCAACCCATAGTGTATGTACCTACGTAGATACAAAGATCGCGTTAACTTTTGAGTTGACTTTGATGGGCCTTAGCTACCGCAAAGGAGTGACGTTGAGAAGTGCAGACGCCAGCCGAACAATGGTTAAGGCTGACCATATCATGTAGGTATTTAGTGTACCTACACCTACTCGTGTGCAGTTGCCAGTATGTGTGACCTAGGGTCAGTCGCGTTGACAGGGCGTTGACAACAGGGTGTTTACAAGTTTAGTGGTGCCTCTTTTGATGGTCGAGAACTACGGTGTGTTGACTATGTAGTACCTGCGTAGGTGAGCCAGCCCTTGGATACCTAGCTAATCGTTTGAACACACGATAACTTATCTACATGTACAGCAGGCTGCACAACACTTCGTCCGAACGGCAAGATCATGAGAAGCAAAGAGAAACGCGCCAAGATGATTAATTAAATCTACTGAATCCGTTAAGGACCTTCCAGATTCATTACATAGGTAGGTAGTTGAGTACGGATTTGCACATCTTAACTTTCAACGCACAGATGTTGTCAGTAGGTAGGTAGATATTTACAAGTTAGCGGTAGTGAGGGGTTACGGGTCGGGTGGATCCCGGCCGTCCCGCCCGTCGCGGGGTATCGGTATAACTGCATATTTCGTATATGCGACGAGCATGGGAGACTTCCATAGACCGTTCATTCGCGTGGAAATTTCACAGATTGCCTAGGTAGGCACCTACCAGGTACCTAGGTACGTAAGTGCTTCAGTACGTAGACGTTAAAAATATGGATGAAGAACAGAAAGCCTCCAATTAATTAGCTACGCAGCGCCTACCATATTGTTCACAACACCATAACAGATCGATCAGGCAAAAAAAGAATAGGACGAGTCCCTCGATCCTCGATAGGTAAGGTATGGTCCAGTCGCGACTTCCACATGGAGAACACCTTAGGTAGGTATGCACACTAGGTAGCGTAGTAAATAAGAGCTGACCAATCAGGCCCTATTGATATAAGCCTTATCGGAGCCCTAAGTACTGACAGGAGTAACGTGAGTAACCGTGAGAGATCAATAACGGCACGTAGGCCGGTTATGTAGGAGGCACGTTCGGGCAGGTGCCTATGTAGGTATTCAGAGATTCTAGAATCTGAGTACATACCTTACTTGATAGTTAACCGTTAGAATTAACTGGCGGACTGAAATGCATTAGAGTACGTACCTATCCTGTGTAAGGGGTCCGTGTTTACTCTCCGATACGGAAGTCTCCGGATGTCGTACAGACGTGGTCTCCAAATACGGGCAGGTACCTACCTATGCAACCGTGTTGTGCGTACCGTACCTACCTACCTACCTACAGTCTGTTACGTACAAGAGTACAGTACGTAGCCCATTCGCTTGAACGGTAGCCGGCGCCCGGGCCACAGCAGACTTAATTGTAGGGAAGGTAGGTACCGTCACTACAAGCGCTGCCCGGATAACCATTCAAATCTATACAGACGTAGTACACCCAAAGATCCTCTAACTCCCCATATTTTCGAGGTATCTCGTAAGTAGCGAGGTAATGTACCCCGGTACTTACCACGATAACGCCTTACCTACCTACCTTAACAAGGGCCCCTTAACAAACTCTCTCCTGCCTTCCCTACCTACCTACCTAAACACTGCCAAAAATTACCTCGGTGGGCGACGGTAGGCAAGAATCTGGGAGACCCGACAACCGCGTGTGACCTGGTACCTATCAACAAGCTACAGTCTGTACATCCTACGGGGCTGCCTTTCTTACCTACCAAGGCAGGATTCAAAACATAACACACCACGAGCCATCTACCTACCTATCCTCTTTTACAACTTCATGATACCCGCAACCACACACGACCCATCCTTTTTCGCCATAGGAACATTTTATTGTTGTTCCCTCTGCGACCAAACATCCACACGTCCGACTCCGTTAGCCACCGGCGCGAATTGGAAGCCCGTTATCCCCGGCTTCGCATTTGCTGGCGGCGGCGCAATCTAGAAACTATTGCAGATCTGGGTACGTAAGCTCCTATCTAAGTTTACTACTGAGCATCCATCATTTGCACCTGGTCAGGCGGCTTTCCTACGCGACGACAAGATGCAAACTAACCATGACTATTGTTAGTCTGCCAACCTCAACAATACCTACATTCATTCTCTCGCCAATGAATCCTTAAGACACGTCAACGCGCACCCTCGGTACCGGATACCTATTAACATTGCGAACCCCTAATCATATTGTTCCCTGTCCCTGTTCCCGTACCTACATACTACCTATCTACTACCTACTTCATCATTGTTTCCTGCCCTACCACCACTCTTCGCGCGATCCTAGCCCATCGCGGCAAGACCTGGTTATCTCCACTACCTAGACTACCATATGTCCGGTCCTCCCTCGACTACCTGACCTAGTCGCATCTACCAACCTGATCTGCCGCGCAACCCTTCCGGCATCAGCATTCGGCGTCTGAGACGGCCGAGGCTCGGATTCGTGGAATATGGATGCTAGAGTAAGTACCTGTTTGTGGGTGTCTTCTTGTGTTGGTATCTGCTTGTGCGCGCTGTGTAGCTTCTAGAGATGTTTATCGCCGCTCAACTTGTTTTCAACGCGAATTCCATTTTATCATGCGGCGCGGCGCATTCAATACGGTATATGGTATATGGCACTCGTGTCGTCGCGCCTATCTGCCCACTTCTTCGCATATCGAGACGCGTATCTTGGCTATCTCGGCAACTCGTACCGTTCGGACGAATGCTGACTATCTATCTTATAATAGCCCAACAGACCTAATCGCCATCTATCCAAGTCGGGAAATGATAACCCTATTCCGTCTTATGATCACTACAAGTCTACTAGCAACGCCGTGAACATGTCTGCTAAGGGCAATTTCAACGTCACAGCAAAGCGCGTAGCGCTAGGCGGCCGTAACATAGCTCCTAGAGATACGGGCGGTGCGCCATACGACACCAAACCAGCAGGCACACAGACTCATGGCAACGCCTCGGCCATGGCCTCCAAGGCACAGGAGAATCGCGTGCCCGTCAACCCAAATAACGCGTCGAAGAAGTCCCTTCTGCAAACTACGCAACGCCCGTCAAAAACTATAGCGCCTTCCGTCTCAATGGGCCAGATCCGACCCGTCGCTCATAATACCCAAGGCCTACGCAAAGCCGTCAGTAAGGCCACTATCGCTACGACGTTTGTGTACAAGGATCCGCAGGAGGAAGCACCAGGCGCTGCACCTGTAGGCCTTCCCAAACCCGCTCCTAAACACCGCTCAGTCGAGACTGTCGAGACTGTCGAGACTTCCCAGGCACAACCTTCCGTCAGTGCGATCACTCAAGCCAAGCAAGAACGATCCGTCGACCTGGCATCCTTGGCACTTGAGAGTTCGCAACGAGCACACCAGCTTCAAGGATCGCAACCTTCTTATTACTTCCAACATGAGGGAGATCGCCTCCGGAAACGAACCTCTAACTCTGCACGTTCCCCACACCTGATTCCTCTCGGCGATGAACCATCACCAAGCTCTCTCGATGGTGAGGGTGATATCACGGGATCTCCCTACGTAGATGCCCTCGAGGAGCTTGCCAAAGGACCGACTCAGTTGCTAACGAACGCACAAGGACAGCTTGTAGCTGCACCATCTCGACCATCACCCTCCGTTGGTTGCCTTTTGCCAGAGCCACCAATTCCCGAGTACACCAAATCAGTCAGGACTTCAAGCGCCCAGCCTGAGGTCAAGTGGATTAACTCCCACAGTGGTGAGAATCCCTCACTCTTGGTTGATGACCAACCTTATCTATCCGACTGTAACGAGGAGGACGAGACTGGTGACTATTGTCACGACGATCAAGGCTATACAACTGCTCATTCATACCGATCCCGTGGCGATAACACCACCGGCGGAGTTACCACAATCATGTTCCCTCCAAAGCTTACCAAAAAAGGCCAAGCCGAGGTTGATGCTGCGAAGCGAATCGTTGACAGCAGACGAACTGCGCAGGAGATCCAGGAGGACGCCTGGGATATCAGCATGGTTGCTGAATATGGTGAAGACATATTTCAGTACATGAGGGAGCAAGAGGTGAGATACAACGACATACTACGACAGGTTGACGTTGTGCTAACAAATACCTCCCAGAGAACCCTCCTGCCAAATCCTCACTATATGGATCTTCAAAACGAAATCCAATGGTCAATGCGCTCTGTCTTGATGGACTGGGTAGTCCAGGTTCACACTCGCTTCGGGCTTCTCCCCGAAACGCTATTCCTGACTGTTAATTATGTCGATCGCTTCCTCTCCTATAAGGCTGTGTCGCTAGGAAAGCTACAGCTTGTAGGCGCGACCGCCATTTTCATTGCCGCCAAGTATGAAGAGATCAACTGCCCATCGGTGCAGGAGATTGTTTATATGGTAGACAGGGGCTATACCGCTGAGGAAATCCTGAAGGCGGAACGCTTTATGCTAAGCATGCTAGACTTTGAACTTGGTTGGCCAGGCCCAATGAGCTTCTTGCGGCGAATCAGCAAAGCTGACGATTATGATCTCGAGACTCGTACTTTGGCCAAGTACTTCCTCGAAGTTGTGGTCATGGACGAACGGTTTGTTGCGAGCCCTCCAAGCTATATTGCTGCTGGTGCCCACTGTCTCTCACGCCTCCTTCTACGCAAGGGTGAATGGGTAGGTCATTAGCATTTCTTTTCGCCGTTTAGTTCTAAAGCTGACTGATCTTCAGACCGTTCCACATGTCCATTACTCCGGCTATACATTCCAACAACTGAAGCCTCTGGTTGCAATGCTGTTGGACTGCTGTCGACACGCCCGCAAACACCATGCTGCAGTATTTGAAAAATATTCTGACAAACGGTATAGCCGCGCATCTTCATATGTGGAAGAAGAGATCGGCAGAGGTTACATGCTTCCGTTCGAACAACACGTCTCCATGCCACTCCCGGTTGACCTCTTCAATGACGAGGCCACTCAAGCCTCTTATGCCGGATCCCACGCTACTATAAAGATGCCTATTCCAACGCGCGCCTAAATCGTTCACAGTAAAATTCACTTAGTGCTCTTTGATTCAGCATTCCGCCTTTTTCAACTCCAACAGCAGTTGTAAATCATCAGGAGTCAACTCATCACGAAATAGCACATCCAGCCTCGGCCATGCTATACAGTCATTGGAGCCTTTGGCGACAAAAGTTGTGTGTAAAGTCAGTCGTTCTGGCTCACGCTCCTTGCCCGCTCCATTTCAATTCGCAATATCTCTAATTCGGCACTCATGCCAGTTGACGACGCGTAACGAGATTCTTACGAGTTAGATGATCCTAGTTTCTCTCTGTGATGCTTTGCCATCAGGGCTTTGCATTGATCTCCCGGCGTTCCGGAAAAATCCCGTGGTATAGGTAATGGAAACGCCGGCATTACAGGTAATTCAGGCAAGGAACTCGAACTGGGCGTTCGTTTGGTCGCGCACAGGACAGCCCAAAAATTCACGCACTCAAGTGTCTGTATCTGTACTTCGTCGTTGAGCATGCTAAGCAGGTCATCAGTTCTCACGGTTTGTCCCAACTACTAACCTGCCCAGAAAGACATAGCTTATCGTCGTATGGAGCACATAGTTTTGGTAGAGCAGAACCGATCAGCCAGCCGTGCAACCCCTACCGTTTGTTCAAGGGACACTTAGAGCTAGACAGATGCTGTCTGTACATAACGATCAGACACGCTTCTTCATCCCCTAATATTCTGTTCTCTACCTATCATTCTGTTATTCTGGCGGTGATTCGAATCACATTGATGATGTGCTCCGGGCTACGATCCTGGCTTGTCGATCATACCGGCCGGCCCCTTCGTGGATACGCCACAACAGGACCCAGTACACATTGAGAACGGGACACCAGTTCCTGACCAGGTTATTGCAGGACGCCTGCGAGATTATGACCAAAAAAAGCCCAGTCAACGATTTCGGACGCCGTTTCATTTCCGAACCTTGAAGTCCCAATGTAGCCCAGCCCTCATAACACAATATCCGTACAGTGAACGCTGCGTGTTTCGTGATCTTGCGGTGTACGTAGATGGTGTGTCGTGACCCCGGTGACTATTGGCATCCGGTGGTCTAGATAAGTATGAGCCTGAAGAGGACCTCACATGTTAATCAAGAGCTGCCAATCTCTGGTTACTTCACTAGATTATATCAGGTAGAGACTCGACTGGTTGAGTCACTCTCGTGACTTCTTCTATGGCCATTGCTCCAAGTTTGCGTTGAGGTTAGGGGCCATACCTGCGGGGACTAACGAGTGCCTACCTACCTAGGCAGGTAGATATGCCTCGAACATCACGCATGAGGATTGGTTACCTACCGGGCACGTTTCCATATATCTTTTTTCTTCCACCCCGTTAACAATCTCTAGAATTACCACCGGAGGGACAAATATCAATAAGCCTTGTTCTCTTTTTGACTACCGAAATCATGGGTCTTTTTGCAACATTTCTATATTCTCTTTATGACGTCGCGACATCATTTAGAATGATATTCACTGTGATAAACAATAGGGGTCTTGTTCTTACATGGGACATTCCACAATGGGTATACATAGGTACGGTTAGACTGTAGCGGCAATGAGCTTACATACTCAGATACTGGGCCCAATGACCCATTACAACCCTTGCCATCAATCATGATGCCTATAGGGTGTAGGTAAGGTTATGTGCCGCCTAGTGCAGACTGTAGGAAATTCAAGTGCCTCTTTGCCATTCATCTCTATTCGGGGTCTGTTCAGCATTCCTCGGCAGGTGGTGGAAGATCAGGTACGCAGTGATTACAGCCTAACCGTACGATATCGGGACTAGGGGGAGGCGAGCCTGGCCGTCATGAGAGTGCCTATCTACTATAGGTATGTGAACCATCTATCTACCCGGGTTCTGCCCGGGCTGGTAGGTACCTATGTCGGCCGGACGAGGCAGGTGCCGGTAGCAGGTAGGTATACTCCCTACCTCTAGTGTACCTACCTACTTAAGTATGTTATGAATGGCACACTAGGTACGGCAAGTACGATGTAGGCCCTATTGATACCACGTGACATAAATACTGCGTAGGTACAGTATCTATCTAGATAGGTAGGTACTACCTACACTAGATAGGTAAGTAAGTACTTAGTGTGGTTACACTACGACTAGTGTGGTGGGATAATTACCGTTTCTGCCGTACTATGTAAGAGTCGCGACGGTTGGCGTACAGACTAGATACCTAAGGTATCTATAGTTATCGGCAGGTACCTGAATAGATAGATACGTATATTAGGTAGGTAGTCCGTAGTGCGGGTATAGTGATGGCTATGGAACCTTCTACCTTCTATCCATCTAGGGCTTAGCGTGTTTGATAAGCGGCAAATGATAGCTTATCGGCGGTTGTACTTACATGCAGACATGGTATGTAGCCTGCGGTTGGCGGTTGCCCGTAATCTGTAAGTACTAGTCTAGTTATGTAGCGTGCGAGGATCGGAGTTATATACCCACCTGGATACATACTTAATTAAGTAGGTAGGTGGGTAGGTGCTTACCTACGCACTGTACTTACGTACCTACGCACCTAAGTAAGTAAGCAAATGAGACGCGTTAATTAGGTAGGTACGGACTACTGGGCTGAACTCTACCGGTATGTACTATGTACGGACGTAGCATCGCGTGTTCAGTCTGTGCTACGTAGGTACGTACCGATTCTACTTCTACTTCTACTCAATAAATGGCACCTCGGTAGGTACTTCTTTCCGTACACTATCAAAGTTTCAGGCACGGCAGGTACGGTACCTACCATGCACTTGCGCTAGCGCGGCCTGCACACGCTAAGCACGTCTTAGAAAATTTGGCTGACGGCCCACGGGAACTTCAAACTGCCCAAACCTCTCAACGCCGCTCTTTTGTTCGACCTCACGTCTTCGTGAAATCCCTCACTGATTGCCATTGCCACGACCCGTGGTTGCCGGCTTGCATTCATATCATCCCATTTCTCAATTTACAAATCCCCGGTCTCTCTGGGCCTTCAATTCCGAGTCGAGTCGCAAAGGCGGAAATAAATCGTGATCCCAATCTACCTACACAACGCACCCCTGGGCCTTGAGGTACCGCCGACCGGTAGCCTTGCACCCGCTCCTCTTACCGGAGCTCCACAGCCTAGGTAATTCCGGAAAATCTCAAACGTGTCCCTTCGTTTCTAATTCCTGACCCATCAGCAGACAAGCGCCCACACCACGCGCTTGGTCTGTCCAGGTAGTATCCACTTCTCGTCCCAAGCTCAACACCACTCTTTACGACTTTGGCCGAACATGTCAACTTCTACAACTGTAAAAGAAGTGGTGAAGAGTGGCCTTCTAGGCTCTGAGGAGTCGACTAACCTGTCTGCTTCGTACCGCGCTATATTTCTTGGCAATGCGAAGAAAGACGAGAAGACCGGTGAGCCCGTCATGGGACCCGAGGAATTTATCAAAGTCATTGCGCCTGTCGATGAAGATTACGTAGGTGTTTGTCTCTGTTCTCTCACTGTCGAGCATCCCGCCAGACATCTACTAACAATGGCGTCTCAATCCTCTACAGTCCAAAATTCGCCGCGATCAATACAGCATCCTCTTCCGCGTTGCCGACCGATCCGGAAGCGGTAAGGTCACCTTGGGTGACTGGGCCGCTTTCTTGAATCTGCTGAACAAGGCTGACGCCGAGTACGAGATTGCGTTCCGTCTCTTCGATGTTAATCGCGACGGCGCTGTCAAGTATGAGGACTTCCGCTCACTCTACGAGCTCAACAAGGGCGAAGGCAGTATTCCCTTTGACTGGGATTGCGACTGGGCAATTCTATACATTGGTGATAAGAGCAAACGACACAACCTCACATATCCTGAATTCTCACAGATGTTACGCGGCCTCCAGGGCGAACGCATTCGACAAGCATTCCAATTATTTGATAAGAACAAAGATGGATACATTGAACCGGAGCAATTCGCCAAGATCATCGAGGAGACCGCCAAGCACAAGCTATCTGATCATCTTCTCCAGAATTTGTCCACACTATGCAATATCTCAACGAGTAGCAAAATCTCGTATGCAAACGTCCGAGCCTTTCAGAACATGATCAAGGAGATGGACCTCGTTGAGCTTATCATTCGCAAGGCAATTAGCCATAGCGCCGATGGCAAAATTACCCGAAATGAGTTTCTGACAGAAGCCGCCAAGGTTACCAGATTCTCGCTCTTTACACCAATGGAGGCCGATATACTTTTCCACTTTGCCAGCCTAGATGCACCTTCTGGTAGACTTGGTCTACAGGACTTTGCCAAAGTGCTGGATCCCCAATGGGTCAGCCGCGGAATCTCGGAGGATTCTGAAAAACGCCGGCAAGCTCTCAAGCGCAGTCAGTCTCCTATCATACAGATAGCAGGCTCGGCATATAACTTCGTTCTTGGAAGTTTAGCCGGCGCTTTCGGTGCCTTCATGGTGTATCCCATTGACTTAGTCAAGACCCGTATGCAGAATCAGCGTGGAGCTGATCCGGGACTGCGACTGTATAAGAATTCGGTTGATTGTTTCAGAAAAGTGATTACCAACGAGGGTGCTCGTGGCTTATACTCTGGTGTTTTGCCTCAGCTTGTCGGCGTAGCTCCGGAAAAGGCTATTAAGCTGACTGTCAACGATATTGTCCGCGGCGCCCTCACTGATAAGAAGACTGGACAAATCGCGCTTCCATACGAGATTCTGGCTGGTGGATCTGCTGGAGCTTGCCAAGTTGTATGTTCATCACGATGTCCGAAGGGATTGTCCTTGCTAGTACCCACGCTAATGTAACATCTAGGTTTTCACGAATCCTCTAGAGATTGTGAAGATTCGACTTCAAGTTCAGGGCGAAATGGTCAAGGCAGCTGAAGGCGCCCAGAAGCGCTCGGCGATGTGGATTGTTAAGAACCTAGGTCTCAAGGGCCTCTATAAGGGCGCTTCAGCATGCTTACTCCGCGATGTGCCATTTTCGGCCATCTACTTTCCCACATACAGTCATTTGAAGAGAGACTTGTTCGGAGAGTCACCTACAAAGAAGCTAGGTGTTGTGCAGCTACTCACCGCCGGCGCCATCGCTGGTATGCCCGCTGCGTATTTGACCACCCCGTGCGATGTGATCAAGACACGTCTACAGGTTGAGACTCGCAAGGGTGATACCAGCTACACTGGTCTGCGCCATGCCGCGCAGACGATCCTGAAAGAAGAAGGATTCAAGGCCTTCTTCAAGGGTGGTCCAGCACGTATTCTTCGATCCTCACCTCAGTTTGGTTTCACTCTTGCATCGTACGAAGTATTGCAGAGCGTGTTCCCTTTTCCTGGAAAGATACAAGACCAACAAGTACATACAGGAATCGGGGAGGCGGTATCGAAGCTGCGGGAGCGGGATGCTACATCTCCCCATGCCCGAAGTCGCAACGCTTTGAAAATCATCTTAGACATTGATGAGAACTTCGGCTGTGTCAAGACTGGAGACGTCAAGACTTGGAAGGCGATGCCGCGCATCATGGGTGGTAATTAATGAGGGAAACTACTCTTCCCATCTCGTTTCCTCTGTCTTTCTAGACCTAGATGAGGGATGAACAATTTGCATACGTTGGGCGTGTTTGCCAGCGAAGCCAGCAAATTGTGTGCCTCGGAGTTCTTTTGTAGATTAGATGTCCTATCAGGATTTTCGCGATTTGGTTGGTTCTCATACCCCCGACATTCGCGAATACATTGAGTTCTTGAGAGACCCGTGCAGGGTCTTTTAGCTTTCATCTCATACAAGTCGCCGTTGCGATGAAGATGAAGCTACACTTATACGTTTGCATGCGCTGCGGGTAGCCATCTTACCGATGTACGCAGCAGAAGGGTAGCAAAGTCTTCCTAGTTCTCGTCAACCCCAATAGGGGGTCGGCACACCGATTGCTGAACATTCCTGTATGTACGTATCGGCTATATTGGCCGATTACCTACTATGTGCTAGCCATTAGTGCTTAGACACGGCGGCCCGATGGGTGCTAATGATGATGATGATGAAAACAGTAACGCGGTTAATGAACTTGCACGACGGGCTTCCTCGGCTGCTATCTGCACCGGTTCATCTAATGAAATAACGATCCATCCTGGACAGAAATCCCACAGCTCTCGATAACTAAAGTGACTGACATCGTGACTGGTGCTAAATACCTACCTAGGCATCCAATGCCGGCTACAAAACGGCCAAAGCAATGAAAGTTCCTGACTGCATTGGCTAGATAGGTAATAGGTAACTAAACAGCGCGCACGAAGGTCGACAAAAATGAGTCCTTATGGTCAGGACCAATGTCGTTTTTTTTATTTTTTATTTTTATTGTTTTAATTATTATTAGATATCCGGGGAACTCTGAGCATGGAGCAAGGTAAAGTACCCATATCAAATTGCTTTCCTATGGCTGAGTCGGAGTGAAACTACGAGGCGTCGTGGATTCATGCTGGCGGGGCCGAGTTGGCTACATACCTAAGTAATTACCACCTGACCTAGAGAGATGTCCCTATTTTTGAAGCTCATGGACAGTCAGGTTGACCGCAAGGCCTATATTGTGTATATGCCCCTGATCCGATCCATGTTGGCCTGTTTGTATTACGTACATGATCCTATGAGCAGCAATCAAAGCATTTGTTCTCGATGTGGTTGGTGCTAATGTTGTAGGCATCTACTGTAGTTCTGTCGAATAACCAGCCAGGCTGCCTACTTGGGTCGTAAGGTATGGATTTCTATACTACAGGCACATCGTGTAATTATTACCTATCTCACACATCGGCTTCCAGCTTCCGCAGCACAATCCACACCATGCGCGCAACGTGTTCGCCACTGCGCCAGACCTCGTTATGATCCCCTCGTAAGTCCTTAAGTAGCAGCAGTCTCTTCTCGCCCTGAACACCGCTCCCGTCCCTTTCCTCTGCCACAAACCCATCGCAGTCCCTTAATCTCCGCGCCATGTTCTCGGCTTCCGGTTCGTCGACAAGGGTGTCCTCCGGCGAGCTCCCGAGCAAGACAAGCTTCCCAGCAGCCCAGGTTTCTGCATAGCTGCCGCTGAACTTGATGGGCGCCGCGCGATCCCAAGCGCTGGGCCCATCGCCGAACGCACCGCTGAAAAAGGACTCGTACGCCTCGCCGAACCGCCTATTGATGCCGGTAAAGTCATACAGACCGCCGAAGCCGATGATGGCCGCCGGGAGAGCCGGGAGAGCCGGGAGAGCCGGGAGAGCCGGGAGCGGCATTCCCACTCCGGCGGTGGCGGCGGGAGGCGAAGTGGCCAGCAGCTGGAACGCCAAGGCAGCGCCAGCCGAATGCCCCACTAGCAGGTAATTGCTCGCGAAGCCGTAAGTTCGCTGCAGGAAGGCCAGGGCAGATCGCACGTCATCTAGATGGTCTGGATGCCGTGCCCCGCGGTACTCGGCGGCGGGCGTCGTGGCCGGGTCCTGCGGGAAGTCGGGATGTGGGCCTAGCCGGTAGTCTATGGAGGCAAAGCCGGCGATTGTGCCGTCGGTGTCGGCTGGCGTGGTGGTGAGGATTTGATCGATGCTGGGGACGAAGGTCCCGTGTGTTATGCGCGGGTCGCGCCAGGCACCGCCGTGGATGTAGCTGTGATGTGTCAGATATGATATAATATCTTAGCATGCGATCGATGATGGGACCACGCGCGGAGCTGTGACCCGAATCGTGCCGCACCCGTCGTCAAAAAAGACATTGTGTGGTGCGCAAGGCCGTCTTACACAATCCAGTATTTGTTTCCACGGTCTACCTCCCATACCCCGAGCCTCTGCAGGGTGTTTTGGGAGGCATAATGATGCAGCGTGTACTTGAGGGTTGCGGCCATGCCTTTTGGAAGAGTTCCGACCATGTGTTTTATCGGGATAAGATCATAGATGAGGATGCGATCAGGCATCCAGGAAGAAGCAAGAGAGGCGGTGCATCACGTACGGACTGTATCCCGTGCAAGACTCACACGTGTAGTTACTTATAAAGTGACCACCTAGATAGATAGATAGATACCTATCTGACCTTAGACAGGTAGATACGGAGTGCGCCCTGAACCATGAGATGAGTGGATTCCCTGGATAGGCGCCTACATGAATGATGAAGGTAAGTACCTACACTATTGTCTGGGGTGCTTGAGGTACTTACTTATAGTGCACTGTAGGTAATTCACCTTACCTCCCTAGGCAGGTACTTACCTAAAGGTGGATGTACGTAGGTACATAGTACATACACCTAAACGCTTCGTACATCTCTCATGAGCATGAGCGTGAGCATGAGCATGAGCATGAGCATGAACATGAGCATTCCCAAAGGTATCCCTCCAAGCTTGGTTTGCTCACAGGTGCGTAGCTAGGTCACTGTAGGTGTGTATACTCAGGTAGGTATATACGTCCATGCACAACAAGAAGCGAAGGGAATGCTAGTAGAGACAGACAGGTATTGGGCGCGATGAAGCTGGCTTTGAGTCACATTCACATAGAGACACCGATATATCGGAAAGCCCTTTCTTGACGCTGCCTCCATCATGCTGCTCTCATGCCTCGTGCACGTATACACAATAACTTCCATGTTTTGTCCGAGCCTTGCTTTGCTCAGCATGGCCCATTATCACTTGACGAGTTCGCTCCATCTCTACCTGCCTACATTGGCCTGCTTTTCTCAATGACCGTCCAGACCACTACGCGCACACGTAGATACCGCCCATAGACACTCCCCAGGTAGATAATGTATTGCGCAGAAGCAGCCCCCCCCGTCGCTCGGAATACTTGGAAGGTAGTGGATCCAGTCATATAGGCAATCAATCATTGCCACGAATAAGAAGGCCAAATCGCATGTGCGGCGAGATATCGAGACTGTTCGTTATATCAGAGGGACGGACCTAGAAGACGCATAGACGGTTTTTAACAGCAGTCTTCGCGTGTATAGCCTGACATATTTCGCACGACTTGGTAAATTCCCTGGCGACAGGCGGATGGAAATTTCCCCCAAACGGTTCCACCAAGGCTACCCGGTGCCCAGCATCAGATCGCCTCTTCGTCGACACTAAAAGCGCATGATATCGTCTATATTCGGATCCCATTCATCCTCGTCCTCGCAAGGAGGTGCTAGCACAAACTTGCCCAAGACTTGGCCCATGCCGTAGGCAAACCCTGCGCTTTCCTCGGCCGTCTCCACATTCTCTTTCTGCTCGATAATCATTGCCGTCGTTAGGAAATCGGTCTCTGTTGCTATACCTAGGTCAAGAGTTGTGCCGCCCCAGTCCAATTCAACTTTACCAGATTTGCGCACATTGAGTTTGCCTATGAAGCCTCCATCGGCTGGAAGACCCAAGTGCTTTTTCCGACTTTCTTCGACACCGTTCTCAAGCTTGACCTTGACTTCATTGTCCAGGTTGCTTGGCGCAGCATCGATTGCTTCCGATGCGTTTCGGCTGGTATTGGAGGGTCTCGTCAGGGGTGGGAGAATCGGCGGAAATTGGAAAACAAATAATTGATCGTCCTTTTCTTGGCCTTCCTCGCCATCGGCCGGAGCTGAGAAACCGAGACTGCGCAATGCTGTTTCCAGATCCATCGTTGAATACATGAACTCAGGATCTTCAGCTATCTTCTTTTCTTTGCGCTTCATTTTCTCGGCAGCAGCGTCCGGCGTAAGACTGCCCTCGCTGATAACGCCTCTTCTTTGTCTGTCTGCTGAGGTTGGTGATTTTGGAGCCTCCGGAATTTCGGCCATATTAACGTCTGCAGTGTCTTCCGTGCCTGGCTCAGCTTTTATGTGAGCTCGACTTTTGGGGGCTGCGTGCCAGACCTCCTCGTCGTTATCCGTGACGGAATCGTGATGGTCTTCGACAGGCGCGTTGACAAATAATTCCCCATCATCGTCGGAAGACTGGCGGTCCTCTGCTTCAAGTTCGGCCTGCGTCTTGACCTTGACTTCGGGATCCTGATGCAGAGTTCGATGCATGCCAATAGGAACACTACCCACTGATTTCTGTGCATAACGAGCTGGTTGGTACAGAGGCGTTCCATCGGGGGCATGACCATCGGTGAGCCCGTTAAGCAAGTCGATGTTAATTCTAGCCTCGTGCTCCCGTCTGGGGTGGTAACGAATACGATTCCCAGATTCATATCCGAAAAATGATTGTCTTGCGCTTCCTTGCCACGCGCCAAAACCAGACGCTCGTCCGCCGTCAGTCTTGACATTCTCTGCACAGTGGTTAGTATATGACACAAGAAACCCGTGTATTGTATCGTCTGCGAATTTGCCCGGGGAAAAAAAAATATAAATATCTCACCTGCTGCGATCGCTGAGAAAGGACCGCTCGCTGTGACAATCCGTCTAGTCAAGCCACCTCGAGCCATGCCACCCCTTCCGCGGCCTCTCCTGGCTCTGCGCTCCTCAGCTCTAAGCTCCCGCTCCTCGGCCTTGATTTTGACAGCAAGATCGCGATTCCGATCCTCTTCGAGCTTCTTGCGTTCAGCTTCATCTCTTCGAACGTTTTTGGGCTTAAAGCGGCTGGTACCTCGCGATGTGGCAGCCGGCGCTTGTGAGGTTCGTAAGCCAGTGGGTGCAGATCGGTCACCCAAAACGTCCCTCGTGGCCATCATTGGAACGCCGGACGCGGCGTCTAATTTGTTGTCGCTGGGGCCACCGTTGCTTTGAGGATGAGACCCAGAAGCAGACGCACGATCACCGGATGATTGGGAGATGCTGCTCTGTGAAGATACGCCACGGCCACGGCCTCTGCCGTTCCTAGTGCCTCTGGGGCCCATGCCACCCGCAGGCAATGAGGCAGACATGTTTGGCGATCGAGAGGCGGAAGTCCTTTGCAAGTGCGTAAACCCGACCTGCACGAGGTGGGATTATGGTAGGTGGTAGCGTTTAAGTATAGATTATGGCAATCGGGATACCTACCTAGGTAGAAAAGTTTATAGTGGAGAAAAGCGTTTTGGGTACTCACCAAAATCAGGCGTGAATCGGCTCATCGGACACGGGAGTACGAAGAAACAATTCGTTGGAATCAGGTTGCGCTAGAGCCGAACAAATCGAAAAAAGTCCATTAAACCACTAATATTTAGTTGATTGAATCACTAAACTTCCACTAAGTAGACTACCTAGCTGAGTACATGGAGCTCACGCTAACTTAGCGCGAGACGATTCCAATTGGCAATAAGAACCTATTGGCTCGGGTTACCTGACGTTACATACCCGCGATAACTATGCGATGTTGTAGGTGCCTAGGTAGGTACCTACTGACGCCCCATACCTAGAAGTACCGCTACGAAAGCTGGGGCCCTTGATATCGGAACATGTTATAGGAGAGATGAAGTACTATCACGGTGTAAGCTATTCCCTGTGTACGGTCTTTATTAGGTATCAGAGCCCCTCCGAGCCCGAACCGTCCAGGTGATTTAGTGCTTGGTAGATACTGTGCCGGTTGCTTCTATATACCGTGCGACTACTTCTTGGCGCATAGGTATAAGATGTTTCGATATTAAGGGCGCCAGCCTTTGTATGTACTTCCACTGCCCACATCCTACCTACATACCTAACTATCTACCAGATGCCGACTTCGTCCCCTCTTTCCCCTAACCAGTCAACCGTGCAGATTACAACTCTTCAGATCTACTCAGCAGTCTCGTGGGACTTCTGAGCAGTAGAAAGATCCGTACTACCCACAACTACCTGTAGGTACGGAGGCTGATGACTCTGCCCATTCTCAAAAGCGCACGAACAGGTACTAATCTTCTGAGCAGTATGATGTAAATTCGGAGAGAGAAAAAAACCACCGAATTTCTGCGTAGTTGGGCCTCGTTAGATGAGGGTGCCTATGACAAGCCCTTCGAAGTTCGAACCAATATTGAATAGGCACCACTTTCCCCTTATTAATGATTAAAGACCTTGCCTAAACGGCCTCGTCCATATATGCGAAGCGGGAAGCATACTTATACATGAGGTCTAGTATAGGTATAGTTCTCTCAACAGCTCCTTGCGGCAATCACTTGAATGGCGTAGGTAGTCTGTGCATAGCTTACCTATAGCTCACCTAAGCAGGTAGGTATGCTACCGTATGTGTGCCGGACCCCTCTCAAGAGTCATCCCCTTCTCGTGAAAGTAGATATCCAAATGATTATTTATTTCTCTTTGCAGGAATATTAACCGTGTCATCGAACACACATCAAGGCTTGTTCGCCGAATTCTCGTTCAATGCTTCCTTCCTGGAGTAGCATGGAGCCAATCCATCTGCGGCCGCCTTCCACGGTGGCTGCACCAAACTTTACGATAACGCAGCCTCGAACGCTGGCGGCTGACCATAGAAGATTCGATTCCTTCTCTTGCGCAATCCTTGTTGTCCGCCATTTCTCTATAGGCAATGGAGTTTCGGCTGCTTCTTTCTCACATGTTTCCGCCGTACGGAAGTCCTGAAGCCCCAATCTTGGGAGTATCTCAAATTCAGAGACAAAAAACTCGCCGACTTTCTGCATTGTTGGCCCTCGCAAGATGAGGGTGCCTATGACAGCATGCTCACACATCGACTCCGGTAGCGTGCGGATTGGCGTGGTTCGCATCTGGCCATCAAGGATAATGGCATCACGAATGAGAAGACGGGGCTTGGAGGAGGTTGGAGGACCAGACGCCCATACCTCGTTGCGTCCAACCCATTTTGTCAAGCTCCAGTTCTCGCCCCGAGCCGAGCGCCCGTGAGTAACCCAGTCCAGCATGCACAGAGAGGCGCCAGGGGCAACATTGAAGATTTGGATCTGTTCGTAGACGCTATTCTTGAAAGGCTGTACAGGGTCTGGAAGGAGGCAGAGGGCGGCGTCCTTTTGTATATCCACCCGTAGACTTTGCCTAGTGATAACGTCCGGTCTGATGGATTGGAAAACCTTGGTATGACCCTGCGTTACCATGGCCAACTTCGCGGAAGATCGAACTTCAATTGAGAGGCTCACTTGGTCTCCGCTGACAAGACCGCCCCCGTATGAGAGGACGAACACCAGGACGCTTGCCTGGTTCAGCTTGGGGGACGGCGAAATGAGCTTTAACGGATATTGGTAGCTTATGTGCTCAATAGAACATACATGTTCTGACTGGGAGCTGACAACAATGCGTCCCTCTCCAGGGGAAGAGGTAGACTTTGAAAAAGGAGAATCCATTGCCTCAAAAAAGCCTTTGGCAACCTCACCATGGTGGTGGGGTTTGACGATTGCGATTTGCACAACAAGAGGGCAGATCTTTCGGATGGTCTTGAGAATAGCGGGATGTGGCCTTGCATTCAAGATTCGACGATCGATGTAGGTAGGTCCGTATCTATGGATCGTAATAGTACAATGATCACGATCATGAGGCTTTGAGCGGCCCAAGAAGAAGTATAAGATGAATGAAGTCGACAGAAAGCAGAGACGTACCTTACTTCTAATCGTAGGTAATGAGCATAGGCAGGCAGGTTAGGTGGTTGGAGGTTACCTATGGATGGACCTTTCTGCGCTAAGCTGCCTATAACTATGGAAGTATTGTACCTATCTACTGTAGGTAAATAAATTGGTGTCGCTATCTTGGTTAGATAGGCACGTAGGTAGGTAGGTAGATAGTAACTACATAACGGGGTACTGGTAGGTAGCCTAAGTAGTAGGTAGGTACCTAACCTATCTAGGTAAGTACCTAACCTATCTAGGTAAGTACCTATCTAGTGTGCACTAGGTGCCGTTTTGGACCTAGCTAACCAATGGATGGGGCAAAACACTTGCACTCCACTTGAAGTTAGTATGGATACCTATGTACCTACCTGGGTGCAGGACGAATCCTCCGCACCATCAAATCATTTAAACGCGCTCTCACTCCATCCCCATCGCCCACACTACCTAGTACAGTAACATCAAAACCATCATCGCGTTCAACTCTTCCTATCATCTATCGACGTCTCCTCCCCGCAACTTCGTTTCTATCGCTCCCAGGCAACATGTCCACTCTGATTTAACCTTCATCATATGCCACTGCCCCCCATGGAGACATACGACAATACCACCCACTCGTCACCCGCACCGCGCCGGTCTGGACGCGCCAGGGTAGCCCCTCAGAAATTCAGCCCCGAGGTTTATGCCCCCCAAAACGATAGCGCGGCCTCTTCGAAGCGCAAACGCGATAACGACAATGACGACAATGAAAACGAAGAAGACGGCGGTGGCCATGACGTTGAGAGTCGAGGCGCTGATGATTCGGACGAGGAGGAGCCGACTGACGAGAATCGCGATGATACCGATAGCGGTGAGCACGTAGCCCAATCTAAAAGGGCTCGATCAAGTCAGAAGTCCCGTTCGAAGAAACCAGCAGCCAAACGCGCCAAGATCAATGGCTCAACGCCAATCGACACCCCTAGTCCACTTACCGTCCCCGCCGTCAAACTACCCAACAGGCCCAAGAAAACCATCAGGATTGCGCCGGAAAGTCTAGCAAGACGTCTCGACAATGATCTATATAGTGAGAATATACCCAATTGCTTCTGTATTGCTCTCGTGGCTTCTTGTTGACGCCGTCTTAGCTGAGATTTTCGGCTCCGGCAATGAGTCGGACGACGTAGCGGCTCATTGGTTCCGGAACTACCAGAATAATGATGCCAAAGCCTTGACTGAGTTGATCAATTGTGTCCTCCTTGCGGCTGGCTGTGAACATCAGCTCACAGAAGATGACATTCGGGATCCTGAAAACTCAGCTAATAAACTCACGGAGCTCGAAGAAGCGTACGAGCAGGTAGGGATTATCTTCATTCCGCGAACTATGGATGGAAACATGCTTATCTCGCTTGACAGACTGGTATTTCTGACTATCCGCTTATATCGAGAACAAAAACTAGCAAGAATTTTCGCGAACTTCTGGTTGGGTTCTCCAACTCGCTTGTGAACCTACTTAACCAGACCGATGCCATATACGGCGACGAGGCACTTTTAGACAGCATACAACGATGGGTTGGAATTATGTCTTCCTCAGCGCTGCGTCCTTTCAGACACACAGCGACCACGGTAGCTTTGTCCATGCTTACAGCGTTGATAGATGTGATGAAACTGCTCGATGAGCGAATTACAAGACTGAACCAATCTTTACAGGCGGAGTCCCACCGTCGCGGAAAAAATAAGCAGCTTATCGAGAGTACTCAAAAGACTGTAGAGACTGCCAAGGAAAACCGCGAATTTATCGACGCTAAGGTCAAGGATCTTTTCGACATTGTTTTTGTACATCGATATCGCGATATCGATCCCAAAATTCGCGCGGAATGCATTGAAGCTCTTGGCACATGGGTTTGCAACTTGCCAACTGTGTACATGTCGCCGGAGTATCTGCGGTATCTAGGATGGCTGCTCTCCGATGTCAATGTTACCACCCGACTAGAAGTTCTCAAACAGCTTGCAAAAGTCTTAAAGCGAGATGCTGAGAAATTAGCCCACTTCATTGACAGATTCCGGCCGCGACTTGTGGAGATGGCCACACGAGATTCCGAGGTCTCAGTCCGTGTCGCTGCGATAGCGGTGGTGGACATTCTGCGAGGTTCTGGGATGTTAGAGCCCGAAGAAGTCGACTCCGTTAGCAGACTGGTTTTTGACTCGGAGATTCGCGTCCGCAAAGCGGTCGTTGGGTTTTTTTCCGAGCTGGTCCAAGAATTCATTGAGAACAAGATCGACGAGATTGGCGGAAACGAGGTACTAGAGGAAATATTTGGCGATCAAGAAGAAGATGAGTATGACACCATGAGGAAGGATTGGATCAACATCAAAGCTCTGGCAGAAAATCTCGCCGTTTATGATACGCAGCTTGATGCCGGGCAGGACGAAATAAGACATGGCCTTGATGTGGCTGCCGATGTAATCAACGCAAGTATACCTGAGAATCGGATTTCCCTGGCAGCACAAGCCCTCTACGAGAAGATGCCGGAAGTTGCCAACTGGCAAGTTATCGCTGGTTATCTTCTGTTTGACCATACCACGAGTTCAGTATCTCGAAAGTCGAAGAGCAACTCCACAGAGGTTGCCGTGAGAAAGGCAGTAGCGCCAGAACCCCGGGAAGAGGCTATACTGCTTGAAGTATTGGCTACCGCGGTAAAAGAGAGTCTTTCTCCGTCGATGGAATACGATAAGAATAAGCGACGGCACCATAGGCTTGACCATGAAGGCCAAGAAGATGCTGGACTGCAGCTTGCGGGATTCATACCCCGTCTACTCAATAAATATGGTTCCGATCCATGTATGGCCGCTACTGTTCTTCGACTGGAACACTTTTTAGACCTCGAGGTCTTTCAGCAGCTTCGACAAAACTCGGCGACATATAGTCAACTACTTGACGAGATTACTACCCAGTTTAAACGGCATGTTGACCAAGCGTTGCTCAATGAGGCAGCAGCGTCATTCCTCCATGCCCGACAGTACATCGAGCTGGAGGAGCTTGTCGATAGTAAAATGACCGCTCTTTGGGAGGATTCGATCAACTCTTTACGGAGTCTAGACAAGATCTGCGAGCTCTCCCTTCGAGGAAACTTGGATAGATCAACACTCACAAGTCTAAGTCAGACTTTGATGAAGATCAGCAAGTTGGTTACAATTTCAGATTGTACTGGTGTGCTCGAGGTTCCCGGGACATCAATTGATTCGGAACAGCCATGCATTAAGATTCTAACTGGCATCGTCGCTCGAGGTCATCTCACAGAGTCGAATGATGAACTTGATGACCCCGAAGACGAGATTGTGGCTTTTGCCATAAGGTCCTGCCTATTCTACTTCATGTGGAAAATGCAACAATTACGGAACACCATCGAAAACGAAGAAGAGATCCCTAACGACGACTTGGATAAATTTGTGATCTTGCGCAAAGATCTGATGAGCAATCTCATCCAGACTTTCTCGTCGCGCGGCTTTAACGATGACCTACGCTTGTATGCGGTTGGCGTCGCCTGTGACATGACTCAATTGTTCGCCGTCTTGAGGGAACACATTGAAGGGCCGCAAGCTGCCAAATATGCGAAGCTGCGTCCTCTTCTGGAGGAGATGCCAGAAGGTCTGATCGTGGAGGAAGTTATACCCATACTTGATGCGGCTGAACGAGCGTATGCAAAGCGCATAAAGAAGACCCTCAATGATCCTGCAGACGATGATGATCCTCTCGACGATGAGCTGCCACTCGAGGACGACGAAGAGGAAGACTTGACAGAACAAGCGCATTTTGCCGCCGAATTGAAGGCGGAAAAGGTTCTATGCGAACTTGCCGCGAAGCTCGTCATGGCTATCCTAGCTAAGACGATCGATCATACCGGACCAGATGCGGGTAAGCTTCGAAAGCGGATACTCCGGAACAAAAACAAGCTTGGGCCAAATTTCAAGGATGTCGTCTCATACCTAGATGAAAACTACCTGCGTGAGTTACAAGGAGGAAGGAAGAAAGCTGTAGCCAAAGGCAAGGGTAAGGACGCATCCAAGAGGCAGGCCCTCAGTGCAGAAGTGGTTATGGATGATGATGATGAAGGCGACATTCTCGAAGAAGTGGAGCCTGAGGAGGGCACAGCTGAAGATCTGAGGCGTCGTGAGTTGATAGAAGATCCCATCGAAGACGAGGAGGACGTGGAGCCGCCCTCAAACAGTCAGGCGAATGATGATGACGAAGTGATTGGTGATTGAGACGTATCGTATGGCTATTTCAGTTTATATTACAGACTGTAGGTTGGCTGGGAACAATTGAAGCGCTAGGGTAGCTCTTTGACCCTGGGCACCTTGAAGCAAACATCGACAAAAAAAAAAACACACGGAGGGGACGAGTGGACGAGGGGGGGTGGGGGGCTGGGTATGGTTCTTTTATTTCTTCATCAAAAATACCGACACCTTTTTTTTTTTGTCCGGGCGGAAGATCCCATCATTACTATCCACCTGAACGCTGGCTGTAATTGTATTCAGGTCCATACATATAGGGCTGCACATTCGCAGAGCTTGTCATGACTTCTCCCAAAAAGAAAAAAAAAAAAAAAGAAAGAAGAAACTTCCCATTTTGAGGTCCTATAACCTTCCATTGCGATGTTTTAATGGATCCGCAGTGTGGTGATAGGTATCTAGAAACGTGCACATCGTGTATCTCGCCAATGGTTAATAACCAGATATTCCCTTATGCGGGCGACGAAGCATACTAGGTAGGTAGGTAGGTATATATTATATACGTATGTATCTACAACTCGTACGCTTTATGATCATAGTCACAACAAGGCTTTAATAACATCAGAATCGAGGATATTTGCCTGAATACAGAAACCGCGTGGGAAGTGCCGTGGCAGGAAAATGAAATGAAGTAGTATGTGCCGTGAAAGCTGTAGTCCTATGCACCGATCTTAGTTCCGTAAAGGCCAAAAACTTTTACCCACCGAAACCCCTCACCGGCGTTCGCCAGGCATGGATCGTGTTCTCGTACGCGCACACCGTACTGATGGATGCAGCAGGCGAAGGGCTTATTGGACACATTGACTCCATTTTCATCTTTTTCCTCAACGCCACCCATCTCGTGTTGTTGATCCCCTCCATTGTTGCTCGATGGAGAACTGGGAGGTGGTTGGTTGGTTGCTACGCGCCGCTTATCCATCAACTGGCGTTGTTGATCATGTAGTTTCGCTTCTTCGAGGTTGCCCCAGAGCTTGAAGAGTTTCTCACGCAGAGCATTTAGCGTGTCTTGTTGGTCACGGAGGCTTGTTGCATGTTAGCAACTTGTACTCTTAGCGCGAGAATCATAACCGATTGACACTCGGAAAGTCGACATATTATATTTACACCCTGTGATGTTCGAGGAGATGGTCTGGTTTTAGTGAATGCTTCAGAAAAAATCGGCAACTTACTCGCAGGCATCTAAGCCAGTCAATTGCTGTGCCTCTGTGTTGTTAACTACGGCCCAGAATCTCGCCTTCTCCCCCGTCGTTTTGGGATCTGCATCTTCAAGCTGCAGTGCAAACCGCCACTCCCAGATTTTGTGCCTCGAAAACTGGTCTAGCGAGCTATGTCCGTCGTCATCAGATCCCGAATCAGAGCTGCTGCTGTAGTCAGAAAGGACATCGGATTCGGTGCTTTTGCGCCATGTCGCGAAATTTTCAAGTCTATGTGGGCGAAAGTCCACGACACGAGCGTAAATGCGGTACTTGGCACAGGTGAAGGGAAGCATCAGTGACACTGCTTCACCATCAATTGTAGTCTCCCAAGATACCGGTTTGATGATTGACGGCACAGCGGTTAAGGGTTGCTCAGGGCTTTCGCATTTGACTAGATCATAGTCAGTAAAGTTCATAAATAGGTGAAGGATTGGATTGCCTACTGAGATCATTTAAGCCGAGCCTGTCTTCAGCCTGTTTATCCTGTTCCCCGACTCTCTTCACTGCAGCCGCCCGTCTCTCCTTTCGCCGGGCTTTCGAATTCGCCTTCGGTTCTTCGTTATCATACGCCCTGCGCTTGGATCCAGCACCAATGACATTTTCATCAGCCTCGAGATTTCTCAGCTCTCGTTTCATAAGGTTCTCGTAGAGCTTTTTTCGTTGAATGGCTTGTTTTAGGCGGGAATCACAGCCTTCTTCGTCGTATTTTAAGATGTCAATCTGTTGACGATTAAACCCGACTTGTTGATGACCGAAATCACGGTTTCCGTGTAATACGCCCTCAAGATTAACACCGTTGTTTCCAAACTTGATCCGCAGATTTCGGATGCGAATCCATTGACCTAGCTGCACTTCTGAGTTGACTTGAGAAGCATGTGGTTCGAAACAGGTAACCTGCATTGAGCGCTTACCGAAAGGACCAGCCCACTTTGCGGCCGCTTGACTATGACTGTCACGGCCGCCATATGGATCGCCATCGCGTTTTCGCGACTGGTTTTCGCCGTAAGAGAACTTGTAAAAGCTGTCGTTCTCGGTATAATCCGAAACCCACAGAGTGGTCTTCTCCATTTCACCGAATGGCGCCTTCACTACATTCACAATGACATCGCAGAATTTGCCATCTACAACGTTTTCTAACATGCAGAACTTGTTCTTCATATAGCCGGATTGATCGACGTGCTTCTGGAACGTGCTTGCGTCTGGGATAGGGTCTTTGTTGACATTGTGCCAAAGCCAAGAGACGTATTCGTGCTCTTTCTCGCCAGGCTTTCGAGAGCCATACGAAAACCGAAGCGCACCCTCGGCAGATCGCGGCGGCCTAGGGATATACGAAGCCGAATAGATGTGAACGGACATTGAATGGTGAGAGATCAGCGATATGCTGCCACGGAATAACTGAACCTTAGCAGAGCTAATGACTAGAACGTCTCCGGCGGAAGGCTGAGGCATGTCGTCTTTACCGCCAAACATGCTCAAAACAAGGCCAGTCTGGCCATCTTCCGTCGAATCGTCGTAGACTGTGTAAGTGCATTTGTAATCTTTGCAGGGTCAATGAAGCTGTCTGTGTGGAAGTTCCCGGGCAGAGCACTGACCATCTCCCTTTGTAGGAATAGGGGCTTGGTGATCTTTTACCAGACCTATGAGACTGACAAGTCTCCCAACGGGCAGCCGTCCAGCAATGATATCTTCAATGCTTGTATATCCTGACGGTAGATGCCTCTTGTACATTTCTTGGTGGTAGGTGGACATGTTGCAAAGGACGGCGCGTGGCGTTGCCAAAAACAGGCAATCCCTCTGATCCAGGTCAAGTGGATTGTGCAGGTAGTCTTGTTGTAATGCTGAGTTGAAGTTGTTATTGCTATATCCTCAAATGGTGTGTTGATTAGGTCATGGCTAGACAGGTATTGCGAATTGCCGCGGCCAGCGCGTTCCTCCCAAATGTACTTCGTAGAAGGCGCGTTAGCTAGACACAGTGCCGGTAGGTGTCGTGCCTACCTAGCGAGCTGTTTACGCACAGAGACGTGGTGACGTGGTGGTCTGTGCGTAGTTAGTTATTTACCAGCTCGCTGTTTGCAGTGGGCACCAACCAACAGTTCCACCCGGTGGGGGTATACCTACACAGTCTGTAGTGTAGCTACCGGTACGGACGTACTATCTAGGTGTGTTCTAGGTACCTACGACAAAGAATACCTACATGCACCTACCTAGTTAACTACAGGCTAACCTATAACTGCCGCATGACGGTATTGACAGTCTGAGGTGGCGAAGCATACCTATCAGGTACGTACGCTACCTACCTGTGAAGATAAATAACCTCTCCATGTGACATTATTGGTGCCTCGTCTTCATGTATGGGACAATGTCTACCTACAGACTACCTAACTTAAATAACTTGAGCTCGATAACTTGGCCCATTCCATTCCATTACCATTCCCATACCTACCTACTGTACCTTGGTCCTTGGGTTCACTACCTGCCTAGGTACCTAGGTGCCTACTAGTTAGGTAGGTACCTACCCACCTAGATACTACAGGCTACTCCACTACCTACCTACCTACGCTGCCTCTTAATAGTCTGACTAGCGTAAGTACCTACCTATGTAGGTACTTACCACGTAGAGTGATAGAATTGACTCGGACACGGCTCACTTGAACTGTTCGTCGGTATATACCTACCTACCTGACTTCCTTGGGCTCGAATCTCAAGTAGATAGCTATAACCTCGGTGTTATGGGCGGTGCAGTGCCCGTAGCCTTTAGGTCTCTACCCAGCTAGGTAGCAACTGGCCAACTATGGGGGAGGTATGTACCTAATGGTAAGTTAGTCTAGCTACTTGCCCTACGGACCGTACCTACCTCTGTATGGACTAGTTAGCGTACAGACTGTAGGTATGAATCAGATGATGAGTGCCTGCTCTGTGCTTCGTGCTATGGGTCCGCAACGAGATCGACTTCCCCTCTCGCTAAAAACAAATAAAGACCCTTAGATAGCCAACAACGCGTGAATGAAACTCGAACTTACCTTTTGAGGCATGTACTTGTCCTTAGCTCCGCCAACCCCAC
The DNA here is from genome assembly GCA_028637585.1 of Xylariaceae sp. X187. Taxonomy (NCBI): domain Eukaryota; kingdom Fungi; phylum Ascomycota; class Sordariomycetes; order Xylariales; family Xylariaceae; species Xylariaceae sp. X187. Next base: position 1,156,412 of record JAJIZN010000002.1, on the reverse strand, counting down.
CTTCGGTACTTGTTGGTACATGTACACATGTTGCATCCGCCCAATAAACTAAGGTTGACACATCCTTGAATTTCTCTCTCTCTCCCCTCCCTTCCTTTCTCTACGAATAAAACTCTACCACTTTGCTAAAGCTTCGCCAACCTACTCAACCACCAACGTCCGCGCATCTGAAATAGCATCTCATTTGCGAAACCTCTTCCGCACTACCCACTCGACTTTGTAGTGCCTCCTAGGTATTGATTTAGCAGCTGCGCCCGCATCAGGCGCTTCTTGGCGATAATACCGGGGCTTGGGCTGAGGTTATCAAAACAAATCACCCCGCCCCTGCGACTTTCCCATCTTCTCTCTCCACGAAGCACATCATCATCAACACCATCGACAACGACATACCAACATGTCTGACAAATACATCCCCGAGCATCGCCGCAACCAATACAAGGCGAAGAGTACATTCAAGCCCGATGAGTTGCGTCGTCGTCGCGAGGAGGCTCAGGTCGAGATCCGAAAGGCCAAACGCGAGGAGAACCTAGCTAAGCGTCGAGGCATCGGCACAGGTGCTGATCGCCCCGGTGCCTCCCTGGGTGCCGCTCCGGACAGCGATGATGATACCGCTCCCACCGAGACCCAAGTAAGTCAAATAACTTTTATATGCCCTCTTGCGAGTTATGCCAGGCACGAGTTGCGGGCCGCCCCCTCTCACCTTCGGCCCTTGGGACATATATGCCTGTCAGGCTTCGTTGCATTCGGTGATTCTCATTCCCTGGACCAAGGCCTCGCTTTCTGGACTGAGAAGAGTGCTGTTTGGGCAAATTTTCGATTTCTCGCGAGCGCCCCTATGGATTGAGACACGGATGTATTCGTGCTGTACCACGTTGCTAACGTTGTTCGTTCGTCTTAGCTCAACGAAGACCTTCCTCAGATGGTCCAAGGCGTTTTCTCCGACCAGATCGATCTACAGATCCAGGCTACGACAAAATTCAGAAAGCTCTTGTCCAAGGAGCGCAACCCTCCTATCGAGGAGGTTATCAAGACGGGTGTCGTTACTCGTTTTGTTGAGTTTCTCCGATCTCCTCACACATTGGTTCAATTTGAGGCTGCATGGGCCCTAACCAACATTGCCTCGGGCAGTGCTGCTCAAACACAGGTTGTGATTGAGGCCGGTGCCGTACCCATCTTTGTTGAGCTACTAGCTAGCCATGAGCCTGATGTTCGGGAGCAAGCTGTTTGGGCCCTTGGTAATATTGCTGGTGACAGTCCTTCGTGCCGAGACTATGTTCTCAGCTGCGGCGCTCTTAAGCCCTTGCTCAATTTACTAGGCGACAGTCGGAAGCTTAGCATGCTACGCAACGCCACATGGACTCTCAGCAACTTCTGCAGAGGCAAAACCCCTCAGCCAGACTGGGCGACCGTAGGTGCCTTTTCCACGAAGTCTTTTGCATAAGAAGATTTGCTGACCCGGCCTAGATTGCGCCCGCGCTTCCCGTTCTCGCCAAACTCGTGTATTCGCTCGATGACGAGGTCCTCATTGACGCCTGCTGGGCCATTTCCTACCTATCTGACGGGTCTAATGATAAGATTCAAGCGGTTATCGAGGCAGGCATTCCCCGTCGATTGGTCGAGTTGCTGATGCACGCTTCCAATAGTGTTCAGACGCCTGCACTTCGATCTGTCGGTAACATAGTTACTGGCGATGATGTTCAGACGCAAGTAATCATCAACTGCGGTGCCCTATCTTGCCTGCTGTCTCTCCTCAGTTCTAACAAGGATGGAATTCGAAAGGAAGCCTGTTGGACGATCTCAAATATCACTGCTGGAAACTCCCAGCAAATTCAGGCCGTCATTGAAGCCAACATCATTCCACCTTTGATTCATTTGCTCTCTAATGGAGACTTGAAGACTCGGAAGGAAGCCTGTTGGGCCATCAGTAACGCTACCAGCGGTGGTTTGCAAAAGCCAGAGCAAATTCGATACTTGGTGTCCCAAGGTTGTATCAAGCCGCTCTGTGACCTCCTTGCATGCCCGGATAACAAAATTATCCAGGTTGCGTTAGATGGTCTTGAGAATATCCTGAAGGTTGGAGATCTTGATAAGCAAGCGGCTGGCGAAGGCGCTGATTCTATCAACCGTTATGCTCTGTACATTGAGGAGTGCGGAGGAATGGAGAAAATTCATGAGTGCCAGACGAACGCCAACGAGGAGATTTACATGAAGTCATACAACCTTATTGAGAAATACTTCTCTGACGAGGATGAGAATGCTGAGGATGGAATGAACACCCAGACCACATCCAATGGAACATTTGGCTTCGGTACCCACGGCAACGCTGCTCAAGGTGGCTTCAACTTTGCTAATGGTGCTGAGTCCATGGACATGTGAGGCGTGTTTATGTAGCCATACGTATCTCGCCAGTCGCAGACCGTCTCGCAACAGTCACCCATGTCCAGGATCGACTGGCATTTGAGCAGCTCGTGGCCATTCCCCTAGACAGAATACAATGTCACACAGTACTCGTACTCCAATCCCCTGATCCTTTAGTTTGCACAAGACAGCAAAATGCCCATACCCCCAGCACCTGGACTTCAGCACTAACCCCGTTATCCGAGTTAATGAGTATGGCAACGCGGCCAAATCAGAGGATTTGCAAGCGCCTTGGTAGCTTTAAAGCTCCAGCGCGAAGAGGATAAAAGAATACATGGAGAATTTGTCATTTGCATCAAAAGAGGGTCGTCAATGGTAGCTTCAAAGCTCCAACCCTTGTGCGCCGTTACTGGTGTGGGACCCGTAAAGAGAAACTCCAGGGTACCCATTTGCAACGGGCTCGATCCGTACGTAGACTTATGTCTATCCAAAGACAGATGGAGCTGGCATTGAACGCTGTTTTGCCCAAGTGGGTGCAGGAAGCAGTTAAGTAATGTTGCGGGCCGAACATCGCGTTATTGTAAGTAGTCTAGGTTAGGCTAAGTGGCTCCTTGACCGCACGTTGCATGTAATACAAGTTCAGATACGTGTAGCGTACATGCCTGGCTTTGCTGAGGCAAATTAGGGCAGAAAGCTTGCGGGAAAAGACTGCATTCTAAACTCATAAACTGTAATGTTTTTCTCGAACGAACCCGTCTAAGATGACCCAACGAGGAACAAAGCTTTAAGAAGGTATTTAGCACGTGCTGAAAGCAAGTTACACCGTTCTATTTCGTGAGTATGTAGGAGGTAGGAGGTAGGTAGGGTGACCGACCTCTGGTTGAGTCTGGGCTTAACCTAACCAGCCCCTCCATGGCTGCCATGGCTGCCATGGCTGCCGTCGAATTACAGAAGAAACCGATGTTACAGCTAGGTAGGCCGGGTCTAGCTAGCTACCGGACTCCTCCGAGCTTAGTCCTCATCGGTAATCTTGTCCCTCACGACACTCGCCGACGTATTGTCGAGATTGGGAGGTTTCACTTCCTCCGAGTTCGAGAGCTCCGGGTCGGGCAGTAGGCTAGGAGTCTGTACGCCGCTATTCTCCATGACGGGAATGCGGATGTCCTCGGGGGAGCCAAGGACAGTGTTGGGGTCTAGGCCGGGGACTGACCCATTGGCATCTAACGTCAGTATCATTTGGCTTTCGCTTTAAAGATTGAGGGACGCATCTGAACATTCTGAGGGAATACTCGCGGTACGGGATGTGGTGGTTGGGCCGTGCGAACTGATGATCTAATTTGAGGCTAGGGCGAGGGCGAGGGCGGAAATGTCGAGATCTCCTAGGAGAGGCGACATCGAGAGAGAATTGGCAGACTAGGCAGGAAATGGACTTACTATGAATGCGCTTGACTTCGTTTTGGTAGGCGGCCGGGATGATCTCAATGATCTCATTGCGTGGAAAGGTAAGTTTGGGGATATCCCTCGTGCTGCAGTGCATGAGATATGCGTATAAAACACGCAGCACGCTCTCATGGGCGATTATGACGAGATCGTTCTGCTCGCGCTCCAGTTCCAGGATGATGGGCTCCATCCGTACTGCTAGGTCGTGGTAAGACTCGGCTCGCGGATACCGGTGGTGGTACGGATCCAGCTCGTGTTTTTCCACCTCTTCCGGGTAAAGACGGCGGATGGCGCGCTCGCTGAGGCGCTCGCAGACACCGGGATTGAGTTGGGACATCTGGGTACGCTGACGAACTCTGAAGCCTCGCTCCTTGAAAGAGTCAGCCGTTTGGAGATTTCTGACACGTGTCGAACACCAGACTGTAAGCTGGCGCATGGGAATAGACGCCCCTCCCTGGGAAATGAGCGCCGCATGTGCCTGTTCCCGGTGTTTCAGTAGGGTATCAGTCATAGCCCGAGCATATTTGATCCCTTCTTCGGATAGCGGGGCGTCAGCCTTGTAGTCCTCCTGTCCACCCGACGCGGCGCCGGCCCGAACGAAATAGGTGGCCCGAGTTTTGATGTGTGTATTGGTGAGATAGAAGACGATTCGGTGAGAGAGGTAATTAAAAGATACGTTATTATAGAAGAACTTCTGTCCTGCGTTGGTCATCTTGATGTAATTGAGTTCCTTCTCGTTCATGGTCTCGAAGGTGGGAATCTTTGTTCCTATCCGTCGAAAGTAGAGCTTGGCTGCCTCGTCAGGATCCATGTTGGCGAACTACTGCTGTTAGTAAATAGGTAGGAAAAAGAGGACTCAGATCTTAGGTGAGGTACATCAGGAGAGCCAATTTTGACATTCCTCGCGTTGTCACGAAGGATATTCTCATCGTCCACGTAGGATTCGATGAACAGAGTCTGACCAAATGATTGCTTAGTAGACAAAAACGACGATGCATGGGGATATGGCACACTCCTGGGTCATACCTGGACATCGTGCTTCGCAAATTCTTTGGCCAGTGAGCGGCGACCAATAGCCGTGGGATTTACCGCATCATAAATGGCCACCTGCCCATTTTCGTGATTAAGCCAGGCGTAAATATCCTCACGGCACTTCTTTAGAATCTTTTGCCGCAACATGATTGAGGCGGGGGAAGCATCAGGATGGAAGTAATCCTCGGGTACATCGTTCCCTTCACCGACAGTGGCACGCCGATAGTCCCCTAGGTGGAAGATACGGGTCTTGACACCCAGCCTGAGCCTGGTAAGAGAACAGTCTCCAGGCTTGGAGCGGGCGAGGAACATACCATTGTAGATACCGTCCCATAGAAACGGAGATGTGCCTAGAATACATCAGATTGTTGTCTGAAGCGAGATGGGTAGTCTTGAGGGGTTTTATCCCTACGTTTTGCCTCTTGCAGGAAGCCCAACCATTACGATGACAATTCGGCCGGAATGGAAGAGCCTTCCAGACATAGTGCTGTACAACTGAGCCGGCGCCCGGTTGGCATCTTCGGGGACGTCGTGGATGCCATCGATAAACGTGCTGCTCTTGCGTCTATACCGGGGCGCGTTTGCAGCGATATCGGCAGTACTGTCAATCTCATCAGCATCAAAAGCGGACTCGCAGCAGATATCGCCGAGACTGGGTTGCGTTGGCATGGCGAACGATTCATAAATCATGCGGATGACAATGAGATAGTAAGTGGTGGAATTGAGCAGACGCTCGTTTGAAATGAAACGAATCAGGATATCGAGCGAGACTCCCTTTCCGACTGTGCCCTTAGAGCAATTGCTGTTGTCTTAAGGATACCACCAATCTTCTTTTCTTTTTTTTTTTTAAAAAAAAAGAAGAACTAGGCAACGACCTTGATAATAATCGGTACCAATGGAGCGGCAGCGGTAGCAGCAGCAGCAGCAACAACAGTCAGTTGTATACCATTATCCCATGATACGAAGGCCAACGCCGTCGGCAACCAGTAACTGCAAGCAATCGCCTCGGCTATACCACGTCATATATACAACTATACAACTACAGCGGCAACCGCATGAAACAAACAGCACTGCAATACTTACAGTAGTGTATCCATTGAGGCGGTGAGTGCCGGCAGGGCTAGGTATTCCGTTTCGTTAAGAGGGGCCCGGGTATCTCTGGCTAGAGAGAAAATGGCGAGAGATGCAGGGCAGGGCAGGGCCTCGCTGGGCACGAAAGCGCTAATGTGGGCTTCGGGCGGACGAAAAACCTCGGGGCAGTTGTAAGTATACCTAAAAGGTGAATAGGTATTGCCAGTCAGGTCCTCATAGATGTCACAGTTCTGCGGCAGCCGAGCTCACGATAGCGCTCACGATAGCGAGTAGATCTCTCACTACTTCGCGATTACCAGAGATGGCGGATGTGCTGTTCTGAGGCTTGTTTTGGTACAAAGAGACAAAAGCTATTCTCTAGGCGAAAGCGAGACCAACTCTTTGCTCGGATAACTGACAATAAGTCATTAGTACCTAGCCTTTCAAGTTGTAGGTATTGGGGGTTAGCCCGATGTCTTGAGGACTAGATAAGTAGGTAGGTAGGTAGGTCGACGGCCTACCTGCCTAGTTTTAGTGGACACAGCTAGGAGTGATAAACAGTCTGGACTCTGGAGCAGAGCGAGGGGCTTAAAATCCTCGCACATGGAAAAGGAGAATATAGAGAAAAGAGTAAAAAAGAGAACAGAGGCGGGGGGTTAACTACCTACATAGCAGGTAAGAGGGCGTGGCGACTTCTACCGAATGATAGCCCAAACCTAAACGGGATGGCATGTAGTGTAAAAGACAAAAGACAAAAGACAACCTAGCAACTAATTAGATAACACTTATGTGTATAGAAATGGAACAAGATCATAGGTAGGCAGGCGTTGTTCAGTTCAGCTCGGACGTCGTAGGTAAGTTCTGGGTAAGATAGAAGGAACCCTGGGTATGGCTCACGGGGCGACGGGACCTACAACCCTAACCTGACCTTTCCATTTCCTTCATAACACGCAGATACCTAATCTTACACTCATGTGCATGTAAGTAGCGTGTATTATGTATCTTGACGAAGTAGGTACCTCCATGGAGGTAGGTAGATAAGGTACTTAGGTGGGTAGGAGGTAGGTAGGTTTGGCGGGACGAGAACCTCACGGGGAAAACCGCCACTTGCAATAAGTACCTACCTATGCCTACAGACCCTACCTAGGTACCTACCTACCCCAACTACGGACCGGTAGGCGTAGGTAGGCGTAGGTAGTTAATGCGCTGGAAGGGACACCCATCATGGATCACCCACTCGGTTTGGTGCAAATTGCTTCTTCAACGATACACCTTTGCATTTCCTCATCCTTACGTACGTATCAGTTCAGTAAGTATCTTGAGGTAGGTATGTGCCTGGTAGCGGTGTCTCTTCCTCTCTCCATCTCATCGAGGTATACCGTACATGAGGGGCATTAGATTGCGTAAGGGGTACCTAGGTACCTAGGTAATCGATGCATATACGCAGTTCAAGGTGCCGATGAAAAGCAGGAGGGTACGGGCAGGTATGGAACTGTTAAGGTTAGGTACACACGTACACCCTAGGTAGGTACCGATGATATCCGTACCTACCTACATACCTAGGTACGTAGTTGGGTAAGTACGGACGTAGGTCTTTCCTCATTCTTTCCCTGTGTAGGTATGATATACAATGCCGGTAGTGTACATATAGGTAGCTGTGTAAAGTCCCGAAGTTGTTGCGACGGGATTGTAGATAGTGTAGCGTATCTACATAGTACTAGCAGATACAGACGCTACGTACGCCTATCGCGCTGGGTACATCATACAGTGCTTTTAATACGATGTACACTACTTTACCCACTCAGGCTGGCCAGGGAAGTCGGACTCTACTTACTTACTGCGCAAAAGTGGGATAGATTTTTTTTCGCGGCTTCTGTCCTAATCCAGTGTGGGTATTCAGAAATAATCTTTGAAGCTATACACAGATCGTACATAGAGTACAGCTCTGAACTGTTCCCACAACATCCCAACGACCCTCCGACACCCCCTCGAACAAGTAGCGAGCGCCTGCTCAGTGCATTGTTGACAACCAAGCCACTCTTAAAGCCCACCGCAGTTCGTCTCCTCATTTGCTGTCGCCCCTCCATCCAGTTTCCCGGCCGTTCGCACACGCCCTCATTCATCATGACCTCCAGCCTCGAGGTAAAATCGTCGTCGCCACTGGGCTTTGTGACCGCCAACCCTATCGCAAATGCTATCGGTGATGCCTACCGGTCCTTCTCGGACCGGCGCGCCAAGCTCGGCCTCACGAACCCGGGCACCATCGAATCCATTAGCAAGGAGGTCCAACGGGAGGTTTCGCTCACCAACTTCATGCATACCGGTCTTCGCGCCGACGTCACAAAAGCTGTGGGCATGTCGCCGTTATTCCAAGTATCACACCAGTTTGCCATGGGCCAGACTATGAAGCCATACGCATTTGCCGCACTCTACGGCACAAACGACGTGAGTTATCCCCCGATTTCGACTACCTCGTGACCGTTCGCAAAGTAGCTTAGTTCGCTCATGCAACTCTCAACGTTAGGTTTTCCTGCAAGCTACTGTGGATAATGACGGTGTTTTGTCCACCCGCGGCAACTATCGATGGACGCCTTCGTTCATGACCAAGACCCAGTTCCAAGTAGGATCTTCCCAGGATATGACCTCGATCGAACACGAATACACGGGCAGCGACTTTACCTCATCGCTGAGGATGTTGAATGGCTCATATCTGGAGGGTGGCCTGACGGGTATCTACATATTCAGCCACCTGCAGTCCATTACAAAAAGGCTTGCTCTAGGTGTCGAGTCGGTGTGGCAGCGTGCAGCGCTCAGTCAACCCCCGGATACAGCTACATCCTACCACGCTAGATACAAGGCCGACAACTGGATTGCGACGGCGCAGCTCCATGCTGCCCAGGGCGCCTTGAATACGACATACTGGCGTAAATTATCCGATAAGGTGCAGGCAGGTGTCGACATGACCCTACAAGTTGCTCCCGGCCCTGGCGGAACGATGGGCAGCTTGCAAAAGGAAGGTGTTACTTCGGTTGGCGTCAAATATGACTTCCGAATGTCCACGTTTCGTGCTCAGGTTGACTCGAAAGGCAAACTTGGCATGCTCCTTGAGAAGCGAATATTACCCCCCGTCATGATGTCTTTCTGTGCCGACGTCGATCATGCAGCTGTGAGTGATAATCGACTCCCTTACCGGTTTGATCTATGCGCTGACAACCATGTAGCAAACTGCCAAGATTGGCCTTGGCGTAACGGTTGAAATTGGAGGCGAGGAACTACAGGAACAGCAAGAGGCTACGGGTGTTCAGTCTCCTAACATACCCTTCTAAACGCACTCCACCAAAAGAAAGAAAAAAAAAAAGATGCGTTCTAGGCTGGCTCTCGCCATCTCTGTTTTTGATTTCCACCGGCGTAGTCAGCATACACACATATGTATAGGGCGTCGTCGGGTTTCCTAGACTCCTAGTTGAGCACCGGAACAATGAGCAGGGAACTCTTTGACGAACATGATCGACGGCTTTTCTCATCTCCTCTTTTAATACTCCACACACCGACGTCGCTACCGGCGAACCGCTCTGCCTTCCATGACGACTTGAGAGCTGCCCCCACAGCTGAGTCGACGCTCCGATCTGAGTCTGGAGCACTAGGTGGGAAGGTGGTACTGTATACTAAGGATCTGGCAACTCTAGAAAAGGGAAAACGGCTGCATGCATGATGATCACAGACAGCAGCTCGGCGGATTATTTGTGTGGTATGGGCTCTTTATATGATGTTCGGATGCTTCGCCAGAGACCTCCAGCAGTTCCAGTAACTTATGGACCACATGTACTTGTCTTGGGTACTTGTAAATATAGGTAGCTACCCTGCGTGTATAACATGAATGACCAAACATTCAAATACTCCTCCACTGTTCTTGTTGAAGCTCCATGTCGAATCTAACTATCAAGCTATTACATTTCCGCTCGGTGACTTGTAGCGGGGTTATGGCGTTATTCTACGCACCGTAAGTATATGTTGAGGCCATACAGTAGGCCATACAGTCTATAGTCAGGGAGAAATTGTGTTGTAATAACTCGGAAGGGGGGCCCTAGATAAAACTACAGTTGTAATAGGTGTCGTTTTTACGACTTTATTGCTCGGCCAACCATTCTGCTTATCTAGTCCCTCCCTTTGAACGACGAGATGGGTCCCCCAAGGTACTGTCTGGTTCGAGACGTTCCGAGCAGTGGACTTTCACCTGGGAAACTGGGAGATTGGGCATCATATAGGTACCTACATCTGGAGAAAGGACCCGGTTAACTGCTGCCGTTCAAAACAGGACGTCGAGCTCCCACCTGATGGATGACGGGTAACTAGGTAATTACCTATTATGTGCTTTGTTAGGCTACATACGGTAGTTATGTATAAATACGGTAGGTAGTCAATCAACTTAGGTAGCGATACAGTAATCTGTGGACCTACATTGGAAGAATGGAGTACACCATGCAGTTAACCGGAATGGACATGTATGCGGGGAGTTAGTTGCGTAAAGGGCAGCTGTTACGTAATGGATCTAGATACAGAGGTACCTACCCACCTACCGGTCTACCTAGATACCATCCAAGACTTTCGCGTCAAGATCCTGGGTCTGATCAGACCGGCAACCACAACGTGGCCTTAGAAGAACTAATAAGAAATCTAGGCACACCTACACCTACACAACCGTCTTGGGAAAGGGACGCATGGGCTGGGATAGTGAATGATTCGAGGACAGCAAACAGCCGAAACCGAAATCCTCACCATCGACCTTCCTACCCGTCAATAAGACGGGCTCGTTTCGCCCGGCATGTACAACACCCTCGCGCGTCTCCAGAATGTCTTCGGCCTCTTCACGACTGTGGCCTTCATCGTAGGAGCCATCATAGCCGCCTCCGACTTCACAGTACCCCGGACCCCAAGCGCCACCATAAAACCAACCAATGTCCAAGTGTACGTAAAAGCAAAATAGCTCTCAACAAATGGCGTCGTTCGTTCGTTCATTCGTTCGTTCGCTCGCTCTTCTTCCCTCCCCCGAGAAACATGGCATTTCGAAAAAGATATTAACGAGAGCAACGAAAACGAATTTAGAGTCAAAGGCCGTCCACACTACTATAGCCCAAAGAAGGAGGAATATGCCGTTATCAAGTTCTCGCTCGACGCCGATCTCTCGTCTCTTTTCACTTGGAACACGAAACAACTCTTCGTCTACGTTACGGCCGAGTGGCCCGCAGTCGGCGATGGTGTCGGCATGAACCAGACCAACAAAGCCGTCATCTGGGATACCATCATCACGAGCCCGAGCTCCGACCATCTAGCTAACATCGGCCCTGCTACGCTCAAGAAACTACGAAAGAGCGCTGCTGGGAAGAGCATAGATCCAAACCGGTATGCGCATCCACCCGCCCGTCGCTTTCCATATGGCCCGCATCTTGAGTGATGAAAGTCCAGATACGGTGGCAGAGACTGATCATCACAATTTACAGGGGCAAGCTATCGCTTAAAAACCAAAGACCTAAATACCACATCACCCACCCAGTAGGCAAAGTTGCCCAGACGGAGGACGTAACTCTGCACGTTCACTACAATGTGCAGCCCTGGGTTGGTGCCTTGACATGGAATCAGGACATGAACTTTGGACTGTGGAAGAAGATGGCTCAGGGAGTCAGCAAGGCCTTTGAGTTCCCAGCCTCAAAGAGCGATGGTGCCAAGGGGAAATGAACAAAACAGGATAGAACTGGATAAGGAGTCGTGGAATGGAGAACAGAACGACAACGACTTAGGCACCTTGTTTACGCTTTCTCTATTAACGGACACCGACAGAAGAAACCAATTGCACCCCTAATGTGCCATTGACTATGTGCCACCAACTCACCCCTTGGGTGCTTGCCTTGCTTTGCTTTCGCTCCCGCTCGCTACGTCTCGTGCCCATTTTGCTCATCTTAACTCTTGCCCGATTCATCCAGGATACGTCCCACTCAGTACCCGAACGCGGTCGAATGAGCAAATACCTGATATAGAGAAAATGGGCACGCCAATGACAAGACACAATCATATAGGTACAAGTCCCCGCCAGCGATCCTGCGAATTTACGCGAAGGCCTGGCATCAAACTCGTCTGCCCCTGCCTCTGCTCCTGCCCCTGTCCCCTGATGGACGAAGGAAGCGGCGATAGCATGAATAAAAGAAGGCTTCACACTCAATTTCATGTACCATGGCATTCCAAGAGCAACAACGTAGCTGCGTAGCCAGAAGCCAAGACGACTCCGCTACCACTTGCCCTTGACTGATCTGACACTGCCTAGCTAGCCATGAAAGCCAAACCAAAATATCATCGTCTCCCGTTACGGGGCGCGTGGAAGCTGACTTTGCCAGGCATCATCCTCATACGTAGCTACGCCTGCTGGGAATCAAAAAAAAAAAAAAAAAAAAAAAAAATTTCCCCACTTCTTCCCATGCTGGATCTCGCAATCTGGGTCCACCCAGAGAGGTATTCAAAAAATAGTGAGCACAGCAAAACCGATCGCCAAACATGACTACTTTTAAACGAATAATTGCATGTGTAATATGTCACGGTACGAGCGAGACCGACTAACTGAACTCCAAGATGCTTTTCAACAACTTCACTTGCTCTCTATGTTGCGAACTGAAACATTTCAGGATGTTTATGAGTGAGTTCTCTATGTTGTGGGCGCATCACTTTGTGAAGGCCCGTCGTCTCATGGGTGCTAGATGGGGTATAGGTAGGTAGACCGGAAACAAAACCTGGAAGCAAATGTAGCTACATGCTTTAACGCAAAGACCCCCCTACTCCCGCTCTTGTTCATATTACCTTACTGTCATCCATGGATAGAGGTATAACATGGCGTACCTAGCTGAATGCTTCCCGTTTTCGGCCATGGTTGGCGGCAATTCGGCCATCAAGGAAAGAAAAGAGATTGGGAACAACAGTGAAAATGTCTCAATCCTTCGAAAGGTCGATGACATCCTTGTGAGTGTTCTCACGCAATTTGGCAGCAGTCACTCGTTCTCCATCTTGCCGGTGAACAAAATATGAACTCTGCTCCCCCGTTTGCTTCCGACTGTGTACCTCGTTACTCCGACCCTGAGATCCACTATGGCTGCCCCTAGACGGTATAGCTACTACGAACTGATAACCCCGTCGAAAACCTGTGTTTTTGAGATCAGACTGGTGCGTCTTATCTTGACCAGTATTATCCGGTTCGTCGAGAACCACGGGGTCGAGCGGCGTCCCGCCTCGAGAACTCTTGGCTGACGGTGTCTCGGAGACAAGGGGCGGAAGAAAAGTGGTTGGGATATCAATGCTACTTCCTGCGTCTGACGAGCGCGGAGAATCTTGGACTGTTTGGCCTCGGACAGGCAGTGTAGGGAGTGTAGGGAGTGTGGGAATTGCACTGGTAGTTTGATGATTTGTCTCATTATCAGACTGACCAGTTTTGCGATGCGATGCGGTCACGGAAGTCCCCGTCATCGACATAATGCGTACGCCATCCTCATTTGAATGACCGCACTCTTTTAATTGCGGCATGTTTCTCGAGCCGTCGTTTAGAATAATAGGTGCGGACGAATGTAGTCTCATTTTAGGATCCAGCCAATTTTCAGAATACATCGCTCCTCCAGATATAGCATCTGGGCATTTAGAGCTAGATGACTGGGAAATTGGTGAAGAAGCTGGCAAGATTTTGTCTTCGCCGAGAGTACTCTCGCGGATATCCCGGGTGTTCGGAACCATTTTTGGCGGAGTATGTGAAGAATCTGGGGTGGGAGCGGTCGCAGGGCTCGAGACATCCAGTTTTGCTCGTGCCTTCATCCTGGCTCGCGCTTTTCGCGCATGAGCCGCATCTTCGGTCTTTTGCTGCTTCTTTTGGAGATCAAAGATGAGGTTTCTTATGTCGTTTCTGAGCTTGGATGGATCAAGATTCCAAGAAATTTTGCGATCCCGCTGAAGAAGGCTCTTGATAAAAGTATCGGGATCGACAAGGAATTGTTGAATGTATCCTAATAGGAACAAGCCGCAATCACAGTGATTGGTTTGTTCAGGTACTTCCCTGGCCGTGATACCCTTCGCATTAGCAGCGGTTGTCTCCATTCCTTTCTTGTGCAGAAGTTCGGCAGCAAGATATTGCCGCAAATAACTGCAGGTTGGCGAATGCGTCGCGCCTAAGGAGTCAAGCGTAATTATCCTCGGCTGGTCCGGGTCATACTTTCGGGGGCCGGCATTTTGTCCTTTCCTCAGATTCTTGCGATGCTGTGGACTAGCTGCGGTGACAATATCTTCTATTTCGACCTGTAGTCCATTTGAATCATTCATTGGGTCAACTCTGTGATCGTTTTCGGCGCCGGCAACTGTTGTTGACTCGACGCCTTCACTTGCGCCATTATCCATCTCCTGTTTGGTCTCACTGTGCGGCTGATCAGTGCTATCAATCGACATACGCCTCAAGCCTTGGATGACATTCTCTTGTGTTCGGGTATCGATATTTTCGTCGTTGATATGGGCACGTGATGTATCATCCTTCGGGGCTCGAAGGTGCTCACGGGACACGTCAATGTCATCAAGTATGGCAATGACGTCGTTCTCGATACCGTCAACTTGTTTATCTCCTTCAGGACAGAGGACAAGCTTCGGCGCATTGTAGATGATTGCGACATACCAATGGGTATACTCATTGATAGGAACAATGATGTAGTCCTTAGAGAAGAGATCTACCTTCGAGGTCCATGCTTTGACACTATCATAGTTGATTCCCCGACCGGTCTTTGTGGGCTTCAGCTTATCATAGAAAAAGGTATTGTGGAAATAAACCCTCCTCGCTAAGTCTGGCTCATCATCCTCCAGTTTCTGTTGCAGATATCTGAGATAGAAAATGATGATATTGTCATTCAAGAATTGGCCCTCGTCAAGGCGTTGAATATCATCTTTATCGACAATTGCTCGATTCCTTCCCGTAGCGGGATACACAAGCGAATTCCGCCATTGCTTTTCCCAATTCGGGTTGAGCATGGTCCAACCTTCCGGCTCGGAAAATTGTGACTTGGGTGAACCGATGGATGCAGATCTCGACCGAGTCGTCCGTGATTCTCCTTGTGTTGCAGGCCGCTTGCCATCCCATGCTTGACTCGCAGCGATGCCATCATCGCTAGGCGCAGAAATGAATGGTCGTTTCATTGCGTTTCGCATTATAGGTCGAGAACTAGAGCGAGTCGCAAGGAAAGGATCCGTCCGAGTTCCAGGCGCGCAGTTATTCCGATTATAATGTATGACCTTGATATCATCGCCAACTGGAATGCTCGCTTCTGTGATGGCCGTATGAGATGTTGTCCGTTGGATCATCTCATAAAAATCTTTTTCGAGTTTGTCTCTGTCTGGATATTAGCCTCGATCTCAAAACATTCCGGGTTGTCTGACCTTTTGGAAACTTTGACAACGATTGTTGGGTTATCATTCTTGCACATACCAACCCATTGCATGAATCTAGAGAAGTCATCTGGGGCAAATTCAACCATCAGTTTGGGGCCAGCACCGGTGGCAATATTTGCACTGTCAAACCCGACGGAAATTATACATGTACTTTCGTGATCTCCTCCAGCATGTAAGATATGCTTCACTTTTCTAATGTCGATTATGAGATATTCGTAGAGTTTCAAGGGATTCCTGTCCTTGTCAACTGGCAACAGAATATGGCCAGGTTCGCAAGCGGACAGTAGACAGTGATCCGGATCGTCCTTGTTCCCTGTTTGGTACAGGCATCGTCCACAAACGCCTTGTAAGACACGTAGCCCGCGGCCGATGATCGAATCGATCTCACTCCTCAACCTATCTACTCGCTGATACTCTGTCCCCGTTGCAGTAGATGATCCGTCAGCGGAAGTACTACTGAATGTTGTCGGGAGTATATCGCCCCGTTTTGATAGACTCGGGGCCAATTGTCTGCGCTTTTTAGGAGGCCGGGCCACTTCGAAGTCCTCCCAGCTTGGGGCTAACTCATCTGGGCTCCAATCCAATTCCTGGAATTGCGTTTTATTCCTTCTATCCACGGAGTTAACAACAGCGCTAAAGAATTGCGAGACGCCGAGACGAGCTGACGTTTTTCCACCCCTGAAATTACGCGCGATGTCTGAGATCGGCCGAGCGATTGGTTGCTCCTTTTCTGGTGCGCGCGAAGACGACAATGTCTCCAGGGATCCAATTAGGTCGACGTCATCATCGTCATCACTGATGTCGTCTTTGGCATCCTTCTTGATTTTCAACGGAGCAGGATGCGACTCCCTACCACCTTCTATGTCCTTGCTCAGCCTGGGGAGTTTAGTTTGAGCTCGACGTGTGTGAGTCTGTCCGGGGTTAGTCCAACGGTCCAGAGCGCGAAATTCCGGTATCCCTTTTGAGATAGGTGGCGAACTGCGAGAATCCGTGACCGGTGAGCCACCTGCAGACCGCTTTCGAGATGTTGACGTGATTACTGTAGTATGTGCGTTGGGAAAATGTACGGGACTGGATTCATTCTCGCTGAGTTTCAGACGCTTCGGTGGTGGTGTTTCCAGATCGGTCTCAGGCTCTCGGTGGCGTATAGGGGAGGGACTTGGGCTCATTGAGGCAGCCCATGACGAAGATGCGAGAACGACAGGCGTCCGCGAGGCTCTGTTATTGTAAAGGGTGTTCATGGGTGCCGTGGCACCCAAGTTGGCTGGTTTGGGCTAGGCAGAGTCAGCTACTGATTGGGCAGAAGATGAGAAAGGGAAAAAACTAGGTAGTCTGACCATGTCGTCAGGCCCTCCCAGCCGGATAGCTGATCTCGCACGCGCAAACAGTCGCGACGTAGTATTCCACCCGGCTCCCAGGAGGTCCGAAAGGGGACCGATAACACCGGGTCCAGTTCTGGTCTCAGCAGGTAGAAGAAGTTGTGCATAGGGCATGGCAGGGCCGACCAGTCGACATGTTGATCACCGAGATATCTATCTTTTCTCACCTTTTCCCGCACCGCTGAGACGTTCCTCCACCTGTCGTCGGCCGGATCACCAGTTTAAAGAACACATGAAGCGCGGAGTCGGTGTGGCCGTCTACAGAAACGTGGAAGCGAAACGAGTATGTGGCGCGGGGCCGGACGGTTACGGAAACTGGAAATAGGGCGAGGGTAATGTCGCTGCGCAGGATGTACGATATCGCAGACGTGGCGCAAAGCCAGCTGGTTTTTTTCCCTTGAGTGGGGTGACGAGGGGTGCTGGTGGGCGGTGTTTGGTGGGCGGCAGGCGGCGGGTGGTGTTTGGTGGGTTGACGGCCTTCGTGATTGTCAGACAGTTGCTTGTAAGTGTGTTGTTGGGAAGAGAAAGACTTCGTAGGGAAGTTGATACCTAGAAAGAGCACTGTAGGGTTCAGATAGCTGGAACCATCATGTGTGCGTACGATACGGCACGGTACGGTACGGTACCTACGGGGTAACTGAGAGACTTCTTATCTCATTATCACAATATGAAAGAGCACTTATGTACATACGTACGTGGTACCTACCTATCTGCTTACAGTACGCCGTAGTGTAGGTATAAAATTAATCTAGGTACGTACCTACCAGAGAACGCCAAAGATATGTGCCCCCTTCGGTAAAGGTATGTAGTACAGATTATGTACTTCGCACACATTAGGTAGGTACTACCTCCCTACGGACTGGAAATCGGCACAAATTCTGGCCATTATCCTGGTCGGGCGGGTGTCCGAGTCACCCAGCTCCTCGCCAATATCTTACCTAGATACTAACTAAAACTCCTTTACAACTGATCTGCCCAGTCGTCCTCCGACCACCTTATAGTACCATAGGTACCTAACGTCAGCAGGGGTTTATGACTTGCGACTTGAACTTTTCTCGGTAGGAAGTTCGTACGTATGTATGTTGGTATGTACACTACAGATTTCCAGCCCACTGAGCGCTCATGTTAAGCTAGCTTAATTAGCCCAGGAAGATTTAACCCACAGGCACGGACCGTCACGAGGCTCCGCAGCTGTTTGCGGCCCGGAGGGTTCCCGAAAGTGAGATACCTGGGTAGTTATAGGCGACTCATTTTGGAGGTAGGTACTGTAGCATAGGCAGGTAGATCTGTAGGTGAGTTTGGACATATAAGTACAGAGGATGTACGTAAATCGGCCACAATGTTTTGCGCCGCTGATCATTAACGTCTGCTAGAAGTACCGACGCAAAACATTTGGTGTAGATAACTACCTAGACTAATCTGTAGTATCTATCTAGTGTAAACATAACACATGTGTGCACTGAAGATCAGGTCCTTTTTCCCCTAATCGGCTAGCTCAATAATTGCACAACATACCAACCATACCACAGCAGCACCATATTACACCTCTAACGGCCTAGCGCTTCCTGACCAGGTCGATCAATTCATGATTTTATTTTTATACCAGGCAATTGTTATGGGCCAGATACAGACCACGCCCACCTACACTACATATCTAAGTAGGTAGGTAAGTACGGACGAAAATAGGTATCTCAAGGCTCAAGGTGTATTACAGCAGGTATCCTAGTCGTGTCATAGACTCATCACCCTTCCAGAATCGCGGTAAACGCGCGAGCCTACTTCGTACATGATGATACGTCTTCCAACCATTAACCATGGAGTCCACTTATGCCTAGCAGCCGAAAGTGGGTACCCCAAGAGTAAGAGTGTCTTCCCCAACCTCGAAGCCAAGCATGAAACGTGCACAACTGTCCATGACGAAGAGAATACGATATGTAATTGAAGTTTCGAGAGCATAACTCTCTACAACTCTCCAGGTCAACTACCTAACCTATTACATACTGTAACGAGTACAGTCTGTATTACAAACTAGGTAGGTAGATATCTACAACAAAGGGCCCTCCTTTTGTTGTCTCCACCCCCGCGTGCCCATAGGCATGTATACTACCTAATCTGTACATTGGCATGCAGTTACGGCACAACATCGCCGTCATGCATCAATCTTCTAACCTAGGAGGTTAGATCCTGATACTGCTGAGGTACTACCACTATTTCGGCCCCTCCGCCGTTCTCCCTGTCTCCCTGTCTCCCTGACACGCCCTGAGACACTCCGACTGGGTCACGTGTTTGGCCTGCTCGGCGTCAGAGCTGTCAACTTGTAGACGCTCAACCGGTTGCCAGCACCGCACAGCTGTGTTCCATTACCACTGCAAGCCATGCTACACTCGGTGCTCGGAGCCGCCATAGAGCCCTCGCCAAGTTCATCTCCGCAATAGCATTCGTCGCCATACTCAGTGCCAAAGTACGTGGATCCCAGGCAAAATGTGGCACAGACGTCCAGCGACATATTGCCCTGTACGAGAGTCTTGCTAGCCAGGGCACGGATGCCTATGGTCTCGGTCTGGCAACCATACCAGCTATACGTGCTGACTATGGAGGGCTGCGAGGGACCGACCGTCGTGTTAGCATAGTAGAGATTCAGCCGGTTGCTGGCGCCACAGAACTCGGTTGGGTCCCCCGTGCAGGGCATATTACAGTCACTCAGCTCCGTCTGATTGCTGGAGGCGCCGAGGACGTTGCCGCAATGGCATTCGCGACCGAACTCGGTTCCGAAGTAGTGATAAGTCTGGCAGAAGCTGGCACAGGACTCGAGCGTGACGTTTCCTGCAGTCTCGGCCGCGTCGAGCACACGCAGTCCGTCATCGCCCTCGGTCCAGCAGCCCTGGAAGCCGTAAGCCGAGACGGTGGGTCTGTTCGTGGGGGTAATGGTAGGCGTCGGGATCACTGAGGTTGACGTCGGTGGGTGAATAAGTCGATACATCTCGAGTCTGTTGCTCCCGCCGCAGTATTCGGTCTGGTCACCTACACAGGCCATGTTGCAGTCCGCATCGGCGGTCACGTTGCTCCTGGGGTCGATGGAATTGCCACAGTAGCATTCACGACTATATTCTGTGGCGAAATAAGTAAATCCAGAACAGTCTTTTGCGCATAGCTCAAGAGTCATGGAGTCACTCGCGAGGTCTCCTCCAGTGAGTGCTCGAGTAGGGAGCTCCTCGAAACAGCCGATACGTTCGTATGGCTGTACAGTCGGTTTGATCGCTAGAGTTCCGGTGGGCGTTGGGATGATTCCCGTGGTAACGTATAGTTCAAGCCTGTCACCGGCGCCGCAGTACTCTGTGCTGTCTCCAGAGCAAATCATGCTACACTCTGAAAGCGTGACATTTGAGCTGCCCGGGTTAATTTTATCACCGCAGTAACATTCGCGTCCATATTCTGTACCCCAATAATAAGACCCTGTACAGTTACCCATACAACTTTCGAGTGTCATCCCGTCATAAGCAAAACTGGCACCAGACAGAGCGCGGACTCCGATAGCTGTCGGCTCCGTATTGCAGCCTACTAATGTGTAGTTCCCCACGTTTTTCCTGAGATACGGGGTTCCCACCGCCGACGTGCTCGTCACTGTTCCTGTCAGTGTCGCTGTTTCCGACGAGGTCACCGTCGGTGTTATAGTAGACGAGGCTTCCACTGGTGGTGGAGGTTCGTCTCCACGAGAACAGAGACCATTCGGCGGATAGTCGAAAGCAAGACAAGTTGCCGCAACGTCGCTTGCTGCCTTGAAGTCATCTCGTGAAGCGGCTGCGCCGCTCCCGCTAACAACGTCAATCTTCGTAGCATGAGCGAGGTCGCCAAGACCCGAGTATCTAGCCGAATAGAAGGTGTAGAGGTCTGCACAGGCAACCTTTACCATATCCATCGTGGCATTATTCAACTGAGGAATCGGTCGATTTGGATCCGCAAAAGCTGTCTTGTACGAGATATGCAATTTGACCGACTGCGCTGTAAGGTCATTACGAACCTGTTTCTCAACATCAGTGTCTTGAGACTAACCAGATGCCTACAATTATAACTTACAGCTGCCATCACGGTCAAGTTGCCATCAAGAAGACAGCTCTGAGGCTTCTGCACGAAGATATCATCCTTCATAGGGTACGAATTTCCATTGTTGTCATAAACTGTGGATATTCCACTGTTCATATTGACTGCCAGAGTGAAAGAAGAGATGCCCGAGGACGCCGGGATCTGGGCATTGATAGGGAACCACTAAAATATGTGTTAGAATAAGGAGGGGAACTGAGAAGGATCTAGGTTAGGAATCTGGCACTCACCACAAAGGTATCATCGAAGCCTTGGGTAGCACCTAGGAGGTCTGCTGTATACGTGCAGCCTGACTGGCCACACGTATTGCCACCATTTCTGTCCTTGTAAGTCAACAGGACGCTCTTGGGGGCATCAGATCCGAAGTCAGTGGTGCGAACTCGGATCACGCCTGATAGCTGCAATGTGGAAGCTCCCGGGTTCAATGTGAGCTGCATGTCAACCGGTTTGACTGCGTAGGGCTCAATGGGATCCGTAAGGACAACGCCATCGGGAACGACCTCGATCATCTTGCGCAGAACCCTGGCGCAAATACTGTTGTAAGTTTCAGTATCCGCCATGCCGGCCACTGTCACATTTCCGTCCGAGTTGAAGACTTTGAAATCCGAGTTCCTTGTAGCTTTGATCGATGGCCCGACGACCAGGGGATTCGATGTATTGCCGGAGATGTATTCAGTGACAACCTTGTTGTCGAACACATCCACCGTGGAATCCGTAGGCGCTTCCCCATCTGCTGTGCTGCCCAGCGGAACGATTTGGGGGAAATTGGTGTCGTGAACGCCGCCGATAGAGTGCCCACATGCAACGGCTTGAATCATTTCCGTCTGGTTGAAGCCCATGCGCTCAAACTGTTGGAGAAATGTGAATGCTGAATTCTGTGGCAGTGGGACACCTATAGGGCCGCCGGCTTTGGCATCGATCCTACCAGCGGCAATGGGAACGGCAGGCCCACCGCAGGATCTTACGGCGTAGTAGACACCGAGAGCAAGAAGATCAGCCACGCTCGATTTGCTGGTGTAGTAGTCGGCCATGAACCTGAGCGTCGAGTTGAACGCCGAGCCAATGTTGTCTAAGCTTGCCAGTTCGAATTGCAGGGACCCATCCATGCCGCCCTTTCGTGGACCACCGGCAATGGTCGAGGTCGCCATGTCGTGGAAGGCAGATCGTAGCCATTCTGCCGCATTGTGACGTCCCGGCCCCGAAGCTTCGCTTGAACAGGGTATCACGGTTCCGCCGAACTGCCGGGAGCGGTAGCCTTGAACCTGATACATGATCTCTTCTAACTCGTCGATCTGAGAGGGCCACGTTGGGTCTGCTCTTGCCAGCGTGCCAGCCGAGAGCACCGCCGGCAAGAAATGCGTGGTCCATCGCATGGTGAGAGCCTATACGAATAATGAGCTAGGAGCTAGCAACCGGATGCTGAAGCGGTAGTATCTGCTGTAGTAGTGGGGGACGACCATGTGAGGGATCTATCTACCACGCCCAGTCTCGCCGGATTAAATCAAAGAGAGACGGATGCAAGATAGGGAAGTCATCGTGAATGGCACGGCACGAGGTAGGACGGAGACAAGATGGCTTTTATATTCCCTATAGTATATGGCAGGTCATTTTAACATCTTGTAATTGACGTGCACCTCCTCTGCCCTTCTTCGACCGTGACCCTCGATCTAGAATTGTTGGGTGAAAATATTGCCAGCCAAGATGAGCTGGTAGGCCCCTGGTAGGCCCCTGGTAGGTCCCTGGTTGGGTATCACTATGGAAGTACAGACTGCAATATGTAATAATGTATACTACCCGGCAGAGGAGTAATACGAGAATCGACAGATAGATTCCATAGATTCCATAGGTAGGATTGGGTGATTCCGATCCATAATGCCTCCGAATACGGTTCCAGCCGCACAGCCGCTGAGGGCTAGATTAGATAGTCTAATGCAAGCCTGACAATATGGGATGGAACCGAGGGCGACGATACATTGTGATGTACCTGCACACTCCGTTTGGACAGGTTGTAGACGTAATATGTACCTGGATACAGTCCACGCCTCTCTGCCTCGGTTCAAATCCACAGGTGTGATTTCCAAAGTTCACAAAGCGACCGTTGGCAACGCCGCATATACATCTCCTTGAAGAGAGAGTTTCCTGGATTCCAATAGGTTCACCGATCCTGGGTCCTTTAGTCGAATTGCTCATCTATAAGGCGACTTTCTACTCATTTCCACGAAACGAAATGATCATTGAGCATTGTCCTCGGTATCAGCAGCGGCTGAGACTCCATTTAACGACTGTCTGGATCAGGAATACGCATAACGCAACAGCTCATCTCAACCATCATGAATGAAGAGCTAACTGTCAGGGTCCGTCCATACGCTGTGACTGCCATGTGGTCTTCAAGAGACAGGCCCGTGTGGCGTGTACGCGTGATGTTTTTGAAGGGCCCACGCTACGCTGGAAGGCGAGTATGATATCGTAAGCCATTCGACCTGGTACCAGTCTGATCCGTGTGAGTGACTGACCGATGCTGAACCAGGTACGTTGGTAGTATTTGTAGTCTGTAGTCAGTCAGGCGACGAGAAAAGCGTTTCTCAACAATCGTGTCCCTTTCAATCCCAAGAAAGATTCATGACAAAAAGCATCCGCGACGCAACAACGTTATCCCCGGATGTCCGGGACGAGGCCCGAGGGGCCATGAAAGGGGCAAGATTAATCAACTGTCTCGGAAGAACATTACTAGTTCCTGACATGCACCAAGGTTACAGCATACCAGGTTCGGGAACTTCGTAGGTATACCGGTAGGTAGTATCAAACCCTACAAGTCCAGGTGCTGCAACCCGCGACACATCTAGACTCGTCGTCTGCTACATCGCTCTCGATACCTATTGCATAGGTATACCATCTGTCGCAATAGTCACTCCTGTAGGGCATGCGCTTGGTCTGCTTGCCCCGTGTAAATGTGCCGGGTCGCCGTTAGCAATCCACTGTGACTGGAACTCGGGTGCGCATGGTAAGGCGATATCTCCTGCACACCTTGGCACGACCTTGGCCTACATAGTAGACGTAGACCTAGACCTAGACCTAGGCGGCGCGTTAGTTAGCACCTTGGATGCCATAAGTAAGTATACATTACATATACTGCAGCCTAGGTCGGTGGAAAGTTCCGGCTGTGAGTATTTGAAGCGTACATAGATCGATCGATGTACTCATAGGTAGAAGAAATGGTGTGAAATGAATTGTCGGTAAATTTTACGCCCGGGGGGGCATTGGAGTGTCTCGATCCCATGCGTGCCACGCAGGCAACTGGCCGCATGGTGTCTGGTCAATATACCGGTACCCATGGGCGGCCTTTCATCGGTCTGAGAATCAATCGATCGTATGGATCACATGGTCATCCGCATACCCAAGACGCTTTCTGGACCAAAGGCGCTCGCGTCATGTGCGTGTACAGGTTAATAATAGTTGGCACGATTCTCTACCGGTAGTTATAGACTCATTGTCTGTCTTTCTACCACGGTAAGCTCTCTCATCATAGCGGTTTGAACCTTCTCTGGATGGAGGATAGACACATACCTAACATATGAGGGAAAAGCCGATAAGGCCATGTTGATTGCTTTTGCTTTGCCGACCTTGTTCTTTGAGGCAAATAGGTAGGTAAATATTTACACTACCTAGCAGGTGTAGTGTAGTAAGGTGGAGGAGAATGAAAGGTTGTGAAGACCAAAAAAAAAAAAAAGAAGTTCTTAAAAGAATTGACCAGACAGAAACTCCGAATCGGGGAATCGAACCCCGGGCTTGACGGTGCCAGTTACGTCCGCAAGGACGAGGATGAGAGCGTCAAATGTTAGCCACTACACCAATTCGGATTAGTGAAATGGCAATGATAATCGTACCATGACTCTGCACACACTCGTCAGAAGGTGCGCACTACCTACCTAGACACAGGTAGCCACCGCCAACGGTAGCCCTAACCCACCTACCTACGTACCGATGTACATCCATGTGTGTGGTGCGGGTTCGTCTTGAGACAGTTTCGAAGTCCGGCTGCACACTGTGATAGTGGATCTTGGTGTTCTGTGACCGGGGTTTTGATCGCAACCACCTGATGTACCTAGCCCTATCTACGACTTACGACTTGGAAGTACACTTTATCTAGTCTACCTACCTACTTAAGGTTAGTGCCTTGGTAAGGCACGGATTGTAGTCTAGGTACACGGTCAAGCTTACTTTAGGTATCTCTTTTCGTCATCAGGGAAAGGTCTTCATCAATCACCGAAATTCATGATAGTGCAAGTTCGACATTGTTCTCCTACCTGCTAACCCCAAATCTCGTCGGAAACGGATGCTTCGCGCCTTCGATGATTCATACAACTGAATAAACTTCGGCGCAATTGACAATGATAATTTCCTCGTCTCTCGTCTGGATCATCCGGTGTCAGGAGGCGGTTCGGTGGGGCCTCCCTTATCGAGATGTAACCCCGCCCTTTCGCACTCTACAAACTAAGTAAAGCCGAGCCGGCCCCGGACAACTCGACTTCGAGAACTCGCAACCATCCACTGCACTGCCAGCAGCAGCAAACTCATCCCAACATCGCCCAAGCCCTGAGGAAACCTGCTTTGCTACCACTATTGCGCCGTTGAGGCAGCCACATATATACCTATACATTCTCCGAATATACTCCGGTTTTCTGTAGCCCACTTTTATAGATGTCCATCGAGAACCTCAAATCCTTCGGTAGGTACTTAAGCCTCGGCCTTTGGGAACACAGCTTACCTACTTACCCTCTTCAAGCCTCCGCTAATATGCGCCCTAGATCCCTTTCATGATGCTGAAGCAGAAGAAGACACGAGCCAAGTGAAGAGTCAGCAAGAAGACTACGTGCACATTCGGATTCAACGTCAGTCTCCGGCCTCTTCACCACTCTCCACTGCATCTCTCTATCCGCCTCCTCGAGTGGTGCGACTGACCTAGGCAGAACGCAATGGCCGCAAAACCCTAACCACCGTTCAGGGGTTGCCTAACAAATTTGACCGAAAGAAGATTCTCACCGTCATCAAGAAGAAATTCGCTTGCAATGGCACTGTTGTGATGGACAGTAACATGGGTGAAGTCATTCAACTGCAGGGTGATCAGCGCAAGGTCATGCGTGCGTGTTTTCTCGTGTGATGCAGCCGGCGAGAGGTATCAGGCTAACATTGTGCAGAGGAATTCCTGGTTGCCAAAGACGGCCTGGAGCTTGACCCGAAGAAGATCAAGGTTCACGGCTTCTAGTTGGAATCCGGCCAATCGTGCGGAAGCCGAAGATTCACTCAATCCTGAGACGACTTCGACGGCACGTCGTCATGGATGATATGCTGCGAATAAGGCAATATGCTTCGCTTTTTCTGGTAGATGAAAGTTATTATGGTAGTTGACGTCTATATGAATGAATGACCAATCATGTGTTCAGGATGTCTCCGTGGATCATATTCGAACGGGAGCATGTGGCAAAAGCTTGAGTGCCTTTGTGGTAAATATTGGTCGGACACTAGCATAGGCTTTTACATCTCATCGTTGAAGAGTTATTGACTACAAGCCCAGTGGTCCATCGTCCATAGCATGTTGGATGAGCATGAGTAAGCGGGGATACACAAGAGGCAGAATTCGAAGTTGCAGTGGTACGTTTGGCAACTCAGAGTTGAACTCAGTTGATCGTTGCCCGTGTCTATACCTACCTAGGTATTTAATCCGTAAATACACTCCGTACCGCTTCATTTGCCGTTAAATCAAACGGCTACATAATTACCTACCAGGTACGAATACTCCCGTAATTCATACATCCGTTACTTACCTAGTAATACTACCTATCACTCAGTACGAAGTAGTTACACGGTAACGGTCACGCACAGTAATGGTGATTCTTGAACACTGTACACTACATACACCAGCGCTACCAGTGTGGGTCCTACCGGCCAAGTTAGCCCTGGCATCCAACAACGGCCTGAGAGGGGCATCTGCCAGCTGCCCATAGCCGTGAAACGAATCAATTAGCCCTCCACTCCCACAAAGAAAAATAATTTGCGGACCTGCCTCAACCCTCAATTTTCGACCTGAGAATCTATCACCAGCCGAATTTCTCTAGACCATCCACCCAACAAGTCGAGGTACGTGTGCTCGTCATACCACATAACTGGTCTTCCACCTGGTTTGCATATCCTTTGCTATTCGTTTTTTTCAGTATTAACAGGTTTGATACAGCCCAGCGACTTTCACGATGGCCTCGAGACCGACTGTCACCATCATCGGCAAAGATGGTACTCCTTCGGGAGCTACCCATCCCATCCCCGCCGTATTTGCCTCTCCCATCCGACCCGATATCGTCCAGCAGGTCCACACCGGCATGGCCAAGAACAAGCGCCAGCCGTATGCTGTGAGCGAGAAGGCCGGTCACCAAACCTCCGCTGAATCTTGGGGAACTGGTTAGTCGCCCCATATCGCCTGAAAAGCTCGAAGTCTTCAAACCTCAAATCTACATGGTTGAATGAATACTCGTACACGACTGGGACAATATGAGTTCGCCATCGATTGAGAATTAGCTGCTGACATTGATGCCCAGGTCGTGCTGTTGCACGTATCCCTCGTGTGTCTGGTGGTGGTACTCACCGTGCCGGCCAGGCCGCCTTTGGTAACATGTGCCGATCCGGTCGCATGTTCGCCCCCACCAAGATCTGGCGCAAGTGGCACATCAAGATCAACCAGGGCCAGAAGTGAGTCGATCCCATAAGGTACTCTCAGGCCCAGAATTACGCTGACAAAAAGAAGGCGATTCGCTACTGCCTCTGCCGTTGCCGCCTCCGCCGTTGCTCCTCTGCTTCTTGCCCGTGGTCACCAGATCTCAAGCGTCCCCGAGGTTCCCCTCGTTGTCGATTCCGCTGCTTTCGAGGGAGCCGCTGCTGCCAAGACTGCTAATGCATTCGCCATCCTATCTGCTATTGGCGCATCTGCCGACATTATCAAGGCCAAAAAGTCGAAGAAGCTGAGGGCCGGAAAGGGAAAGCTGCGAGGTCGTCGCCACCGTCAAAGACGTGGACCCCTAGTCATCTACGACCCGGAAGCCGATGGCACGGAACTTGTCAAGGGAACCCGCAACCTGCCGGGCGTTGAGACCTGCTCTGTGTACGCCCTCAATCTTCTCCAGTTGGCTCCCGGTGGTCACCTCGGCCGTTTCATCATCTGGACCTCGGCCGCTTTCAAGGCTCTGGACAGCATCTATGGCTCCACCACCACACCTTCTGAGCTCAAGAAGGACTTCCTGCTGCCCTCCAACCTTGTTGCCCAGGCCGACTTGAGCCGTCTGATCAACAGTTCTGAAATCCAGAGTGTCCTACGTGCTCCCAAGGGCACCTCGCTTACCAAGCGCGCCGGTGTTCAGAAGAACCCTCTACGCAACAAGCAGGTAATGCTGCGCTTCAACCCCTACCACTCGACGTTCGTCAGCAAAGGACTCGGCCAGCAGAAGAAGGAGGCTGGCAAGGCCCCCAAGACCCCTGAGACTTTCATGAACGTTCTCAAGGAGGACTAAGTCAGACCAGCTTGGTGAGCAGCTTGTCTAAGGGAAAAAAAAAACGGATAAGATAGTATCGGTTGCGAGTATCATGGGCGTAATGGGTTCGTAGGGTCTCATGAATCAATGGAATTGTCATTATCATTATAAACAATCCACCGCCCATAACCTGTCTTCGTCTTGCCCTCAAGTTTGACCGTAGAAGCACTATAATCTGTGAAGCTTTTCCTTTTAATCTGTAGCCAATGTACATGCCCATGAGTATCGAGGTGGATTTCTTTCTTTTCTCAGCTCAGGCGGGTGCTTACGGCATAGTTACACCACTACCGACTTAAGGCCTGGCCCGTAGGCATTCGTCCTAACATGGTTCATATCCTTTTGAAATTCTTCCTAGAGTCGACCGAGTGATATGAGATACCTGAGCCTACGAGCCGCAAGTAACTATCATACCTGTTAAACGGCTCAGTATTAAATGCATCAGCCTATCTTTCCAGCGTAGATACCAATGGATTAGCTGAAAGTTCATGAATAATGCCGGCTTAGGCAAATGATGAGCGTCATATACCAAGGAATACGCAATATATTGTAAGATCATTGAGAGAAAGATGATCTAGCCCAGAATCTATAGCATCTATCAACCTTATTTCCATAGGTCGGGTTATGTATCGTATATACAGCTAAGTTGTGTCCAAATGTGCCCCGATCGAACCGCTTAGCAGCCCATCCAGCCCATGTTCGTCAGGCCCTCAACCTCGTAGGCCTGGTCCGTAGCCGCTTCGTCCAGGAGGGCCTCGATGTCCGCAATTTTCTTGAGGCGGAAGTACTTCTGCACACCCTCCCCAAAGCGGATCGAACACGCCCTGATCATCTCGTCCGACTCGGCGGCAAAGCACAGTCGGAAGTAGGCCCAGCCCCGCTGGGTGGCGATCTCCGGGGTGGCACTGTACATGGTGCCCGGACTGGCGAGGACGAGATGTGGCTTGTGTGTCAGGAAGATCATGAGGGCGGTCGAGAGCGCCGGCCCGTCGATCACGTTGCCCCGGGACCCCGTCGCGCCGAACAGGGGATGACGCTCGAGGTAGATTCTCAGCCACAGGAACATGCCGCCGCGCGGCCAGTCGAACTCGTAGAGCTTGGTCTTCGTGATGACGCCCCACTCGGCGTCGGCGTCGCGTATGGGCGTCGATTGCTTCAGCTGGTAGGCATTCTCCTCGAGAATGTTGCACATAGTGTTCATGCGCCGTTCGTACTCGCCGCGCAGGCCCGCAAGCCACCGTACAAAGCCATCCGTCTTCCAGCCAGTGAAAGTTGCCCTATTCCTAAACGACAACGCGGCAAAGGCTGCAGCGGCCTCGGGTTGCGGGCCCATGATGGTCTCCGCGACGAGCGACTGGACAAAACCCGAAGGTTGTTGAGTGAGGGCCTCACTGGCACGAACGTAACGATCGCAGACCTCCGGTGCGGCCGTGATCCAACCGAGACGACAACCCGGTGCGAACGTTTTCGAGAACGTATCCAACCGGACGACTCGGCCGTCAACATCGAAGTTGAGGAAGGAGGGCACGAGCGAGTCCAAGAAAGGGTGGCCTGACTTCTTGGGCAGGGTATTGGCAGCGCTGAGCACGGGAATGGGCATGTTCCGTGCCTTCGCCTCCTCGACCTCCGCGGACGGGAATTGGAGATACCAGTACGGATCATCCTCGATGATGATCACGTCATACTTGCTACATATCTGGTAAATCTCCCGGCGTCGCTGAATTGAGAGGACGCCGCCGGTGGGGTTATGGCCCATTCTAGGACGTATTACACATTAGCAAACCGGACACTTACGCCCACGTTATGGTTACATTTCCGATACGCTGGACAGAATGGAAGTCCTGAAGGACGTCAAGTCAGGTGGCGAGGGCCAAGCGAGACTCACGTGACGGTATACAGCAAATGAGGACGCTTGCCCATTGCGTCATCCCAGTGGGCGAGAACATCATCCAATCCGCCGGGACCGAAGGAGGTCATGCCTTCCGAGTCAACTTCAACCGGACAGATCTGGATTCCCCTGGGTCGCGACTGACTCAGGATGGAGGGATACATGAAGACATCGCACAGCAAGCCAGGCCGCTCGCGAATGTCGTTCTTCCCTTCCACCCAGATGTTGGTGAAGATGTCGAGAGTCTTGGCGAAGCCGTCGGTGGAGCCGATCGTGAGAGCGACCTCCGGCCCTCCCCGGTACGGAACGTTCGGGTGCAGGCATTCGCGGCTGAACTGGCGGACGAAGGATAGCAGCGGCGGGTAGCCGGATGCCTGGCCGTACTGGAGAGATGTGGCGAGATCGATCTTCTTGCTCATATCGGAGCTATCGGCATCGTGGGGAACGACGAGGTGGGAGGCGGCATTCGCACTCTTCTTGCTCGTTATATTGGCTGAGGCCATGGGAGAAGAGAGAGCGTCGGCCCCGGGGCGATTCGGCGTCGGAGTCCATCGGTCCGGATGCGCGGACTGGGCCTCGAGTGTGTCGAAGGGGAAGTACTGTGGATTGGGGAGACCTGGGCAATCACTTATGTGTGAGCGCACACAAACGGACGAGCAAGCAAACGAACGAACGAGCAGAGAGAGCCACAGCAAGTCACTCAGCATACGAGCGCATACGAACCGCCAGCAAAGTTCCCGATGCCCGGGATGATGAAGTACTTATAGAACATCTTGATTGCGCTCGGCTTGCGTGCCTTGGTGAGGTCGGAGTAATGATGGCTCAGATCTCGAGGCAGCGGCTTAGCCATCTCGGCAACAGAAACAGAAGGGATTGATCGGTCCATCTTGGTCTCCAACAGATCAGGTCACAGATCCAGAGCCGCTTATTATTATTACCTATTACAAGGCGAAAGCTATGTAAAGAGTCAATAATAAATCCCTGGGCTGTTGCAGATGGGGTAAGGGTCGCATGTGTGGGAGAATGATAAGGAAAGTGTTGAGTTTGCCAACAACGAAACATGCTACCTACCTAATCTGCCTATCTACACTATTATCTTCACCACCCAAGCGGTAACGGTAACTGGTCCAGGTACCTCTGGAGATATAACATACCTAGGTGGCAGGCATGAGTAATAAAGCGGACGGATCTTGCAGGTTACGATAAACCAACCCTCTTGAAAACTACCTAGCGCATCTAGCATCTCGGTGTGGAGACGAAGCCGACGTAACTGGGGAGTAATCATTACACTAAAGGGAGGCACTCCGGAAGGATTTCTATCTTCAACTTGTTCGCTTAGCAATCAACGGTCTGCTATTGATAACTACACTATCCACGTTTTAGGTTACTCTTTCGGTCATTGCGAGGGGGCGAGTTTGCCATGATGCTTTCCGTACGATTATTCATGGTCATAGCTCGTCACATCACGGTTTTGTGAATTAGACGGGTAAGTTACCTAGTTAACAATAAATAGCAAAGGCTCAATAAATGACCCGCGAGATAACGCCCGAGACATTGAGTGTGCTTGACCTCTTCCATTCTGTCCTAACAAGGTGAATGGCAGACCAGGTCATTGCTGGGGACCAGGACAAGTATCCCCTCCCTCTGCTTCAGGGGTTACTGATGTTGAACAACTCTCTCCGAACATCTTACCCTTTGGTACGTTCTCTCTCCTTTATTATGAAATAGGCGTATTGAACCTGGTGCTCAGCGGAGATGTCCGTCTGACTCTTGCTGGCGCCACCGTCAAATGCTAGTCCGCATCAAGTTGCGACAATAGAACTGTCTGTCAACAAGCCGCTTCAGTGTTGCCGCGACAATAGAATTGACAGGTAGGTTCTTCTACCGTAATTTGCTTCCCAATCGACTCCATTTTTCAGTGGCTCATGAGATAAGTCTTCCATATATCTTGCTGCTGTCATTAGGGCATCATCGACCAGACGCCGTCGAGATGCTCTATATAGCTTTCGGCATGGAGAACGGGCAGATGATAGCGGCATAATAAGCAAGAGCTGCCATCTTCGGAGACAACTCATCGAGCCATTGTGTCAGAGGCTTCAGAGGAGATGGCAGAACTCACGAAGTACGAAAATGGACCCGGATTCGTACAACTCGCGTATTTGAAAGCCTGGAACTTCAGGTATAATAAATATTGATTCGGGTCGTCGCTAACTACATAGGTATGTAGTAGAGGTTGGCAAGTGCAACAACTTACAATGTAAGAGACGGGAACCACCTGCACTCAAAAATCCCTCCACTACCTACTTAAGATAAGATAGTTAGATAGGTGTAATTACGTCCGTAGGTAACTATCTAATTACTGGATAAGTAGATAGCGAGGCAGATATGGAAACTTGGAACGTAACCGCGACGGGCACAGTTCCCAGGTAACCAGTTATACACGGGAATGTAGCATCAGGGGTTTCTACAAGGCCAGGTTGAGTCGCGAATACCGATTGCACTGTACGAAGTACTGTCTGTTACTCGAAACCCACTTTAGGGCTTGTTACCGCCTGTAGGTATCTGATGGGTATCATCGGTAATAAGTTACGGACTGGTACTCATGGAGGTACACCACGCTAGCTTTGAGCCGTGTGACATGGTGGATCTACTAAACCTGCAAGCACCGACCGGCTGACTAATTAGCCTGTGACGTTTGTTTCCCCACATTCCCGAAATCAATTGATCCCATCCATACCTAGTTATCTATCTATCTATCTATCTACAGACTGTAATACAGACTGTATACCTACTCCAAACGCGACTCCGATCCCGGTCTTGAGGACCTACCTACTGTCGATGCTGGGTTGGAATTTGATAATGGCCGTTCATCAACAAGAAAGCAACCCCGAGACAGTCAAGCTGTAGTTAACCGCAAACTTCCATATTGATAACGAAGCGGTAAACAGGTCAGCCCAGCCCGGGTACTCGATATAGGGACCTAGGTGGTCAGGAGGCGACTTCGTTTTGCCTCGCCAAAACCCATTCATTGTCAATACAAAACTCCATTGCTCTATTTCCAGACTGTGCATTATCACGCTTCTTTCGAATCCCATCCTACCTGTTCGTCGTTTCTACGCCAAACGCGTCAGTTTATCTTCCATACTTGCCCTTGCCCGCCATGGAGAAGATTACAGACAAGATAGCCGCCTTGTCGGCCGACGCCAACTACTTTTCCCTCGAATTCTTTCCGCCCAAAACCGCGATGGGCTTCTCGAATCTACGCGGTCGTCTCGACCGCATGGCACGCGCGCTGCGGCCACTATTCGTCAACGTGACCTGGGGCGCTGGCGGCTCTACTGCCACCAAATCCATCGAGCTAGCTGAGATATGCCAGAGGGAACTCAACCTCACCACGTGCTTGCATCTCACCTGCACCAACATGAGCCGCAAGATGATAGACAATGCCTTGGAAGACGCCAAGGTTCTTGGTATCCGAAATATACTGGCTTTGAGAGGAGACCCTCCGAGGGCTGCTGAGTATCAGGATGCCACTGATGATCCCGAGAATGCTATCGACGAGGGCTTCGTATGGGCCGTCGATCTGGTGAAGTATATTCGAAATAAGTACGGCGACTATTTCTGTGTTGGCGTTGCTGCCTATCCGGAGGGACATGCGGATGAGAGCCATCCCCTGGGCCAGAGCTTGGAACATGATCTTCCCTACCTCGTCGAAAAGACGCTTGCAGGCGCCGACTTCCTTATGACTCAACTTTTCTTCGACGTAGACGCCTATGATAGATTTGAGCAGAGGTTAAGAAACCACCCTAGCGGTGCTTTCAAAACGATTCCCATCATCCCCGGTCTCATGCCTATACAGAGTTACCAGATGATTAAGCGGACGACCAAGCTAAGCCATGCCAAGATCCCCGACGCACTGATGACTCGGCTAGACAATGTCAAGAAGGACGACGAAAAGGTGAAGAGCGTCGGTGTTGACATTTTGTGCGAAATTGTCGAACAAATCAAAGAAATCAAGAGTAGGACACCCGGTCCTAAGGGGTTCCATTTTTACACATTGAATTTGGAGAAAGCCGTTTCTTTTATCGTTGAACGTACAAATTTGATACCAAGCATTCTTGACGAAGAGATCGCTGTGGATGATGGGCCACTTCCAATCATATCTGGCCCAAGCATCAACGGCGCTTCGTCTCGAGAGCACCATCATGAAATCAGTCGCTCGCGAAGACAATCAACTGTCGGGTCGGAGCCACGAAATCGAGTTATCGTATCTGAACGCACACTATCTATCCCCGAATACGAGGCATCACAGGCCGACGCGGGACTCAAGGCGGAAGCGATCAATACTCGCGCCAATACCCTCGCGATATCTGAAGGGGAGGGCGTTCTCGGCCGCGAGGCGACCTGGGACGACTATCCTAACGGCCGCTGGGGTGACGCACGATCTCCCGCCTACGGCGAAATCGACGGTTACGGTCCTACTCTCCATGTAACCCAGGCTCAAGCCATAGCTCTCTGGGGCCATCCCAAGACTCTCGAAGATATCAACACGCTGTTTGTACGCCACTTGAAAGGAGAACTTACCGCCATTCCCTGGAGTGAAGAGGAGGTCCACGAGGAGACCGGAACTATCACAGATCAGCTTATACGGTTGAACCAGCGCGGCTTATTGACTGTGGCCTCGCAGCCCGCCGTCAACGGCCTACGCTCAGAGGACCCGACTTTCGGTTGGGGTCCTCGCTACGGCTTTGTATTTCAAAAGGCGTTTGTTGAATTCTTCATCCCCGCCGCCAAATGGCATGCCCTCCATGCAAAATTAAAGAGCCCTGAGATTTGCAGCACGGTGACATATTACGCAGCAAATTCTGCTGGCGATTTCACATCATCGGATTTTTCCGGTGGGGTTGCAGCCTCGGATGACACGGCCACCACGAACACCGCTAGCAATGGGTACGGTATGGGCGAAAGCGGCACCAATGCTGTGACGTGGGGTGTATTCCCCGGTAAGGAGATTGTGACGCCGACGATCATCGAGGAGGTCAGTTTCCGCGCGTGGGCCGAAGAGGCCTTTGGCATCTACAGCGAATGGGCGCAGGTGTATGGCAGGGGGTCCGAGAGCGAGAAGTTGCTGGAGGCTACTCGTGCAGATTGTTGGTTGGTCAATATCATACATCATGATTTCATGGACAAAGACGCCCTGTGGAATTTGCTCCTGGAATAAGTTGATAGATTTTTTTTTTTTTTTTTTTTTTTAGAAAAAAAAAAAAAGACTTTGATGCTTGTTTGAAAAGCAATTAGTTGGTAAAAAAGGGGACGAGTTTAATTTTGAGATGAGCGATTAAATTCACCTTTTGAGTGTGTCAAAAGAAATGGCGAACGGAGCTTTTTCTGACTATATCTACGCTAAAACTGTGTTGATATCCCGTCTATACGCCCCGTATAAAGTCGCAATGCGATCAGAGACGGTAGTAGTAGTAGTAGTATACTAAGGATGTAGTGATATTCAAGGCTGATGACAGTTCAGTCCAGTATCACGACCGGGTGCGTCTCTGTATCTTCCCCATTCATCACTACCTAGGTTAGGTAGGTAGGTAGGTACTTGGTTTTGTTCACGGTATCTGTATCTTGGGATATCTGATTTTGAATTATCTTTTCGAGAGAGGAATTTTTTTTTTTTTTAATTCCTGTTGAGGCTTCGTGTTGGGAAGTCGGTCACGAGCTCCTCGTGAATGGGAAAGACTCGCGGGGAAGCAAGTACCAGACGAAGTGTGGTGCGAATAGGAGAGAGATATA
The DNA here is from genome assembly GCA_028637585.1 of Xylariaceae sp. X187. NCBI lineage: Eukaryota > Fungi > Ascomycota > Sordariomycetes > Xylariales > Xylariaceae > Xylariaceae sp. X187. The sequence continues at coordinate 1,120,329 of JAJIZN010000002.1, read as the reverse complement.
TATATATATATATATATATCTAGTCTCCGACGACAGATTACGAAGAAACCGAGCAATCGAGCCAGGGGACTGAAAATCTACAGGAGAATACTAGTAGAGAGTTGAATACATTATTTTTAGGCATCGCTGAGCCATAATTACTCGTAGACGCACTTTGTCCATACAGGATATAAAAAGAGAGAGAGAGAGAGAGAGAGAGAGAGAGAGACAACCCCCGCCGCGGCAAGATAAGCCGAATTTTCTGACAGCAAAGTATTGAAGAAAAGGTGAAGTGTAAAGTCAAGTAGGCTGTAATCGCCAATAATAATTAATTGTGTCTGTCGGAAAAAGGGGGGGCAGAGAGAGAGAGAGGTGCAAGGTAGTGAGTGAATTCTTTTTTTTTTTTTGTTTTTTTTTTGTTTTTTTAGACTTCGCCATCCATGTAATCGGTATCGTCGACAAAGTTGCCATTGCTGTCACTGGCGAAGGGATCTTTCTTGATGGTAACTGGTCTAGCGACTGGCTCGGCGACCGAGGCAGTGTAGAAGGAGTTTTGAGACATGCTCGGCTGGGTGCTAGAGGCGAAAGATTCCGTAGAGGGAATGGCGGTGGATGCAACAGGCTCACTGAAAAAGGAGCCGTCGGAGGCATTGGCGGCGGTGAAGGTATTGGCGGGATTGATGGTGGTGAAGGTGGTGGCGGCGGCGGCGGCGGCGGATGCAGTGACGGCGACATTCTGATCCGCTTGTTTTGCCGGGCTGGTTCGTTGTTTCTTGTTACCGGGCCTCCGGGTAGGCGTCTCCACCGGGTCGGAATCGCTACCGTCGTCGTCGATTTTAACGACGGCGCTTGGCGTGCCCGCCCGGAAGGCTGGAGTTGATGGCGTCTTACGTTTGCGGCCCGTGCCGGGCGTGGCTGCGCCGGCGCCTTTGAATCGGGAACCAGAGGGAGTGCCCGCTACCTGAAGGGTCGCGGGATTGCCGCCGTCACTCACTGCTTTCTTTTGGGCCTTGGCTAAATTCTTAATGTCCCGGAACTGCCATTCGAGCCCGGCGGGAGTAGACTCGCCGAAACATTTCTGGATTTCTTGCAACTAGTTAGCTTATTCCGGGGGTTGATGTCCGATTACAAGGGATCGACGTGTAGAGTAGGCGTAAGTGACAGCTTCAACATGCTGATAGACTTTGGGGGGGAGATGGAAGATTCCCAATGGGCAACTTGCCATGACCCTTTACTTTCTTGCTAGGGTCACTGTCATGAGAGAGTTTGAAGGAAAATGACATTAGAGGAAGATGAGAAGGGAAACGGGGGAAAAAAGGAAAAAAAAAATAAAAGATGAGATGTGCTGGGTCGAGAGTTGGGGGTTATGCTAGGTACCTCCTTTGTCGGCGGGCAGCTCGCCAGGATCTCTGCCCTCTCTCACACAAGCGGCCTGCATTTTGGCTAGCTGCTTGATGGGTCGGAGGCGGTGGTCGATGGCAGCTTTGGTCGCTCCGCCGCCCACATGATTTGCTAGTTCTAACGAGGGCGAGAGGACTACCGTCAGAGAGAGAATTTCGAAAAAGAAAAATGGAAAAGAGTACGAAAGGGAGTCTTTGTATAGCAGATGTGAGCTAATGGAGGAAGTTCCGCGGTTTCTTACCGGCATAATCCAGCTTGATACTGGTGTTGGTAGCAATGACGGCCGCGAGGAGGCGGGTTGCGGCCTCGTAGGTCTTGAAATTGGTTTTGCCTTTACCCGGAGTCGCCATCGTGGATGATGTTTTTTTGGCGGGGGGGAGTGATGGCTGAGGAGGCAAAACTTATTTCCAACTAGCGTGTCGCTTGGCTGTAATGATGAATCAGTCTGCTGGTTATTGGGTGATGGTGGACAGATAATGTGGATGATGGACGACAAGAATTGTGGTCGGTCGCAAGAGGACTTGTGGGATATGAGAATGAAAGGTGAGAAGACGGAATTGAATTCCGAGAGGTTGGAGGGATCAAGGCGATAGCGGTGTGTTTGAATAGAGATGAGAGATGAGAGAGATGAGAGAGATGGGAGAGATGGGAGAGGGTGGATTAGGCAAACGAGTCGTGAGAAGTTGTCATGTGTACTTACGGGTTGAGGTACCAGTACGCGTGTCGTGTTGTAGTGAGAAGAGAAACTAGCGAACGCGGATACTGAACGCGGAGACTGAACGCGGATACTGTGAGCGCGTTTACTATATGCTGTAGGCAGTCCAAGATACATACGTGGGTGTGGTGTTTGGGTATCAGCCGGGAACTTGACTTGACGCTTGGATTATCAAGGTTGGTGGTTGAAGGTTGATGGTTGATGGTTGATGGTTGGTGTGGTTGAGGAGTAGGATGAAGATTGGCCGTTTTAATAGTAGGAACTGAATTGAGCAGAATAAGATAAAAAATTATAAAAGTGAGTTGGCAAGAGCGAAGAGTGACTGCCCAGATTTAATTTAAAAACTGCTCGGCAGATGCCCCGTTGCTTGTTTTTACTGACGGATCTAAAAGGCATATGATATCGCCAGTCAGTCTGGGGATCGTGTTTTGTATGCGTTTTGTATGCGCAAGAGCCAGTTATTTGGTTTTGATATTCGCCACGGCGACTCAACCCCATGAAACGGATTCAAGTGACGTCTTCCGTTTGTTTAAGCAATGAATGTAGCGAGATGACTTGGGCTCGCAAAGGTAGGTAAGGTAAGGTAGGCGCCTAGTCTTCTGATCGAGCCAACGGCGATGACTATCATGCTTTTGTATACTTATACTAATAGGTAGGTCTCTATTCGAGGTTTCTTATGATGATGACAAAAGACTTACATACCTATGATATCCGAGTAACTCAACTCCCAGGACGAGAAATCATACAAATCCCGCGTTAATTGCTCCTTGCCACCTAGTAATAAGTATAGGTAGATATGAGGTACGCAGGTTCTTTCTTCCTCTTTCTTCCTCGGTTCACTCGGCTGGCTTGGACTGCATCAGACCATGGGACTGGTTGACGACGAGAAGAGTAGGTAGGCAGAAGGCAGCGCCTTAGGGAAGGGAAGTTGGCGATGACGGGTTTACGTATTGTCAGGGAGATGAGTGCCCGTCTAATCGCCCAATTAAGACTCAATTCGGGTAGGTAGTAGATAGGTGGAGTGTAAAGAGGTTGCTTGCTACAGATGAGTAGGTAGAGTAGTAGAGTTGTAGAGTTGTGTGTGTGTGTGAATGTAAGTAGGTACTCCAAGGTAATCCGTACCGGTAGCGTTACTTGAGCAGACTTTGAACGGCGCGATCCGATGTCCAAGGGACCAGGACCCAACCCTCGAGAATCGGCGTAGCGGCGTGTTTGTTGATGTTAGTGGTGTACAGTAGGCCACAAACTAAACGGCACAGTGTGGTAGCCGGTTCATCCATATATTCTCGAAAAAGTGAATTCTTCTATCATCCCAAGACGCCGGTCTACGGATTCCGCGTTTTTATCACCCGAAGTAATGGAAACGAAAGAGTTGGGGCGTGCTGGAGGAAAGCGGGCGTGGTATCGGCTATCACGAATTCACAGACAGGCAGAACGGGAACCGCACAATTTGGAGGACAAACAATGTCATTGCTGGCCCACTTATGATTGGTCGATCCTCGACGATCTAATAACCCCTGCTTTGGGCCTTTCGTTCGTGGACGCGTCGCCGACGCCTCTCTTCTTCTTCTTCTTCTTCTTTCCTACTTAGACTCCTATCTAGACTAGATACAGACTATCTACTTATCGATAGCACAGCTTGGGTTGATCGATCTTGCAAGTCATCAAGGTGATACGGTACCTACACACGTGACTCGGCTTGTACCTTTACTATCTTGTAGATAGTCCGTATATGAATGAATGGGTGAATAAATGAATGATTGTATGATCGTATGAATCATCCCTTATCTACAGACTAGATACGGTCTGTATCTTTACTTTATTACCATTCCTCATAATACATTTACATGCACACTGCATGCCGTAATATACTATACCCATACTCTTTCACTACCTACCTAGGTAGTAGAAAGTCTTCTCATTAGACTAGATAAAGAGTCTGTACGGCGCCGTGCATATGCAGAGGCATCAGACAACGGTTACGGTTTAATAGAGGCTTTTTTCTCCTACTGGAGTCCGCCGCCCGATGGGGGCCTGCCACCCGTGGGACGAGGACGCCCTGACAGGAAGCTCTACCTCCTGCGATGCCTTTACTGTCGGCGCCTGGTCTCCATATAGTACATACTGAGCGCCGATGAGGGCGTCGCAGATAGCCTGGAAGCTGCCGCACAGTTTGAAAGCCAGCGGGATCTCTGTCGTGGCCGTGAAGAACCAGAACATCTTCATGGAGTCGCCCAGTATCCAGCTGACCAAGACCGAGAGGCGAAAGCCCTTGCATGACCTGGACTGCGCATTGGCATACAGCTGCGGAAGGGGGAGCGTTGCTTCGACGGACAGACCAATGTATCCGATCAGGGCCGAGTACGCGGGATAGATGGAATTGAACGGGCCGACGAGGAGTTCGAGGACGGTCAGGAGAAGGAATGAACCTAGCAAGAATTGCCAATAGCTGCGAGGAAACGGGCTTAGTCAGTCATCCCGGGGACATCACAAGCCGATAGACAATGAGGAAGGAAGTGAAGGAAGGAACGCTGCGGCGGGGGGAGGGAGGGAGGGAACTCACGGCTTCGGGGAACGCCACTGCCAGAAGTTGTAGGGACGTCGCGGACTGGAGAAGGAGCTATTGGCTCCGGCAAAGGGAACAGCGGCAGTACCGCCCCGGGAGGACGGAGCGGGCCGGTTGTCGAGGGCGATCTTTAGGAGTATAGCCTGCATAAAGATGTTGCAGAAGGACTGGATGAGCAGCGCAACGTCATACTTTGCTCCGGGATAGTAGAATATCCTAGGATGCCTCCCGTCAGTCACCATGGCTCCACAGCGAGAGGGGATGCGTCCTACGTCATGGGCACGCAAGACGGTTTCTGCCTCACCTGAACATAGACGCGACCAGCATTATAAGGGGTATGTCGAGGGAGAAGCCGGCACTTGATTTCGTGCGATGCATCGAGATTGCCTGGTCGGCATAGGACAGGAAGGGCGACAGGACCAGGAATAGAGGTGCCGCGATGCCGGCGAGGTTGGTAAAGAAACCCATCACTGGTATCGGTCGACTCGTGGGTCGTGGATCATGGATCGTGAATCGTGAATCGTGAATCGTGAACCGTGAACCGTGAACCGGAAAGGAAATCCGCCTCAGATCTTAGACGCGTGCCCCGAACCCAACCTCGACGCGGCGGCGGCAAAGGCAAAAGCAAAAAGTAAAGGCAAAAAGCACAATATGCATCTAGCTAAACAATAGCAACGCAAAGGCAAAGAAAAGAACGGCAGAAACGACAGGACAATCAATGAACCGTGGATATCCCCGAGAGCTACAATTCGTGCGTGTGTCAATAGGTAGATAGGCAGTCGACATACGAGTCTTTACACTAGGTACGACGGGTTAGATAAGGAGAATCGTGAAATCGTGAAATCGTGTAAATCTTTGCCCCACATAATCTCGTTACCACGTTTAGATAGCGGGCTCCCTTATCGATAACCATCGCAACTAGGCGCCATCCCCGCCTCCGATCTCAGATGGCATCGGCTCATTGCCATGGTTCAAACGATTATGGGCGATTGCATACATAGTAGTGTAAAGACGGAGATTAGCATCCGATTTCAGCAGTGCACATACCTACTTGGATATATATACATATATATATACCATATGTACTCGGCCTGTGTCGGGAGAACACTTGCGGGCCGACACGGGACAATCTTCCCTTTTATATAGTCTGCAGTCCCATCATCAATGTGTGTTATTGTACGTGTATGTACATACCTATCTAGGTAGATGACTATGTAGACTACAGCGTACGGTACGAAAATACACATGTATACGGAATACGGCTCATGCCCCTGTAGTTTAAATGACGTGTTTCGGATTGTCTGTACTGTAAGTAGATAGATAGTTAGTGTGCAAACAAATGCCGACGGGCTTCAGATACCTATTCAAGTAACCACAAACCCGGTCGGGTCTGGAGCTCGAACCGTATCTAGAGTAAGCAGGTATAAAGTAAGTACCTCACTACCTGCGCAAGGTATACATTACCTCACTACCTACTTACACGACCGAGAACTTGGCCTTTTGTCCAGGACTTCGACAACTCCGTTTCGGGGATCACGCACCGCCTTTCCGAGGGCTTCGTGTCACGTCTGTCTCAAACTCGGAGGGAAGTCACGCCCAAGCCGGGTTTAATAGTGACACAAATGCCGAATTATCCGGCGCGGTGTTCAGGTGTATGTAACTACCTATCTATCTACCTACCTATCCTTCTACCTACCCATCTACCTGCCTATCTACCTGCCTACCTACAGACCGTACTTGAGTATGCGCTTTCGGACCTTTAGGCGTGGTCAGCTACCTACATATACTAGTACGGAATACTACTTACACTGGCAGCTCTTTACATACATTGACTGCCTACTTATTACCTAGGTATCACTTACCATCTGCTACCTAACCGTCTATTGTATGTACTTTACATACCTACCTTACCTATCTAGCTTCCCGACTAAGTAGGAGAACTAGATAGATAGGTACTGGGTACGGCACCTCTACCATCAGGAATCAACAACGCACTGCACACTTGAACGGCGAACAGAATACTATGTAGGGTAGTATAAACCATTAGTTAGGGGGTTCATTCAGCATACCACGGTTACATACCACAGTTACATACCACAGTTACATATACTACCGTACCTACACTACGTAGGGAGAACCAGTAGGTATTAGGTATCTACCTCTCTAATACTTGTTCTATAACTACCTATGTACACGAAGTGTCGGGCGACGACATGCCCGATGCACGTCACAAACCTGTTGAAACACTACTAGTACTATCTAGAGATCGGTAGATAATCCATTAGCGTCGGTAGGTAAGTAAGTAAGTAAGTAAGTATCTACCTATCTAGGTAGCGTACCTAATACATAGTAAGCAATACATGATATCTCGCAGGATCGCCACGGCGAGTCTGGAGTGCCAATTACAATGGAATCTGCCTGCTATTTACAGACTAATTGGTGCCATGGCAAAGCCCGTTGTTGGTTCCTTTTCGACCGAAGAAGTTGCACTGGATGATGGAAGCGTAGGTATACCTATCCCGGCACGTCAGCCCATCCATGATCCACCTCTGCTAATGTTGTAAACTAATATCTAAGTAAGTAGATAGCGGGCGTTTACCTACACTACGTAGTGTAGTGTACATGAGTATTACTATGTAGTATGTAGTCAAGTACGGCGGCTAGATACTCAAGTAGAGAGCAAACGAGCGAGTGGCGCACATCCTTCAGCCTACCGGCAGGCGGTTGCGGGATGCACTTGATGTCGCTTGAGTTGACCACCCACCCAGGACCACCTCCCATACTCCCATACCTCCCATATACCTACACTACACTACACTAACCTTTTAAGTAGATACCTAGATAGTAGTGTACTTATACAGCGGAACGAATGCACAATAATAAGCCGAGAAAGGATTGGCCCGAGAAGGGGGGGCAGCGTGAGTACTATGTAAGTAAGTAAGTAAGTACATAATTACCTAGTAAAGCGTTTAGGTCATGTGTTCTTCCTGAGCGCAGTCTTAGCTTCCCGTAGGATTTGTTCTAGTGTACTTCGACCAAACAACCCTCTCGCTCTCGTTCTCGCTCTCACTCCCCACCCCGGGTTTACTTGGGGCCAAGGCGGAGCTGAATGCCTGCCAGCGCTTTGGTACGGGTACACTACTGACTTATATGATAGTTTATGTGGAGGCCCGAAGAAACCGAAGAAAAGAAAGGAAGAAAGGAAGCCAAAAGACCATGTTTTGTGGCTAAACAGATATGTACCTATCTAACCTAGGTAGATTGGTAGGTATTGTATGGTATGGTAGGTATGGAATGGTAGGTAAGCAGTTAAAGATGCATGCATGTGGCGGCCACGCTGCCCCCATGGTTTTCCAATGGCCACGACAGGGCTTGTCCCAACTGCTTACTTACTTACTTACTTATACTAGTTATCTACCTACTCGCAACATCCAGTGTATCTACCCAAGTAGTGTACTATGTCGTGAAGGATGTGCATGCCCATCAGCTTACCTGCATATCTTCCTAACAAATCAAGTAACCGAGCAAACTGACTGCATTTCGTGTAGTGTGAGTCGGTGTATGTAGGTTGATGGGTTGTTAGGAGACGGCAGAATAGGTAACCACCACCCCAAAAACGACCAAGTCTTCTGCTTGATGACGCCGCGAATAGGAAAGGGCAAGGGAATAACTGCAGTCAAAGTGGTTTTGAGACTCTGAGCCAACATGGAATTCGCTGCCAATCTGCCGAGAGAAGCAATCATGTACATACCTACCTACTTGTGCTTCACCTCAGTCTTTACTTCGATACAATGCCTAAGTAGTTTGGATTTCGCCGGGGCTTACTTGCCAAAAAGTTGGTGCTCACTACCAGTAAGTAAGTAGGTAGGTAGAGTCCAACCAGCCATCGGGCCCAGCTATCTATCTACTTACTATCTACTTACATACACCCAAATCGAGACGTATCTATCTAGTCTAGATAGATGTACTGATACCCAGAGAAATGTCGCTCTTTAGTTGATTATGTTTTTTTTTTTTTGTTTTTTTTTCTTTCTTCGCTTATAAATTATTTCGTTGAGACGAATTGTGAACTCTGGAAATACAATTAGAATAGGTAGGTAGGTACCTATCTACTACCTATCTAAGTACCTAGACCTCTCTCGTCTTCCTGAACCCATTTTGCTGATTGAATTCGTAAGTACGCCGGATGCAGCTGGGCCCGATGGCTGGTTGGGTCCTACTTATACCATGGTAGATGGCACTTGGTGAGCCCCGGCAAAATCCAAACTACACTAGATAGGTTGAAGGCTGGGGTGGATCACGAGTAACTATCTAGATACTTACTTAGATACATACCCAAGTAGGTAGATAGATGGATAATACATAGTAGAAAATCCCAAAGGTCCATTCCTCTCCCAAGTCTATCCAAGTACTCAAGTACATATCTTACTTAGTACCTACTTAAGTAGATAGATGATATTCCCAACCAGCTGGATGATGACACTAATTTTAGTGTTGGTCCTTGGCGGGGACCCGGGCAGACGGTGCTGCTAAACTACGAGCGGTATAGGACGCCGGTAGGTAAAGGTGTAAAGGTGCAAAGGTGCAAAGGCACAGGCTAGACTAACGATGCGTTTTGCCGACTAACATTGCCGGTAACTCGTCTCAGTTGTACTTAGTTATTGTAAGAAGTCAGTCGTAGTCAAGTGTAAGTATAGTTGGAAGTAGAGGGTACATTCCAAGGTAGGTAGGTGATTATCGAGTCTGTCTGTAAGTATCTAACCTTAGATAGTGTACCTAGATGGGTATTAACTACCTAGTTCACTACAATCTACTGGTAGTGATGGTGTATCTGAGTTATCTGCAAAGTAGGTAATAGTCTATATTATTAGTACGGCAAAACTTGCCTTAGAGGCACCGAGGAGTTGGTGTATAGTAGACGCGTCGTTAGCGGATCATACATAGTACCTCACTCATTCTCCATACTTGTTTACTTATACCCACACTACATAGGCACCTACCCTACTGCCTGTCCGGGTGATCAAAGTGTTGCTATAGGTAGGTAGGGTACGTAGTGATGTAATCCGAGACCCAGTCCGGTGATCTTCTCCTGTTGAAACTGCCGTTATGGAAATTCTACGATTGCTCGTGAACGGTGGAAAAGAGGTGACATGGATGGCACCGGCATGTGGGAAATAGCACTGCTACGCACTAGATGGGTAACCTAGATATATAAGTAATGTCCTTGGGTAGTCAATAAGAAATGTAGGCCGTTGGCTTTGATACCTAGATAGATAGATAGATAGATAGATAGATACCTACCCTCCCCCCTCGAAGCAGCCATAAAAAAACGACATGACACAACCCTCCCATCGTATTCCGAGGATGTGATCACCGGTGCATCTCCCGATCAAGCAGTCAAGCCCGGCGATAGAGTTACTGGGAATGGAATGATGGTACAATTGCAAAGCGCCAGCCCTGCTTGGCTGCAATGTGTGTATGTGCGTGTATGTGAGAAAGAGAGAGAGTGTGTGTGTGCACTCCTTGCATAGCTACACGTGCATGCAATCAGACTTACCCCTCCCAGCCTTGTCTTGGACCCGGGAAAGGATCGTGACGCCACACATGTGCTAGTAATTGCCTCCTCCACCCCGACCCTTCTCCCTTTCCCTTCCCCTTCCTCCCCGTTACTCGGTTTCGTTCCCCCGTGGGACCAGAGAGGTCTTTTTTTGAGTTGGGAGGGGGGAAGGGTTGAGCTCGTTAGGAAGGAGGAAGGGCTGGTGGGTGGCTTGGTCGGGGCGCCTAGAGATGACAACAACAGTATCCTTTGCGATCCCCGATTCTACGTGATGGGTAGCATTTATCCAGCAGCAGCTCATTTCCTATGCGTGCTTGAACTGCCAAGTAGTGGTGGGGGCGCCGAGCATACGGCCGGGGCTTCGTTGCTTGCTTGCTTGCTTGCTATCTAGCTTGTACCGCCTATCGTTTTTCCCGCATATATTGTTTTTTTTTTTTGTTTTGTTTTTTTGTTATTGTTATCGTTGCGGCGGAGTTCGCCTGTACAATAGATAGATACCTACCTATCCAGGACTCCTCATTTTCTTTTATCTCCTTTTGGATAGATTAGCCACTCCCTCTGCGCCGTTTCGTCATCGTGCCATCCGGCGTTTAGAGATAGGGAGGGCATGGATCGTAAGGCATAGTATCTGAAGCCTCACATTCATTGATCGATGTGACCGATGTATGGGGAAGGTTGTTTGTTGGAGAAGACATCAGTGAGCCGTACCGATATCCAGGTTAACTAGATATATATATGTAGGAGTAATACATACGTGTAAGAGGGGCTATATATAAGTATATATACGAGACTATAGAGATGCTGAATAACTACGATCTGTCTCCAAAAGTCCAAATCAACGGATGTGAGCAGTTTCAAAACAAAAGATACCACGGGCTAAACCGATTTCAAATGCCAATGCCAAAATTCCAGTATCAAGACCAAGACCAAGACCAAAACCAGAACCAGAACCAAACAATGCTAAACGCTTGTAAACCCTCGCTCCCGAGTAAATGCAAAGATTAAAATAAAAGTTTTGTCCCGAGACGAAGGAAAAACAAAAACAAAAAACAAAAACAAATAAACCTTCCCTTGCTGCGCCGCTAGAATGCATTGAATTATGTCCATGTATAAATACACACACATACACACACACAACACACAAAGTGCTTGCGGACAAAGTCCTCGGAGAAATATTTCCCACCTGGTGCTGCCTAAGTATGTGGCGGTATTTCCGTTGGACCGCGGGTGTCGACTTCGGCACTATATAATATAATATAATATAATATTATATATATATAGGCTTTCCAGTATGAACGACCTATACCGGAATAGGGTGTTCCCGGTGGACGAGAAACCGTGATTTTTTTTTTCTTTTTTTCTTTCTTCCTTCTTTTATTCTCCAACGGGGATGATTGTAAAATCGTACAGCGATCCGCCACAGAGGACGAAAAAGTGAAGGGTAAGTAAAAAAAAAAGAGGTCTCGAAGTTTGTATTGTAGAGATATCGCGATCTTCGTGAGCCGTGTCTATAATTTTCGTGTGTCGTGGGTGATGAGCGCTTCAAACGATGTTCATGTCAATCCTGTACCTCAAGCCAACGATGAATTTTTTTTTCTTTTTTTTTCTTTTTTCTTTATTCTTCTTCTTTTTCCTTGTCCGAGTATTCCGTGTATTTATAATCATAATCTAGCGCGTGCGTTGGGAATCACGCGCGTATGGATCTGGTTGCCATAAACGATAAACTGCCTCGTCGCGGATCCGGGGAAGTTCCCTCGGCGGCCACGATGCACTACCAGTCGGCTTCGTCTCCAGCGTCGGCATCATTGGGTATGGATAGCTGGTAGGGGGCGGCGGAAATGGCTCGTACGAGTGCCTCATCCGTTTCGACGGCAGGCCGGGTAATAATTCAGGGGAAGGCCGCCCGATTTTCAGGTGTGGTGATATCGGACAATTCGAAGCACTCCGCGCTGGCTGCCGCTCGAGGACGCGGGGCGGCGGCCCTGACAATGGACGAGACCCATCCTGCTCCGTAGGCGAAGTTGCTGGGGAGGTGTTATGTCCTCCTCGAGGCCTGCTATCATTAGTAGGCGCAGAGGAAGAGGGGAAAAAAAAGAAAAAAAAAGAAAAAAAAGAGAGAGCCCTTTTGTTGTCACTTACGCGTTCTTGAACCTGCACGTCCTCCCGAATTTATCACACTGCACGCAACGAGGGAAGTCCGGATCACACTTGATCTTCTTCTCGCGGCAAGTCAGGCAGGCAATAGCCAGTCGTTTCCTCGGCTTCCCTGCCTTCGTCACCCCCCAGTGAGCATTGACGGGCTCTCCGTCTATGACCGTCTTGCAGTGCGTGCCATCGTCGTAGAAGTAGCATAGTCCCTCGCCCGGAACTTCGGCCCGTCGGACGAAGCGAGGCAGAAAGTGTGTTCCCGTCCAGATCTTAGGTCCAAGCCCATCCTTTACAGGAGCCCCCTCCGTGCTCACATGGCTCGGCGAAGTCGGCGAAGTCGGCGCGTGAGCTAGTCCCCCTGGCAGCGTCTGACGGTCGACCTTTGGAGGTTGGCTTGCGTCGTAGCCAAAGCTTTGTCGGATGGAGGGCAGCGGTGCACGCTGTTCGCTCGTCGGCCTGAAGTAGGGTGTTGATGGCTCAGCGCCGTGTACGAGTTCTGATCGTCTCGTGTCCGGAAGACTAGGTTGGGGCCATTTCCTAACGACACCGATACTGGCACTGGTGCTGTTGCTGTTGCTGGTGCTGTTACTGATACTGATACTGGTACTGATACTGGCACTGGCATTGGCATTGACATTGACATTGGCGCTGTTCTGAGAAGTCTGATGTGCTCGGTCGTACTCGCGAAGGGGAGGTGATAGCGGTCCCAAAAAGGTCTGCGATACCGAGGGTAAAAGTGGCCGCGGACCTGTCAATCTAGGCTCGTAGATAGGTCGTGGTTGGTTGAGAGTGGGCGAACTGTTTGGGAATCGAGAGGAGCTGCTTGAATAGGGTCTTGCTGGGTTGGCCGGGTTGGCCGGGTTGGACGGGTTGGATGTAGAAGGCGACCTGTCCGATGGGGACTGCATTCCAAACAATGGGCTTGGCCGTTCCGAGAGAGCGGAATTTGCGGGATGGGCATACTGAGTCGGAGCAAACAAGCTGCTCAGAGAGGGAAGCTGTTGGCGTGGCGGCTCATTTCGCAACTCTTTTGGACTCCGGCCCATACCCAGATCCTTCTCGGGCGACATGCTCGCTGTCTGGTTGATGGACTCATAGCTCGACATAGGAGAGATGGGGGCAATACGCCCGAAGAACTTCTCTCCAGATGTGCTGGGCAGGGAGACTGCTGACATCGGACTGGCCAGGCCGGGAGGCGACACTGAATAGGCCGATGATCGTTGAAGATCCAGATTAGGATGTACCCCCATTGATATCGAGTTAGCGGTCACAGCCGGCTCTGTAGCATACCAAGAGTCTCTACTTTTTTTTCCGATGGCACGTAGTAGTAGGTGCAACGTCTCGCCGCTGTTGCTCTGATACGACGAGAGAGAACACGATAGAGAGAGAGGGAGAGAGAGAGAGAGAGAGATGAATAGGTGTCGTTCGTTACGTGTAAGTAAGGTAGTTCCGTAAGGCCCACCACGCTCACGCCCACGCCCACACACAACACACAACACACAACGTTTAACACACACGGGCGGTCCTGCGTCAACGTTTGTCAAGGAGTTCTAGTAATTCCCTGGTGGCCAACTAGTAGGCCGGCTAATAGATGCCTTTCGCCGTGCGTGCGGTGCTAATGGAATCGTTTGATGCCCTGATCTCCGATGTGATGACGGTGAGGAGAGATGGGCTCGAAAAAAAAAGGCCTTGAGGCGATGGCGAAGTTGATGAGCGAATTGCAAAAGTGGCGTGCTGTCTGCCCTTATAGTATAGACCGGGGAATCGTTGATACGGAGGGTTAAGGCTGTGTCTGTGTGTATGTGTGTGTAGTTGATCTTTCTCTTCTCTTCTCTTTTCCTCTCTTTTCGTGCTTGGGTTGGGATATATGGTGATTGTCAACCTCGTTGGTAGTATTTCTGATAATTCTGATAATTCTGATATTTTCGATGACCAGACGACAAGATGGCAAGATGACAAGACGACGAGATGACAAGATGACAAGATGACGGGAAGAGAGAGATGGAAAGAAGCGAGTGAGTTCATAGATAGGCGAACCCCACGGGGGAAAGGAAGAGGATTACGGCAGGGCTCATTTACTCGTTGAAGATATCGTTACGCACTAGTCTAAAGATACAAGGTACGGAGGAGGAGTAGCAGCGCAGTGGCAGTGGCTTGACTCCATAACCGTTACCCTAGTAGCAGTCGGGCTAGTGTGCCTACACTAAGTTGTTCCTTGCAAAGTCGTTCCTTGTAAAGTCGTTCCTGGTAAGTTGCTCCTGGTAAGTTGCTCCTTGTAAGTTGCTCCTTGTGCCGTGCCAGACTCGTGCGTGTCGTGTCGTGCGATCAAGCCCACTACTTATGTAGATACTCACACTAGGTAGGGTGATATTCAGGTCTGAGGTGGATATCCCATACGGATCAGTACCGTACCTTGACTAGATATACCTCCTACCACTTGTAGCGTACGCATACCTATACCAATACCTATACCTATACCAGCACTTATACCAGTACTTATACTTGTACTTATACCTATACATACATATACTACACTACCTCACTACTTAGATACCTACTTAGATACTTACTCCAAAGCGGCAGCGACGGCAGGGATATCATTCTCAGCCAAGTGCCTCGGTACTAGATAGAACATCCAGCCCACATGATGTAAGTAGTGAGTAGGTTAGATAGATAGGTAGTCTAGTAAGTAAGTAGGTAGTGTAGTAAGTGGTAACCCAGGATAGGTAGATAGTTAGGACCCTGGGGCCTGCCGTGCATAAGTAAGAAAGAAAGAAAGAAAGAAAGAAAGAAAGTGGATGGACATGGCTTGGCTAAGGACTATCTAACGTGTCAATCCCATTGCTCGGTCTACCGGAGTACTGGGCCACCACATTTCTCAGCCAGGCTAATAGTTAAGTAGGGGGCGTCATCCATCTACTTAGTTCAACACTAAGTAACTAGATACTCGGTACAGATTACGGACTCGACGGACTGTAGAGTAGAGTACTTAGAGTAAGTAGAGTAGATAGGTACCTACCTAGTTGAGCGTCGCGGTAGGCCTGAGTAAGTACATAGCAACAAGAGCAACAAGAGCAACAAGAGCAACAAGGCCGAGACCAAGAGCCCAATCTACATTCGTCAAGTCAGGCACATCATCTATTCCAAGTATCATATAATTATATATGTGTCGATGGTTAAGCGAGGGCAAAGACTCTTTAAGAGGAGGGTTGATGGTGGTGTGCGTGTTGCGTGGGCGATGGCCGATGGGCGGTGGGCGGTGGGCGTTGCTGTGTCTTACATAATAATGTACCGAGTTAGTTAGTTACCGGCGATTTAGGTATACCTACACTACCTAACACAATACAACATGACCGTGTCCGAACCTACCTACCTATAGTTACGTAATTATGTACATTAACTACCTATCTAATACAGGTATCTAGGTAGGTACCTATCTGCCTAGGTAGATACTTACCTACCCTACATACCCAGTAGGTGCCCTAGGTGGTGTGATGGCGTACTATAATCCACTAACAGCAGCGCCGTCTTCAGGGGTACCATACGCTAAGTAGATACCTACACTCCTACACCACAGTGACTACGCTACCTTCCAATGCTGGTGTACTATGTAAGTACATAAATTCTGGCAAATGGCCCTCAGCATGCAGACTGTAACTACTGCCTATTTCGCCCTAGTCGAGGCATTCCACTAACTGCTTACACCCAAAAGGGTGCTTAACAGACCCAGGAGGCCCTGAAAAAAATGGAACTGTCGCCCGTCGGCTCTCGCCGGCCTACCGGAGTCAATCCTCTTACTAGATACAGAAGATTCCGTGTATCTAGGTATTCAGTGTAAGTACTTCATTACAACACTCCAGCCCTATCTATCTATCTGCCTAAGTATGTAATTATGTATTGGGAAAAAACCAAAGTGAAATGAAATAGACTCATATTCGGTACGGATATATGCACACTATCTACTCGTGTATTCTAGCCGTTTACACAGTCTGTACAATTCATGGAAATGTCGTCCCGGCCGGGCGCGTTTCTTCTTCTTCTTCTTCTTCTTCTTCTTCTTCTATGCGGCATACATACACTCACTAACCTACCTCATTTCCGCTCATTTCCACGGACGGCAATGGGCATAGGCTCTTTAGCCCGCCAATAATCGACCATCTGCAGTAATGATGTTGGGTAGCTGACGCATTGCAACATAGGGTACGTCCCTGCCTGTAGTGCACGATAGTTCCCCTATAACTAATTGAGAATTAATATTCAATTTTATATATGGGCGGGTTAACATTTCCCGAATCCCATATGGCTATAATACAGACTACAGACTACAGACTGCAGACTGTACATACCACCTAGATAGTATCTAGTAGATACCTACATAACTACCTGTTCACACTTACATACCTAGATAGGTAGGTAGGTAGGTAGGTAAGTAGGTAGGTAGGTAGGCAGGTAGGTGGTAGGCAGGTATTGTACTCTGACGAATATCTTGATCGAGACCGGCCCCGTTGCCTGGGGCTAGATAACCAACGAATACGACACGACCTTCGGAAGCGGACCCTTTTCCAACTGCCGTTCAACGTTTCTCTCGGATCCGGTTTTCAGGCGACACAACGGCAGACGACAAGGAGGTCCTGAGTCCTGACCTACCGACCTACTACCTACCTACCTACTACCTAGCTACCTGTCTATCATATATTCACAGCAATACTACACTACACTATACTAAGCATGTCCCCATGAGAACAAAAGAAGAGGTCATGACCATGTACACATGTAACTATGTAAACTGGCAGGCCGGCAGGGAGGGGTTTCACCTGGTCAATAATGATGGCCGATAAGGAGCGCATGCGCCGGCACCTCTCATGCTGCCCTTTTGTTAAGTAGTTAAGTTAGTGTCATATTACCAAGTCCAACTCCCCGGGTATGCGACTAAATTGTTCTAGTTCGAGGTCTCGGCCGAGACACGGAGTTTAGAACATATATAAGGACGAAGAGCGGGCGCGAGCTAGATAGGTATCTACTTATTACTTTTCACTACTTAGATACCCTACCTACCTAGACAGATGCCCCTCCGTTACTCCGGAAACACTCAGGCATGCGGAACCCTTTTTTTTTTTTTTTTTTTGGTTCTTTGGAGCGCAGAGTGTTACTATTTGTGAAGGGTTCGACCGGGTTCGGTCTGTCAGGTTCTTTGACGACCCGCACAGCTCCGCACAGCTCCGCACAGCTCCGTCAGCTCCATCAGCTCCGTCAGCTCCGTCAGCTCGGTGAATGGCGCCAAACGACTCAATACCTACCTTGAGACCCCGTGAAATTTGAACTTAGCCGAATAGGTATTACCTATCAAGGGACGAACGGATGGATGGATGGATGGATGGAGATTTGTAAGGTAGGAGTGTCGCATGTTCATAAGTAGGTATTCATATCACTATCTACACTACAGTAAGTAGAGGCAAAAGTATAGGTAGGTAGGTAGGTAGGTAGGTAGGTAGGTAGGTATGCACACTATGTAAGCGGTCGAACTTGCGGGCCGTTGAAATCTGGCAGACCGAACCGGTCCGGACCCAGCGAAACTGGAGCGGTCCTCCTTCTAGTGTATCTACTACCTATCTAGTCTAAGTATAGTTAATGACGATTGAGCCGAATCTTATTCTACTATGTAGTCTAGGCATCTAGTGTAGTGTAGTCCGTTAACCTGGGTCTAATAGTCAGGTAGGTACATTGCCGACCCGTCGGCATGCAAAGGACATGATGTTAACCGCAACAGATGCACCCAGACTCCCAGACTCCCAGACTCCCAGACTTCCAGCATCAAACATTCCCATACGTACTAGGTTAGATAGATAGTTGTACATAGTCGATACCTCTCTACCTCCCTATTTACCTACCCACCTACTCGATGCTGATATCCAGCATACCTACACTATCTACGTATTAATACCTAGGTTACTATGTACTGTTGCAAGATTGGGGTGCTACACTAGGTAGGTACTTTACTTGTTATGCACCATTGGTCCATTGCACACGGCGTAAGTAGAGGAGGCAGCACTACTACGTAGGGTCGATTTGCATCGCTTAGCTACCTACCTCCTCAACTTCCCTCCTAAGTAAGTATATCTAGTACATAATAAGTATCTAGATATTAGGTCGGGAGATGCTGCTCGGCGGGTGAGGTCCCGGATGGCCGAGCAAATGCGGTAATTGGGCCAATAGGGTCAAACCAAACGTGCTGACGGCCTATAGTGTGTAGGAACTTACCTATCTACTTACCTAAGTAGGTAGTAGGTAGGTAGTTATATTTCGGCCGGTCGACCAACCTTTCTCGGGTATCAATCTTAGCGGTGAATCCAAGCGCTTCACTCACTTCTGAATACAGTCTGTATGTGACGGAGTACCTACCTATCTACTGCATACCTGTAACTAGAGACTTGTAAAGTACAATACAAAGATCGACGGTAAGTAAGTAGGTAGGTAGTTAACTTAGGTAGTCCGTAGATACCTAGGTAGGTACCTAGTATGTGCTGTGCTGTGGATGTTAAACTACAATGCATATTTAAATAAGTATACCTTATAACGTAAATAGGTCATTATCCATGCTTTTACAGGCTTCGGGCACAGACTCGCAGATTACATATCAAGGGCATTGTGAGACCGCGAGTCCGGGCAGCTGCCAGCCATGGATTTACATACCGCGACTGCCTCCCGGGTTCCTCTTCTTACCCCGGCATCCACCCCCGACCGATTCCAGAACACAAGCGAAACACACATAATTTTAGTACATACATAAGAAGTAGAAGTTAAGAACACACCTCCATTATCTACTTAAGTAAGTAAGTAGGTATCTAGCCGTGGGCTAGACTGCTAGTTAATAGGTAAATGCCGATGGCATGCGTGCGTACCTACTTACTTACCTACCTACTTGTGTACTTACCTAGTAATGAAAGGCAATGATGTAAGTACTAGGGTAGGGTAGGTAGGGTATCTTATACCGGTACCGGTAATATCCTAGGTTAGGTAGGTGTATGAGGATTTAAGTTAGTGTAAGTAGATGGATATTATAGGTATCCGGTGGATAGCCGGGAGTTGAAAAAAAAAAAAAAAAAAAAGTCGTGAAGTCGGGGTTTCCAAGCGGATTCCCGACGATCCGGCTCGCTAAGTTTCCCCGAGTAGGAAAGGACGAAAAACATACATAGTGTCCCTCAGTCCCATACTACGTAATGCTGAGTGCACTAACCTTAGATACTGTAGGTATCTTCTACTACCTACTACTTACCTAGTAAAGAGGCCGAGGAGCCCTGAGGAGTCGCCGGACGTCCCACCACTCGAAACCCAGAGAAAGGCGAGAAAAGGCCTGGCTCCCATGCAATCAAGTATTATTAAACCGCTTGAAACAAGTGCACTGAAAATAGGTAGCGTAAGTAGGCAGCGCTGCCTACTTACTTATTTACCTTCCTTACTTACTTACTTACTTACTTATATACTACCTAGGTTAGGCATGCAGAATCTCTTGACTCTCCTCTTTTGGGTGTATGTTAAGCAAGTAGGTTGATGAGGTTCAGCTGGTTTTCGCCTTGGAAGATACCAACTAACTACCTAACCCAACCTAACCTAGGTACGTAAGTATGAATGCCCATAATAAACGCAACAGAAGGCATTCGGCTCACGTTAGATAAATGCAAAGCCCCATTCAAGGTGCATAGTTGGGAGCTTTTAAAGGAGGAAAGCTTGATGCCTTCAAAGCACTTGCCATGCTAGGTATATAACCGGTGACCATCATTGTTAAGAAACTCAGCTCAAATTTCTTTTTTTTTTTATTTTATTCTTCAGCTTGACTCGGTATCTTGTCTTGGCGTAGGTACACATTACGATGCACCTTACCTGGCGGATAACTATCTAATTCGCTACCAAGGTAGATACCTAGTTAGTGTACACCGTCTACCGATGTTCACAACGAAAAGCACACTGCCAGTCATGTTTTACCTACCTACCGTTTCCTCATACATGCTTACGCAGCCAAGAGAGAGTGAGCGCCGAAACGCAAAGCGGCTTCACTACGCTGGTAGATAGATTTACCTTGGACAACTGACCGATGATGGCTTCGGTCGGGGTTTGCTGATAACACCCCCGCGGTTCAAAACGGTACGGGCTATCCGCATGACTACCTATATAAGTATGTAAGTATGTAATTATGTGTGTTGTAATGGGACTGCGATGAGTTCGGACTCAACGGAGTGACGCGGCATCCGTCAGGCCGTCATATTTACGGCAGTCTGTATCGGACGGATGGGTGGTCCCTAGATAGGTAGGTAGGTAGGTAGGTAGTGTAGGTATTTACTAGGTTAGGTATTTTACGTACCTAGCTCGATCGGAGCTTACATAGTGACTACAGTAGGAGATGTTGTGGGGTGAATAGGTAGGTAGTAGATAGATAGGTGGTTCATGAGCACACACCCGACCACAATCATCAATGCCGTCGAGGTCTTCGATTACGCACCTGTCCTGTTGCCCGACCTATCTACCTATCTAGGTACCTACCTATGTACACCACCACACTGCTCAACCACGTCACCAACTGGCCAACAATTTTGATCCTATCTTATTATTCACTTCTGTCTCACTTACTCAAGCGCATCGGCAGGGTAATTATCATATAATAGGCGAGTGGCGGAGCTTTGTTGGTCAGTCGGCCAAATATGTTGGAAAAGCGTTCCCGTTGCCCTGTTTGCCTGTTTGAGGGGTCCGTTGGAAGCAACTAGGTTAACACGTTATTACTTATGTACTTACTCTTCTGACCTCACAATCGAAGGATTTGTTTACCCTGCTTCTCGTGGAGCCGATCATTGTTGGTTCTGGTACCCATCTAGGTACTACTACCTACCCAGGTATCTACCTACCTGCCTACCTACACTAGATACTTACAATACCTACGCTGAAGCAACAGGGGAAGACAACACGTACGTACGTACGAGGGATATGTAGGCACATGGATGACAGGATTATGATAAGTAATCATTATTATTCCTGTGCTTTTTAGCACAAATGGTAGTATGAAGCTAGCGCCACCGTCGATCGACCCAGCACATTGTGAGGGTGCACTAGGTATACTTACTTATTGAGAGTAAATCCCCCTCGAGTGACGACCTACATGAAATTGGGCGAGAGTTGCTGAAGAGATAATCCAGGTCAGGACCGTCAGGTATTACCTACCGATATCAACTGAACCCCTACTTGGGACTCAGGATGATAGGTACCGAGTCGTATGGCTTAGGGTAGGTATCTAGCTATCTATCTAGGTTAGAGTCACAAAAGCGAGCGCGAGAAGAGATACCTTACCTCCTAGGAGTCTTACTTATGGCACCCTTATGTGTTCAACATGGGTGCCTCCGCTCGGCTACCTATCTAACGGGATTATAAGTAGGTAAGTAAGCGAGTGGTGCCCCTGGGTGGCGGAGCAATGCGGAAAGCTGGCCAACACTTTCAGGCTTCACTGTTCAGCACCTGGACCAAACTAACCTACCGCACTACGTATACGTATAACAGTTGACAAAAGTTTGTCGAGTTTCAAAGTTCTGTTGCGTGTAAGTATGGTCGGCGACCTACCAGCCTAAGTATCAGAGGTAGTAGATAGCGTACGGCACCATACCTATACACAAAGCCATCTGATGACACGATAGGTATGTACCCAAATCGCGGCTCAAAGGTTAGATAGGGTTAAACATCTACATACCTAGTTCGATGAGCATCCGTCAAGTAAGTATGGTCTCTCGGCGCTGTATTCTTGCCATCGTCGGGATGTACCGAATCCGTGTCAACGATCATTGTGCCTAATAGTAATAGTAATAATAATAATAATAATGATAATGATAATAATAATAATGCAATTGTCCAATCTTTTTCTAGAAGGACGGATCGAACTGGGTGTTCCGAATGCCTCCTAGATACTACGTACTTACACTACACTAATTACTATCTACCTAATGTAGTGGCGACAGGGCCCGAAGTAGGTAGGTCGGTACTCAGGTCGGTACTCAGGTCGGTAGGTCGGTAGGTCGGTAGGTCGGTAGGTCCACTATAGCTGATCGGTTGAATTACCTACCTACTATGAATATGACCCAAGTATGACTCGACAACACAAGCTAGATACTTACTTACCGTTTAGTATCTGATAAGCCGCGACTCTCCAACCTTGCGAGTCCAGACTGGTCTACCGACAATTAGCCACTGGTAGTAGTGAGTGGACTCGTCTCGACTCATCCTGCGCTTCCTTGTCGCCCTTGATTTTCATCTTGAGGCCGAGAAGATGACATTGTTCATTGTATGCATTCTTTTCTTGAATAATCCCTACTTAATGATAGTAATAATAATAATAAATACCGACCGGCAGAACTCCGTTAGAGGTAGGCTATCTAGGTAGTGGAATGACTCGTGTGCAAGTCTACCTAGCTGAATTGAACAGAAAGTTATGCACGCTGCCACCAATGTACGTAGCCGGCTTGCCCAGAAGCCAGGGGCAGTAGGCACCTTGTGTTCGGCCATTATCACGAAGATGGCGATAGTTAACTCTATGTAGTGTAGTGTAGTGTAGTGTAGTGTACATGAGAACTCCGGAGAGCACCAAAGCCAACGGTCGTGTTTAGACGGATGGTAGGCACTGCAAACACGCCCGTCCATTCCGCCATCACTTGATGCCTACACATCACCAACGTGAACCGTGAACCGTATTACTATGTATTGTTGGGCCACTCATGAGCGCCGCTCTCCTTGTATACCTACACTACTATGTAACTCCGTAGTAGTACTACTATGTAGTAGAGGGAATGGCCCAGCAATGGGGTACGCAGGACAATACCTATAGGTACTTAGTAGTACTTAGTAAGGGTTAAGACGTTACTTCCCAGGTACCTCGTGTCTGTACGCTGTTCGTGAACTAGCGCAATGTACAGTCACCGTACCCTAGGGAGGTTACACTACCTTAGATCTTGATGCCGATGCAGTGGAACCCAGCCACCCCTCGCTTCGCACAAGGATTAAGTAGGTACCATCATTGTTTCCGACGCTACAGATTAGGCGGGCTAGCCCTTCCCCCCACCCAAGGCCCCAGCTTCTAATCGAGCTTCTAGAAGTGTTCTCAGCACTTACCTATCCAGGCCAAAGACCCACCGATAGGTAGACTAAGTATTACTGCCCTGACTGCTGTGCTGTGTACGTAGTATACCCGGTGCAGCGGGCATCGAGGTACCACCGACTTCCTCGATGCGGATAATTACCCCGACTCCTACATCAGCTCCACCCACAGCACCGGTACTACCTTACTACCTCACTACCTCACTACCTTTACTACCTCATAATACCGACAGCGTAACTCATGTAGGTACTACTTACATAGTGTACTTACGCTGCGCCCTGAAGAGTCCTCCAGACTTCCCAGTTGAATCCTACGCTAGGTAGTAGACCTGGTCATGTCGGCAAATACCATTCATTCATGGACATAGGTACCTAGGTAGGTATTGTATAAGTACATCTCTGCCGTACCTATTCTGCCAGAGGGGCAAAAGTACATAGTGTATGGGTGGGGGGATCGCGGCAGCTGGAAATGATTGCTTCAAGTAGATACAGGACCGAAAGGTATCTAGGTACTCGCTCGGGTGTCGATACCCTAGGTAAGGTATGAAAGTGCGGGTTAGATAGCAAACAGCTAGGTGCCTAGGTAGGTACCTACCTTATTCATGCCCACTCACTCATCTACCTAGGCATGACCCTAAAGGATAAGGTAACTGGTAAAGTTAGGTATGTATGTAGTATGTATAAACATAGGCAAGTTATGTATGTACCATCAAGAGTGCAAGTAGGGAATTGTGTACCTGAGTAGGTAAGTAGGTAAGTAGATATTACAATGCATTAGGCGTTCCAACTTCCGGGACAGATTCATGAATAATTAGGTAACAGATCGCATTGGCAAACGGTCGATCTATAATTAGCACGATCTCCCGCACGGATTACAGACTACAGGGCGAGATTTACAAATTCCAATCCCTTTAATACCTCGTGATACTTACATACCAACTTACACTATAAGCAATGCCGATATAATACCTAGTACAGTTTGGTACGGATTACCTACAGTCTGTGCAGAGTGATTGAATGACACTAACCTACATGCCTGCGGACGGTGGTACGATAACCATGAGTAGCATATTGTAGACGAACGACATCATATCATTTGTCATTGAGAGGACGGACGATGTCCGTGAGTACCTATTATACTAGTAACTGCTTCGAACATCTTAGGTACACTACCTGTGCCGAAATATTTAGTTTGTGGCCTGGACCTGTGACTAACATCGAAGGTGAATAGGAGCTCTGCCGCCGCGAGTTTCGTTCGAACTCTACGCTAACTAAGCTGCTGCACTACCGATATACTACTTAGGTAAATACCTACATAGTACACTAACTACTCATACTACTTATGAAGTTATGAGTGCTAACTTCACTGCACCTATACTTAATATAGGGCCTGCCTGGTGTACATTACTTACGCCGCAAAAATCAAGTACGGCATAAGTAATTCATAAAAGTGTTGATACTGAGCGAGCGTGCTTGTGTGTACCTGAGACCAACGAGCCCAGCGCTACAATAAGTAAGTGTCTACCTTACCTTACCTAGCATTCCAGTTCTCTGCGGGATTCTTACTTGCACTACTTACTTACTTACATAACTACCACCTAAGTAAGGTTAGTATACCTCTTGTTTGGCAAACCACTAAGTAAGTACTTACAGCGCACTAGGCAGTACTTGGAAGAACCTCGTGTCGGGCAAGGATAATTACCTAACTAGGTGCCTACCATACCAGGTACAGGTACCTACCTACCTAGGTAAGTAGCCGATACCATAATTGAGTAAATGATACATATCTATCTACAGCAGACCAAACGAAACAGTAGGCGGAGTCGGAGTCGGAGTCGGAAATACCTACACTACTTATGTAGAGTTAGCAAATTAGTTGATTGCGTAGTTGAATCTAGTGTCGTTTTAACAAACAGACTTCAATGCTTGGCAAAAGGGACGGCTACCTATTCTTCGCGGCTGGATAGAAATTGCGAAATTGGGGGAGGCGGATCGTGATTCGTGGGCAAACACCTACTTATACCTAGGTAGGTACCTCCTTAAGTACCCGACATAAGTAAGTAAGGTAATAAGGTACCTATTGGATAAATGGTACATGACGAAGCCAGACAGCCCTAGTCTAGACTAATGTATCTAAGCCCTCTCAGGCAATTGAAGCGTCATCAATCCCCTGTTCTTTTGAGTCTAACCAAACATGTATTGGTCTTGAAAACCTGCCGACTACTTAAGTAAGTACCGACTTAGATGCCTATACCTACCGATAACCACACTAGAAGTAGTACTTGTAGTCCAGTCTAGTCTAGTCTAGGTAGTCTGGTAGTCTAGTCTAGGCTAGTCTAGGAACCTCCCCTTTGAGAATGGAGAGAAGAACCAGGCCTTTTACGGACTTGCGCGCACATGTCTCTAGAATCGCCTCGACCTCCCTACTAAGTATGAACGACGGCCGCGCTGCTTAGACCTACCTGCCTAGTCGTGGCACACGATGTCCATGGTAGTGTAAGTAGGCAGTTGCCAAGACAAACGGCCGCGACGCGATATCACTGCAAGATGACAGCGGTGAAGGTTATGAGATGACATGTTGAGGCGAGACCTTACGACATGGCCATAACTACCCATCTTCTTTATCTTGTAAGTAAGGCACCCAGGTAAGGTCCCTACTTAAGTAGATAGGTAGGTAGGTAGGTATGTTCAGACTGTAGCAGCGACGGGATCAATTGTTGGATGGAATAGTGGCAGGTATTGTGACGATTAATACTGACAAGCGGCGCCTCACGGGCTTGCTTGTGGGCTTCACGACCAACGACGGATAAATAAGTAGATATGAAGTCATGCCCATTGCCCACTGCCCAGGACAAAAAGGACTCTCTAACCGTTACCAGGACATGTCGCCCAACCTGGTTAGATATATCTAGGGAATATCTAATGGACAATGAGAATCCAGCAGAGTTTGTACACTATGGATTGCTTGCCGAAAAGGGTTTGAGTTAGATAAGTCTCTGGAGTTCTAATCTATCTAACTACTTAGCAAGAGCCGGCTCTTTCGCTTCTTCTCCCCTAAGAATTCCGACCGTGATCTTTCAAGTTTGACACAACTACCCACACTTCCGAACTACACTCTAGATACTACCTATGACACTTACAGACTGTATAATCCGTACATGTTAGTACTGGCACAATCTCAAATCGAATCGTCTCCTTCATATGTAACTTAACGCTTATACATATTACTTACCTCGTAGTGTGAAATTGCCCACAGTAGGACCTCATATACTTAGACTAGGTAATCATATGCGTTCCATTCGAGAGTGGACCGGCTTGTTACCTTCCGCCACGGCGACCGGGCGACCGGGCCACTGGCCACTGGCCACGAGCGACGGCATGCAGACCGCGCTATCTACGATGAGTCCTCCTCATTTGGTATTTTTTATTTTTATTTTTCTTCTTTTTTTTTCTTTGTCATTCCAAAGTTGTGGTATTAGAGTTGGTATTAGAGTCTACCTTTCGAACGACCTTCGAACGACCTTCGAACGAAGCTGACGCTCGCAAGGCCCCATGCCTCCCACACCGTACTATGTAAGCACAACTCGATGAGTTGACGCTGTTACAGGCAGCACTACCGATGCAATATCATCGCGTGGATGGCGTTCCCAGACCTCTCGCATAGGCGGCATAGGCGGCACAGCGGGCTACACTACCCACCGTTGTTGCTGATGGCCTTGGACCTGGCCCAGGTGGGCTCTCGTTCCCTGCAGGCTTGAGAAAGAAAGAAGCCGCCGCCGCCGCCGCCGCAGCTGAAGTCCCGGCTGCAGCAGAAAGACGACCTGTTTGCTGGATTCAGCCAAAATCATCTGATCATCCTTCGGCGTTCGTCTGTGGCGGCAAGTAAGCACAACACGTGCGTGGCAATTGTTTCTTCTACCGGCGCGTAGATCCAAAAGAGAAGGAGGAGGAGTCCCAAATATGGCTCCCTTTTTTTTTTTTTTTTTACACTATAGCTGACGTGACGTGACGTGACGATGAAGAGAAGCAGTGAAGACGGCGTGCAGCACCTGAACGGTACGTGTGAGAACTACAAGCTCGGGCTTATGGACCGTCGAGATCCGTCTTTCAACGGCAGTTTTGAATATCACTCTCCTCCTTTCTCGCCCCCCCTTTTTCCCGTTTTTTTTTTTTTTTCAAATACTGTACCTACCCAGCGTGCAAACTCTTCTATCAACACTGGGCAATCGCCCGTGATGATATTGGCAG
The DNA here is from genome assembly GCA_028637585.1 of Xylariaceae sp. X187. Taxonomy (NCBI): domain Eukaryota; kingdom Fungi; phylum Ascomycota; class Sordariomycetes; order Xylariales; family Xylariaceae; species Xylariaceae sp. X187. The sequence continues at coordinate 1,092,591 of JAJIZN010000002.1, read as the reverse complement.
TTGCCACATTTTTCCTTAGAATATTTGCAACCTATGCTCTCTGTCTTCCCCCGCCCGTCATCGTTGCCCGGAGAGTTCGCCTTGATAGCACTGATCATCTAGTGTAGGCTTTGCCACGTTCATGAAAGGGTCTCTTCGGTGAGCGAATCAACACGCCCGGTACGCACCCGGACGCGTCGTCATCTTGCTCAAAAGTTCCAAACGGTCCCCAGGTTCAGCTATTAGCTAGGTAATCACACTTGGTCTGCCTGTCTCTCTCTCTCTTTCTTTTTCTCTCTATGTAGCCGGGTATGACTATTCACCTACAGACTAATTACACGGGGAAGTTGGGGACTTGTGTATGCTACGTGCGTGTGTAAGGAAGAAAACAACAATCGCACAGCCATGCCTCACGACTGATACGATTGGGCCTTGCGAAGAGGCCGTCTTACTATGCCCCCCCTTTTATTTTTTTTATTTTTTTTCTCGTCATCCAAAATATTGGGGCTTGGGTGGAGGGACTTGTCGCCGGCCTCCTTACGACAAATCTGCCATCTCAGAAATAAAGAAAGAAAAACAAGGAAAAAAAAAAAAAACAGTGCTTAGGGTCAGACGGACAAAGGACAATTGCCCGCCGGGCTCATTGCTAAGGCTTAATTAATACTTTCCTCTCTGATTGTCTCTCAAGCTAGCCATGGACTTTGCAATCTTACATAGTTATACATACCTATCATGTGCGTAAGTACTATGATGGCGCCCCATATACACTACCTACTTAAGTAGATGCTTTCGCCCCGTGTCAATAGCTACGGACCCGAGACGGCTATGTAGTGTAGATTGGGTGCAAAGATACCCGATACGGATACCGGTATGGATACGAGTACCAGTAGGTACATGCTGTAGGTAGTGAGTAGGTAGGTAGGTATACCTATCCTCCACCGTCCCTTTCCATTCTTCATTGGGGGTTCAATTCAATCGAGCTGTGTGTGTGTGTGCTAAGGCTTGCAGTCACCGTATAGCTAGCATAACTAATTACTTACTATGTAAGATAACATAGTAAGTAAGTACATAGAAGGATACGACGGCGCAATGGGTCATCGAATGTCGGGCCGTGTCCGTCAACACACCTTAAGTAAGCAAGTAAGTAAACAGGATCGAGCCACTTGCAAAAGTCCACCATCATCTGCCGGTTTGATCTACATACTTACTTAACACTATGTAGTGTAAGTAGGTACATCATATGCCCATCGTGTGCTTGGTTACGGACTAGGTAGTCCAAGTACCTACCTATCTACTTATCATCGGCATTACGTGTCGAGTTATACCCGAGCATCAGCGGACCCTAGAGTCCCCGAACTGGAGGCTGGTTCTGGCTGGTTCTGGCTGGGTATGTATGTAATGAATTCATTACCCAACACGAAGGGCTCGTCGGTAGGGTTCGTCGATAGAGCTCGTCGATAGGGGTGACCATTGACTCGATAGGGAGGTGCTGTATCTATCTAAGTAGGTAGGTAGGATTAAACCTGAGCCACATGGGGTCTTCTGTTACATACCTTATCCCGCCGGGGACTACCTACCTAATGTTATTCGACGACCACATGTTAGGTGTATAAATACACTAACCTAAGTATATATAAGTAGATCCGTACTTATACTGGTAGTATGCCACACGGGTATGGGTACCTACCTACTTACTTACTGTGTCCTTTCATGATGCACTTTTTATGCAGAGGACGTTCCATGTTAGGTAGACAACATGTTTTCACCATGTGCAAAGCGCAAAGACAGACTTCCATGTCGAGCTTTCGAAACATGGGTGCTGTTTTGAAGTTAACCGTGCATGTTATACTATCAGGTACCTCTAGGTAGGTCAGTGTGCATTATGTAGATAGGTTAGGTAGTTACATAAGGCATCTATCTACGGACGTAGGTATCTAACCAAGGTAGGTATCTAACCAAGGTAGTTACATATCGCAGAACCCGCGGGTCCGTCGGATTGTGCCGCCCTTCTGGACTTTTACCATCCTCGGCCACGCGTGTAACCCGAGTGCTTCTTTCTGGCCCCATAGAACTTTCCTTTTGACAACGCCCCTGCCACCCCCCCCTCTTCCCCTCGCCCGTTGCTTGTATTACACAGTGATTTTCACAGTCCAAGATTGACCGACCAGACGGGGAAGTTCTTGTCTTTCGGAGCGCTAGAGACCTGCACTACTTACGCTACGCTACACTAGAATCGCTGCTACGGGTTCTGTACGGGTACCTAGATAGGCTAGTTAAGTGGGTGGGTACCTGAGGTAATAAGTTAGGTAGGTATGTAACGGGAATATATCTGCCTACCTACCTACCTACCTAGGTACCTACCTAGAACTCAGCCATTTCTCTTAATTATGCAATCATGGACCGGTAGATCTTGCCCCCGTTCATTTGTACCTACTTACATTATTATGTAATTATGTATTCACGGAAATGTCGTCAGTAGGCCGTTCAAGTACTTGAGTAGAAACGCGCGGCGCCTGAACTATTACTTACTTACACTACTTATCTAGATACCTAAGTACTTAATTACCACAAATCTAACCTACCTATCTACCAATAGTTATCACCTTAGTAAGCAGACAAGCAATCGACAATGCCAAAGGGAGGCGGAATTAAATCCGTGAACGCAGCTCCGGATGTGTTAAAAGTATGTCAAAGTATGTATGTACATACGGGCATACTTGGATTGTTCTTACTTACATACTTCCATACTTGGGTCACAATCTATTCTTAGCAGTCGAGCGGCGAGCCAGAGTTGATGTCTTTCTGGTACGGCAGATGCGGGCAGATGCGAGCTATGAGCCATCTATCTACCTACCTGCCTATGTAAGTATCAGATACATAGACAAGTTAGGTATTACTATCTATCTACACGTTAACTACATAGTAGTTAACTACCTGTCTGTATACTCCACTTGTCAATTGTGTGATCACTGATGACCGTCAGAAAAACCGTTACGCTAGATATATACTTAGAGAATCGGCAGATAGATGGATAGGATGGACGAGGGTGACGGTCCCTCGTCTACCAAAGTACATACTTTTACAGTAATCCCGATCCCCTTACTTATTCCCCAATTCCTACTTACACACAGCAGTAGCAACACCGCGAAAACGTCGGGAAGATGAGTACTTTTCCTAAGTAAGTAAACAGTAGATATCCGTTAAGTAGATAGTTAAGTAGGACTCAGGAGCGGAAGACTTGATGGATTCGACAATGACTTAGATACCTACTTACTTACTTGAGTATATCCCCACTACGTATGGGAAATCAATCGTTCAGGGGTCAATGAGACCGGCTTAGTACTAGGTAGCAGGTCACTACTTGTAAGTTATTACCGACGACCTGGTCGAACGCCGTGGCTCTGGGTACAGCGGAAAACCCCGTCGTCCCAGCCCTGCAACAAATCGCACGCACTACATAAGTAGCTTATTTGCAACGCCATAAGTAAGTAGTAAGTAAGTAAGTATACTTACTTACTTAACGCTCCTGTTAGTCGGAGGCCAACATCCAGGCCGGTTTATGGGTAGCGTAGGATCGATTCTGTAAGTACATGGTCGTTGGTAAGTATGGAAATAAGTACTACTTATAGTACTTATAAGAAGTAAGTAGGTTAAGTAGTCATAGTATGACTGAGATGTGTGTGAGTGTGTGTGTGTGTGTGTGTGTGTGTGTGTGATAGCGGCTTGGGCGGGCTTGTGCTGACTACCAATCATCAAGCGGCGAAGGGGGCGCTCAGCTTTTCTCAATCACCCGCGGAACTCCCTCCCCCCCCCCTCTCCGCCCTCGCGATCTATGATGCAATGGGCATACTTTGCGAAAGCATAAGCGATGGGGTGCAACATCTAACTAAATCCCTTCCCTTCCCTTCCCTTGTTTTCGCCACCCCAAGTACATATCTAGACGACCTGCTTAATACTACATACCTACACCACGTCCACACGTGTCGACGGGAGAGAGAGAGAATGGGTGAGTAAGGCTGGGATCCTTCGACCACCCCCCCCCCCCCCCCCTTCTACCCCTTCTACCCTTTCTGGTCATGACTGCACTGCACTGCAAGTACACTATACTACATCGTACTATTATTACACGGCTGCCCAGCTTACCTGCAAGCCCAAACAGGACGCCCGGTATCTAGATAGTGTACATGGTCATATGTAGTCAAGGTAGCCAGTCAAATCCCCAGGTGACCAGATGCCGAACGTGCTCCTCATTTTCCATGCAACGCGCAACAAACGGGAGAAGAAGAAGAAGACAGGTATGTAAAGAAAGAAAGAAAGAAAGAAAGAAAAAATGGGAGACCGACGAAATCGGTCCAAAATATTCCTATCCCGGCGCCTTCTACCAAGTCTTCCACTCTCTCCTCCTCTCTCTCTCTCTCTCCCCTCCGAAAAAACCACCTACGATTGCCTTTCTATACCAAGTATGTATATAGTATGATGTAATCATACCCTTATTCCTCCTGTACAAATCCACAGACTCTTAAATACCAGAGGAGTGGTCTCGGCAAAAGCAGGTTCTGCCAGACATGTACACTTTCCCCAACCTTTCGAGCTGATGGGGGGCTTGCAGAAGCCGAAGAGAAGCCAACACCACCAACACCACCAACACCACCAACTCCCCGGCGGCCTCGCATCTTCATCATATATTATGTACGCCCGGTATTGAGGGAACATGACGGCATCGTCGTACGGCATGGCAATGCAACACGTGAGGGCGAATTCGACCCGACGTCCCATTTATCTTCGCTCTATCGCCAATGAGGAGAGGAGAGGAGGAGAGGAGGGGGTGAAGGATTCGGGGCTGTCCCCCTGGAGTTTTGCCCATGACTGGGTGAATCTCGCCCGCCGCCCTCCCTTGCTTATTTGTTTGCGTGACCGCACGTGGTATGCATTGCCCGTGTGTCTCTATCTCTGTCTCTGTCTATGTCTGTGTATTTACAATCCTACCTGCTTATGCTCTTCGTTGGGTGAATTACTTCTTGCATAGGTAGGTAATATAGATGCCATCGGCGATTGGGAAGCATGGGTTCTGCGTTGTCAGGGTCGAACAACACCCTCGCTACAATCCACACTTGTTCCCCTCTTTCCCTTTCCCTTTCCCTTTCCCTTTCCCTTTCCTTTCCTCTCTCCCCCTTCTTCCCCTGACTGATTCCGTTCGATACATGGACAACACACTTCCCACTCCACCATGAACAAAGAACGCCGAAGCCTAGAACACATGGGCGAATCCCGTGTAAGTTAAGTGCTGATGATCTGTATACATATATCAATGTATATTATGAATATATATATATATATATATATATATATATATATATATTATGCATGTAGTTTGGAAAGCATAGCATGTAAAGTTACCTGCCCGACAGATGAATCCTATCCCCCCCTTCGCGCCGTAACATCATGCAGCCTTAATGTACAACCACCATAACAACAAAAAAAGAGCGAGGTTCTCAAGGGAAGGGGGGGATGGGACTAAGAGATAACAAGGAATCCCCAGGACCCCGCGGGGAGGTGAGGAGGAGGAGGAGGAGGAGGAAAAAGAAAAGAAGGGGGGAGGGGGGGACAAATCTTGTATAACTATTACGCAAAAAAGTTCGATGCCGTCAAGTTCCGGGACCCGCGAGCTCTGCGTGCATATGTACGGAAACCCGGTATAGAGCCGACCGTGACGGTTCAACAGCATAAAGTACGCTCGTAGAACCATCAATGCGATCGACACCTTTTGGGAGAGAGGTGGGGGGGGGGGGGGGGGGCCGGCCATTTCCTGTCGGGTTTCCTCTCTGTTTTGATTCTTAGTTTTACAGCTCATTTGAATCCCAGATCCGGGCATATGATATGACCTGACAAAAGCCTCGGGGATTCTGCAAAAGTCTGATCTGAAAGGGGGGGGGGGGGTTTGTTCAGCTCAGGGAGCGGAAGACTCTCTCCCTGACATCCGATATGCCTAACCGGAAAACGTCGACAAAGATGGTTATTCAACATCTATACGTGTGTACCAGGCATCTAGATGGATAGGCCCTAGAAGACGTCGTCTGTATCTATCTGCCTTGATGATTTATTAGGATCGTAGGACGTCTTCTGTACTCATCATGCCCGATAGTAATGTAATAATCCTCTCAACCTATATGGCTAAGATCAAGCCCTTTTTCATGCTGTCCCAAAGGCCGTAATGGAACACAAAGTATTTACTTCATGCTTCTCGGGAGATCCGTAAATATTTAGGTACTTTAAGGCTCGGAAAGGAGCATCATGTCATTAGAGACAGCTATGGCCTCATAACATATATCTGAACTGAACTGTTCCCCGTTCGTTGGGGCTCGACGAAACGGCTTCTAAGCGAGTTGAGCACCGCGGTGACTCCAATGAAGAGAGGATCATCAAACTGTCTTGGGGGAAATAATACAAGGACTCGACGTGATTAAATCAATCTGATTTTGCACATGAATCCTTGAGTATTGGGCATGGATAGCGAGTCGTCCCAAAGAGGACGCAATAACAAAAGGGTATATCATCGACTAATTACTGCAATTCGTCACAAAAGAAGATATTTCTTTGCGCCAGCACTTATCCCCCCTAAACGCCCATCTACCGTAGCCATCATGAAATCTAATTAAGTTGACCGCTCCAAACCGCACAACCCAAACGCCATAGAACCCTCAGTATGGTACAAAATATCATAGCTTGATCATATAGCCCAAGCGACATGAGTCGATCGACATATGAGCCGCAACTTCCCACCAAAACTATTGCTTGTTCGTCTTCAACGCCTTATTAGCGAAATAAATGGCATCTTGCCACACCTTTTGCGCCTCGGGTATGGCGCCTTGAACCTCAAAGCTCTGCGAAAGCATACCATCTGCCACGCTCATCCACAACGTGTTACCGCTCCTCCTAGCCTGAGCTGAAGCCGCCTTCGCGCTCTTCAATGCCTGATCACCGACGATGCTTTGGAAGAGCTTGGCGCGCATGAGGTTGAGCGCAATGGACATTGTATGCACATCGGACAAACTCTTGGCGTTATTTAAGGCGGCTGAAATATGTGTCTTCACCGCAGTCATAGGGATCGGTGGATTCGTCTCAATAGCCGCCATGACGAGGTTGTACGCCGTCCGGATCTCCACGTTAGGGTGATCTACACAAAGCGGACGTATTTGCTCCAGCAGTTCTTGAGTGCGCTGGTCATTCCGATGCTCCGGATCCTGCATGATCCATATCAGATTGAAAGTAGCCAACAAGGCTGCTTCAAGTCTGAGAGGGGAATTATTCACGGGCTGTGTCTCGTCAATATCCAGACTGAATCTTCGATGACTGTAGATATTGATAGCAGCGTCGAGGTGGCCCGTTCCTTGGTAGCAGGCGCCCGCAAGATACATGGTGTAGAGCACCACAGTAGGCCCAGTAGACGGCGAGATGAGCTTTTCTAGTCGCGACACACAATATTTAACTTCAGCCCAGTTCGTAGACGTAGCTAGATGCAGGCCACGCAAAATATATAAATAGCAAATGGTCTCTCTTTCCCAGTCCACGTACTGGACTGCATCCTCGAGGCAATGTGCGAGCCCTCTGATTTTAGTACGATCTGTACGAAAATTAGACTGAGGTTCGGGCTTTCCATCGGAATAATATTAAGCTTACTCTTTTGCAATTGATTCAGAGCTTCTTCCCAGAAGGAGAGCAGCTTCTTGTCGTTGCGAGGCTGTTGATACATGAGAGCAAGACCGCTGTAGGTATATCTAGCATCAACGTTAGCGGAAGCGTAAAAGCTCGAGATATCGGTTCTCACGTGGTCGTAAAGGCTTCCAACTTGCTCCAGAACGACAAAGCGAGATAGTCACAGCTATCGCCATCCCTACCGGGTTGTATTAGGCTTGAGGTATCGGCACTGATAATGTTCTGGCTGCTGGCTTGCTTATGGATTGGAATGAGAAGCTGCCTATCCTGGAAGCCCCAGCTTGTATCTCTAATAGAAGAATCCATCTTATCCTGAAGGGCCTGCAGCTTGTGCGGGATCGTATGAGAAGACTTTTGCTGTAGGCTGCAGGCAAGGTCCAGGACGAGTTGTAGCACGTCTAACTGCAAGATAGACGAGGAGGCCTCGAGTTGGTATTTAGAGGCCTGGGCAAGACAAACTTGTATACGCACCACAGCGTCATCTTTCATTGATCTGAGATGACTGAGAGCTTCGAGTAGACAGGCAATGGCGAAGAGAGGACGGTCACCCCTTTGATTGGCTAATAGGGTAATGGCTTTCAGGTTTTCCAGTGCGTGGGCCTCAGTTGGATTGGTAGATTGCAAGTAAAATGATGCTTTTAAAAAGCGGAAAACGTATACCCAGTGTGTATGTTTAACTCTACCGAGAGGCATCAGTCTCGTTAACCCGTTCGCAAGAAAGGGACTGCAATACTTACACCTCGGCGTCCCGAATCCGGGCGTCTACAGCGATCAGGGCGGCTTTGTCTTTATGCTGAGAGAAGAGCAATTGGACTTGTTGGAATTGCATGTAGTATTTCAGATCGGCAAATCGATTCTGTGATAAGAGTTATGAGTCTACGTAGTTCACACAGCAGATAATTACAGCGGACATTACATACCCTTTCGCAAAGAGTAATGCCCTTGGTTAAGGCCGTCTCTGCCTCCATGATATTGTTGGTTTCAGCACACAAGATACCGGCATACTGAAGTCGAGCAAGAGCTTCCAAGCGCGGCGATAACTTATTGCTGCCGATGGCAGTTTCAAGACAGGCGAGTCCTGTAGCAATCATTTTGTGATATTCAGGAACGGTCTTGGTATCCAAAGTGGCTGCAACATCTCGAACCCCTTTTCGGGCCTTGGTGAAGAACTCGTCGGCCATACATATCAACAGTGACGCTGTATCCTGATGATGCGGGATAAGTGCTGGTGCTAGGGCCGGCGACCTGGTGGAGCTCACACTTGGGCTCCTTGTGAGATTTTGGGACATTAAACGTGGGCTCGCGGATACCTTGGTGGCTTGTTCGATTCGGGAGCTGGCGCTAGGAGTTCTATGTTGTTTGCTTGGTATAGCATGAGACGCAACACGGGGCGAATGAGGTAATATTGGGGGATTTATAGTTTGATGTTGCAACTGGGGGGAACGGGCGGTTAAGGAAGAGTTTACATGCGGCATGTGGAGTTGGTGTTGGTGTTGGTGTTGGTATTGAGGTTGAGGTTGAGGATGAGGTTGAGGTTGACCATGGTATTGGTGTGCAGCTTGAAGTTGGGACTGTGGTTGCTGTTGCGTTGGAGGCTGACGCTGTGGTTGCACTTGAGGAGTTTGAGCTATTGGAAATAGAGAAATTGTAGGTGAGGCAACGGGAATCGAGGATGGTACGTGTTGCCAATCCATCTCTTGCGTTTGTTGTTGTTGTTGATGTTGTTGTGATGGTGGTGGTGGTGGTGGTGGTGGCGGTTGTTGCTGTTGTTGGACATAGGGGCTCGATGCTTGGAAGGGTGGTTGGGTCGACTGCATTGTTTGCGCAGATGGGTTCCTACTGCTCTGTGATAATGATTGGCCATAGGGCCTCTGGTCGGAGGAAGGATTGTAGAGTCTGTGCTGGAACGCCTGTGGTTGTTGGGCCGGTTGCAGACGTGGCAGCGGGACATCATGACGCGGCGTCTGGTTCGGGGGTTGGGGTTGAGGACCTTGCGACGTCGGACCAGGGAATGCGGCGTTGAAACTGCTATTGTTCTGATACTGCGTCGGGTGGAACTGCGGCGTATTATTATTATTATTCGTTGGCGGATTCGGCCAGGTGTCGTGCGATTGCGCAGTGGGATGTTGAGGACGATGGCGGCTTTGCTGGTTGGACGCCAGCGGTTGACCGGGCGGTAGGGAGCCGGATTGGTAGGTCATGATTGCGCGTCGTCCAGAGCCATCGAATATTGATTTTGATATTTCGCACCGTCCGTGCTATTCGCGCCCGCTACCATATGCCTTTCGGGTACTTCCCGGGGTATGTCGTCGCTGGTTCGCTGTCATTGTATGTAACTAGAAGTTGACGTACCTGGCCTACCTTAGCACGAGTGGATCCAGACGACCTCACATACGAAGTCATGTGATCGCATAAGTACACACACGTCTTACATAATGCTATTATTGATTGCATACGCTTCGTCGCTGCATATTCATCTGGTTTTAAAGAGCCATTATGCAGCTAGGTAGCATGCTCAGGCACCTTGGGACGTAGATGACTATAAGCAGTATTAGTTGAGGCACTTTGTTGTACTCATGCTTATTCAGCTAGAAGCTGTAGGTATCGATACGGACTGTACCTCCAGCTGTCTCTGTACAAATCTACCCTTTTCAATCTCTCGAAGCAAGCATATACTATCTACCTACGGCAGTCTGCCTACAGTAGGTAGCATCTTCACCACCAATAATGCCTACTCATACGATAAGTACCTATTCACTACACAATGCGGCCAAGATACAAGACGACGACGTCTCACTGTCTCAGACGCTCAGCAGCCAGTGTCAGTGCTAAGTGGGACCGCCAATGCAGCTTCCAAGTTGACCAACCATTGGTCTCGGTTATGGATCCGGACCAGTCAGTTGTACCGGATCAGACAAAGCCGACTTTTCTCTTTCTCTTGTACCTACTTTGTGGAAAAAGAAAAAAAAAAAAAAAAAGAAAAAGAAAAATTCATCTGCGACTGCTTGGTGAAATTCGTTTCTCAAGATATATTTTTTTCATTCGATTTAAATCGGCGTTGGAAGAGGCGATAGGTCGTAAAGTCGGAATACCGTTTACGCGCATACCTAGACAATCCTACCCTACCGCCAGATCGTCTCAATACCTACCTAGGTAGTGTTTACCTCTCGACGCATCCGGCCGCGAAAATGGAGTGGCTCGGGCAGGCTAAGATCGAGTTTACAACAGCCCCTGAGTCTCTAACGCTGCAAGACACGGACGGCAAGGCGACCAGTCTCCTGGAAGTGTGTCGGGAGACTGTTCCGCCATGCAATCTCAACCCTCTGCTCTTCAATGGGCACCTGCAGACAGCATGGACGGTGACCAAGGCTCACGGCCCGCCTGTTCACTACAAAAGGCGCATGTTCGAGTCCGATAACGCCACGCTCAAGGGTACTTTCGCCGTCGATTTTGTGACGGAGCCATCGACCGATTCCGATGAGTCTTTGCCGCCGCGAACCACGTACTTCAGCAAGAGTGAGCTCGCCGGCATGAGTTCGGATGACTCCCGTCCCATGCTCGTGGTTCTTCACGGTCTCACTGGAGGTTCACATGAGGTTTACCTGAGACATGCCATTGCGCCCCTGGTCGACAGTAGCAAATGGGAGATATGCATCGTCAACTCACGAGGCTGTGCCAAGAGCAAAATTACGAGCGGGCTATTTTACAACGGCCGCGCGACTTGGGATATCAGACAGGTCCGTCATGAGGGAGTCACTTATCAGTCATACCCACTCATCTCAATTCCTAACGGTAGCTCACATCTTTATCTTATTTTTATAGACGGTCAAATGGCTGCGGGCGACGTATCCGAACCGCCCGCTCTTCGGCCTCGGCTTTTCTCTAGGCGCTAACATACTGACAAATGTGAGGCATTTCTCCCTTTCTACTATCCCATCAGACAAGTTGAGCGATAACGCTAACCATCAACTCAACTAGTATGTCGGTGAAGAGGGTGCAAATTGTCAGTTCAAGGCGGCTGTTGTTGTTTCCAGCCCCTGGAACCTAGACGTTAGCAATAAAGTTCTGCGGAGCACGTGGATCGGCCACGAGATATACCTCAAGACCCTTGGCAGTAAGCAATTATATCTTTGTCGTCCGTTGAAGTTACCCTCTCATATCAGGTCATCTTTGACTCCTTTTACCCTTTTATTCACGTGCTCTCTTGCGACTCCATTATTCCGTATCGATGCCATCGCGCTGACCCCTATCCCAGCCTCCCTCCGCACCCTAGTAAACAACAACAGGGAGGAGATTGAAAAGTTCTGCAATGTGAGCTTGGCAGAGCTTGATAATGTCAAATATCTCTACGAGTTTGACAGGGCCTATCAATGCCCCACGTGGGGATACCCGACGGAGGAAGCATACTACAGGGACGCGTCGAGCGTCGAGTCGCTCCTCGCAGTACGAATCCCCCTACTGGCGATCAACGCTCAAGACGACCCCATCGCCTGCAACATGGCGCTCCCGTATGCCGAGGCCGCGAAGACTCCATACGCCGTCCTCTGTACGACGTCGATGGGCGGACACATCGGGTGGTTCGAGGCAGGGGGTGGACGGTGGCATGCGAAACCTGTAAGTTGGAAGATTCATTCACGCCGGAAATGTCGGTAAAACCCATGGCGACGAAATAGCTAACCGAGCTCAAACAAAGGTCTGTAATTTCCTTAATCATATGGCTTTCAAGATCGACCACGGCAGTATAGATAGCCAGACGAACGGCAAGGTTACTTACAGCACACCAATGAGCACGGGCGAATTCAGCCCGCTGCGACGAAAGTTGCATATGGACATATGAGTCTAGCTCTTGTAAGTGTTTTGTTCGAACATAATCACTGCTTTCTAGCGAAGAATGGGGGCTTCCATAGAGGGTCATATCGTTAGAATAATGTTTTCGGGGTCAGTTCAGACGTCAAAGAGGCGCACAACAAGCCCGATTAGAAATAGACAGACCAGTGCCGGGGGACTACCTAGTAACCTAGGTGGCACTATTACAATCCAAACCCAGTTTTATCCGCCAGTTGATGAACTCATCCGTGAGAATATTACCATGCCCAACTTCTTCGACCTTGAAAACCTCGATAGTTGGTGAGCCAGCCTGCCTCCTTATCCGCCAAACGCCCTCGTCATTGATCGTACCTCCTAACCCTGTTGCTAAGTCAGTCAACGCCGCACCAGCTGCCGCAAATATGGGGTAGAGAAACTCACACTCCAAAAATGCGTTGGCAAAGTTGATACACGTGTTAGCGTCCCAGCTGCGTACTCCGCGTTTTGCTGCCGTCTCCGGGATTGAGGTTGTCTGGATTTCCTCTAGGCCGACAAGAATGCCGCTCTGTGAGCGGAAACCGACAATGATCTTAGGTACGCCCAGGAGGAACGATTGAATCCAAAATTTCATGAGTTTGCGCTCGAAATTCTTCATACCCCTTTCATCACGGATTTCGGCAGACGTCTTGAGTTCAACCCAATTGATCGGCGCCCCCTTCTGTGCGGGCTTGGAGTCCCAGACTTGATTCGCCACGGCGTCAGTATTCCGTCCAATTAACTCTTAAAGTGCCGTGAAGGGCCTTCAATAGGTAGACTCACTAGCGTCGACCTCGCCACCCAGGCATAGAGTCGTTTTGCCGATGCCGGTTCGGACCACGGAACAATATTGCGCTTTGTTGTTAACTACGAGCTGTTCGCGGCCTTCGATGAACTCGCGGCTCACTTCGCCCCAGGGTCGTGGCAAACAAGAAAGAGCCTCGAATTTGTATCCTACACTTCTAGTCAGACATAATGCGAAAGGGGAGTAAATTCTATCCTTGGCCGTACCCCAGTAGGTCATAACGTCGGGTGAGAATTGACCTCGTCGTCGGTTCTGTTGCTGATTACTCTGTTCTTGCTTTGAAACCTGTTTCGACTCGTGGTCTTCTTCGATAAAGCTAGCGTCGCTGTAAACTCAACATGGTCTTTATCCACGCAGTTAAATTCGTCAACATACATGCAATCCTCCAGCAAGGGTCAGCGATACTTGTTATCCCTGAGAGTTTTGCAATGGATTTACGCACTTGGTAAATAGTCGCATTCATAGTGAAGCTAGCAGACCATGAATGTCAGATTCGTAACCTTTTCAGCATCGGCATGCGGTGATGTAGACAGACACCCACCCATCTCGGTCGTCGAAAGGCGCTGACATGATCTATGAGCTACCGTTAGCCACCGCCATCATGCCGATATAATCCGAATAACATGTGCTGTTCACCTTGGTCATCACTGCGCAATTGAGAATTAGTAGATGGTGACCACCAAGTGAGTCGAAAATGGTAAGCATGCCGAAAAACACCGTATCTATACGATGAGCAAAATAACTTACTACCACGCCAAGTGACAACGTCGGCATCAATTTTCTTCCCTTCCTCTTTTTCGTGAGCTGCGATAGTCTTCAGCAGACCATGGAGGTGCTCATCTATCGTTTCATCATGTTTGTCGAATGAATCGAACCCCTTAGACAAGTCTGCCCCCAAGCGGGGAGGATAATACCATTGTAGAGAGGAATCGTTGAGGTGAAACTCGCGCTTCTCATCATAGGAAAAGTGTGCGATTTCCTTTAGATTGCCAAGTCAGAAGCGAAATCATAAGCGAATCAACTTGAAGGGTAAGAAGTATTTGAATATGGATACAAATTAGCCGCGCAAGGCATCACACGTACCTTGGGCCGTTTTATCGGCTCGCTTTCACCCCGAAAGCGGCCAATCGGCTGGATGTTGAAGACTGGAGAGGTCATTTTCGGAACTTGACTGACTCTGCAACTAGTCCTGGCTAAGTGAAGCCCAAGCAAGACGGGCGTCTCCATGGGCTGGAGGCAATGCTGATGAGTTGCCAGCGGTTGGCAAAGTTGTGCCTATCTAGTTGTAGTCCAGGTAACTATTCATATAATAGATGTCATAGTATGAGATAGGCGAGTTACCAAGCTACTGGGTAAGTATATCATATATGTAATACCTATGACTTGGTCACTCAGAGGCGCGATTCACTCACGACTCTTCCGTTTGTATGTTTGGGAGTAGATCAGATGAGATGGCCGAGCATGGAACGCAATGGGCCATCCTGGTTGGAAGGAAGTCGCCGCGATCATTACGTATGCAACTACTGGCTATCTAGATACACCCCGCTTAATGCAATACCCCGCCATCACGATACCTACCTAGGTACACCCGACGGCGACGGAATGCTGATCCATTGCAGCACAACCTGCCCGAACTTCGCAGTGGTCTTCGAGAGACAAAACGCTTGGTTTACACTCTAGGTTCGAGGTTATGAGCGTTTCGAACAGAAGTAAACAGATTCATTTATTTGGCACATGACGTCATTTATGTTTTCTGTTGATAAGAAGTGGAGGATGCCTAGTCTAAGTAGGTGTAGGTAGCCGCAGGTATCTTGATGGGTAGGTAGTCTAGTTACTGGCAGAAGAGACGTAACTAAGCCACACGCAGCAAACGTAAGCCACGCTTGACGTAGGTAGTAAGTCACCTTAGAATCACCCCACCATAATCACAAGCTTCACGATGTTGCCCGTCCGTTGCCCGTCCATCGACAAGGTAGGACCCTACCTACCTATGTTGATTGTTGACTCCATTAATTATTTTTATCTTCATCTACATACTACCTAAGTAGATACTCCAGTAATCCAAATCATATGGAATAAAGTGTTGTTGTACACACAAATACAATACCTACAACGCGAACCCGACACGATCAACAACATCGCATCATCCAATTTCATCCCAAAATTCATCCGAATTCATACAAATGGCCGATCGCGCGCCTCCGCCCAATCTACGACCAGGAAACCGCACGACACGCGCAACAGCGAACATAGCAGGCGTACGACGCAATCTCTTCCAGAGTCATCTAACGCGACGACCGACGTCAACCGAGTCCACGAGACCGGGTGCGAGCACAGCCAGCACAACAGGGACGGCACAATCGTCCAGCTCCGTGGAGACTTTGGGCATTGATATCGAGGTGCTGTCCGACTCCTCCGAGATCGTAATCCGCGACCAGAATGGCGAGTTCGAAGTCGGGAACCCCCCTACACCGCCGCTGGATGACCTAGACGACGAGGTCGTACTTGATGGCGCGCAGGAAAATGAACGTACGAGATTTGTCCTCCCTGCCCCCACCGGTTCTCCTTTTTTTGGGCATTAGCGATGGTCGGAGACGCGCATCCTGGACTCACAACCGTGTCCGTGTATAGGGGAAAGACATAAATTAGCAGAGGCTGTCCGACACCACCAAATCAACCGCACGTGCATGCCGGCCCAACCTGAAGGTGAATTGATCATAGGCCAGCGCTTGAGTCCGAGACTGACGGTGAAGACAGAAGTGCTCGAGGCACTCAAGGCCAGTCTGAGGGCGAAGGTAGCGGCGTTGGCCGACGATAATTGGATGTACGAGACCGAAGAAGTACTGCGTAGTTAGTCTGGAGGGTTAGTGCTTGTCATGACCCTCTATGCTGGCTTACCTACCATGTATTTCTCTTGTCTTGTCTTGTCATGTCATGTCATGTCATGTCATGTCTTGTCTTGTCTTCGCGCCGTCATTAGTCCAACCCTCCCGTCGCCGGCATTGAAGTCGATGCCACTCCTCTGACAGCAGGTCTCGTCATATTGCTTTCTTCGGCTTTGCGATATCAACCTATACCTTACTAATAAATCTAAGCCCTACGTTCTACGGATTGTGTTGAAAGTTCAACTAAATGGCGTGCATACCTTGTTATCGGCTTGTCTTATACGGACCAGCACTACCTCTTGAATGAGAAGGAGAGAATAGCCCAATACAGTTAAAGAGCAACACGACTGGAATACCTATGCGTATATCGAATGCCGTTGCTAGTCACCTACCTCCAGACGTCTTGCTTTTGCTAACTCATTGTGCTCACCAAGCCACAGTAAAAGTCGTTGACTTGGACATGTCTGGTTATCAATACGCCAAGATGGCTTGACAGATATATGATCCAGGGCTTTCGGAGGATTCGAGTACCGGTGAGAGAGATAAGGTACGTCCGGTATCACAGGAAACGGGATACGACGCCGTACTCCCGGAGTATACCCCGTTACTACATCGGCTATGTCAGTTTTCTCTCGGATGTATGGATGGAGGCGTGCTTTCTTTTTCGTCATCTCCTCCAACTCCTCCAAAACCCCTCTTATTCGCCCTGGAGCTTCTTCGTTTCTTCGTGGGGGGCGCCGCCAGGGGGGGTTCAGAGCTTTTCCCGAAGCAATGATACTCTGCAGTCCGACGGGGCTGAACAGAGCAGGCAATGGGGAAAGCAATGGGGAAAGCAATCGCGAAAGAAGAAGCGGAAAAAAAAGAACTCATTGCTTGGAAGTCCAAGATCTACGACTGTATTAGGCGTTTGCTCTTAGGTCCGAACCATACATGGTCAGGTCATTATGCAGATAATGGCCTCCTTTTTTTTCTACTTTAGTAAAACCGCGGTTGTTTCGAGGCCAAGCTTCTCAAGTTGGAAGTCATTTTGGTTAACTCATAGTATTATTCCTTCCAATTGGACTCATCGAAATCCGGGGTATCTTCGTCGGGATATCTTCGTCGTCGAATGCGGGGGTGATGCCCGAACTAAGGTCATATTCCCGGCGATCGCAGGAGCGGGGGATGTCGTCGGGCAAAGACATCAATTCCCACTTCCGCTCCACGAGATACTCATCCTTGTTCCCGAGTTGTCTTGAGGGCGACTTGCCCGCCCGTGCTAGTTAGTCATGTATTTTGCCCCTTCAAAATAGGGAAAGCATATCCATGCCTCCCGGCGATGAGTCGCCGTCCTTTCCGTTCCCGTTATAGTGCAGCCAACCCAAGCGGGCCGCAGTCTGACTGCCTTTGGGGCTCAATAGGGTGTGTAGCCACTCTCCCTATGGGAACGTGGAGGCCGTCGGATTGGGGTTGATCCAGGACTTTTGAGCCTTCGACAGGGTGTCAGTCAGACGTGTACACACCTTGTGTGGCCCCTAATTCTAGATAGGACTTTTGCTTCTGGAGCCAGCACTACGTACAGCTCGCATACAGGACTTCTTTCCCCCCTGGCAACCTGGCAAGCACAGCCATATCGTGCGGTGCTTCCCGAATTATCCTGAACATCTAAGACGTGAGAAATACAGTCCTGGGCTGACGGTTGTATGGGCCGTGGTGTCACAGCGACGTGAAAAGCATGTAGGTTTATCAAAGGACTACATATACGGAAGTTCTATGAGACATCTCACCACCCATGGCCATCGTGGAAAAGAAAAAGGGGGTGGGAAGGGGAGGAGGTCGTGTTCGCTCGGTTGTCTTACCGGTACCTGGATGTAATACGGGGACGTCCAGATTCAGCTATCGGCGGACTTGAAAAGGGGGAAACCGAGAAGTTTGAGTGGTCAGCTTAAGCAAATGCCGGCATGACTTTACAAAAGACGGCGGTTGTATGGTTCGATCAAAGTATTGCTGATATCACCCGTATGGCTGAAGGGTGTATTGAATCTTTATTCGCCTCATTGGGAGATGTGCCGGGGGGGGGAAGAGTGACACATGCGATGCATGTTTAATTCGAGCAACAATGATGATGATGATGATGATGGTTCATAATTACAACATTACAATATTACAATATTACCGGAATTTTATGGTGGGGAGGTGTTTCCATTGGGCTGCTCCAATGACTAGGGACTGGCTGGGATTCGACAAAGTTGCGAGTATGCTCATTAATTTCGTACTCCCGCGCTGAGGGATAACAATGAGGATAGAAAGGGGAGGAGGAGAATGTGAGAGCGGTACCGAGAATCACGGCAAACGGCAAACAGCAAACAGAAAACAGAAATGGGAATGTCTCTCCGTGTGACTGGATCTTGGGACAGGTAGTGTAGGTTAGCAGTGTACATAGGAGGATTCCATTCGGCATGCCTCCTCTAACATACGATACCTGTACCGGTATCGACGCATAAGTTGCTCTTCTGCTCGATGACCTACTTACAGTCCTACATTGCCTTCCTTGTAGTATGCAGTGCGATACAATACAATACCGGTAGTTACCCAACACACGTTCGGAAGATGGATTTCAAAGGCAAACCAGTGGTCAAAGAAGATCGTCGAGATGCTCGAGATCGTCGAGATCCGCGAGTAAATTATAACACACACGCATTTGAACCACACCACCTCACGCGACCAGTTTCTTTTTTAAATAAATCATCTCTCTTCCGGATGTAGACACCTACTGTAGATTTCTGCATTGCCAGTTCCCGTAGTGAAGCTCGTTCAACCAGGGATGATCGGGATAAACCGGGTGCTCCGATCCGGAGTAGGGTACCTCGGCATCGAACTTATCAATGAGTATTGTAAGTAGTGTATCTAGTCTGTATGATTGACAAGTTGTCCAAGACTATAATATATACTTAGTATGTAAGTAGGTACTTATCTAGACAAGTAACTACGCAGGATAACCTTCTGGAAGTATGATTCGTTTGATTCTAGTCGATCGTATTGTCATTTGATGCCAACTAGTGCTCGTAAATCCCCATCAATGCATCCTAAAAACAACCGGGTAGGTTTGAATACATAGCTAGGTTAGGTAGATCCCAACCGATGAGAATAGTCATGAGACAGATACATGTAATTATGTAGACAGGCAAGTACCTGGTGTGTAATATCGCTTCTTGAATTAGAAATCCCGATCTCTGTGTGTGAGAGCATATTGGATTGGTACTTACTATCTAGGTATGTAATTGGAACGGGGGGGAGGCAACCCATTCATTTATTCATTCATTCATTCAATCATTCAATAATCCATTCTTCTCATCTTTCGTGCCTCCAAAATTGAGAGAAGCACAGAAGAAAACAAAACATACTCAAAGTTCGGTCCGGCATTTTCCATTACGGTGATCTCGTGTTTACTCACCCATGGACTGGACTGGATTGGACTGGACTGGATTGGACTGGACTGGATTGGACTGGACTGGATTGGACTGGACTGGATTGGACTGGACTGGATTGGACTGGACTGGATTGGACTGGATTGGACTGGGCCGTACATAACAAGTAGACAATTCTGTACGGTACCTGTTCCGCATATTGATAGCCGAAGCGGATCCACTGGCGACGGTCCTTTTCCCCGGAAGATCGGGGCAAACAATCGTATCTTTTTATACCGACTCTGCAATCTGCGGTGAGTCGCTATCTACAGGCTACAGGCGACGGGCGACGGGCGACAGCACATGTACATACATAATACATATGCTCGCTGTACGTGGTATTGAGGGTATGTATTTCCTGTATGGTCGGTAACGAGAGAGAGATTATCGGAGTAAATAGAGGCGGTGCCACGGTTCGAGTTCGACCGACCTACGATCATATTATAAGTTAATACTACCTCTACAGTCTGTATCTTATACCTAGTCTAGGACGGTCGGTGTTTTTCTTTTGGAGTATAGTATATCTACAGGCCGCCCGAGATGACATATATATACGAGGTATTATAGACTCATAGGAGAAGTATCGCATCCGTACCTACAACAAACAGACAAAAAAAAAAAAAAAGGTCCGAGATGGATCATGGCCACACGATCACGATTCACGGACTATAAGGTAATAGAAACGAAAATAGTACGTAACCTAAGCACCTAAGTCGCGATCCAAGTACGGTCAGCCCCTGGCGATCCTTTTTTTTTTTTTTTTTTTTTCTTTTCTTCTTTTTTTTCCCCATGGACACGCTCGACGGGAGTGAGTAATCGAGAATGTCCGGTGGCCCCCTCCGTATTCGACAGAGTGAGATGCCTGCTTGTTCTTACTTATTTACTTACTTACTTTCTTTACTACCTTTTGTTTTTTCGTGTATGTTATTCAGCCCCCCTCCGACTTGACCGGGACTTGCATTTGCCCTGCATGTATCCAAACGGCATGTCTCAATTCTTCACTGTCGATACTGTCGATACTGTACACTTAACAGCCTCGTACGTGAACAGTGAAGGAAGATATCACAGACTTCTGAATGGCAGCAGACTTCAAACCCTCGACCACTACATGTAGATAGTTAGATACCTACGGTACTTGCCGTGACGCCGGTAAAGGGAGGGGCCTTTTATTAGCTAGCTGCTTATGAAGGAGAGGGTAAGTGTAAGTAAGCGGCAGGGACATATATGGACATGATCATCGATGTGTATGTACTGACTGACTGACTGACTGACTGACTAGATAAATAGATACAGTCTATAATATGTACGGAATTACATACATATACATATACAAGATGAAAGCTCCAAACAACAAAAGAGATATATATCGACGTAAACAGTCTGGACCAGGACCAAGACCAGGACCAGGACCCGGACCCTGGAAGAACTTCCCGATGTCGGTTGTCCTAACCATGGAATTCCTCAAATCTCACCTTAATCTATATAATACATCTACGACATATGGCTGTGCTGTCCCTTATTAAGATAACGGGTATATAATGGGCCCTGTTAGTCAAGACATCGTCAGTAAGTATGTAAAGTAAGTAAGTAAGTAACCTTTGGGAGCAGTCTTCTCAACACTCATCGAGTCGATGATGATGGTGATGGTGATGACTGTGAGTGCGTGTGCGTGTGCGTGTGTGTGTGTGTCCCGGTCCATCAATCACAAATGCACTGATGACTTTGTGTTGGGCATAGAACTGGAATTCCACTACACCGAATAGAATCGAAAGAGGAATCCCCGGAGATTAGTATGCTCGGGCCCCCGGAAACTTGATCAGTTGACGACCTCCTTCCAATTGCTAGTCGCGCGGATCTGTTTAGTGTTGTGGGCGATAGCGTGGAACTTGGAGTCTTACGCTCGCTTTTACATGGTGCGATTGTTTTGATTGTACCGTTCGCTATTGCCCTCGCCCATTGTTGTTTATCGGTTTGGTCACAGTCACAGTCACTGTCGCTGGTGCTGCAATTGTTGTTGTTGTTGTTGTTGTTCCATCTCGTTCGTGGTTACCTTTGAACTTCCGTGGTCTTACTCGTCTCATCTCACCTCACCTCACCTCTTCTTCTCCTTCATCTTCTGTCTTCTCCCCTTGTCTTCATCTCCCAAAACCAGCCAAGTCTCAATCAGATCATCAAAGTCTCAGTCTCAAAAATCTCAAAAAACATCTCGAGATTCAAATCGGGTTAACTCGAGATAGTTCACTCCCGCCCTACCGCTACTGACGGACCCATCTCTCTCTCTCTCTCGCTGCTGGCGCAGTTTGCCACGGCATTGCCGGCGAGACACATATCGTAACCGCGCCTATACTTATTATTAATCTCATCCCATCCCCCCCCGATAATCCCACCCCATAATCCCCCACCCGGCCGCAGGACCTAAGGCAATGATCAAACTCCGTGCTTTTACCTTTACATCGGGGACCTCTCCAACAAGGGTCCTCGGTCCATCCTGCCCTACGACCGGGTTCTTGTTACTAAAAGGCTTCCCCGGTATCGTGCTTCACAAGGCCGGCCGACGGCGTGAACATCTTTTTCGCACTTACACCGCTAGCATTCATCCTCTTCACTCCCCTTCGCCTTCCCCTTCCCCTTCCTCTTACTCTTCCCCATCGCCATTCCCATTCCCATTCCCGTCTCCTTCCCCATCCCGATATTCATACACATCACCAGGTCACACTTCCCACGGCTGCCGTCACCGCCGTCACCAACACACCAATACCAACACCAATACCAACAGCAATACCAACAGAAATAGCAACAGCAAGAACAACAACAACAGCAGCAGCAGCAGCAGCCGCCGCCGCAACCACAACCAACCCTCTGTTGAGCCACGCTTTCCCCACAGTGAAGACAGTGTGACACGCACTTTACCTGCAGCTGCTACAACAAGCTCAGATATATCAGGTCCACGTTCCTCGTCTCCCTCCTCTTTCTCGTCTTTCTTTTCCAGACGCTCTTCTCATCACACGCCCGCCACAAATCAACCTTCTTCTTTGTCCCCGCTGCAAAGACAATCTCCTCTCCACCCTTTGTCGCGTGTTGATATCGCCTCCATTGAGCAACACACGAAAATGGCCGCCCTGGACGGACTGAGAGGCTATGCCCAAGACCACTCCAGTGAGGTCAAGCAGGAGAAACCCACAGACCATGTATCCGAGTCGAATGCGAGAGGATATCAAGTCCTTCGACAGCCACTTTGGAATAAAGGTATGCTTTTTTTTTTTCTTCTTCTTTCCTCTCTCTCTCTCTTCGCTCAGCTTTTTCCCCGTGTAGACGTCCTGTCCTTGCGTACTGAGGACGCCCTCAATGCAAACATGTGCTGATTACTGACCGTCTTCTTTCTTTCTTTCCCCCCCATTAAAGGTCTTTCATTTACCCCAGAGGAGCGCATAGCCAAGAACCTCACGGGGTTGATTCCCCATGCCATGGAAAGCGTCGAGACCCAGGTCGCGAGATGCATGAAGATGATTCACTCGCGGTCCACGCCCATTGACAAATATCTGTACCTGTCTGCCCTGAAGGACCAGAACGTCGACCTCTTTTACCGCGTGCTCATTGACAATGTTCGCGACCTGATGCCCCTGGTTTACACCCCTACCATTGGCGATGTCTGCTTGCAGTACTCCACGCTGTACACTCGTCCGGAAGCCCTCTATATTTCCATTAAGCAGCGGAAGTCGATCAGGACGATTCTCCGGAACTGGCCCCATCCTAGCCCAGCGATCTGCGTCGTCACGGATGGCTCGCGCATCTTGGGCTTGGGTGACCTGGGTGTGAATGGTGTAGGGATTTCGGTGAGTCGTCCCCCTGAATGCCCTCGGCCTCCTTTCAAGTCAAGACATCCTAGGATCATTGCACGGAGGACTTATTTTATTGACTCGTATGATTCTTTTTTATTTATTTTTAATCCCAGATCGGAAAGCTGGCTCTATACACGGGAGCAGCTGGCATTCATCCCGAGCAGACCCTCCCCATCGTGCTAGACGCCGGTACTGCTAATGAAGGCAACCTCAAGGATCCGCTCTACCTTGGCCTCCGAGCCAAGCGTCCCGCTCCGGAGGTGATGCAGGAGTTCGTCGACGAGTTCATGGAGGCCGTGGCTGACGTCTTCCCCGACATGTTGGTGCAATTCGAGGATTTTGAGACCGAGAAGGCCTTCAACTACCTTGCCCGTTACCGGAATCAATACAAGTGCTTCAACGACGATATCCAGGGAACGGGTGCCGTCGTCCTCGGAGGGTGAGTTCAGATGTCCCCCGTCATCTTGAATGAGAGAGGATATCCGTCCGGGCCGCTGCTAATGCTTTATGCCTAGTTATATCGGTGCCGTGAATCTGTCGGGCGTGCCCATCGAGGACCAACGTCTTGTCTTCATGGGCGCCGGCTCTGCTGGCGTGGGCGTCGCTAAACAGCTGGTCGAGTACTACACTCGTCGAGGCTTGTCAGAACAGGCCGCCAAGGATAAGTTTTGGCTTGTCGATACCAAGGGTCTCGTAACATGGGACAGAGGCGACAAGTTGCCCGAGCATAAGAAGTATTTTGCTCGCTCGGACAACGATGGCCAGCAGTTCCGGACCCTGGAACAGGTCATCGAGTACGTGAAGCCGTCGGCTCTCGTTGGACTGACCGCTACATTCGGCGTCTTCACCGAGCCCGTCATTCGTGCTCTCAAGGCGTCGGTCGACGAGGGTGGTGCCGGTCGCCGACCGATTCTCTTCCCCCTCAGCAACCCTCTCACCAAGGCCGAATGCACATTTGAGCAGGCCATTGAGTGGACCGAAGGAACTGCCCTCTTCGCCTCGGGCTCTCCCTTCTCACCCATCGCCACTAAGCAGGGCGACAAGGCCGTCACCTACTGGCCTAACCAGGGCAACAACGTCTATGTATTCCCCGGCATCGGTCTGGGTGCCATCCTAGCCAAGGCCTCCAAGGTCACTGACGACATGGTATACACGTCGGCCGCGGCGCTCTCGGAGGCTCTGGACGCCGAGGAGATCCAGAGGGGGCTGATCTACCCGCGCATCGAACGAGTCCGAGACGCCAACATCATCATCGCGCGCGAGGTGATGAAGGCCGCCCGTCGAGACGGTGTCAGCACGCTCCCCGAGGAGCAGTGGGTGGAGTGGGAGGAATGGGGCGATGTCGCTTTGACCAAGTACATCACCGACAGGATCTACGATCCTCTCAAGTAAGCTTAGCTACACTTGGCTGTCCAATGCGCATTTTGCGGGCCTTGCATTCTTTTTGCTTTGGGGTAGAGAATAAAATAAATATTTAAAAAAAAGAAAGAAAGAAAGAAAGGTCATTGTGATTTTTGCATTGTTCTTCTTGTCATCATCATTGTCGTCGTCGTCGTCGTCGTCGTCGTCGTCGGCGGCGTTGTTCGAATTAGGCAAACGTTTATACATGTCATGCTTTATTTATTTCCTCCCTTTTTTTGTTTACTTTTGTCGCTTTCGCTCATATTTGAATTAACCAAATTTCGTGCCCTTCAAGGCCGCCATCGGATGAAGACTTCTCTGCCTTCCACCCGAACGATAATATCAAAGGCAACGGCAACGGCAACGGCAACGACATTCTGGCGGCAGAGGCTTAGTTTGGCTTGAGCTTATTTATAGCTTGGACCATCCCGTTCATCAACACTGGTATAGGTAGGAGAGAGAGAAGAGATCGAATGAGCAGAATGAGGAGAATGAGTAGCAAGCATGCTGATGGAGTAGAGCTTAATGATTTGCTAAGGGTTTAACGGTGGAAAAAAAGAAAAAAAAAGAAAAAAGAAGAAGAAGAAGAAGAAAAAGAAGAAGAAAAAGAAGAAGAAGGAGTAATAATGGCTTTGATGAAGAAAAGGTTAATAGGTATTAACTGTTAGACGGGTATTGTAACTAACTAATCATTTGATCCTTTTTGCTTCTAAGAATTGATGAATTCGGTCCAAAATAACCTACTTCCTCCGGTCTCTTGAAAGGAAAAAAAGATGTGAAGAATGTTAAATAACTACGGGTAAAAGGTTATTATGTATTTCCGGTCCACTCGAAAGGGGGTATTTACTATCTAGATAATCATCTAGTTGGAGATCCGTAGGTTAGATGCCTATTCATAATTCCACAAACTTCACACACAGACATAGCATGATGGGGTTAGGTTCGATAATCGATATGGATGTAGATAGTAACCGGGTTTTATAGGCCCGGCCGTGTTCATTGTTATATATATTTCTACGTAGGCGTTGTCAAGAGTCGATCTCGGTCGCCCTGATCGCGATCCGCTTCATCAGATTTCCCAAATCGTCCAATTCTTGGGAATTTCATCCACTGGTGAAGAAGCACCCACTTGGGATTCGAATAAAACAAAACGAGGCAATGATTTGATTCCATGTTCTGGAAGTTTTGGAAAAGTAACTGGGCTATCTAGGGATCTCTATGTTGGGAAAGTCGTTGTTGGCAGAGTTCAACATCTCTTACCATCCTAAGATCACGTAGATAGTCGGTATCTAGGTAGTCAAGTATCTACATAGATAGGGAATTATATATTATACTTCCATATATTTATACTTCCAAAGTCAAGGTTAGTGTGTTAGTCGGGCTAGGGAATAGGTATATACCTAGTGAATGAGATAGATATGAGAAGATGTTTGTGAAATTCAAGAGTCATGAGGATAAAATGGGGTTCTAGATTATATCCACATCTCAAATAACTTCTTCTTCTTCTTCTTTTTTTTTGTTTTTGTTTTTTTGTTTTTTTCTTTTTTCATTCCCCCTGGTAACTCATGATTCATTCATACAAGCTTCCAGGATATGATATAAACTGCCATCCGCCATTCCACCGTCCATGATCGCCAACCCCAACCTTTTGTTCCGATATCCACCTCTCCCAATTGTCACAACATCATGAGCAATCCATTACCTACCGGTATCATGTCCCGTCCGGTTCAATCCGACCCAACTCATCCTCATCCCCTCCCCCCCCCAAAAAAAAAGACAACGCTCCTTCGTAGACAAAGCATCATTCATATCGCCTCCACTCTTGGAAAATCCGGTCCGTCTCGGCCTTGACCCAGACCGGATCCAAGCCCTGACGTCGAAGCTGTTCAAGCCGAGCATTGCACTCTCGCTCCTTGCTGATGCGTTCGCCGACCTTGGCGTCGAGATAGCCCAGATCCCGCTTCCTGACCGCGCGATGGAAGACATCGCGCATGCGGTCCGAGAAGAGCATACACTCGCCCTCAGACAGCAGCGTCGGCACGTGATGGAAGTTGCCCACGACCGTGAGGTCCGCCTCCGCGTCGTCGAGCAGCGGCCGCACCACCACGGCGAAGCACTCCGGACAGACGAGGAGCCCGGGCACGCCGCGCATCGTGTGCCAGTACGCGTTCCGCAGCACGCCGCGCCCTTCGCACGGCGGTATGGCCGTGATCTGGCTCACGCGGTCCGCGAGCGCCTGCACATTCGGCGGCGTCTGCGCGTCGAGCGCACGGTCGACGGTGCTCTCGAACAGGTCAAAGTACAGCGGGAACCGGCCACGAGGCATATAATGTCCGTCGTCCTGATGCATGGCGCATACCCCCCGCGTCGGCTCGGCCGGATTATCGAGAGGCACGAACAAGCCCGTCAGAGCAGGCAGAAGCAGCTCGACCGTCTTGGCGCACGCGGCGCAGACGGCGAATTCCTCCAGTGGCCGTCTCGTGCGCGGGTCCCGGATGGAATACCAGATGCGCGATGTCGGGCGGGGGCCGGCGCATCGCTGGACCTGCGCTGCGATCCGGGCCAGGCCGTGGAAGAGGCCCAGGTCGGTACGGCCGTACTTGCGCGTGAAGAGCCAGGCGATGCGGTAGTATTCCGATGTGCCGAAGTCGCAGGCCTGCGGACGGTCGCGCGACCGGAAGGGTAAAGGCACGAAGTGGTGGGCGAACTCGGTCGCGGCAAAGTTGGCGGTATAGCACGATGGACAGATGTTGAAGTTGTCGCAGTGATAGAGCGTGAGCCAGTCCACGTGTCCCGTCTCTTCGCGGGTGCGCGGGCAAGACGGGATGTCGGCGAGTCCTCTGTGCCGCCCCTCGGTCGAGTATCGTGTGTATGAGCTACTTGGTGCGTTGGAGTTGGAGCCGGCGCTGGTTTGAGTGGAATCCAGCTGAGGCGGCGGCCAGTTCGCCTGGGTCGGGCCCATGGTGGATGGTGTTGCTGGCTGGCCCCTCGGATCCGTGATCGAACTCGAACTCGAACTCACCCTTGGGTCTATCGTAGAGCTTACTCTCGGCTGGGGAGGAAGAGCGACGCGACGCGCATCTCCAGAGGCACTTGAAACTACGGAAGGGGAGGCTACCGTGGCGCCGGGGAGCTGATTCACGCTCCGGGAAGAAGAAGAGAAGAAAGATATTCCGGTGGCAGACCGGGCCTGGGGATTCTCAGCGCGAACAGGCGACCTTGACTCTTTTGGGAACGTCGCGCCTCGAATACTCGAAGAGCTGGAATAGGAGTCCGAAAGGGGAATATGAGAGTCCCGTGGCGTATGTAATGGCGATCTCCCTCTGGATCTGTGTCTAGTGGCGCCCCGTGGTCCTATCGGGGCATCTAGATAGTCTGTCTTCCCCGTCCCTGCTGGCATGGCTGATCTTCGATAGCTATCAGCACGGGATCGCGACTCCTCTTCGCTAGAATAGGAGTCATTCCGCAGCGGCGGAACTCTCCTGTCTCTCTTAATCGGGGAATGCTGGATGCTCACGTCGCGGTCGGACTGTGAGTATTTCGACGGCATCTTGCGGTTGGGCTTGGAGGAAAGCGCATCGGCGGACAGACGAAAAGTATCGTAGCTCTCCTTGGAATCCCGCCTTGTGTACTTGGGATTCTCTGACTTGTGTCGCTGATGAGACGTAGGGCTTGGGGAACGGCCTGATTGAGAGCCTCTTTCTTTATACCGACGGTCACTGACGGGCCTCTGGCCATATGGATCGCTGGCGTGAGCTGAGTGATGCCGGCTCCGCGCGTCAGGACTTGACCCGCCTTTGTGATATGGCCGTTCACGCCCATTCTCGCCATACTCGATGACTTCCGGCGGCGGCATACTCTCGCGAAGATGTCGAGAACTTGCAGACGGGGGACGAGGCGAAGCACGGCCCTCGTCGTAGTCTTCAGTTCTCGCCGTCGACTTCGCCCTTCGAGCATCATGGGCTCGACCTTCGTCACCATCATCCGTTATTATCGGTGGAAGGTCTTCGGGCCGACTACGCCGATGTTCGCGGTCAGGCCGAGTAGTCTCCTTCATGTTATGCCTGTCCTCGCTGGAAGGAGGCGACCCGTATTTGCGGCCGGTATTCGCTTCATAGGAGGCTGGATCTGGCTCTGACCCGGGCGGGTATCCGGGCGGGTATCCAGGCTTCTGTTCATAAGGCGGGATGTCGAGTGATGAGTTGGAAGGCTTTGACAATAGGACGAACCGCCGCTCGGGGTTCTGCTCGTATGGGTCCTGAACGGGCACGATTATCGGGTATTGGTCTGGATCGCCGCGATTCAGCGGCTCCTCAGATGGCACGCTCGACACGGCCGACCCGGCTTCCTTCGCCAGAGCATCGTATTCATCCTCCACGCTCGGCGGAGGAGGTTTTTGGGAGAAGAGTGTTCCAATCATCGTTCTCGGGATCGTTCGACCGTCTTGGGTTGTGTAAGTTGGATAAGCTGGTCTGTGATGAAGCGTATCGGATATACTGCGAGGTGCGGAAGAAAAAGAAAAGAAAAAAAGTCAGCGCCCGACAGATGCCTGAAGAGGATAGCGCACGTGAAATTCTTTGAAAAGAAAAAAGAAAAAAAAGAAAAAAGTAATAAAAAATAAACTGACGTCGAGGTACCATACTCACTTCCGTGAATCTAGGCTGTTCGCCTTTGGCTTTGACCAGTAACCATTCTGTAGGAGGGCTTCGATGTCGGATCCGCCCATGTTGACGTGAGAATGATAAGAAGACAGGGAGACCAGGGAGAAGTTCGGGATTATAGTGTCTCAGCTGAGGCCAAATGCGACGCTTGAGTGCTCAGCTCCTCATTCCCCTCATATAGCGTGACAGAAATGAACTGCCAGCGTCAGGTGTTAAATTACAAGGCAAACCAAGTGCCAAAGAATTAACGAAGCGAAGCGAAGTGAAGCGAAGTAGAGTGAAGTAGAGTGAAGTAGAGTGAAGCGAAATGATGAGACTGTCTTCCTTTGAGATATACAAAAGTAAAAGTCTAGCGAACCTTTAAGTGAAAAAGCAAGACTTTATAGAGAAAGCAGACGGCCGCGCAGATGAATGGGAAGTTGACTTCCGGATGACGGTTCAAGGTTGATGGTAGGTTTAGATGGGTATTGACGTTGGGGGCTGGGGCTTTTGCTCAGCTTTAATACTACGTCAACCCCCTACGCGACAAAGGTACGAAGGATGACTATCTCGGTACATCCGTTGGCTGACGGGAGTTGGTTGAGTTGGTTGAGTGGGGGACGTTGGGCCAGGGGATCAGACCAGCTGAGGTGTGCGGCTAACTACGTCCACCCCGAGAAAGACAAACACCAACAAGTTGGAGATGAAGAGTCTTCGGAGTCCCTACTTGAACAAAAAGGTATTTAAATGGCTCTTGGTACTATCTAGGCTCTGACATTCCTAACCTCGTCTACACTGCCGAGAAGGTGTCGAGATAGTATCGAAAGAGGCAGTGCAGTGCAGTGTCTAGAATGAATTACTGTCATTATGACGGTAATATTCGGGTACCTGGCACGAACGGACTACACGAACGGACTACACGAAAAGGCGAGAACAGCAGAGACGTCATCCCGTCAGATCTATAGAAAGGCCGAAAGAACGGGGACGAGGGCCTAGCTAAGCTCCCTACATAGTAGATTCTACATAGTAGCTTCTACATAGTAGGGGCAGCGAAACCAGCCCACCATCCAGACGGACAAATCACTTATCTGCAGTTGTGGAGGCCAGCGAACCGCCTATGAACTTCGGCCTGTGCGCAAATCTAGGCCAGGTGACTGTTACGTCCAAGGTTAGATGCCTTTCCCTACTTACTGTGCGATCGGAGCATGTTGCCCACCATTCGAAATGAATACACATCCTTCTTTCGTTGCATGGTCTTCGAGAATGGACCAGTCTCTTGAGCCGATGCCGCTCCTCTGACCACCTCCGCATTGGCGAGGCCTACATTGATAACGGTACGTCTTGTGAGAGGCGTAGGCGTATGTGGAGAGAGAGCAAGCTGCAATCTGGTCTATCCGGGCCCGGGGAGCCTCTGTGATCTGCTAAAAAAGGTCCATGGATCATCATCTAAACAACGTCTGTCTTACTGGTGCCGATCCTTCGGGCTCTTGCCATCTTCCGGCCTATTACGAGTTTCGCAATATTCCAAAGCAGGTAGTAAGATGGCGGGGAGGTTGGCAAAGTCGGTAATATTGCATGACGCAGTGCATATGAAGAAGAAGAAGAAGAAGAAGAAGAAGATGATAATGATGCTGCTGCTGCTGATTGTCGTTTGACTAGGTACCCTCCGATCAATATTGTCATCTTCCGCGCCCGGCCTTGGTTGCTGACGCTGTTGTTGCTATCATAGCGTGAAGCCTTTGGTGGGTGAGGGTTCCATCCGAATACAAGTCGGGCGGTGTCTACCGCAGAAA
This sequence comes from Xylariaceae sp. X187, assembly GCA_028637585.1. Taxonomy (NCBI): domain Eukaryota; kingdom Fungi; phylum Ascomycota; class Sordariomycetes; order Xylariales; family Xylariaceae; species Xylariaceae sp. X187. The sequence continues at coordinate 1,061,248 of JAJIZN010000002.1, read as the reverse complement.
CGTCACGAATTGCATAGTTCCCAATTTTGGAGTTGGAGCCTCTCCAGTCTTACACAGCGCTGCCGCTATCTCGCGTGTCGAGGTGGACTTCGCCGCCCCTAATGTTCGTCCAAGAGCCATGTTGTCGCGCAGCATGACCGGCTACCTGCCGCACACATATATCTTACTCACTCTGTGCCGTGACAACCCGCCCATGGATGTCTTTTTCGTCGACTACTAAAGGACAGTGTGGCCCCCTCTCCATTGTCAGATTAATGCCAGCTTGTCATTAGAGGCCGTAAGCTCACCGAGGAAACATTCGCCCCACGGACCATGGCAAAAGGTCTGCCGTGGACATCTGCCGTATGCACTTTTCCATGTCTGTAAACCGAGAAATGAGCCCAAGGTGAGCCCAGTGAATCGTATCGCAGCCGAAAATCGCATGACAGTCGGTAATGGCATTGACGTAGGGCAGACAAAGCACGAAAGGAATGTCGACAACGACCCTGGTGCATGCTGTTAACAATCACAAAGAGATAGATGTTGGTGGTACTGGCCCTTGTATGCCACGTGGACGTAATTATAGTGATATATATGGCTTTTTTTTCCCAAATTGAGCTCGTTTATTAACTCGGGCCCTCTAGAAGCCAGGCCTAACAGAGGACTCATAGAAGGGGGTCCCATGGCCGCTTTCCGCACTCGCAAAGTTGTCTTTTTTGTTTCCGGTGGCACCATTTTGGTACCCAAAGTGGCACGGCATCATGTTTACAGATAAGCGTTGGAAGAATTTCGGATCAACACTCTCTTGGGGTGGCATGGGAAGAGGCTCTCTTCGCCATCGGGAAGGTAATCCGCGGTGATCCGCGGTGATCCGTGATGGGTGCGGAAGCCGACGGGATCCCGAGTAATATGGATGGATTACCACAGTCCTGGGACCACTCAGAAACTCGAGGATCTCGGCAGCCAAGATTGCGAATCCATTCTACTCTCTGCCATACATAGTAAGTCTGACACTGGGGCTCTCTCCTTGGATACCACAACCGCCAGGTAGCATATGCTGACCAAGTGCGAGTCTTGGTTGCCACGATGGCAAGCAGATTGTGTAACTGCTTGGAACTTGTCCCAACTTCCGCTTCAAACGGGTGGCGATGACTCGTAAGCACGGCGACCGAATCTTCTATAGAGCACGGCTACTCCGAGAATGCCAACAAAGAGGACCGCCGAGCCTTGGAGTGGTGCAGACAACGCTCCCCTAATAATCAGCAACCCGCTTACGCTCGCGAATATGATCGGGTTTCCCATCCATGTTCTAGGTGCCTTAGACGTCGGATGAGACCCAGGGCGTGTACTGTTATCCAACTTTCGTCTGAGGACAAATATGCCCAGAACCGACATCAGGTAGGAGAAAGCCTTTACCATCTCTGCCATCGTATTAGTCGCAAAACGCATGCCGGCCGTTTAGGCAAAGGGGGTAAGAGATAACGATGTGCGGGTACCTAAAAGTGTGATGAGTCCAGCAAAGTTACCGACTAATATAAAACTTGCTGTAAGGACCCCGTGTAGCAGCAGTGCAAGGCTATAGAATGCATGAGTATGGACCGGAACTTGATCACGCGTGACAAGACACATATCGCGAACTTGCGAGGTGAAACGTACACAGGCACAGAATACTCCCACCGCAACCTACGCGTCAGTCTTGCAAAGAGTAAGACCGGGAGGCGAAATGGCCAAGGCACTACCCGACGAAAGTAGGCTGCCTCGTCTTGAGCGCCAGAGCAATGCAGGTCTGCCAACACCGGAGGGAAATATGCCCGCTGCGAAGCTGCTACACAGAGCTTCGCCACGGCAAACATATTTGCGTTGACAGCACCCATGGCCGATATGGCCACAGCAATAGTGAAAACCACCCCACCCCAAGCTCCGATCGTTCGATTCGCGAAGTCCTGTCGCCTTCATTAGCTCGGTTGCACGAAGGCCATCGCCGGCACATCTTGGGCCAACGGGCAACTCACCACCGCCACTGCTTTGCTTTCCCTTATCACGTCAAACGGCAGGCATATGTATAAGCTTGCGTTCATCAAGAAGAAGCCGACGATCACAAGGGTCATTGCCCCATGGATCATGATCGGGAGGTCCCTAGTGGGGTTCTTCATATCCCCAGCGACGAAGCCTACGTTCTCCCAACCTCCATAGCAAAAAAGAGCCGCGAAGACAGCTGTGGAAAAACCACCGAAGGACTCCCATAAGCTTCCCCCGTCAGGAGCTTCATCATGTCGTCCAAACCATCCAGTTTCAGAAGCTGGTACTCCATCCCCGTGACCGGAAGCAAAGATCGCAAACCCGACGGCAATGATACTTCCAAGGGCGGCGAGTTTGAGCATCATGAAAACATTAGCAGCCTTAGCCCCGGCCGTTGCGCCAAGACAGTTGACAAATATCAGCGAGATAACACAGCCAAGTGCCACGATCTTCGTCATGGACGTCGGGATCGGGTCGGACGGCCGCAACGCCTTGAGAAGGTAATCGGCGAAGATTGTGGATATGACGGCATTGGCGGCGGGTTTAACTATGCCAACAAATACCCAGGAAAACATATAGCCGACATAATCGCCCCAGCTGGCCCGAAGATATTCTTGGATGCCTCCGTTGGTCGGCACGAGCAACCCCAGCTCGACAAACGATGCGGCGCCGGTCCAAACGAGCAGACCTGCCATTAAGAAAACACCGAGACCCTCTGCAGGGGAGTTCACTTGTTGGCTGATCAGACTTTGTGCCGAGAAAATACCAGAACCAATTTGTAAGCCGATGATAAGAGCAAGGCCGTTCTGTAAAGTCAAAGTCGATCTCTTTCGCTGCGAAGCAGGTTCGGCATCCTGATCTGACCCGCGAAGAAGCCTAGAATGAACTGATACCTGTTCATCAGTATCGTGACCCTGCGGGTCATCACCGATCGATCTTGGACTAATAACTGCCGCCATGACAAGATGATGGGATCGTGCTATACAGCCTATAAGTCAGTTATTAGCGAGACAAGGACGACCTGATCACACGTCAAAAGTCGCAGAAGCGTTATTGCAAGATTATATGCAGATACTCATACTGTCGAATATGTCCCGCAAAAGTGATCGAAGATGATTGAGAATGTTCTCCGAGCCGTTTTCCAGAATCTCCGCAATCATGGCGCCATCGCACCATATGGTCTTAATACTACCTACCTATCCGGGAGTAGTTAGTGTCCTTCACATGACTCGATAATCAGCACTTAGGCAGCACGGCCGACATCTGACAGGGAGACAAAGAGGGCATGACGAGAAGGTCAGTATGCGACGATTGTGACAGACGATTGCGACAGACGTGGCCGACGTTGCTGATATGTATATATATATAAGTATTAGAGCGTAGGTGTTTGGCGCACATTCTGCCACTGGACTATGTATGGCGCTCGAACGAAACTCGAAATTCATCTGTCCTATTCGAGGCTGTAGTAAACGCCGTAACTTGGTAAGACCACCGAAGCATAGGATTATACAAGAAGGATCCGGGCGATGCCGATTTCTCTCGATAACGCCAAACTCGTTTCTCAAATGACGCGTCCTGCCCGTATATTGCAATGCAACGAATCTCGATGATCAGAGGGAGTATGGAAGGTGATCCCTTTTCTAGTTTCGCAACTCACCAAACTACCAGGCCGTGTGATGCCAAGGTGGAAATGGTGAAAGGCGGTAGAAGCAGAGTATTGATATTATGTCTAGTGGATCCTGTAGCGTTTTCTATTGAGGTCGTAGGGAGTTTATCCGACAAGGAATTCCTCTATATCCTTGTCCTCTTGTTCGTCGAGCGTTTCTTGCAGCCGTTTCTCCTCGGCATCAAGGAGCTGTTTGATCATTCTTCGTTGCCGTTGTCGCGCTTTCTTTCCCCAATCGGCCCCCGTGGACTCGCCTTGCTCGTCGTCATCGTCGTCGCTTTCTTCGGGGACTTGGAGTTGGCCACGTAACTCATTAGGGGTGATGTTGGCAATGTCCTCTTCCTGGGCCTTGGCGAATTGTTTCTCTTGGTGTTTTGCGCCCATCTTAATGACATAGGGCCGTAGCAGAGCGTAAGCGCCGACGATTGCGACCAGGCGAATCCATTGTTGCAACGTCATGTTGGTGAAAGACATGCTGACATTGTTGGTCAAGCGGTCAGCGATCAAGGTGACCAGCTTCTGGGTTGAGTCGCCCAGATGGACGATGAGACCGGTAAGTTCGTCTGCCATGGCTGAACTTTGGGTTGTGTCTTGTTTCGAGATCGAGATCGAGATCGGAAGCGGCGGAGAATGAAGGAATTGGATAAATAATAATTCGCGATGTCGGAGATGTCGGAGTTGCGGGCGGTGCAGCGTTACGGGCCAATTATTGAGAGGATACCGAGGCGTTGGTCAGAAGTCGAAGAGAAATTAACGCAGGGAAATTAGTTGTACGATGACAAAATATAGAACGAGAGAGAGAAAGAGATAGGTAGACAGAGTTGGATATGTGAGTTCGCTTTCTATATTATGCACCTCATGCGTATCGGAATCCTGTTTCGTAGGGGCGGAATTCGCTTTGGGAGAAGTGTTCGATTCGAAAAAACAGAAATGCTCGGCGCGCCGGCCCCACAGTGAATTAATTAGTAATTAATAGTAAAGGAGTATGTAGATAGACTAACTAGCTAGATCGGGGCACGCTAATCAAGATAGCGTAAATACCTAGGTACATGCCCTTTCGGACCCACTGCGTGCGATGTTGGGACTGACACAGTGCAGTCTGTACATCCCTACCTAGATACAGATTACATAATAGTTGTGATCGTACCCAACAAGGCACCTGACAAGTAACGACCAATACCTTAACCTTAGTTTAGTGGCATCAAGCCCACTACTTTCACCGATTCACGACTAGGTACTCACTCATCTCTACACATCATAACGACCTAAAGATATCTAAAGCTTCTTACTCAATCAACCTCTTCTTCTCTTTACCCAGCAAGCTTAGCCTCATCATGGCAAACGGCTCCGATGAAGAAGCCCATGAGGTAAGTCGGCATCTAGTCTCGAATACTACATCATGGGTCGCGCATCATCACTGACGACGCGTCCTCCCGCTCTCAAGAGGCTTAAGCGAGCATTGTGGTATACGGTTGGGAAAATGGTAGATCGAGAGACATTGCATAGAAATCGTAATGTGAGCCCTCAATTCATTGCTGCTTTGACCGAATTGGTTTGGACACAAATCGGTATGCGCCATCCTCGCGTACAACGCCTCTACACTTGTTCCTTCATTGACGAGTAGTTAGAAACTGCCGCACAGGACCTTGAGTGCTTCAGTCGCCATGGAGGGCGCTCGACTATCAACACCGACGATATCCTTCTGCTTGCGAGACGGAATGGGGATCTTCACCGCATCATAAAAGATTTCGTAAACAAGGAAAAGGCCACAGCAGCAACGGGAAACGCCACAGTCGTGAAGGAAAAGGCTACAGTAGAGAAGGAAAAGAGTACAGCAGCGAAGAGAAAGGCCACGGTAGTGAAGGCAAAGCCTGCAGCAGCGAAGGGCAAGGCCGCAGCAGTTAAGGGGAAAGGAAAGGGAAAGGAAAAGTCGAAATGATGAAATGGATCATCGCCATCAATACCTGACTACCTACTCGCTCCTGCGCTAGGAGGCCCTCGGGAGATAAGCTTCTTTCATTCTCTTATCAACCAATACGGTCAGTACTCATCTCAGTCGACAAAACCAAATCGCTCACACGACAATTCGCGATAGCTTCATATCTCGCCATCTCTCCGAGAAAAGCCAAAATGAGTTTCGCATACGGAAACATAATCATTGACGCTCGCTGCAGTCCATTATCATGCGGTAAAACTGCCTTACGGAAGTAGCCGACTCGGTCTATTCATTTTCGATGGCTGTCGCAACTGGATCGTGAACTGGGATAGGATAACAGCTCTTTTTTAGTATCATTATACCAGGCTGCTTCGAGTCTTGAGAGAGCTGACAACAGAACCAAAGGACACAATAAATGTCCGCGAGGGAAACCAAGACATGACGGAAGGTTATAAATCAAGCCGAATCGATCATCTAATGGGCGGAAGTATTCCGGTACTCGGCAAAATAGGCCAACAAAGGGGCATATTAGCTGCATACCGATGCCTTGTCTTGGGTTGGCGACACATTTGCGGAGAGACAGCTCTCATGAGCTCTTTAAACGAAATATTGGCACCGAACCCTTCCTTTCGTACGCGTCTCAGCTGTTGTTGCGACCCAGATATCATAAGGCAAATGCTGATATTAGTCTACCCTTAAGCGCTAAAGCCAGATTACTCAAATTAATTCAAGAACACTTGATATCTATGGCGCTCGTACAGTCGAAGGCTAATATAGACCTGACTCACCAGTTGTTCCCGTTAAGCGAACCAGCCAGGAAAGCTGCTTTATCAACTGAGCTTCCGACACTTATGTATCTTGACTGGCACGACCTCATCTATACTTTCACGACTTGTCACATGGACAAGCAAACATGAGAACCTATGCTGCCAGTCCCATACGTTATGTTTCGGTCACCCACATGATCGCTCTGGTTCCTGCTGCCAAGGTCATGTCCAATAGCAGCCCTATTGTCACGATTACCGCTAGATTAGAACAAGTTGTCATTATACAATTCTCTACGGGCGGTTGGACGAATACGTTAGGCTACACTTAGTCTCTAGTCCTTCCCGGGGGTGATTCACTCTGCCAAGGGGAGTTAAGAGGGAAGATGGTGAACTCATTGCAATGGTTGACGTTTAGCAAGACCAGGCTCGCTCACTAGGTATCTAAGTGCCAACTACAAGAACCTTCTAGTACTTCGAGAGAGTAACATGTGTAGCCACATAGAGTTTTCCAAGCGCTGCTGGGAGAATGCCAACTATGCCTGCTTGGGGATACTCGAGGAACAGTCGGCCGTCATCTAAAACTCGGAGCTTCTTATCCATCCATGAGCGGCTAAGAAGGAAACTAGCTGTGCTGCTGCTGTCATAGAGCTACCTGTGTACCTTGATGTTCATGCTATAGTTCTGATGAGTAAGGCACGTAGCTATGTAGGAACGTTGACAACTCGAAACGGGCAATGCCCTTTTCCAACACCCGTCACTTCAACAACTAGCCGCAAAGCGCAAACTTTATTATTTGACCGCTTTTGCCTCGTCTATCTTTTGTTGCTATTCATACATGTCACGATGCCACAAGGGCACTCTAGACCAGCTTCTGGGCGGCTTGGACAGGATAGCATCCCTATGCGACGCTTACACTTATATACCGTTTAAAGTGATGCAGACGAGAACGGGTTGACTTGAGACATACCAATAGTCGAGGCTCGAGCAGGTAAGGGGAGAACTGTGTGTTCTTATATATTATTCTAGTGAGTTCTGTGATAACTTCTCACCCTTTTTTCAATATGATAGTACAGCGGTCATTGTGAGAACATACAGACTACCTATACCTACACTACATACACTCCAGAGACAAAGGTCTGGCTCGTGGCTAGGGACACGCCGGGGCTTAGATATCTGACAGCTGATTTAGACGGTGGCTCATGACAAGTGACGTGCGGGTGCGTGGCTCAGCCCCGAATACAACCAATCGGAAGACGTTCTCTCAAGCTGACTCGCTAGCACGGTGTCTCGGCAGTCGGTATGTGATGGGATTCGCCGGCTGGGCGCGGAGTTTGCTGGGGCTTGCTGGAGAGATAAAATAAAATACTGTACTTAGATAGATAAATGTAAAATAGAAAATAAATGGAAAGATGGAAGCGATCGCGTCTAGCATTCGGCGGGCCGGCTCGTGACGTCACCTGCACATGAATGGGAGGGTGGATGTTTATGAATGCCATCATCGATTCTCCTCTCAACGTAGATGCTGATACCGCCATGTAACGAGGTATTGTCGATCGGACAGGGAGTCTTACTGCAACGTGGGTGATTGGTATGGCCGACAATAAATACAATTGTGGCCCCAGATGGGCATTCCATTGGTTTATAATCGGCTGCCTATTTTCACCTGCCGTTTTGTTCGCTATCGCAATCTTGTCCTCGACAACCTGTAGAACTCCCGCGCTCCCCCACACCTGATCCTCCTTGATCCCGCCAGATCTAATCTATCTACATTCCACCATCTCGCGCACCGAATACGACCATCGTGCGCCCCGCGATACGAGTACAACTATAGTCGTGCGCAGCATCGTCGGCGTTCATCATGGGGTCCAAATCAGGGCTCATGCTCAAGCTCCTACAGTGGTTCATCCGCGCCGTCCAGTTCCTGTGCGCCACTGTGGTCCTGGCCATCTTTTCATATTTTCTGGCCGTTGCCACGCGACACAACTTATCTATTCCAACATGGTGGAAAGCAGTCGAGGGTATTTCCGGAGGCGCCGTGCTGTACACACTGATCGGTCTGCTGCTGCTATGTTGTCTCGCCGGCCACATATTAACATCGGGTCTTGCCATCCTGCTTGATATCGCCCTTGCGGGCGCCTTCATCTACGTTGCTCAGGCGAACCGACAGGGCGCCAACTCCTGCACTGGCAACAATATCCGAACTCTTTTTGGGAATCGCCCAGCCTCGGATACCCTTGGCAGGGGCCTACCCAGTTTCCACCAGCTCTGCCAAATGCAGAAGGCTGTATTGGCTGTTTCGATTATTGCCATGTAAGTGCGATCACCGTTGGCAACGACGCGGAGGGTTATTAACAATATTAAAGTCCTTTCTTCTTGCTCTCCGCCATCATGGAGTACGTCCTTATCCGCCACCGACGCAAGGAGGCTCGCTTCGGCCCTGGCCCTGCGAATAATTACACCTCCGGTTATGGAAGGCGGCGAGGCGGTTTCTTGAGTCGGTTCCGCCGTGACAAGGCCTCTGACGAGCAAATGATCAACCAACCTGGTCAGACGCAACGTATGTGAACCATTATTTTCTTCCACTTTCCAAGTCGACTTCGGAGCCTGTGATCTCGAAATTACCCGCTGGAGTGAATAACGCGCCTGAAACGGCTGTCGCTAAATGACAAAACGTACAGACACCCAGGCCCCCGTAAGCCAGCCCTACGCTGGATATAGCGGGGACGGGGCCGCCTACAAGCAAAACGGGGCCGGTGGTTTTGCTCATGACGGTCGAACGGCCTATCCGGATAGGACGTCCTACCCAGACCGGACTTCCTATCCGGTCGCCGGGCAGCAACATACTGGTGAGGTCGGCTATGCCAGATAAGACCGAATTGTGCTAACATATACGCGCAAGCCGTGTAAGCGCTCAGTTGTGTAAAGCATGGACCGAGCAGGATAGTCGAAGGGGTTGGCTTTAATATGTGGGCTTGAATAGTCTGTTTTCTACGGGTTTGCTAAAGACGGGAAATGAGAAATCGAAGATTGTAAGACGCGCGTGTATATATATTTTCGAGAGATGGGGGCTTCGTCTAAACAGCACTAATAACAGCTCTTAACTGTGACAAAATAACGAACTGTGTTCACCGTGCAGATGCATATGCCATTGCTTGGACATCGGGCGCCAATATCATTTCATTTTATGCGTTGTGACCACATTCGAGTGATGCTTGCCTACACATCACCGATGGGAACGTGACCCCCCTCTAATTATGACTCTTACCCACCAAGCACCAAACAAATCCTGACATAAAACTTTTCATATGAACATTTTTCATTCCGATATTTCTTATCCTTTTGCGCTCATCACATCAACCAATTTCACTCCCTTAAACCTTTTCCCTTGGCCTTCATCCAATCATACACTAAGCGTCCCCTTCGTACTGGGGACCTCACCCTCCTTGCCGGGTACGCGCGCGGTGGCATTGCGGATGGCAACGGCACAGGCCTTGAAGGCACTCTCAGCGCGATGATGGTCGTTCTCGCCGCGCAAGCAGTCGACGTGCAGCGTGATGCGCGCAGCTTGCGCGAAGCTCTGAAAGCAGTGCGGCAGCATCTCCGTGCTGAGATCGCCAATCTTCTCGCGCCGGAGGCCTAGCTCCACCACGCAGAAGGGACGGTTCGAGAGGTCGACCACTGCCCGCGACAGCGCCTCATCCAGCGGCGCGTAGGCGGACCCGAAGCGTGCTAGGCCGGTGGCTGAACCCAGGGCGGAGGCAAATGCGTAGCCTAGGGCTAGACAGACGTCTTCGGCTGTGTGGTGGTCATCAACTGTGAGTTTTGTTAGTGCTGATTCGATTATTTGCTTATTTCGATTTCGATTTCTGTCTCAGGGGGCATAAGGGGCTACTTGTCTCCGCCCCTTTTATCCCCCAACCCCTGATGAAGCTCAATCTTCAACAGCCCAACTTAAACGGAGTAAAGTAAAAATGCGTGCCATTTCCCCAATGATCAAAACTGCTAAAGCAATGATGAGGTGAACGTACTATGCAGGTCACCCTGACACGCCAGAACCAGACTCCAGCCGGAATGTTTCGCCAGGGCGTGCAGCATGTGATCTAAGAAGCCGATGCCGGTGTTGATGCTGATGGTCTGGGACTTGCTCGCCTGGCTGGCGTGGCCTTCCGTCGCGGCCTTCAGACGGGCATCTGTCTCGGGAGGAAACGCGCCCCCATCAAGGTTCAGCGCCAGCTGAATCTTGGTCTCGTTGGTATCCCGAGCGAGAGCCGCCCAGCGGGGTTTTACCGTTGAACCCATAGCGCAAGCTTTTTCTCAATAAGCCTGCCTCGTAGATGATGTGGATACAAGGGAGAAAGACACGTGCCTAGAGAAAGTACCTCGTAGATAGCGGGAATCGGTATTGTCGCACGCACGAGTTTTGAAGCCCAGGGTGTTGTTGTTGCGTTTCTAGCACTTTAACTTTGGTAATGTAACTATTCCCAGAAAATGTGGTTCATTTTTTTCCCTCGTGGCAGTACGGCATGTATCTTGTACTCGATACATGGTACACATTGTAAGAGGGCCGGAGACAGATATATCGGTGCATGCTGAAACCAATAGAATGTCTTAGCACAGTGTGATGCGGATTTACCCCTGAGATTATATGTGTCCTTTGCACAGTATGCCCAATTTGGCACAGTGCCATAACTTCTTATCTGTCATAGCGTGTTTCAATGTTTCTGTCTCCGGCCTTATACTGTGCACTAATCTTGAAGTGCCACGGTGTACGGATTATGGATCCGTACAGTAGTACACGGTGTGGTTTAGTAACACGGACTCATGTTCGGAATTGCACACCAGGGAACTTCAAACCTCTTTCGCCGTTGATTCTCGGACTTGTTGCTGGGTTAGGTAGCTACCTAGGTAGGTCTCGACCGGCTCCACTTGTCGTAGCGCAGCCCCGTAAAAGATACCTAATAAAATGGGATTTGCGCCGGCGCGCCGGTGCTCTGTGCATATCGTTATCGATAAGGAATCGCTCCATGCAAGTTTCGCTGGTCTCCAAAATATTTTCTGGTTTCAACTAAGCAAATCGTTGAACCAACCAAGCACGACTCGATAACCGCTCGACGCCCCCACCGCCGTGCACGCATATACCTATATACGCGTATACGCAACACGATGGCGGTACAAAGAACGAAAACGATCAAGAATAAACATGCCGCAAACAAATCCGGCACCGGCGCCAGTAAATCGGCGAAGTCCAGTTCCTCGGGTGGCGGCGTCTCAAAGTCCAAGAAGCCCGCGGTGCCACTTGGGAAGCAGATGAAGGGTCGAACGGCCGCCGATCTACTGAAAAAGAAGAAGAAGAAGGTCTACACAGAGAAGGAGCTAGGCATACCGCAGTTGAACATGATCACACCTGTCGGCGTCACAAAGCCGAAGGGTAAGAAGAAGGGGAAGGTTTTTGTCGATGATAAGGTGCGTGGATGCGAAATATCGCCGGCGTTCACGGGCTTTACCGCTACGATCTATATGGAAACTTACGGTTGTTGAATAGGAGAGCATGAGCACAATCTTAGCCATTGTACAGGCCGACAAAGAAGGCCAGATTGAGTCAAAGATGATCAAGGCGCGACAGATGGAGGAGATCCGCGAGGCGCGCCGTGTTGAGGCCGAGAAGAAGGAAGCTGAGAAGAAAGCCAAGCTCGACGAGACGAAGGATTCGCTGCGCAAGAAGAGAAAACGGAGTAAGACGGCTGGCGACGACGATAAAGACGTAATCTCAGAGGCCGTGGCCACGGGAACGAATGTGAAGCCGAAGAAGAAACGGGTGGCGTTTGCGTAAATCTGGTTGATATTCGGGACGTGCGCTGGAGTTTTGGGTGTTCATGTTTGATGTCTTTCGTCGTGACTCGTGAGTGGATAGGAAAATGTGGAGGCGGTTGCTTTCCGATATCTTATGATACCCAACAAAGATTGTCTTTCGACTTGCTTGTTGAACTTGAGACCACCTGACCACCTTCGGGAGAAACGAGCGAATCTCTATCTATAGGGCGTTAGTGGTGGGCGTTTGCTTGATAGCATCGTCGTGTAGGTAGGTATTTGGAGCTGATGGTACTCAGCTTACCATTTGCCCAATCTATCTATGCGTGTATGTCGCGCGTTCTACATCCGTAGGCCACGGCAGTTATGTCAATGTGCAAACGCCATCTTGTTGGTACGAAACCATCTTCCGATCGATAGTAATTCGTTGGCCCATCGGATCGTTTGTGCTTGTATCGTTGACACCACAGCTGTAGAGTTTCGCGGCTCTGTATTTGAACATCTGGAACGTGTTCCGTCACTACCTAATAATTAGTGTAACCTACCTAAGTAGTGTAGAATCACGACTAGATAACAAGTACGTACCATAGGTGGTATCACCTGTGTCATAGGTAGGTAAAAAAACGCTATGATAACCCTAGTCTAGTGGTGTAGATCATATTGAATGCCGTTGTTGTGTACAAACAGTGTAGGTAATTGAATCCAAGTATTTTACATTGCATAGCACGGATAGTTGAGTGAGTATCTGGTTGCTTGATTCTTTCATTCAAACGGACTGAAGCCTTAATTCATTGTCGGCTTGATGAAGAAGGCTACGTAAGATGTGTACACGATGCGCCATAACCGGATGGCTAACGTTTCATGATCAGGAGGGGCTTACCTAGGTATCTACCTATTATTCTTATCTACCTACGAATAGCAACAATACACTAGTGGACTGTACAGTCTGTACTTCGTACCTAGGTACCTACCTACCTACCGGTTAGTAGGTAACTGGTAGTTTAGATAGGTAGGTACCTACCTCACTATCAATCTTGAAATGTAGTGTAATTTTGGTCTTGCTACCAACTTACACGACTACTCTGCACCAGCCCGTGGAGGTCGGTAGTGTACCTGAGTACGACGCGGAAATGGCTTTCCTTCATGTGAGGGTAATGAGGTGGTTGAGATGGTGTGACAAGTTCACGTGGAAGACAGAGAGATGGGGCTTGATTCTCGCGGTTAGCTGTTGGATGTTTCCCTGTAGGCTCCGGAATACGAGGCATCTGGATGTTCGTAGACCCGGTACCTAACCACTTACAGGGAACCACGACCACACAACATGCAGCTATCCTCCACGCCAAGCCTTACAACGCTGGCCGTTCCTGCATAGGCCTGTCTTTGTTGTCGCGTATACTGGAAAATGATGGCTGTGTGTTTATCTATGATAGGCAAATGTTGACTTGCTTTTCTCGTCTCTCGGATTTTGCGTACATTGTCGGATTTCACCAGAACCTCACATCCCGTCCACTGCGCAGCACATGTTGGCAGTTAATTAGTTAGGCAGGAACCTAGGCAGGTAGGTAGGTAGGCAGGTAGGTAGAAACTGTACCAGTACCGATAGTGACGTCTTCACAACCCTGTCCTTTCCTCAGAGGGATCACGGCACAGTGGTAATGAACGCTACGCCGCACGCACTGGGAACATAATGCGTGCACTAAGTGCAGAATTGGGCAAGGTCGGGTTGCGTGATTGGACGTCTACGTTCAACCCCCTGTCGCTATAAGCACGTAGCGAAATTACCGGGTGGCCGAACGATCGTGATCGTGGGGCCAAAGCAACATCACTATGAGCACCGGCGGCCGCTACCTACTGGATGTTGCGTGCCTAACTACAGCTAGTGCAGGTACTGTGTGCAGTAACCCCCCCTTCGAAGCCCCAACGGCGCTACGAGGATGCAGAGCAGTATGGCCCGCACGGTATGATAGTAGTACTGGGGAACCTCCACCACACGCCTTGTCTGGCCCGTCTCCCATGAACACACAAAGTCTCCGGTACATGATATGCGCTGCATCCTCATTTTAAAATTGGTGCCAGGGACGGGGAATAAGGTACTAGTTTACAGTACAGGAACGGTAGCAGTGTTTTAGCTATTATAGGACCCGCTACCGCAACCAAGGCTCAGCACATCATCCTTTTCCTCTCCTTCCCTCTTTTCTCTCCCATAAGCCCCCGTCGACCTTCTGCAGTGCCGTGTGGGCGTCCGGTACCAGACTTTCGCCGACGACAACGATGACGACCGGGTAGAGACGGCGCGATAGCGAACTGCAAGCAGAAGCGACAATTATACAGCGACAGGGTGGTAATGATAATGGAAGTCCCCGCACGATCGGCAACCTAGCGCATTCGTTATACGGCAGGTATCTACCAACTACCAGCGAGTCAGCATACGCCGCCCAGATTATTGAACACATCCATTGAGAGGCACCTCGTATTCCCCCTTGACACCGCCACGCAGCAGCGCGATGACCGATCAGGTTTCCGGGTCTTCACTCCCTCAGACCCGGGACCTACAGCATCATGAACAACACGCACAACAACAGCAAGATCAACAACCTCACATTCATTTCGACAACGTAGACATAGAAAGTTCACAGCGACATAACGATAACGACGGCAGCAACAACAACAACAACAACAACGACAACAACAACAATAGCAACAACAGCGATAACGGTAACGACGACAGCGACAGCACCCACGAGCCCAGTCACCAGCACTGGCATCAACACAATCACAAATACCACCACCGCCACCATCCTCATGGTCGTTCGCCGGTAATAAGTCAACCTTTCAAACGCGATACTTCGGATAGTGGCCCCGACAAAACTGCCAGTGCTTCAGACGTCGTAGTCGTTGTTCAGACCATCTCCGTCATCCAAGTAGTCGATTCGACTGGCTCGACTGTAATAAGAACTCTGCCAAGCGATTTTGCTGCAGCTCCCGTCACCGGTCACCAGCCAGAGTCCACTGCCGCCGCTAGCGCTGCTGAAAACGCCTCACCTGGCGACCTTCCAGAGACTACTTCGAACAGGAACAATAATAACAGTGGAAATGCTGTCGTTACCCCATCGTTATCCTCGTCTCCGTCTCCGATCGTAGAAGACTCCTCGTCGTCTTCCTCGCCGTCGCCGTCACCGTCACCGTCCTCGTCCTCGTCTGTTACGCCTTCGGAATCTTCTATGCCTACTTCGTTTCCCACTTTCTCTTTTGCACCTATTACATCCACTCATTCATCTAGGGTTCCCTTATTTCCTTCGCTCAGTGGAGTCTCTAATTCCTGTCAGTATGCCTGACGTACCGTGAAGCGTTCTGACCTAACACATGTGTAGCCTTTTTATTTTCGGCCGCTGCCAACTCGACTGGTTCTCTACATTCCTTTAGTACTGCCACGGGCGACAGTAATTTCACATTCTTTGGCGCCGTAGCGGCCTCTTTACATGCGTCGGTATCTACTACATTTTCGGCTTTTGGGACTGGAACTGGGGCCTCGACTTCGACGCCCGGATCATCTCCTACCATAGCCTTTTCGACAACCAATCCCATCTTCTCGCCCACAAGCAGCAGCGATGGAGGGGACTCATCGTCTACAGTCGTAGCTAGTAGTGGAAATGGCGGGGTACTTACGCCTACCAGCTCAGCCGGTGCTGGCGGCCCCAATTCAAATCACGGCTCGGGCTCCGGCAATACGCCTGCGGCGACCATTGCCGGGAGCGTAGTCGGCGCAATCTCCGGCCTTGCATTCATCGTGCTTCTTGCTACGGTTCTTCTCAGGTGGAAGAAACGCCAGGATAGCGTGAAGCTCATACAGGGCTCTGGGAAGGAAAGGGGGTATGGGGGTATAACAGGCGGCGGCGGCGGCGGCGGCGGCCCTGCTGGTGCTGGCGCTATGTCTGAACGGCGGCGGTCAAGTACGTTCGCCATCCCTGCTGCACTAGCCGGTCTAGCAGACCAAAGTCACTTTTCGAAAGTTTCTCCAGTGTCAGACGGAGCGGAGAAAGGATTTGCGAAGATATCTGGTCGTAGATTACCGCCGGTCTTGCAGTTTGGCGGTGATGGCTACACGGACCCGAGAGGCAGCACGATTAGCGAGCAGTCGCTTGATTACAGAGCTTCGCATCATTTCTGGGGAGAATCTCCTTTAACGAGATTAGCCGTTGGTTCTCCCATGCTGTCGGATACCGCCATGCCGATCCTCCATGCAAGTCCGGCCCGGACTGCAGTCCCGACATCAGGCCCACCATCGACCAACCCGTTCTCCGACGACAATACACTTAGATCTCCGACACTGTCCCCACTATCTCCGTACTCCACGCTGTCCCCCGTTCATGGTCCAAGACGGTCCCAAACGTCTTTTTCGAGGTTTACGGAAAACATTTAAGGCTGGCATTTCCCTTCAATGCCTTCCTTCTGATACCCCATAAAATGCCGTCTAGCGTTATAGCGATGTTTTCGGCGCTCTTATCCGGATTTGGGTAAACCGGTCGCCATTCAAGCGAACATCAGAAGCCAACATCTCATAATGGATCTATTTTTTGAAGAAATTGACCCCGCATACATAATGTAAACTCTGGGGTGACGAAGTACTCAGGATCAACTAGCTATGACGGTATAATTCACGAGCCTCATAATCTATCAACCAAGCTCCGATCAAAGTCGTGCATCTGCATCGCTGTTTCCGTGTCATCATTTCCATAGTGCCCTGACGGTTTCCGGGCATGGGAGTTAAGCGAAGGTTCCAAGCATCTTATCATGTGGCAACGTCTCATGGACGTGTGAAGGTTGGTGTCTCCGTGAAAATGGCCCGGGAAATTGCCATGGTGAATTTTCAGGCAGTTTTGAATCTAAAAAGGCATCAGTGTCCACGCCGGTACTATGTCGAGCATGGTAGGCATGGGGCAACTATTCGACTTCTGAGGTGACGATACACTGCGATCCTCGTTTCGTCGTCGTTTTGGCGTTTGCGTGGCGAATTTGTTGCCGCGGGATATGCGCATCCCTGATGGTGCCCCGCGACTTTGAGGCCGATTGTAGGCTATTCATGTTTGAATGGCGGGACGATATCGCACATACGATAACGGGAGCGTGGGCCTTTGTTTCCGCGCTACATAGTCAACTGGAACCCTTCAGTATATAAGCCGGAAAGGAGGGATGACTGGAGCGAAGATACCCAAGGGGCCATTTCTCTCGAAGGCCAAAACTGCGGAAAGCCGTATCCTTTACGTAGTGATAGTGCATAATGTATATTTACTTACGAAGAATGTATGTCTCATACATGTGTTCAGTGCTGAGTAGCGGTGTAAATTCATCGTAAAGTGAGTAATGTACGTGGAAATGACGGGAAAGAAATCGCCCATGCTGCCACGGAGCATGTTCAGGGGAATGTTCATCGTGTGTGCATGCTCGACTTCATGTTGCGATAATAATAAAAATCTCAGGTGTGTTTACTTATATAATATGGCCGATCCCTCTACCGTACATTGAACTTACCCGTATCCTCCTTTGATGTGACTCAAAGACGCTGAGCTTGCCTGTCACGAGTCTATGTACTATTCTTGTCTCTCTGTGTGTGGCTTAGTTTACATCATGGGATTGGTGGCCGACAGAGACTCGAGAGTATCAAAAGTTCAAAACCTGGTCTAACCAACTATCTGACGTCGACAGCGACAACGACTACACTGGAATGGGGGCAATGTACGCGTGGCCATGTGTTGCGACACCTACAATGACCTAACCGCATCGTTTACACTGCCGAGGGTAGATAGATAACAAGTTAGCGTGCGGTGTGAGAATAAATGTAAGCGGTCTCTTAACGATTCCGAGTCAGTGGCATTTGCTAGGTATCTAGGCAGTGTAGGTATTTACAGGCGGACCGAGGGCGTTTTGTTGCATTATTGAACCCCGCCGTCGTATTGTTGCCCACGCCATCGATCGAATCGTCGTGCTCAACCGCCTATCTCCTTCCTATTATGAGTAGTGTAGTCTTTGAAGGGAACCTGGGCCTTAGCTAAGGTGAAGAGATGCCGGCCATAAAACATGAGAAAACTGAGGATAGGCACCTACATACCTAGGTATTTTCTTTTTGACGCACCATTTCCCATGTGTTCAAATGTACGGGCCGTAGTCCGTATTAGTCCGTAATCCGTAATCCGTCGTAATCCGTACCTAGTCTCAACCCCGAGATGTAGGTACGGACGTAGGTACTTTCCTATCGGCTCTCCAGACTCAGTAGGTCTTAAGTAGGCCGCACAGTATTAAGGCCTAACGGGTGCAAGGTTTAAATGTCCGAGAACGCCGATGGGGATAAAACCCGCAACGTACCGCGCGGCCGTCTTTGCACGTGTCTGTCTCACGCTGATATCGTCTCTAATAATACGCCGCATTCTCCTGTACAGTGCTGGGAAGTGCACTCAATATCTAGATACATAATACCAGTTAAGTTAGATGATACCTAGGTGGTTGTGTGGTTGGGAAACTCTGGAATGTCGATGGTATCGCAAATACAGACGTATTTCCAGACGTATTTCCAGACCTGCTTTTTTTCACGGAAACAATCAGAGACATCACTTCACAATCTGTCGTTACCTGGTGATCATTTCGAGACCTAACCAGTACACAGCCGACAACCGAGGGAGCCCGTCTACACCTATCTACCCACGTCCTCTACTACCCAGGCAGAACCCAGGTACCTACCTACCTAAGGTTAGTAGGTTAGGTATAGGTGTCTAGGTAGGTATCTAGTGTACGGTCCGCACACTACGGGGATTTGGTGGTATCCGAGTACGATGTACGGAGTACATGATGTACATCCATCACGTAGTTGATACGCCCCCCACCCACTCTAGATCGCAGCTGCCTTGTACATGGCTTCGACAAAGCACGCGGTACATTCTACTTTTCTAGTCCGCTTGGTAATCCACTATATTTCTTTGACTTCCTCGCAACAACAGCCGCAACCACAACACCGACGCACTAGAGAATCCGTCGAGGGTCCCTTACTTATGAATCATTTGTGTTGCTGGCTTCACACTTCATGCTGATCTTTTCCACACGACCATGAGCAACACCACGAGCGGTCTCCGTTGTTGGTTTCGACGTAGGTAGAATAAACTCCATACATGCTGCTGGGAGTAGCAAGTCGAAGTGAAGCCCCATTACCTCATCACATCAACAGACACCGACCGCGATTAGGCGCAAAGGGGCCCGGCTTCTTAAAACGCCATGGACAATTTTCGGACCGATCCTGGAGCTTTTCAGATCCCGGGTCTGCATCCCCCGCCGTTGATAAACCAGCCGCCAGCGATCTTTGGCGCCTACCGCCACGATGGTCTCGCCGCCATGACGCCGGACCTTGCGGCCCAGATGGATTTCGATCCCTCGGCATTGCTCGACGATGCCAGCGAAGTGAAGAAGAGAAGAATTGCACGGGTGAGCGCATGGCTTCTCCCAAGTCGACTCTTGGTGATGGGGTGGCGTCGGGCATATAAAATTGCGCGCTAACCACGGTGATATCATAGGCGTGCGATATGTGCCGGAAGAAAAAGATAAAATGTGACGGAAAGCTGCCAGCTTGTACTCATTGCATTAATTACAAGACCGACTGCGTCTTCACCCAGGTGGAGAAGAAGCGAACCCCCCCAAAAGGGTATGATGACATTGCTGTCGAACCGTTTTCTCATCATTTTCTCACTATTTTTTCACCATCGTACGGCTTTGGGCTAATATGGGTCCCGTAGTGCCAAGTACATAGAAGGCCTCGAGAACCGTCTTGGGCGTATGGAGAGCTTGCTCAGGTTGTCGGGTAAGTAGTCGTCTTAGACCGGGTTGAGCGTCGTGCGAGGTTTTATTTCGTGTGTTACTATCACGAGCTGCACTGAAGCTGACGAACTCGGTTAGGACTCCTCGGTGATGACGACGAAGCGACCGACCTTGCGACCCTCGAGAGACGCCTCACCGAAAAACACCAGAAATCGAAACATGGAGCTCACACCGCGCAGGCATCACACTCGATCCCGACTTCGCCCTCACAGGCCACACCTGGCCCTGATGCTCTGGGCTCAACCCCTCACAGCGCATTAACATCACCCGAGTCGACAAAAGAGCGCGAGTCTCGACGTGATCCTTCGCCGCCACCAGATGGGAAAACCGAAGAAGAGGTGGCCACGCTGTCAGAAATGATGTGCTCTTTGGTGACAAATCAGCAGGGCGAGACAAGATATATAGGCAAGTTTAAATAGCATCGTTCCGACGTGCGCCGCCCGTTAACACGTAAATAGGTTCATCCTCTGGCTTCTCTATCTTTTCCCCCAAAGGTATTCAGTGGGTCAACGAGAGGACCGGGGACACATCCTTCCAACGGATGATTTCAGAGGCTTCACTTCATGATCAGAAATGGAATCACTGGAAGCCGGAGGTCTTTTCCGATCTCTTCCACCGCCCAGTTTTCCGGCATTTACCGGATAAGCATGAAACTTTATCGTTGCTGACAGATTATTTCGAAAACTTCAACTGCATGTTTCCGCTGTTCCATCAACCTACATTCATGCACCTGGTTGAAAGACAGTACTCGTCCAATCCATATGAAGGCTCCGGTTGGTGGGCGAGTCTAAACTGCGCCTTGGCGATCGCATATCGTCTCCGGGTTATGAGCAATCTCGTACCGCAAGAAGAGGACGAGAAGGCTTGGGCTTACATAAAAAACGCAATGGGAGTCCTCAGCGAGTTAACAATGCGGAACACTGATCTTCTAAGTGTGCAGGCTTTGCTAGGCATAGCTTTATTCATGCAAGGAACACCAAACCCACAACCTTCTTTCTTACTTGTCGCAGCTGCCATCAGGTCATCACATAGTATTGGCCTTCATCGACGTGGCACCGGCTTCAACCTAAACCCCATCGAGATCGAGCAGAGGAAACGAGTGTTTTGGATTGCCTATATGTTAGACAAGGATATATGTCTCCGTTCGGGTCGACCACCTGCGCAGGATGATGACGATATGAATGTTGACCTTCCCGATGCTGATCCGGCTGACCAGATCGGCAATATTCCCCTGGCCAACGGGAAGGGAAAGATGAATCTCTTCCGGGTCATGTGTGAATTAGCTGTGATCGAGAGCAGCATTTACAAAAGACTGTATTCGACAAAGGCAACAAAGTTATCCGACGGAGAGCTGTTGCAGACAATAGGAGAACTCGACAAGGAGCTCGAGGCCTGGAAAGACAATATTGATATCGATTACCGCCCAGAGCATGAGATAAAGGCCTCACATACGCCATTGGTCTTGCACATTGCAATGCTTCACTTCTCCTACTATAACGCTCTTACTACTATTCACCGCATGTCCATACAACACGGCTTCTGGACAAGTCGGTTGGCGAACTACGCAATTCAGGGCTTAAATGCAAGACCCTTGAATCCAAGAGTTTTCTCATCGGCCGCTCTTTGTGCGTCCGCTGCTAGAGCCACGATCTCCCTGCTAAAATATATCCCACAAGGTGATTTTTCATGCGTCTGGTATGTCTATCTCCCAGCCTCCCGACTAACCCAGCTAACGTATCAAAATAGGATGGTCTTGTACTTCCCGATCGCGGCCTTGGTGACTTTATTCGGCAACATTTTACAGAATCCTAACGACCCTAGGGCTCGTTCCGATATACGACTAATGAACCTAGTGATAACCTTCTTGTCGACTCTGGGCCAAGAGGCGGAGACAGGAGGTGTCCACCGCATGCTCGGCGTTTGTTCGGAATTCGAGCGTATTGCCAGAGTGGTGATAGATAAGGCCGAGAAAGAGGCGGCCCCACGAAAGAAGCGAAAGCCAGCTGATTTGTCCAAAGACCATTCCAATTCTTCCGGAATGACACCGACATCGCGTCCGTCAGCATCAGCCGCGACACCGACAATGAATATGCATAATCCCAATAATGGCGGCTGCAATTCTGATTCAGGGTTATCACAGTTTTCACCGAAACTCTCGTCCAAATTCAACGGCGAACAAAATCGGCAGAATCATGTCAATAATGTCAATATGGCTGTGGCGTCGAATAGTCTTTCCCCCATTAGTAGAAATAGTGGCGGATATAGCCCAATGGACACGACACCCATGGCGAGTGGTTCGGTATCGCGTAGCGACGCGGGCGCCTGGCCGTCTGGCCATTTTGACCCGGCGGATTTGGGATCATTTGCGGAACTGACGGGCTTTGGACAGCCGGTAACATCGCCGCCGACTGCATTGTTGAACGCCATGGGGATGAACGGGGCTGGGCCAGAGCTGGCTGCAGCTGGCTATGGAACCGCGGCTGGATACCAACCATCACTGCCTCAGGATCTCTGGCAATTGCCCATGACACTTGACTGGGACTGGGCCGAGTTTACGGGAGGGCCATACCCCGGATTCGAAAATGGGTGCACGATGCGTAACTCATGACGACTGTGAGGGCCGGGTTGACAAGAAAGCAACATGATATGAAATGGAAGGTCTTTCACGAGGAAAGTGATTTCGGCATCGAAAATTGATCACATTGGGTGGAGTGCAATGACGATTGTGGCGGACATGTTACGACGGAGTGAATGACAAACGACATAACGAGCAATCGTTGTTCGTCCTTTCCCTTCTCCAATCTCGTGCTAAATAGGCAGGTCACTTACGGACGTTATACCGCTCTTAAGGGACGGGCTAAACAGAGGTGCGGCGTTCTTGTACTGATTTGCTTTGGAATGGAAAGCGGGGTCTATGGTATGGCAAAGCAAAGGTCGGGATGGGATGGCGTACCTAGCTCCAATTCAAATCTCGTTAGCTCTGTGTTTTTGATTCGCGTGTGGATTATTACTGCTGTGGCATCGATGGATCAGAAATGCTGTGCTGCGTATATAGGGAAATACAGATTCTGAGGAGAGTATACCACGTCTTGCCCCTTGATAGTCTCGACGTATAAGTATTCGCCTTCATAGGTGCTATAGTGTTCACAAAAAAACAAATACCTTTTATAGACTATGTTGAGGCCATTCGACTTGTCGATATGTTTGATGGTCGAACGATTCACCAGGCCGCAGAATGGGTGATGACGTCTGCTATAGCTGCAAATTTGGTAACCTCCCTTCATCAGATTCACGTCTTTTCCGTGATATTAGGTAAAAATCCATTTTTGTAGTTATGCTGCATTTCACTAGGTACCTAGCAGCTATGGTATGATGGTATGGGCCGTGTTGTTGAACAATGTAGGCAGGTATGTCACCGTAGGTAGGTACCTATGTTATCTACCTATAGGAGCTCGGACTTACCGGAGCTAATGACTAATGGAGCTCATTATCCGAGGCTTGATGCCATAATCTGGCGGGGCACTTGGGTTATAATTATAGGCGCTATGCTACTCCGGGATTAGCGGGCAAAGGGGGACTTCCAATAATCACCACCTCCTTCCTTCCAGCTGACAAGTCGTCGACAATACGGAGGCGAATCAATTTAGTCCAATCGAGTGCAGTTTCTCCTTTGACCTATGGTAGCCATACCATTCAGTGGCTGACCACGAGAACACGACGAATCCGTGGCGAGCTGCCCTCGAGAACCGCTGTCCACATGAAATAGCACGCTCTTCCTATTGAAACACAGCCTCCCCGACCCTTTCGATACAAACCCCCTCCTGCTCCGGTCCAGTCGACGAGTCCTTCAGATCGCCCGGCATGTCAAGCGTAATACGGCGGTCGGCTGGCATCGCGCGAGTCGCCAGTCGCTCCTTGAACCTCCCGACACGTACGAGACTCCGAACAATACGGCCGCTGCGCACCACGCCCGCCCTCTGGGTCGCTCCGTCGTCTCGACACTACTCAACCGACAGCGAACCGCCCAACCGCGATCGGGACGACAAGGAAAAACGGGATGCCGCCGTTCAAGGGCAAGTCCAGAGCACTCACTCCCCGGGGCCGTCGGATGCAAAGGCGCAAAACGACGAGAGACTTCCGCTGCCCGACGGCTGGGTCTACCTGACCGAAGACCAGATCAAAAGGCTCGAATCCCTTGTTGGTTCTAATTCTAGACTGCTGGGGGGTTCCGATAGGAGCGCGCGCTTGCTCGGACATGTTCGACAAACTGGCGTTCCAATCATCATACATGAACTTCTTCAGCGTGGACCCTCAGGGCATTTGGGAGTTGCGGACCTCGCAAAGCTTTTCAAGGCAATCAACGTCCTGATCCCCCATCTGACTAGACTTGAAGCAGATAAAGCTGCCAAGGGAGAGAACTCCTCGTCACAACCGTCCCGGAGCTACGAGGAGACCTCGGCGGAAATACTTAAAGACCTGAAGTCTCGGCAGAGCCAGGAGAAGCGACAACCCCAGGAAACCGAGCCGCCACGTGCGGAGAGAGCCAAACCCAAACGAGAAGAAAAAAACTTCAAATCGAATCCGCCGCCTGAACCAAACAATAATCCATACAGACCTGGCGATTGGTGGCTGACGGTTCT
The DNA here is from genome assembly GCA_028637585.1 of Xylariaceae sp. X187. NCBI lineage: Eukaryota > Fungi > Ascomycota > Sordariomycetes > Xylariales > Xylariaceae > Xylariaceae sp. X187. Next base: position 1,036,576 of record JAJIZN010000002.1, on the reverse strand, counting down.
TACCACATTGTTTGTGTATTGGCTATACAACTCCTTGACGGGAGAGACGGGCAGAGAGATTACCTGGCAAGAACTGAAAAGGAACTACCTGGATAAAGGTCTCGTTGAAAAACTCACTGTTGTGGGCCATAGAGTCAACGTGGAACTCAACCGAGATGCTGTTCAATCTATGTATCCGGATTCCGTCGCCACTCGTCCCGGCTTCAACTTCTACTTTTATGTTGCCTCAGTTGACGTTTTTGAGAAGCGACTAGAGGAAGCCCAAGACGAACTAGGTATTCCGAGTAGCGACAGAATTCCGGTGAGCTATGCCAGCGAGAGCAATTTGATGTCTCTTCTCTTGGCGTTTGGCCCTACGGTCTTGCTCGTCGGTCTGCTGTTATATGCAAGTCGCCGCGGTCCCGGCGGCGGTGGCTCCGGTGGCGTCTTTGGGTTTGGCAAGAGCAAGGCGAAACGATTTAGTCACGAAACCGCTATCGGGGTGAAGTTCTCTGACGTTGCCGGTATGGACGAAGCGAAGCAGGAGATCATGGAATTCGTCAGTTTCTTGAAGAAGCCGGAGAGATTTCAGAGGTTAGGCGCCAAGATCCCCCGTGGAGCCATTCTCGCTGGCCCACCTGGTACTGGTAAGACGCTTCTCGCGAAGGCTACTGCTGGCGAGTCAGGCGTGCCTTTCTTCACTGTCAGCGGTTCCGAATTCGTGGAGATGTTTGTTGGTGTAGGTGCATCCAGAGTCCGCGACCTTTTCGCCACAGCTCGGAAGAACGCACCATGCATCATCTTTATCGATGAAATTGATGCCATTGGCCGATCGCGTTCTGAAGGACAGAGATTCGGCGGCAACGACGAACGAGAGGCCACCCTCAATCAGATTCTTACGGAGATGGATGGATTCAATACGACCGAGCAGATTGTTGTCCTTGCTGGCACCAACAGAGTAGATATTCTGGACAAAGCTTTGATGCGGCCTGGCCGCTTTGATCGGCACATTAACATTGACGCGCCAACTATGGCGGGTCGCCAGGATATTTTCAAGGTCTACCTTAAAAAGATCGTGACTCACGAGGATCACCAGTATTTGAGTGGTCGACTTGCCTCGCTGACACCTGGCTTTGCTGGCGCCGATATCGCCAATTGCGTTAACGAGGCCGCACTTATCGGTAAGCATCCAGTTTTGGAACACTAGGGAGTCATTGGCTGATGCTAACATAATTATTGCAGCTGCGAGAAACAACGCGCCTGCTGTCACCTTACAACACTTCGAGCAAGCTATTGAGCGTGTTGTTGGCGGCCTTGAGCGCAAGTCTCTTGTTCTAGACCCTACCGAAAAGAAGACGGTTGCCTATCATGAGGCAGGACATGCCATTTGCGGCTGGTACTTCCAATACGCCGATCCATTGTTGAAGGTTTCTATCATTCCCCGTGGCAAGGGCTTGGGATATGCCCAGTATTTACCCGGGGACGCCTATCTCCTGAACTACAACCAGCTGATGGATCGAATGGCCATGACGCTGGGCGGACGCATATCGGAAGAACTTCACTTTCCTACGGTCACGACGGGCGCCACCGATGATTTCTCCAAGGTAACCGGGATGGCCACAGCGATGGTGACGCAGTGGGGTATGTCGGACAAGGTCGGTCCGCTCTATTTCAAGAACGACGAAAATAGCATCCACAAGCCTTTCTCGGAGATCACTGGCCAAACCATTGATACGGAGGTGAAGCGTATCGTGGACCAGGCCTACAAGAAATGCAAGGACCTGTTAATCGATAAGAAGAAGGAGGTGGGGATTATCGCCGAGGAGTTGCTGAGAAAAGAGGTGCTTGTACGTGACGATATGGTACGCCTGCTGGGCCCACGGCCTTTCGATGACCGGGGTGATTTCACCAAGTACTTTGGCGAAGGGGATGTAAAGCCCGCGATACCATCAGAAGACCCGAACTTACCTCCGTCCGCTATGCCGACCACATTTCAAGAACTTGAAGACGAGGATTCAAGGTAGTACTGGCGGGGAGGAGTTTTTAATATACGCAAACAACAACGAACAAAAAAAGACAAAACCATACTCTGTATACAACAAAAACATGATTTAGGCGTAATGCAGGGTAAATATACCCACTGTAGGACTGCCTAGTAGGTAACTGCCAAACTGCCTTGGTCCATTGGTCCAGCGTGGATGGTCAGCACAAGATGATGGCCCGGGGGGAGGCATGGCCCGTGCAATCAATCCTCTACCTACACTGTTCTATCTCGTCGCCCAACGCCCCGCGGGAGTGTTATGGGGGATGGAATCAGAGCATAGCCGAGCTCTCTCATCTCAACTCAACTCAAGCCAACCCAAGCCAACCCAACACAACCAAAGGCGCCAACCACAACATTACACAACACAACACAGCATACATAGATTCCGTGTATATCTACCTACCTGCCTACTTATTTTACTTTGTCATGACGAGGAAGGCAGTGTGAGAGGACAGGGGGTGAAATGAAATGGTATGAAGGAAACAACAAGACCAAACAGAGCAGGACAAGACGTGAGAAAGAAGGGGAAAAGAGGGAGCGAGAGGGGGAGAAGAAGTTCTCTCTCTCTCTACATGCATGCTGATCGATACCTTGTAGCAACCTGTGTACAAAAAATAGTTAGATAAAACCCGGTTCTTGCTGATCTAAAAAGCTGCTTCTTTCTGGACTGGAGACGGGGCCATCATTTAGTAGTTGCTACCTATTGCGTCGTGAGTCTACGCAGCCGGTTAGCCGTGCTCTACCTAAGTAGGTACCTACCCTATTTCCATATGGTCGCTCATTCATGTAACCTAGGTGGTGTACGGACGTACCTATTCGAGAGTCGGCGCCAAGTTGCTCGGCGAGCGGAGGCACTTTGATTACTACGTACACATGTGAAGGGGAGAAGTGATTGTATGCCGTCTATTAACGATTTGTGGGCTATGATCACGGTCTTGCCTAGGTATTCGTTTGTTCGTCTGCCTGATCTCGGTGGTTGACAGTGTTGACATTGACAACTTGGTGTACCTAACTATCTAGATACCTAGGTAGTTACCTAATTAAGGTTCGAATTTCGAAATCGAAAATTCTGCCCGGGATCATTTTTGTTGGCTCACTTGGGTCTAGCGCGGGGTCTCTCAATCCGGCGCTAATTATCTTCCATCCCAATCATTTTGTTCCCTAGACTACCACGTGAATGTGCTCTCCTCTACTTAGGCGGACTACCTGGTAGAACTACCTCGGGGTTTTTTTTTTTTTTTTTTTGGCGATGTTCCCAGGACTGTGGACATGACAATGACTTCACTGATGAGATTCCAGCCAAGTTGGTGTCGAGATGGTGAGTCAATCTATCAAAGTACGACTCTACTTACGAATTGAAAACCTAACTGAGTTATCGCCAAAGTGGGTACCGGTAGACTGCGAATAGGTACATGTGCACGATGCAGTTCGTCAGGTACCTAGGTACCTACCTAGGTATACTGGTAGTTGTTCCTGCGCTAGTATAGTCCGGGTAGTTCTTACTTATGGCATTAGACTACCGTACTTAGGTAGGTAAGTGGGTAAGTGGGTAAGTAAGTAGGTAGGCAAGTAGTTTGCGTATACGTGCGTGCGGGTAGGCACGATGTAAGGAGTGCATGCCTTATCCGCTTCGAAGCAGGAAAGACGGGAGATGGGAGAGAGTGAGTAGGGTAATTAGGTAGGTAGATAGATAGTTCTTTACCCGATATTTTGATTGACGAGAAAACAACTCAAAAAGAATCCATGAGACTACGGGGCAATTGTCTTGAGAGTTCCATGACAACATTACCTAACTACCTCTACCTACCGATTACTGCCCTTTGGTCACCGACTTTGTCATCCCCTACTTATGTAATTACCTACTTACTTAGTGAACCAGTACCTACCTAGATACTTAACTTGAAAATTTACAAGGTTTGTGATAGGCATCCATTAACTAATGTCACCAGTAGTACTTACTTACTTACTTACTTACTTACTTAGGTATTTAGCGACTAGTCATCTACCTAAGTAGTTAATTACCGCTATCCAACTGACTAATGTAAAGTGTCCGCACTCCGTCTGCCGATCGAGTTACGGTCAACTTGGCTGCAGCTGATTTTGTTGATCTTGGATGCTCTGGAAATTCTGGCTTTTTAGACTTAAAAACCCACCCGATATCTGTACGGGGGCGCCCGCTACCAGTCGATCGATCTATCTACCTATCGCAGTCGCTACCGAACAACTGCCGCATCATCAGTTCGACAGTGTATGGATTGATTCATGTGCTCTTTTGATACGCAAATATTCTATCCTTTTTGAGTTGTTCAAATTCTTCTTCTGTTTCCTGGTGATCCAAGAGAGAGAGAGAGAGAGAGAGAGAGAATTATCTGCCGAAGAATTGCGGGTAGGATCAAATACCTATGTCGCATGATTGCTATCTAGGCCGTCTCATTCTTTGACCCTCACCTACCTGTCGCGTCTTGATTCCGTGATACCTACCAAGAAACCCCGGTTCCCGCCTCCGCTTCCCCCCGTCCCGAGTCCCGAAGCCACCGTCGGAAACCAGAAACACACACACACACGCACACACACACACACACACATGGCCACCACCGCCACTAGTACGACCACGGACCTGGATCCTGGCGCTGCCGGTGACGGTGACGGTGCCGGTAACGGTGCAACCGACCGCCGCAGCATGGTGAGTTCCGGAAGGGCTCGGTCGTCGCCGAGATGGTGGAAGATACACCTCTTCCGCGGCATGATCAACGATGTCCGCCGTCGCGCGCCCTATTACTTGAGCGATTGGCTCGATGCGTGGGATTACCGCGTGATTCCTGCTACCGTATACATGTACTTTGCAAAGTAGGCTTCTCACCCCGCTTCCCCTATTCCGTTGCGTCTCCCCTCGTTGCACCTTTTCCCGAGACTTCCCTTATTTACATACATCTATTTGAGGTGTAATAAGCCAACAATGGGCTCTGAGGCGCAGTCGACATGAGTTGCCATGCCAGATTTAGTTGTCAGATAGCGTATCTACTATCTCGAAATCATAGAAACTGACTTTGAATTGATAGCATCCTGCCCGCGCTGGCTTTCAGTCTGGACATGTTCACCAAGACACACATGCAATACGGCGTCAATGAAGTGCTCCTTGCGTCTGTACTCGGCGCCGTAGTCTTCTCCATTATTGCGTGTCAGCCTCTCGTGATTGTAGGAGTAACGGGCCCCATCACCGTGTTCAACTAGTACGTTTTTCCCCTTATGATCTCCCCCGTCCTATGCCTCTTTCCCCGGGCTACGTTGGGGAAGCTCAGGGGTGTCATGGCTTCGCTCCGCTTCTCGTCATGCTAACGAGGCCTCTAGTACTGTCTTTGATATCGTCACGCCATTAGGAACAAACTATCTGGCTTTCATGTGTTGGATCGGGCTTTGGGCTGTGGTCTTGCATTGGATATTGGCCATTACGAACTCCTGCAACTGGCTCAGATACGTGACCCGGTTTCCCTGCGACATCTTTGGGTTTTACGTGGCCTTCATCTACCTGCAAAAGGGCATCCAGGTCCTGGAGCGCTTTGAAGGCTCGCCCTTCTACCTCTCCCTGTCCGTGGCTTTGCTTGTCTTCGCCATCGCCTACATATGTGGTGAGCTGGGCAACGCAACGCTCTTCCGTCACCCTGTGCGTGTCTTCCTGAAAGATTACGGCACGCCTCTTACTGTCATCTTCTTTACCGGCTACATACATCTTGGTCGCATGAAGGGCATTGAAGTGGAAAGATTGCCGACCAGTCGCCCCTTTTTCCCCACCGCGGATCGCCCGTGGCTTGTTGAGCTCTGGGACATCGAGGTCCGCGAGGTGTTCCTTGCTCTCCCGTTTGCCATCTTGCTCACGATCCTGTTCTGGTTTGACCACAATGGTATGTTATAAGTATCCCGAGCCCAATTGACCCCTTTAGCTTCGCTTTCCGCTTTCGAACCATCTTGAAGGAAAAAAAACAGCTAACCAAAAAAAAAAAATAGTTTCTTCTCTCATCGCGCAAGGCACAGAGTTTCCTCTACGCAAGCCGGCAGGCTTTCACTGGGACATATTCCTCCTGGGTCTGACCACCGGCGTAGCGGGCATCTTAGGCCTGCCCTTCCCGAACGGTCTGATCCCCCAAGCGCCCTTCCACACCGAATCACTCTGCGTGACAGTGGTAGAAGCCGACGAGGATGACAGCAACCCAGAATCCAAAGGCCACTACACCTACAAGCGAACCCACGTCGTGGAGCAACGCGTATCAAACCTAGCCCAGGGCCTCCTAACCCTGGGCACCGCAACCGGACCTTTGCTCATCGTCCTGCATCTGATCCCGCAAGCCGTGCTAGCCGGGCTCTTCTTCATCATGGGCTACCAGGCGCTCGCGGGCAACGGGATAACGGCAAAGCTACTCTTCCTGCTACGCGACAAACGGCTGACGCCGTCGAACCACCCGCTGAACCGCATCGAGCGCCGCGGCGCTATCTGGGCGTTCGTGGCCGTTCAACTCGTCGGCTTCGGCGCTACGTTCGCTATCACGCAGACTATCGCCGCCGTCGGCTTTCCCATCTTCATCTTCGCGCTCATACCGCTGCGCGCGTTCGTCATGCCGCACTTTTTCACGGCGCATGAACTTTCGTTGCTCGACGAGCCTACTGCTAGCGCGTTTACTATGGAGAGCGTAGGCGGGATTTACGGCGCTGCGGAGGGAGACTCTGGGGATGTGGTGGAGCGCCGGGATAGGGCTGGTGCGGATGGGGTTCTGGAGAGCACCGATGAGAATGGGAAGAGTGGAGAGAGACTTGCGGAGGAAGGGAGGACTGGATTCTCTGAGAAGGGGGAGTTAGGGGGTGAGAGCGAGGGTTTGAATCGTCGCCGTCACGCGTCGGGAGATGATGGTATCTAGGAGAGAGACGGGGACGTGGATCGGGATACGCGGGAATGATTAATGGGATGGGGAAATCTTTCGAGAGGTAATGATCTTTTATCCGTACACGTTGGGTTATAGAGCAACGAGAGACGATTTGTTTAGTATTAGACTACCTAGAGTAATTGACGAGCGTTGACGGTATATTGCAGTCTGTTATGCCAGGTGTTTCTGAATATAGAGCTTGTCTCCTCTCAGTGTCCGTTAGAGAGCTGAACCTTTCGACAGACTGTTGCAATGGCTTCAACTCCCGAGTTCCATGATTACTTTACGATGCGTCCGACCTTGTTTTCTCACGGCGCAAAAGCACAATAAGCCCCGATCGGCTTGCGATTCCCGAGGCTCTGCATCCTATTTCTAGAAAGCTTGTAACTTTCGCGAATCCTGTGTACGCGAAGCTTCGCCGGCGGAAATGCACATGGTCTCGTCAGAACCGAGAGCGCCGTCTCTGTTAGCGATGCATCCCCTTCCACAGAAACAGGCGCGTCGCGATGTTCGCTGTGCTTCTTACGCCGTCGAAGCATCCAAAAGATACTAGAGTATAAATAATCACGCAAAATCCCACTCATCAATTCAAACCGATTTTCAAACCAAGTCTTAAAGACTCTGCGCCGTAGTCTAAAAGAGACAGAAAACAAAATACAAAGTTTTAAATTCTTGCTCCCGGCCGAGATTCTCGGCGTGTAGATAGAATAACCCGGATACCCACTTTCACATTCATCAATCAAATCCAAATCTCGATTGGTCTAGTGGCTAGGATACCTGCTTGTCAATTGGTCGTTTCATTACTACCGAGTGAGCAAGCCGCAGGTGGCCGGGGTTCGATTCCCCGATCGAGAGTTTCTTTTTTTCATTTTCTTTTTATCCACACCTTTTCACAATCTTTTTTTTTTTTTTTTTTTTGTTGGTCTTCGGTTGTGGCCCGATTGATGAGAGGCTCACCGTTTTTTCTTTTTGATCAGTGAGTTAACTGCTGACTATTGGTAAGGAAAGTCTTTTTGTCGGATCTTTGCTTTTTCGTTTACCGTCACCGGTGTATGGGAAAGCAAAAAGGAAATATCCAGGACAAGGTGCTTACGACAGGCCAGTCAACTGCCGTGATCTGCAAAAAGTTTACATCAACTTACATACATTCAGAAGGAAATTCAAAGCCCGTGACAGTGGGAATGAACTTGCGGTGGAGATGCATCATTGGTTTCTAGTTTTGCTCTGCGTCGTTGTTTGGAGATTGCTAACTCATGGTATGCTGGACTACGCCGTTGCCTACGATACCAACAACTGGCAGTAGTGATAGTTGACGTGGCCTATCGTGTCACCACCGACCGGTCAGTCCCCATGATCACAACCCGTTCGAACGTACGAAGCGCTCCCATTGCCCCCATTGCCCCCATTGCCCCCATTTCTTATCAAGAATTCACCCCGGGGCCCAGGTAGGAGGAACCGATGTAGCCATTCAGGCGTATAGATCTGCCTTGATCACTATCGTTTATAGAGACGTGAGGTGAAACCAGAAGCGTCATCCAGCAGCCCTGCCAAAGTTAGAATATCCGATCTGCCCCCCTTCCAATACATCGTAGATCTGTTCATGCACTTTTGAAAATCCGCAGCTTGATGAGATCTTGGAAACGGGTTATATCATATAGCTTCATATGTGACTTCGTAGCTACACCACATCAAGCCGCTGCTGCAGGTTCCCGTACGCGCGAGGCCAAGGACGATCGATGTTCGTGTTTCTTCGCCCCGTCCGTCTCATGGAGGTAATAAGTCTCGAGCAGCAGTAGAATGTGAGACTGACCGTGCTACCAATCTCTCGAGCCTCACCTACTTAGTTGGGAAACGAACCCTTGTTGACTAGACCTAGGTAGCCCCTCCGGGACTCATATTGGGCCAGTTTTTTTTCAGCTTCATACGATTGCCTATGAGGCTGTTTGTCCAACCCTGGGTTGCGACAGCGCTGCCTATTCTGGACAGGTTATAGTCCGTCTTAGTCCGAAGTCTGCCTTGGCCCAAGACATCATCATCATCATCATCATGACCCACGCGTCACGCGGCACGCGTCGCGTATCCGAGATCAGAGATGGTCGGGTTTCGCCTTATTTCCGTCCACGCGGGCTTTGTTGAAATGACATAATGCGCGCAAATGCCCTCCTTCTCGGTTCTCGGTAAGCCTGGAAGTCAAAAGAACTCATGAGACCTACCCTGAGCGCCCCTCGGTGTAGGTGTAGGTCAATAATCGGTCTCCTATCAGGCCGCTTACGTCGGCTATTCGTAAATGAAATAGAAAAAAAAAACAAAAAACAAATACACATAGACGAGAAGCCTGGCCAATACGGAGTACTTTAGATGTTAAGGATTCGTTCGAAAACCTGAAGATGTAGGGCTCGCTTATCATGATCGGTGTTTGCTCTTCGTCATTTGGAGTCGTTACTACAGTGCGGATTACAAGCTATATGCACGGAGCACTGCCGTCATGTACCTAAGTAGGTACTTATGTAGTCCGTACTTACTTGCCTGGGTTAGTGCTGGTCATGTCCTGTGTGGGGCAGGCCACTGGCCACTAGCCACTAGCCACCCACTACTTAGATAACCCACCAGCCACACCAGAACCGCGCTTAACGAGAATTTAATGTGGCCCATCGCATTGGTCGGCCACATCCACTTCCCACCTCCTCTTCCACCTCACCTCCTCTTTTACAACCACATCGACAACGAGCAAGTTGTCGTGTACCGAATCGCTAACCCTACGCGAAGGGGTGTCCCTCCAGAATATGGCCGAGTCGGCTGTATAAGATACAGCAAGGTCCGACCGATGGAGTAAACACGTCATAAGCGAGCTGCCACCCTCTTCCCCCCTCCCCTCTCCCCCCCTGGAACGGGCCGACCAATAGATACGGTAGACCGAGCCAGTTGCAGTGCAGTGCAGTTGCAGTTTGCAGTTGTAGTTGTAGTTGCAAAGCAAGGACGTTATACAAAAAGAAATCGATGTTCCGGACGGTGACGACTCCCAGGCTGGTCCCGTACAGGGTTGTCCGCTTGCTTATCCAATGCCTATCTAGCCTAACCTAACCTAACTCAACCTAACCAATACCTACCGCATTCCTACCACCTTACTCTCAACTCCTATCTATCTGCCAAGATACAAGAAGTAAGGAGTTAGGAGTAGGGAGTAGGGAGTAAGGAGTAAGGCAAGGTATGTGGAAAAAAAAATCAAAAGTCCCGGCCCGATAGAGCCGATGAAACCCTGTAGTGGTTAGGATGAAAAGAACGAAAATTGCCCCATTACCGCCCGTTCCGTGCCTCTCTTCTCATGTAGTTAATGTGGTGATACCAGGAAAAAAAAAAAAAAAAAGAGAAGAATGCATGATTGCCCGTCAGCCCCGAAGTCGCCTCCGGCCTCCGGCGGAATCGCCATGGGGGGGAAATCTGGTTTGTCTATGTCTATCTATCTGTCTACGTACCCTAACCTTACCTCTGTAGGCAACTATGTGTTATGCCACGCAGGCAGGTAATGCCGAATAGGTAGGTGCTAAGACTCACGGAGGAGATATGTTAACAAATCGTTTTCGTTTGTTCTTGGCAACTCCAAGGGGACCTAAAACCTACCAACATTCCGAGACATGCACTTTTTTTTTTAGGTTTACGGACCAGGGGGGGGGGGGGGGGGGGGATTTTCTTCTCGAATTCCTCTTTTTCGCCGTCTTGAAGCATGGCTCCTTTGACAGGCCCATTGCAACCCTACCTTAAAATCGTTGGCGAACGGTTACAACTGGATTAGAACGTAACGGAGTCAAAAAAAAAAAGACTGTCTCAACTCAAGTGTCCCTTTTGGGGCAACGGACTTGTTCCGTTACGCAATCCGATTGCACTCCCTCACGTTGGGCGTCGTTCCGTGGCTTTTGTCTTAAACACTTGGGTACCTTTGCACTTTGCACTTTGCACCTCGCACTTCGCCCACCCGTCCGCCCGCACGGCCCGTCCCGAGTTAGAGTGGCTTCGCCCGCCTCTAGCCCGGATCAAATACGTCCGGATCTTCAAAGAAAAACACTCAACGTGTCTAAGCACTTTCCTAGTTTGAAAAACGTGTCGTGTAAATTTCCCGAAGCTGACGATGGTGTGTATGTGTATATGAGTATATGAGTATATGAGTATATATGGGTGTGTGTGTGTGGTGGTGGTGGTGGTGGGGGGCAAGAGGATCACACCGTATTTCGTCATCCGTGGGGTTTATAAAGTGTGTTCAAAGTTCACAGTTCCCGGAGAACCGGCTCGGCTCGGCTCGGCTCGGCTCTTTGCTCCTTTCCTTTCCTTTCCTTTCCTTCCCTTTGTAAACTGGATGGATGTAAGGCCCAAGGGTAGATACGTAGATAGGTCCGGCCGGAAAACTCCTTACTTCTCGTAACGCGAATACCGCGCTCTCCGATTATCGGTGAGAAATCCCGGGAGTTGCGTGTTATTTTTTTATTTTATTTTTTTTCTTTTCTTTCACATACAGAGCTCGCGAGTCATAAAGGAGATTCCAATCAAAGTTTCAACTCCCTTCGATATAAAGCCGCGGTAATCAGGGAACTTTGCAGAAAAAAAAAAACATATTTAAAAATTTAAAAAAAAAAGAAAGGTCGTAAGATGGCCTGAGTATCATCCACATAAGATGTGGGAGAGGGAAAAAAGAAAAAAAAAAAAAAAAAAAAAAAAAGACTTCGGTGCTTGTTAGATCCCGAAAGTCGCGCCACTCCCATGATTGGAGGACGATGAGCAAACAAGGCAGAATTCTATATTCGAGTCACTGCCCAAAACCCAACCGTTTGTTGATTAATACGGACGTTCTAGAGGACCCGATAACAGGGCGTATTAAGTCGTCACTACCTGCAGCCTTCATCGCTCAGGCGCAGGGTATTTTTATTAGATGCCATTCGGAAAGTCGAGCCGAGGACGGGATCCACCGTGATCTGACTGTTTTTTTATTTATTATCAAAACAACAAGTCAAGATAGTGAGTGAGTGAGTGAGTGAGTGAGTGTACAGTGTTTCTGCTTTGCCTCGCTTTGCCTTGCTTTGCTACCTTGCCTCCTTGTCCGTGGCATTCTTACAATGTCCACTTGCTTACATGGAGTTACAACGAGGAGGAGGGGGCGAGAGGAAGTATGCGTGGTAAGCTGCAAAGTCTCCATTGACTAAGGCAGATCAGAGATCTGACATGGCTTAACTTTTGGCCAGGGGGAGAGGAGAGGAGGGGAGAAGGGAAGGGAAGGGAAGGGCCGGGGGCGGCTGGTTTGCGAAGAAAGAAAGAAAAGAAAGAAGTCCAGTGCTGCGCTTGTTGTACACATCATTGGACGAAAAGTTCATCCCAAGCCAAGCAAGCAAGCAAGTAAGTAACCAACCAACCAACCAACCAACCAACCCAGGGAGTCGAGTTGTTACAGAATAGATACATTATGCGGGCTGTGAATACTCGCAGAACGCCCACCATTGAAAAGAGGGAGGTGGGGAGGGAGGGGGGGGGGAAGAGAAGAGAAGAGAGGAGGCGTCCGGGATTATCGAGAAGGGCGAGGAACGAGAGTTGAAAAGGAAAGCAAAACGAAAGAAACAAAAAAAAAAGAAAGGGCCAAACTAGAAAACAAAACAACAACGCCCAAAGAGGGGAAATGCAACGCCGCTGATGACTCAATTGGAGTAAGGCATTGGAGTAGTATTGGAGTCAGGTATGTAGTATGGGAAGGGGAGAGAGAGGGGGGGAGGGAGTTGCCAGAGGTCATACCATACATCCATACATTCATAAATACAGCCTCAATACTATATAGGCTTAGTTCGAACTTTTGCCCAGCGGTGACTTTGCAGGAAAACAAAAAAAGAGAAAAGAAACATCAAACCTCTCTGTTTCAATAGAAAGAAAAGTCCAGCGCAAACCATAGGTCCCTTCATCCCCCCCCGAATTCCTCTTCTTCCCTGTCTTCCCTGTTACATACCTGTACATGCTTTGCATGGTTAGATACATATATAGATATATAGATAGATATATATATATAATATATATACCGGTCGATATCTGGACTGGACTACATGGTTGGGCTGAGCCGATCAGGGGATTCCCCGGCAAATCCCCAGAAACTCCAATATTCGTTGTTCTGCCTTCCCTCCCCCTCCCCCTCCCCCTCTCCTCCCACTCCCACCCCCTCTGCCCTGCCCTGCCCCCCCTCCTTTGTTCATGGTAGTGTAGGTGTAGATATAGATATAGGGAAATATTTGGAGGAGGCGGTCTGTGTGTGTATCTTCAAAGTGCGCGAGCCTGACGGGGGTCGACTAAACAAAAATATCCAAAGAAGTAAAAAAAAAAAAATGAAAATGAAAGAAAAAAAAAGGGGGGGAGAGGGTTCGAAGTTTTAGGGTCCATCCCCTTTTTCCCCAAAGACTTGGTGCGCGTTATGCCTCCCCCGGCCCCCCATGACGAGACATATACATTTTTTTTGTTTTTCATTCTCGTACACATAAAGACAGACACCCATATGAACTGCATGAACACCGCACCTGCAAACACGCGCGCCGTGAGACATGGTCTACAGAGTAAAAACAAAAACCAAAAGAAAACACAAATACAAAAGAATAAGACCAAAAAAAGAAAAAAAAAGGCTATCTTGACGAAAATTAATAACTAATCACAATCTTTCTTTTTCACCATCCTGAACACACACACACACACCCTGAACAAAAGAAAAAAACCCTTACAGGGGAGGGGACAAGGTGAGAAAGTATCGTAAGTATATCCCAGATTTCCTATTGACTTCGCTGCAGGAGGGGAAGCGGGGGGGGGGGGGGGAAAGAAGTCCCAAATCATGGGCTGGATTCACGCCATGACCAACGGTTGAGCCCACCGACCGGCATAGAACCGACCCTAATCAACAAAAACCCAAAAAAGGAAGACCGAGAGTAAGAGAGTAAGAGAGTAAGAGCAAGATCAACCATTAGAAAAAATGGAAAATAAGAAAGAAAATGTACCAAGAAGGAGAGGGGAAGAGGAAGGGAGGGGGGCGGCAGCGGTGCCTGAACGATAGAGAGAGAGAGAGAGAGAGAGATAGAGAAACAAAAAAGGGTTGTTGGCGGCATAAATTGGTCCTTGTGCGATGTCCGCTGGAAAAAGCATACACACACACACGCACATACATCCATCTACATACATGTACATAGCATCCCATACCCCATACCCATACTCATACTCATACTCATGCTCATACTCATACCCATACCCTACCCTACCCTACCCTGCCCTGCCCTGCCCTGCCTGCCCCTACTACCGTGCATTGCATGGGGGTACGTAGTGTGCAGACAGAAAGCAACAAGGTAGTCTAGGTAGGCGGCGTAAACAAAGTCAAGGCTCATAGCGTGATTCCAAGGTTCTTTTTGGGCCTCCATGGCCTCCCTACCTTAGTCCTCTAGGTGTGGTTGAAAAGGGGGGAGGGGGAAGTCGAGTGAGTCGAGGGGGTCGAGGGGGTCGAGGCCAGTCTCCCGGCATTAGAGCGACGAGTCAGAGAAGGGGAGGGCGAATAGGGAGCTGCGAGGACGAGGCAGCCCATTATCCATTCGACAAATCGTTGATGGGCAAGAGCAAGAGAGAGTTGCACTCTCTGGTCTAGCCCAAGCAAAAAAAAAAAAAAAAAAAAAGAAAAGAAAAAGAAAAGTCAGAATTTTCTTCCCCAAGCGTCGCATCGCAGCTGTCTACTAATCTCCTCAGTGTCGTACGGCCCCCCTGGATCCCCTCTGTCGGAGAACGAAAGAATGTATTCAGTCGCTCGCTGAAGGGAGGAGAAGGAAGGGGGCGATAGGGAGGGAATGATAAGGAGGGGGAGGGGGGCCAGGACTTCTCTCGGACTTGATATGACTGGCCCAAGCTACCACCTGCCGTGCTATGTGATGACCTTGTATTTCATGTACTCATGTCGTAGCGTAAGGAATAAGGGAGGGGGCGTGTGGCCCAGCGACGTATCTCGTAAAGCCCCCCGACAGGGCGGCAAATGAAGGGAGCGTTATGGCCCCAACGCCGGTGTCCCCCTATGAGAATGGCCGGGATTATGTCTGCGTATCTAGTGTACATATGCATTGCGGTCCCAGGGCAAGAGTCTAGGGATTAGGATTAGGGTTGATTGTTTCGCGTGGACTAGACTTTGTTGAATGTCCCGCCGTAGCCACGAATGCAGAGAATCCCTCTCTCTCTTTCTCTCTCTCTCTCTCTCTCTCTCACACACACACACACCCCCGAGTCGTCGTACGGCGTTATTGTATCGGTAGGCGTTTTCACTCCCCCCCTGGTATTCCCCAGTGGAGCGTCGCACTGGGAAAGCACAACAGGGCACGGTTTGGCCGTCAGAAATGCCTCTTCCCTCTCCTTGGGGATGGAGCTCGCGCGTCTCTTGTTTGTATACCCTACCTCTCAACCGTGTCAGCGGCACTCGGCGTCGGTTGTTCTCAGAGACAGAAGCAGTCATATTCGACAGGGCTCATGTTGGCCGTTCTCTAGGAGGTGCATGGTCGGCATGGTCGGCATCATCGGCATGAACGGGATATCGCGTTGTCGTTTCGTAAACTTCTTTTTTTTTCTTTTTTCTTTTTTCTTTTTTCTTCCTTTCTCCTTTTGGGGTTTCTTCAGTTTATTTTCCTCTTCATTTGAAGCACTCCTAAGAGTACCTATTAGGTGTCAGTGGAATCACATGAAATGCTCGCTAAGTCTTCCATTCCCAACCGCTGCCGTTTTGGCCGTGAGTTAGAATCACCCCATACGTGCACCATACAGGTTACAGGCTTTTTAGTTTGGGTGCATGCTTGCTTGCCATTGCATCGTGAGGAGTGCCGTGTGGGATGGCGTAACAATACTCGGCACCGACATTTTACAAAACATAAAGATAGAGATAAAAATAAAGATAAAAAAAACAAAAGAACAAAGGAACAAAAACAAACACCCCATGGCGAGACGTTTACAGAAATGTATGTCATGGCCATGGTGATACCCCCCCAATGCGAGGAGGCACATTCCTGCCTCAGGATGATGGGTCTAATCAAAGAGATAGTCTCAAGTTCCCCATCGGAAAACAAGCCAAGGCGCCTCGAGAACAAAAGCCTCGGTCGAACCGCCCTCACAGCGTGACCTCGAGACGCCTCTTGCAAGGTTAACCTTTCCCATTGGGTGTCGCCAAGTAGCACAAATCTCCAGGCGAGATTGCCATCAATCGGGCTTGCATTCCGATGTTGTCGCGAGGCCCCGTATTGAGATCCGTAGTAGAAAGTTGGGCCGTCCACCCAAGTTCTAAAACCCCCCCAGCTTGACACGAGAGCGCTTCTCGTAAGTAGCATAGAGAAAAGGAATATCTACTCCGGGGCTTCCCGTGGGTAGCAGGAGTCCAAATGGTAACCAAGAGCGCCAATTCCCGCAATCCTGATCCGAGCCAATAATACATTCTCGTTGAGAAGTATGTCAGCGTTGGTTCGATGCGCAGTGTAAACACGACGGACTGGTAGAGTATCTGATCACACCATACATGTGTAAAATGTATAAATTTATACAAGAAGCAAAGCTCGGCGGGATTCGAGTCCTCATATCTCATAACACTGGGAATCTTGAACGCTTTTCCATCGAGCGGCTTGTATATACTGCCAGTGCCGTTGTAGTAATTCGGTTGGCAGGCTGCTTTGGTCCGGCCAGCTCGGGTATATATCGGTTTTCATTCCGCGTATCTCATTTCTCGTCCCTACCCTCCTTGACGTTTTCCGTTTTCCATTTCCCGTTTTCCTGATACCGTCGTGATTTACACAACGATCCAACCGGCCATATCCTGCAGCCGAAGAGGATGGCTTAGAAATGGGTGACGCCATCGAACCAATATTCAAGTACCCAACCCCAAATCCCGCGAAACATACACACAAACGCAAGTTAGCATGAGAAGTGTTGAGCAAGGGGCCATAGCGGGAAAGAATAGAGAAAAGGCAGGAAATAAATGCCCACTAGAGGCTTTGCATGAGAAATGCAGATCTGATGGACGGCCGTATTCAAACCGGCACATCTTCATTACCAGCCGCTGCTAATTCGTATGTCCATATGACTGAGAACTCTGCGATGGGCTGGTCGTGTGAGGCTCTTGAGGCAAGCTGCGCTTCCGTTTTAGGCCGCCGGCTCCCAATCTGCTCAAGCTGTCAGGAGAATATCCTCCGCTTTTTTCGTTGCTGGGCTCATGCCCTTGTTCCATCGCTAAATGGCCTCCCCCAAAGGTATCCCGAATCGGCGTCCTAGAGCTTGAGCCTGGCATGCTTCCATGTAGAGCTTGGTTATACTCATGTGGAGGCGCAATTGGTGCATTCATATGAGGTACTGAATATTCTTGAATGGAATTCCTCATAGAGGGTGTTCGGGAAAGTGAATAGTCGATGGGCGCGGCTAGAGGAGCGACCGGAAAGCTGGTAGAGTAGCCCGATGAACTGTATGGTACCGTGCTTGTCGTTCGAGGTGTCGAAGCATGACTAAGTGGCTGCAGGCTGTGATTAGATGAAAAAGGACGATATTGATGTCTCAAGTCGAGACCCAGTGGTAACGTGGCCGAAGCCGCTCGCAGACGAGCTCGGTTTTGCGAGGGCTGTTGAAGGCTCGAATAGTTAATATTAGCTGCGGATGATCGTAATGAAGAAGCTGTCATCTAATTAGTCCATTGACATCATGGAGGATACATGCAGGAATATCTTCTCACTTGAATATGAGCTTGTGTCATAACCCAGCGGACCCCCAGCGTTGCTCCCGATTGGATCTGCTTGGTAGGTCGATCCTTGCCTCGTAGGTGCCCCGGAGCTACCACCACTACCAGAATAAGTTGCATAGCCAATGGAGCCATCTTTCCAAGACATGCTTGTTCGAAGCGGGGACTGCAGGCTATCGGTTCTTGGCTTCGAAATCGTTTCCCGGAGAGAAAGAGGTTGAAGAGGACGAATATGTTGCCGCGACTGCGTGAGAGACTGAACCCCTGAATCTAGGCTATTTTGCCTTGCAAACAGGTTTGCCCTAGAAGACCCGCTGAGTGGACTTGTCAGGTGACTCGAATAGTATCCTCTATCATTTGACGAGGGAGATAATGGGGAAATCATGTCGGAGCTGCTCATTGTTCCCGAGGGCGTGAACCCGATATTACCAAAGGCAGGGCTGATCCCCGTAGGAGAAATGTGATCATCGCCATCGCGCCTCATCGTGTCTACTAACAACGGTCGTATGATATGGTCCGTATAGGAAGATGAGCCGAAATCTACGGGTGGCGTGATAGGGGTTCCTAACGGATGCACTGCGCCGTAAGGAGAGTGCAATGCTTGAACATTATCGAAATCGTCGGGTACAGCACGCATTTTAATCATTCGGTCTCGATCGTCAGCTGTCATCCGTTTGATTTTAGCTCTCCTGTAAACTGTCAGAACCACGATGGAGTATAGTCGCCGTGTAGTCCTCACCGATTCTGGAACCAGACTTGAACCTGCCTGGGACTGAGGCCTGGAATCTCTCGCGATAATCGTTCTCGGTGAGCAGCATCTGGATGTGGTTGTTTGGCGAACTCGCTCATAAGGAATCGGGTCTGTTGATGGGTAAGCCTGCAAGAAGTCAGCCTCATCTAGAAAACTGGCGTTTATTATTCTCACCGAAATCGCTTCATCTTCCTCCGTGCAGCTGTTCGTTCGGCTGCAGTTTGTGGTTGACTGGGGTGTTCTTCGCCTTCGCATCCACAATCGCCGTCCCCGTGTATCATATCGTCATCATCCACCGTCTCGTCTTCTTCCTTGCTTAGAATAGTTTTCTCATTGCTTCCTGCACTGACGCCAGTGTTATGCCTCTGCTCTGTTGACGGTAGCGAAGCAGGCGGCGTCCGTGTAAGGGCGATGTGAGTAGCTTCAGCAGATGTAGTCGGTTCCTCATGGGGATTTTCAGTTTTAATCGTGTAGGAATCGCCTGGAACACCGGATGGCTGGTGTGTGGTTGAATCGGATTTAGGTTGTCGCAAGCCCAAGGGGTCTAGAGCACGACGGTTCCTTGGTGATCCCAGACTACCTGAGCTGGTCTGACCATGCGAACCTAGATGACTAGTCTGAGGGCCCGAAGAGCGATGCTGAGATGCAATTCCGTTGTTGTTGCTGGAGCTTGATACCTGCTCGAAGGACTGCCCGTATATGCTGCTATCTCCAGGGGGGAGATATGAATAATGACCCTGCCAATCAGGCTGCGTGGAGAGCGAGCTATCGTAACCGGACATGCGTGGGCTGGTGGGCTTATGGAAGGCGGCCTCAAATTTGTTGGACCAGTGGATCTGTTCCGGTTCGAAGTGCCTAGTAACGAGCATTGGGAAATATTCACGGCGAGCTTCCAATTTGATATAATCAGGCGGTTTGCTGCCGTTCGACAACCTTCAGTGTAGAGTTGCGGCAACAATAACAATCGACGAACAGCCTGGGTAACTATCATATAAGAAGAGCGCCGTGACAGTTTATTGAAATCTCGACTGTCTGCCTTATGTGTGTGTGTGCGTGTGTGTTTGTGTATGCGTGCGTGCGTGTGTGTGTGTGTGTGTGCAAATTTCAAGGGATAAAGCTGATTGGAGGGTGAAGCAGCAATAAATGAGAGGACAACTCTGCCAAAGCTCTCCAGAGAAGTGATGTTCAAGTAGCTGCTCCGTACAAACTAACAAATTCTCCTGAAAAAATGATATCGAATAGAGGTGAAAGGCGGTGACTTCAAGAAACAGAACAAAGTTTTGTAAAATGAAAGCCCGACTAGCCTCACCAAGCAGGAGGCGACGATGGTAGTATTGAGATATGTCGCCCAAATGCAAAGGATATTGATGAGGCTTTTCGGGACAAGTTACATATATAATGTAAATCTCCAGTGGTGGTGGGGTCGATCGCCTCGAAACGTCTCGACAGTGGCAAGTCCAGTGTTATGTATGGACGGGGCCTTAGAAGGCTATCCGTGGTTGCAGTAATGGCAGTTTTACGAGGAAGCTCCTTGCTCTTTAAGACGAAAAGAAGGTGGGATCAATACCGAGCGGTACCGTCTACTCTCATAGGAAAATACCTAGGGAGGACCCGGACGCGGAACAAGGGCAGCACAGACTTGGGCCTACATTGGAGAACAGTCCAAAGATGTGGTCGTTCGTTTTTGGTTAGCTCGGACAATTTGATGTATTAGCCAAAAACGGTAGCGGTATCAAGACAGACTGAATGACATTCTGACGTCCTGAAGGCCAGGTTTCCCCGAGGACCTGCACGGTATATGGCCTAGCCAAGGTCACAGTGAAGAGACCGTGTATGGAGACAGCTGAGGCACACACCCCGTGTCTGTCTTGAACAACAACCTCCGAATTCAAGCAACATCGGGGTGCGGGTTCTCGGCTGAATGGCTAATGCCGTGTCATGGTGGTGTGCTTAAAGGCCAACTGAAAGGCCATGCCATCGCGATCCCAGACGTTGGGCATATCATCAGGATCCAGGAATTGCAGCAAGAGTGAGCACAGGCACCTCTCGACTTGGGACATAAATTCAACAGGGGAAATAATCATACTGCTGTAACCAGGACAGCAGGTAATTGTTTTGAAGACGCACTATCAATACACCTGGAAAGGAGACGGAAGATACGAGGGTAGTGTACACATCTGGCGGTATGAGAACGACAAAGTACAACCCAAGGGCTGGGATATCCAAGTACCGCTTATTGGCTATGCATGATATGAAGTGCACAGAGGCGTCGCGGATGAACGCATGACCATAGTCGAGAGTGCTGAGGACGGGAACCAATGGAGACATGGATGGTCCTGGTGGTGGGTGTGTACATCTGAGCCTGCGGGGATGGCCTCAATACCTGCCTTTACTTGGGATTACATCCGAGTTGGTAGCGAGGCAGGCATGGCATGTAAGTGGAGTGGGCCACGAAATGCGCAAGGGGTGTTTGTTGTTTTTTCATGGTAAATTGTCGACACTAGAGGTGGCCGCAGAGAGCCAGCCATGAGGAGATCAAAGCTGAATATCGAAGGTTGAAGGCAACGCGTCGAAGGCACAAAACAGTGCTCCATATCGATGCCCTTGTAAGATGGTCGCGTAGTCGGTGTCTACACGCGGACCACGGCCCCAAGTGTATTCAGTTGGTTTGGCTTGCTTTACGCCTCCGCGATATCCCTCGGCAGCGCCATTGTCGTCACACAACGGCGTGAAATTCGAAATACAGCCCATTTTGTGAGTTGGCAAGCCAAGCGAACGGACTAATATTAAGCTTCATCAGGTCGTGACAGGCGGCGGCAGGCTAGGAAGCTGCTAATTTCTAGGGCAGTCGGCCCCAGTAGTGTAGAAGGGGGCAAAATTCTTGGTAGAGCTTGGCCGTCGTCGCAGGCACCGGAGCGTTCGTGGCAAATTGCTCCGAAGAGCCGTAGCGGGATATGGAGTTGTCAGAAGAGCTTGGTGGGGCCTAGTGCGACAGCATCAAACAGCTGCCTCTTTCATCATTTCCACGGAGGTATACAACTGTAACTATTTGTATCTCAGAGAGGTAGCACATGCCCATGAATTTCAAAACCGTGGCTGAGAACGAGCCGGACTGAGAAGAGTGAAAGAGGAGGGAGTGCAGGTGGAGTGACATTCTGTCAAGAAGTTGGGTTATGATAGGTTTCGAAGGAGCTCACGACATGGACCAGGCCATCTGTGGGAGATGAGATGTTGTGTGTACAAAACAAGAACACGCCACCTTAACCCGCTCAGCCCTGCCGCTGGGAAGGGCCATGATGGCGGTTAGTCGGCGCCGACACAGGAGCACCATCAGGGCCTCCCCAAAAGCTCGAAGGGGCTCGAACGGCCGACCCTGAGAAGTCCGTAAGTGACCTAGTTGCCAAGAATCCTGACGGAATAAGGTATAGATGGCTACAAAGCGCCCGTGTGTACATCTCTACGATGTACCGTAGACGCATTATGTGTGCCTCTGCAGCAGGGGTGTCAGCCCGCTGTGGTTTCAGGGGCACATGGGTATCTGAATGGGGACACACCATCGGTACTGTGGCGTGGTTTGACCACCATTCGAACCTCGCCATGGAGCTCGAAAAAAAATGGGAAATTGCGTTGATGACCGCTGGGGGTTTTATTGGCGCCTGCGAGACGAGACGCCGTCGTGCCGAGGTTTTGTTGAGAGTCTCTACCATTTTCGAACCCAGACAAACCGATACGCGGAGTTTGTATTGCATAAGTAGGTAGATAGTAGGGTTCTAATGGAGATAGAGAGCCCAGGAGCATTCCTTTAGCCATGA
Organism: Xylariaceae sp. X187; assembly: GCA_028637585.1. NCBI lineage: Eukaryota > Fungi > Ascomycota > Sordariomycetes > Xylariales > Xylariaceae > Xylariaceae sp. X187. The sequence goes on along the minus strand of JAJIZN010000002.1, from coordinate 1,014,336 downwards.
AACATCGATACGATTGACTATACGCGTGCCCTTGAGGGTCTACTTCGTGGTTAGCAAACATACGAGCAGGGGGACAAACTCAAGCTAAGACCAAGGGGTGATGCTCAGCACACCAAATGCAGTCTCTTCTGGTCAATATTAGCAGGAATGTGACAATTGTCTGGGTTATCTATCAAGACGAGGACGAATCAAAGCTCAACCAAGACAGCATGATGATAGGTAACCCGGTACTTGCTCATTACAAGGCCATGAAACATCTGTCGGAACCCGTCGATCAAGTAGATCTTTGGAATAATAGTACACTACCCAGATCAGAGAGGTGTGGGCTCCAAACCTTGTTATTTTCGGAGCATGCGCCGCAATAGCCGCCAGCAATTTAAGCGTGCAAACGGTATGGCATGGAAAGTGGAAAGAGAAGAAGAGGTACCAATGGCTGATGAGGAACCATATCAACGAAGGTCCAGTGAGTGATTGTACGATTGTACTCTGTACACTAGACACGTACCTTGAAGCACCGCACTCCCTCTTCCATCACTGTCGCCAACGTCATGAAGCAGAAGTATACCTACACTAGGTAGGATACATACATGGCTGTATGGGATGGCGGCACCCTAGATTCGAGACGGGGTACCTCGATAGATCGTATCTAGGTAGAGCCGGGAGGGGTGTGATTTCAGATCGTCGTCGAGAGGACCAGGTGTTGCGGTACCTGCATATCGGTGTATCGGCCACCTCCTCCGGAGAGAGGGAGGCGGAGCTCTGTGGAAGGCATTTCAATAGGTACACCGTGAAGTAGGTGCACTAGTAGTAGGCGTGTATCTAGGTATGTGTAGACAATTTGCGCAATCAAGGCACGAGCGTTAAGGGTCTAACGTCGCACGATGCGGGAGAATCTCGAGATGTCGAGATGTTGTGGGCGTAAACAAACTGGAGCAGACTGGATGGGAGTCTGGGGCGTCTCCGACTCTCCCCAGGTCTGCCGAACTCGTGGGTAGTGTCCTTATCAGCCTTCGCGCCAGCTGCCAAATAGCTGGGCGAGCCGATTTCCAGGTGAGCATCATTATAACAGGCTTGTGCCGGACCGTCTGATCTGTACTACCTCTACAGTGTACACACGATAGGTATTCCGACTTGTCACCTTATCTATCTAGGTAGGTTTCAGACTAAGCCTACCTGGTTAGTGGGGTTCTTAGCTCCGGTAGTTGGAATTGAATTTAAGTACGGACCCGAGCACATAACTACCTAGGTAGGTAACTACCGACTGTATACACCTACTTACTAGATATGTAGAGATCGGTCGCTTATGGCCGAAGACCAAAGCGACCGACTCTGGTACAATGTTATCTACTAGTAGAGGGTCGCTGCATACCTGGTACCTACCTAGGTATAGGTACCAAATGAACGCGAACAAACTCGCAGGTAATACTTATAGTGTAAGTAGCTGATAGCACATGACCCGTATCAAGTAGGTCCTTCGTGTGCCCCTCAGTTGAGCATGCAGCACAGGTAGGTAGGTACCTAGGTAGCATCTTGGCCTCTGAATCCCCCATGAAAGTGACCCAATCACAGTATCGAAACTTGGCACACAACATGGGGCCTAGGAGGTATCCCATAGAGACTGGAGCGAAGACTCTATAATATGAGATATCATCTATCAAAGCAACCATATCTAACGTTATCTAGGTAGAGAATAACGTTTGGATCTTGTTCACGGTGTTACTTGGGTGATCTTCTACCTAACTATCTGGTGTCCCAAATTATGCTCTTTTTCGGGTCCTCTTAACGAGCGTCAGTGCATTGTTCACTACGAGTGGGGACGCCAGCGCCAGTGCGTAATCGGCTTGCTAGCCAAGATACTATCACGGTTAGTCTATTTGTCGTTCGCTACGGACTAGATACTAGTTAGCGTTAGCGTATTTGAGTCTTTCTCGAATTAGGTAGGTAGATAGTGTACATACAGTCTGTACAGTCTGTGCGCACACTATTTGTATCCAGATTTCTTCCGTCACACTCTTCAGCAGAACATGCCTTTCTTCTCGTATCAACAAAACGGTCACCCACCAAACCCAACACCAATACCGGCTTCGCGCTCCGGGTGAAAGCGGAGCTGAATACCCCAATGAGCTGCTTGATATCTCTCATCGTGCCTGTGACAACAAGACATCGACCCGCGAGAAATGTCACACCGCCCGCTCGACAGCGTTGTTGAGGAGCTCAGGCACCTCAACTGAATACTACGTACCTATCATCCATTACATGGCATGACCGCGCTTGTTATCCTGCTACACTGGTCTACCTAGGTAGTCTATCTAGTAAGGAGCACTATTTAGTTGCACATGGCCCACGTGGCATATGGAGGACGACTTTGCGAAGGCTCGGAAATGAACACTCCTCCATAACGACACAGGTAAGGTAAGGTAAGGTAAGGTATACTAGGTATACTACATATGTGTTACTAGGCAGCATAAGAGACATCAAGGGCATTTGTGGGGGCAACGGTAGGCTGGTGAATTTGAATTGCCATGGGTTCTGCTAATTCGACGTTTCTTTCGGCAAAGTCAAAGTCCTCGACTCAACTTCCGATCGCTCCGGACGTGAAGTGATTTGCAGCTTATCATCCTCATTAATATGAGAATACATATCCGGAGACTCGCTATCTCTATCATTACACAATCTCCCTCAGTCCCCTATTTACCTATTCATAGACACAATCAAGGTGCCCAGACGCGATTTTAAGCTTAATGCTGTGTCAGTTTCGTTCTCGTCGCCCTATGCCCACCAACCAACCAGCCGGTTCAAGTCGAAGATTCTATCTTGGCTATTATTGTTGTGGATAGCCGAGATTTACATTTTCCAGAGCAATCTCCAATCAGCATAGGTACTTTAATGGTACCAGCGATGGAAACGGAACTAATCCATTATCTGGGACTTTTTTTTTCTTTTTTTCTTTTTTTTTTTTTCCTTTCCTCACTGCATTTTTAGGTATGAAATGCTCAAGTTCTGTCGATCCCAGCGTCAAAGACTCGGACTAAAGCTCTAGGTACTGCATTGTATACCTACCTACCTACCTATGTAGGCAACGAAACTCCGGATGATTGTTGTGGAGTCGGATATGATATGGACACCATGAGAAAACGACCCTTACACAAACACATTGTCCGCCGGAGGGCATCCTAAAGGTAGGCAGGTCGCCAGCCTGCGTGGAGGGGTCCTGTCCAGGGTCAGACACCAGCTGTCTATCAAAATGGGAAAACACTCGGTGAAGTTATCAACTGAGAATGAGTTAAATCTTCTATTCTCTACAGATACTACATCACTGGACAGTATGTGTATTGGCCCCAACTCTTCTCGGCTCATCGATGTGCAAGGAACGGCTGTATCCGGGCCCAATTGCCAGATTTCCCCTCTTGTTTTGACGTCTTCGTGCCTCTACATACCAATCCGAGAGCCTATCTTCTTTTCGTCGTAATTGGGGGTGGCCACCCACGTCAATCCAGAGTGGCCGCACATGAATATTTAGGCCTTGGCCGCTCCGGCTCGCATTTCCACCCATCACTCAAATCCCCGAGACGGGCTACGTGTCGTGCACATGGGCCTGTCGCAGAAACTGCAGCCTCCCAAGCTAGCAGACCTCATCGATGCCGATCGGACTCTCCTACTTGCAGTCTATACAGTCTGTACGGTCTGTACAGTCTGTACGGTCTTGTACAGTCTGTAGCTATGGATTCTCCAGAAACGTTGCATACCATAGTGGTCTTGGCAGACCATTTTTATGCACAGAATGACAAGGGCTCAACGGTTAAGCGGGATCACCGCCAGCCACGATACAACCCTACACGATGATCAGATACCTGCATTAGATATTCGCTATCTATCTGTCCTGTGCTCAGGATCCTGCATTCGTGGCTCTATGGGTCAGAGTTTTACCGATTTAATTGCTATTGGAGGGGGACATCGACCCAAATCAAGCACATCTTGCGCGCTGATTGCTTCGATTCGGCGTCGTGACGTATGATGATGCGACCGAAAGCTGAAATAACAGGTAGGCCATGTCCCGACCAACCAGCTGCTTTCAATCACCATATTGTAACTCAACTCGTCTTGCGGAACCACTCAGAGTCCTTTTACTTATTGCAGGGAGCCAGCCAAGAGTGGTATGCATCTGAGTGGCCCCTAGTCGCGGACACCCTCATTTACAATGATGTCGCTGGGGATCTTCAGATTCTCGTGATTAACATCCGAGCAGAATATACTAACCTAGGTTAGTGTATCCGCCGCTCTATTCCATTCAAGGGAATAATGCAAGCAAATCGGTTCAGCTTTTATATGCTTTTTGAAGTATCAGAGAAAACAGAGTTTTCCGTTGGCTAAATTTACCCGACATGACCCCTTCCTCACCGCCACCGGGAGGAGACGGAAGCAGTCGCTCTGTGGGGATGCCTATGAACCTAAAGGAAAAAAAAAAAAAAAAAAAAAGGGCTTGCTGCCCAAAGATTGCATCTTGAACGGGAGCTAATGAGCCTTCTCGCCTACTTACGGAGTCCATCTGGCATATGCAAAGATCGTCCGGAACGCTCAGCAGAGGCGGATCCTAAAACTGGGTGCCCATCGGTTATACGGTAGATATACAACGGTGAAGCCACAGACAGAGTAGAGGATTATTCCTCTTGTCAAATGACGCACCGGACTTCCAGCAGCCGGCCGTCTGGGAATTCCAGGTAGGATAGACCGCGCTGAGACGGCTTTGTGGCCCCGCCAAAGGCAGAAAGACGTAAAGTTGTTCAATGAGATCGTCAGTCCACCGCTGGCAGTAAGACCCAAGCGTTCACTGATAGGTCTTCAGGAGACTTATCGTCTTCAAAGACCTTGAAACATCCGGGGGCGTATCCTATCGGCAGAACGGTATGTCGAAATAAGTTGGTGATTTTCTGTCAGGCCGTCCACGATTGCTTAACCGCGCATCGTAACCTTATCGTAACCTTCATTGCATGTCATACTCTCTTCGTTGTCGTACTTCCGACTTGCACCAAACCATGAGCGACAGCCGATTACATGCATTGACTTTTGGCACGTGTGCCTCATCGACGCACTATCCGCGGGAGCCAGATTTCAAGATTTCACAGCACGAACATTCCCTATCACCGCTCCCGATACGATCCCAGCTAGCTCAGCGTCCCTCAACTAGCTATATCAACATAAATCCTAGCTTTCCAGCTTCCCATAGGCAGGGTAACCAAGGGGTCAGTCATACAAATACGAGCAACGGACCCGTTCAGAGAACGGACCCTAATCCCGCGCGTCCGTGGTTCCGTGCTTGCAGGTTCGAAGAGGAAGAGACCCAAGTCCGTCTCTGCTGTAGAAAATCTCGGGCCGACGACACATACCCCAGAGACGGAACCTTGTTGGAAACCTTGGCATGGCTCAGTACCGCGTACGAAGCTTGAATGATATTCAACCACCACGTCTAGACGATGGTAACAGACTATCATCCCGTATCATCCCGTATCATCCCGTATTGACTACGGCCTTAACTGGCACCTGCCAGTCTGTCGACCGAGCTACAAGAAGGGTTTCCGACAGAATCCCGTGCCGACGGAATAATACTGAAAACGGGCTGTCCCGCTTGTACTGCGACGGAAGCAGTGCCCCCCAACTCTCTCTCTCTCTCTCTCTCAAAAAAAAAAAAAAAAAAAAGACGACCTCGGGACTACGGATGTTAGTCCACAAGGTCGAACGACTTGAGTTATATCACAGCAAAACTCAGACTGCTTGAAAAGACTGCTGAGCAAATACACCCGCGTTCGGCAGCGTCCTTTTATTAAAGGCTCAGCACGCCGCACGATTGGCACATTACTATTCTTAGACTGAAACTTCAAGTCCCAACCCTCAACAGTCGCACACAGAGAACACCACATCCGTCTTCCCCTCCAAACAAGGTCTAGACATATTCGTTCCTGACATGCTCACCGTGTGAAAGGTGAGAGGTACAGCAGACCGCGGGGGAGAGCAGAGCAGGCTGTTGTTCTCTTGAGAAGCCCTGTCGTGTCATGGTCGGATGCGGCGTCTCGAACCTCGTCCGCGAGGACACACACAACATATCCAACTAAGCGTCCAAGAAGACCCCCCCTCGTCCCCGCGATAAGGGTGCGACGGGAAACCATGACAGGCCCCGACCAACTTGAACGCGGGTCGCTGCATTGTCTCTGTGTGATGCGTGACGTAGGGCCTGACGGATGCTGGGGGTAAACAGTTCCGTACGTGACCGTGAGAGGATCTACGAAAATTGATCATATCTCGTCTTGTCTCTTCGTCCCGTCCGGCAGGAATCTCTTCCCGGCTTAGAATACCGCCCTCCACATCTGCGTATCCAACTTAAAGGGTGAGTGTTAGCTGGCCGAACCCTCATCCTTTTTTTTAATCCTCTTTACGGTCTGCTCCAGGGCGGACGCGGCGCTTGGCGATGATGATATTGCTATAATGTTGCCTTGCTCAACACAACAGCACCACGTAGGTCTATCATACGCATGCACGTAAAAATTTTTCCAAAGGATACCAACGCCTGGAAACATGCTCTCGCAGTCCGTAATAGTATGTTAGCAACGAGCGTCGATACCTACCTGTAATATCACAAGCTTGAATAAATCATTATCCTGCTGCGGTTATATTTACCTTGCTCATTTCATCAGCCGTAGACACAACAACACTCTTACACCTACAGTAATCATGATTCACTTTTAAGAGTCGGCAAATTTTCAAGGAAAGAAACAAGACAATCCTTTCTTGTTATCTGTGAGTTCCTACCCTACAGGCTGATCCGTGACGAGCGCTGCCAGGAGACTCAAAGTGCCCACGCCGGGGATCACTGTGTAATAAACCATCTACATACAATGCCTACGGCAAAGTCTTCTTGTCTGTATTTCTCGTATGAGCCATGTATGTTATGTATTGTGGGTATGCATTTCCTTTCCCTTTGTTGATGATGAACAACGTCATATTCCTTCATGGAAAATACACGATGACCAGAACAACACAACAATATTAACGGCCAGTGATTGGAAATATCCCACCCTATTCCCCATCCATGAAAACCGTTAATGACGGAAAATGTTCAGTCGAGATGAACATGAGGAGTAGCGGGACCAATGGGGTGTCCATTGGTCTGGGGGAGCGCGGGGGGCTCAGAGTCGGGAGCCTGTTGAACAACGCCCAACTCTATGGCGTAAGTCGAGTGAGGAGTCCACTTGGCGGAGTCACGAATGGAACTCTCTCGGAGCATCTTGTCGATCTGTTCAAGGGTAAGGCCTTTGGTCTCAGGGACGAGGAACCAAGTGAAGATGAGGGCGACGGTGCAGAGACTGCCCCAAATGAAGAACACCTTGGCGCCGAGGTTGCCCTTATCTTTGTCGACCATGTATGGGGTGATGAGTCCAATGATGAAGTTCCAGAACCCTAGAGGTAGAGAGATACTAGTCAGCGACGATGCTCGCTCATTATCAAAAAGGAAAAAAAAAAGAAAAAGAAAAAAAAAAAGATTCAGGCCGAAAGAAAGGAAATTCGAGTGTATGGAAATGATGGCTGCTACGACTTACAGTTGCTGGCGGTGGATAGCGCGACGCCACGAGCTCTGGTTTCAAGTGGAAAGATCTCCCCAATGAGAACCCAAGAGCCGGGGCCCCAGGTAGTGGCAAAGAAGAAGATGAACAGACAGATGAATGCGATCATGACAGTGAGGGATGTGGGACCCTGAGAAACGGTTCCGACAATGGCAACGACGAACTGGCAGATGACCATTCCAGCAGCACCAAACAAGAAGAGCCGTCGACGACCCATCTTCTCAATCGCCTAGAAAGAGAGAGGAGTCGATAGGACATTGACCAGAGTGGTGATGAGAGAAATGAAGAATGGGTTCTGGATGGTTCCAAGATCTTGGAAACTGTTTGCTTGTTAGCAGGTCGCGAACTCGCTGACGAGGAAGGACTTGAAGATATTCCAGTTGCATTCAAGGGATATCAACATACTACCAAAAAAGTTAGCTGTGATGAACTCAACGTTTTGGGGTAAAGGATGTGCAGTTTGTACTTACCAAGGTAGTTCCAAAGTAAAAGACTAGATAGAGAAATCATGGTCAGCAATAGGAAATCTGAAATGGTTTATCGAAGCACGAAAAAGTTGAGAGAGAGAAGACTTACTGAAATTTACACCGGTCCATTGAGACATCATCTGGAGTGTGACGCCGAGGATCGTCCGCCGGAGGTTGCTCCAGCGATCACCTAGACGGCCGCCGAAACAAGCCAGCCAAGTTGTACGATAAGAACCATGAAGACCGCGTTCTCGTTCATAATTGGCCATAATCTCGGTAAGTTCATCCCGGATGTATTGGCTGGTGGCGGGCTGTCCACGAAGACGCGAAAGGGCGTGAGCAGCGAGACCAAGTTCACCGTTACGAACGTAGTATCGAGGAGACTCGGGAAGAAAGAACAAGCCAATACCAAGGATGAGAGCCCAGATAATCTGAATCGCAATGGGAATTTGAAAGGCACTGCTATCAGTTCGCTTCTCGGTGGCATAGTCGATGGCGGACGCCAAGAGGAGCCCTGGCAGGAAAGAGTGAGAAAAGTCGGCGATAGAAGACGCATGTTAGGAGAAGGGAGACCGCCAACGTACCAAGCGTTATGCAAAACTGGTATCCCGCGACGATGGCGCCGCGGACCTTTCGAGGGGCGATTTCGGACATGTACAAGATCAGCACTGCGCTGACTCCGCCGATGCCCATGCCAGCAATGGCGCGGCCAATGGTAAAGCCGAGTAAACCCGTGCCTACCAACTGGGCAAGAACACCGAACATGAAGAAAACACAACTTCCGATTACAGTGGGCCGACGACCGATACGCTCGGCGACCTCACCGGCAACCAGCGATCCTTCGAGGAAAACGGCGTTAGCAGATGGAAGGATAAAACAGCAAGGGAAAGAGATGGGTCAAGGGAAAAAGCTGGCTCCGGATAACGTACCGACCAAGGTGCCAAGAGACAGAAATGAGATGATTAAGGCCTTGTAAGTGGCGCTCAAAGTCGTTGCATTCGCACCTTCGATGTGCTTGATGAAAGCGGCCATACCAATGACACCATTGATATAGCCGCTATCATATCCGAAGAAGATTCCGCCGAAGGCGGAAAAGACACACATGAGGTACGCCTTTGCGGTGACAGGAGCCTCAATGCGGGAGAGGTCCGCTGCCAACTGATCGTTGGCAGACATGGCGGATAACACTTGCACTTCCTGTTAACAGAGGTAGTAACGTGTGCTGTCTAGAGATAGGTGAAGGATAAATCGCCTTGGCTTGAAGGCCAAGAAGGTTGGATAAAATCGCAACGAAAGACGGATGTTGATGAGTGGTGAATTGAGAAGTCGGGAGTAGGGGCGGAAAGGATGTGAGGGTACGGAGAAGAAGGGTGGGTGAAGGAGAGAAGTATTGATGGAGACCGGCGGCGTTTATATAAGTTCGTAAAATACCGGGACCCACTCTAGATCACTCGGTCAAAGACGCTCTTGCCGGTAGTAGTTCACTTGGGACGGGAAGGAAGGTGCGTCACGGATAGGAGGACGGTAGAGGCGCCGGAGTACCTTGTACCTAGGTACCTACTGATTGCGTGCCATGTCCATGTACCGGTATTATCGCTCCCATATGGAAGGCACGAGCTATCGTGATTCACTTGATGACTTCTCGGCAAGAGCGAGGGGCTACCGGCGAGATGCTACCGGTGTTCTATGCCTTCGGTCCTTATCCCTTATATCTGAATATCTGAATATCTGAATATACTGAATATACTGATACTATCATGATATCATCCTCCAACACGTCTCCCTGAGGCACACCTATACTCGAGCTGCTTCGGATAGAATTGGCGTTCACTCAGTATCTTGCCCAGGCGTCTAGACGCGTTATCTTATGTTGCTTAATTTACGGCACTCGAGAAGAGAAGGTATGCGTACCTAGTCATCCGTTTACATTAATCACGCTAAGCCCGGGATTGTTGGCCTTTATATCCTTACCCGACTACACCGGGATGAGATCATAAAGGGGCATGAGAAGACGGCAAGGTCACGCAACAAGACATTTAACACATATAGACTAGATAAAGGAAAACGAAAGGGCACAGTTGACGAAATGTTTCTCAATTCTGACCGTGCCGTAGCACTACAGTCAAACTATGTGTACATAAAGACAGGCAGTGCAATGCCGAACATGCTTGTGAGAGACCAAGCTGCTAAAAGTACAGCGGCCCTCACGACGTGGATGATACCTCAGGTATGTAGCCCCCCTATCGTGAACTCATCCTTGTCCTCTTTGTCCCGTGTCAACGCCCGTGTTGTGTCTAAGTAAGGGGAAACAAACCCAAGTCTGGCCACCGAGAACACCGAGCAAAATGCACGAGATACCACGTCTCTCGCTCCCATACCAAATTTCAGTTGGAAACAATCAGAGGACGAATCAATCATAATCAAATAACCAGTTCCCCAGAGGCTCTGACCATTGCCTCACAATGGAAAAGAAAAGAAAGAAAAAAAAGGGGGGGCTGGAGGGCTTAGCCCACACAAACCCACTCCGCGAATACACACCACCGAGCGGTGCGGTCTGCAAGCACAAGGCCTCGCCATAAACCACGTTCCGAGCATTTAATAATAGTCTCCCAGGTTCCCCCATCGCTCACCTCGTCTTCGCCGTTGACGTGACGGCCGCCAACACCAATTCCTCGTCGTTCTTCCTTCCTCATAAGTCGTAGGATCTTGCCGCCCGGGGTTTGGATCGCCAACTTAGCAGGCTTCTTTCCTGCTATACTCCCTGTCGCGGAACTGGGCGCTGATGCAGCAGCACTGCTAGTCATGCTCATAGCGCTTGTCGGCCGCGTAATGGGAGTAGGGCTTGTATGGCCCGGGTTAGACGTGCTGTGACCTAGGCTGGACGGGTGTTGTCGAATGGCGAAGACGAACGTATTATTCAGAGCCAGGCGCTGGCATTGTGGCTGCACGACGTATATGTCGTGACGTTGGGCGTGAGGCGTCGGGTGGCGCGTGACGAACTCGTATGGTGGATTCTCACCCGTGTGGATGATTGGGATGGCAAACGCGAGTGGATGCGGGATATCCTTGATGCTGTGCATAAGGCCTCTCTTCCCAGCGTACACTTTCAATATACCCGTGCCCTCATCGCCAGGGAGGAGGGCCTTCACGGTGTAGCGTTTTATGCCGTTATACCATTCCGCCTGTGCCAGAGCGCGTTTCTTGACCACATCACCACTCTCGAATAAATCACCATCCGTGTCGCGCGAATAAGCCCGGACTTCGACCTCGGCAGCTACCTCCACGTCTTCCGGCACATTAAATTTTATATGTAGCATTTCCAGATCTTCGATCCGGGTAAGCGAAGTATTATAGTCCACCATAGCGATGGAGTTCTTGAAGTAAGGCGGACAGGCACCAGGTAAGTTCAGCAGGGTCTCATGGGCCACTGGCGGGCAAATGTGCTGCTGTTCATGATGTTCTGGGATATGCGTCCAGCATAACTCTGTAGGTCTGGGTAAGAACCACCAGAAATCTGGGCTTCCGCTGCTGCAATTGGAATACAAGCCACGACGGGGATTAGAGGGGGTGGCAAGGCAACAATCCATCATTCGCCATTCGTCGTCAACGAGAACAGCATTCCACCAATGGTTTGATCGAGGCATTATGTTCGTTTCGGGTATCTCGCCAGGTGTTTTGAGGTATCCTCGAACGATCTCTGAGTGAATACCAATAGCTGCGCACATCTCATGTACTAGAACAGCATATTCCTCGGCGCATCCTCTCTTTGTATGAATCACCTGCCGCGTGTCAACAAAGTCGGCATCGAAGTCTTCCTCCCAATTTATCTTTTCGGTGACCCAGACGAAGATGGCGCGAAGACGTTGTACATCGCTCCTATACGGCCGGCAGACGTAAGTTGTCGCCAGTGTGACTGCCGTCGTCATTGGCGGTAGGTTGCTGACGAAGCGCGAGTTCTTATCAACTTGGCTGAAATTCAGGGATTGATAGTTGAGCGGTTGCCGAACTGGGTGTCCGTCCGCGCCTTCGTCTCCTTCCACGCTCTCATAAAGTTCGTCGACAGGATCTATTGCGGGATAATCCATCATCTGGCAGCGGTCACGTCGCTCGTTCCGCTCATTCTTGCTCAGGGTATTTGATCTATTCACGTCTTGCCGCACTTGGACCCAATCTATGCCGCCGCTAAGTCCGGTATCGCGAGTAGCTTCTCGGTTGAGGTTTGGTGTACTAAGACCACCTGCAATTGCCGTGACGCCATCGGGCCCCTTGCGCTTCGTGGGCGATGGTGGCAATGATCCGGGGCCGGTCGCTAAACTACTTCGACCAGAAGCGACGCCGGTCTTCGTTGCCTCCAGGATTCTTTTTATGAAATTCGCCTTTTTAGGTTTCGTTACGCCTGGCTGAACAAGACCACCGACAGGGGCGATCCCTTCATCGTTGAACCCGACTTGTGATTGCGGTCGTAGAGCAGAAGTAGAGTGACTGGGGTGGTAAGATACGCCGGTGAATGGCGTTACTGGTCGATTTGGATCCCAGTCTTCGTCGCCCTCCCTAAAGTCCATGGCACTACGAGCCCGGTTATTCTTCCTGGCTAGACTACCTGCACTCGTAGCACTGATTCCACCAGCAGAAGTTCCACTCATCAAACTACGATGGGTGCTCTGCGTGTTTGTACTGGACGATGTCGCGTTGCTTTCTTTGCCGGAAGAAGCGTTTGTTGAGATGGTTTTTGTTGTCGCCGTTCTGCCAAGAAATCCGACATCAAAGGTCGACCTTTTCCTCTGGAGGGTACGGTCAGGACGGCCTTCATTGCCCATAGACGACTTTGGTCGATTTACTTGATAGCTTTTGAGCGGCGGAAGTGGCGCCATATCCGGATCGTAGTTGATAGCCCCAACACTTGAGCTATGCTGATGCATTTTTTGGAGGCGAGTTTCCATCCTTTCGACATAGCTGTCCAACTGAGGAAGCGGATGCTCCTCGCCATGCGTATCGTGAACGTTCTGACGTGACTCGCCACCGTATGATTCGTAGCCAGAATCCTGATGCGTAATGCCTGCCGCCGCCTGTAAGCTTGTCAGCTTCTTTCGTGACCGACGATGAACAAGGTCGAAGGACTCCGGAGACCACGGATCGAAGGACGGCTCGGTAGATCCAGGCTGAGCCGGCGAGCCTAAAGCATCCAGTTGTTCAATTACATCATCCATGGCTTCACGCAAGGGTGAAGGGGTAAATCCAGCGCTAGCAGGAGATGGCGGTACGGGTGAAACCGCCCGTGGCGTGTGATATCCCTGTGTCTGGGGTCGGGTATTGTAAGAGGCATTCGAACCGCCTCTTGTGAGAAGATTCCGATGAGGTGGTGGAGCAGGAGGGGGCGGCGAGCTGTTCTCAATGCCCGGTCGGTAGGGCTTGTAGCTAAATGAGGGAGTAGGCGACGGCCCTCTTGGGTCATAGTTCTGTGCCGGTGCCGGCGCCGGTGCGGGCGACGGCGTCCGAGTTCCGTAGCGATGTGTGGGTGGCACTGGCGATGGTGCTCTAGGATTGTAACTAGGCACATGTTGCGGAGCTGGGGAGGGAATTCTCTGAGTAAGACTGAGTGAGTGCGGTGGAGCGGGAGAGTGAGATCGGGAATAATATGAGTTAACGGGCGGTGCGGGTGACGGAGCTCTCGGGTTGTAGCCGGCATTTTGTGGCGCAGCCGGGGACGGAGCCCGATTATGGTAGGAATGATCAGGAGGTGCTGGCGACGGCGCTCGTTGGTATTCATGGCGAGGAGGCGCTGGGGATGAAGCCCTTGGGACATATTCTCGACTGTGTGAAGGCGTATGGCTGATACGACTTGTCTTGTCGCGACTAATTCGGAACGAACTGGTAGAGTTTTTTCTCGGAGGCGTGTTGGAAGGTTGCCGTATTATCTCGGGCTGCTTTGCGGTCGTGTAATGAGGCGCCTTGGCATATGCCTCAAAGGGTTTGCGAAAGGGCTTCGACTTTGTCTTCTGCAGACTGCTCGTCGGACTCGGCGTGTTGCTAGTGGCCAAGGGACTTATTGATCTGCTGATGGGGCGGAAATCATCAGGTAACACCTCGACAAAATTGGATGGAAAGACGCCAACAGTTTTGTTACGCCGTAACCTCCCGGTCCACCATGAACCATCGCCAGCATTCAGACATTCGATCAAGTCCCCCTCAATGAATCCTAGATCTCGCGAAGACTGTCACATAGAGAGAGTTGTCAGTGTATAGGCCGCGGTGCTTCGGGAAGAAACGAGGAATACTAACCTCTCCACCCCAAGAATAGACGGCCCTACACCAGCACGGGAAACGTGTGGGTAGAGGCGGAGGCCCTGGAACCATAACGCCTAGCTTTATCCGTCGACAGCAATGTCCAGCGCACGACAAACCACCACAACTCCGAATCGACTATACGCCAGTCCAGTCTCGTCGCCTTAGTCGGACAGAAATTTTTGCTGATCGTAGGGTGGTTTCGAGGTCAAACGACCAGCCAGGACGTCGGAAGCGGTGAGGGTATTCGGAGGGGAGCAAGCGAGCGATAGGCCTCCGGAGCGAGCGTTGTTCTGTATAAAAGATGTATAGGATTGGTGTCGCGATATGACCGCTTCATTGGGTATTAATAACGAGAAAGACGACAAGATGGGAAAATCAAAGTCGGAGGCTAAAGCAAGCATAAGCAGAAACTCGGTCGAACACAGATCAGCTACTGCGCAGGTCATCGCTACCTCTGCGGATAAGTCTACAAGCGATTGATTCCGTGAATGGTTTAGTCACCAGCAGACATGGCGTGTGTGGTATGGGCGAATAGGTAGACCTTGGGGGGGCAGGTCGATAGATAGGTAGATAGGCAGTTAGTGGTAGGGATGTCACTTGGTACTCTTCCAAACAGAGGGGTCCTATTTATGGTTGCCCAGTAACGGTGGGCTCAATGGTGAGCATTGGTAAGTGGGTCTCCCGCCGATCGGCACCTGGTAGCAGGTACACCACGTGCAAGGTATCCATTGCCCGGTCCCAGCCACTTTCATCACATTCACTGCGCAGGCCGGTACTCCATTGCGGGTCCAGGCTCGAGTACTCGCTACATCTCGCCCCATCGAACTGCACTAGATACCAACGCCAAACTCCTGTATACTTACACTATGTCTGGCGCCTAAGGTACGTACGCTAGACTGCCTTAGTGGGAAAGGGTAGATACAGTACCGCTTCCGAGGAATCGGGGGATCGAAACCGTTGACATCTTGTATGTAAGTAGGTATTAAGTTATAGTACAGGCTGTACTTACTTACAGACTACACGTATACCGTCTGTCGATAGACATTGATTGTTTCCCTCCCGAAATGATCACCGTACAGGGTCTAGACGATCCGGGCCCTTGTAGCGCACCCAAAGTATTACAGAATCTCGGTGTGTCAAAAGGTGGTGAATGGACGCGAAAGTAAATAAAAGATCTCCGCCTATTCCAGACAATGCATTGGGTACCTGCATAGTACGGGTTGGACTGTGCAAGATCACATCAGCAAAAGGAGACGACAGGCAAATTGGCAGTGTGATTCGACTTACCCTAGCAGGCAGGTAAGCGCCTCGAGCTACCTCGTATGAGGAACCAACAAAGTAGAGTCGACTTTAATTCATGGCCGCTCATTGGTCCGGACGGTAGGTAATGGAGTACCATTGGAATTAAACGCCGATAAAACCTTCAGCTGAAAAGATCGTCATTGTACTAAGTAGGTAGGTAGATAGATTATACTGTGCACACTGTGCCAGCTACGCTAGGCCATCTTTCCCGCTCCCGTTTCAACTTTCAAGGCCCAAGGGAACTACTAGACTCTAGTAGGTACCTAACTTAGGTAGTCCGTAGGTCGGTAACTATCGTATTTACCGTGTTTACCGTGTTTACCGTGTTTACCGTTAGTTATGGGAATCTAGTTTTACCGTTGTTCCCTGACAACCACTTTCGCCTCCGTTATGGAACCCGAGGCCTATTGACTTGACTTGCTGCATCTTGCCATCCCGCCGCCATTTCTTTATACCCGCGTACACTTTTTACCGGTATTCTTTCGCCAATGGACTCGACCGCTGCATCCCCCCTATACGTTGCCGCAATCTCCTATGCGGACCTCCGTTGAATTTTTTATCATCCTGAATCCCCGTTTTATCGACCCTGCGGCCAGATCCCGTCCCTGCTCCCGTCTTTGATCCTGCATCACGCGTTCGGTGCGCACCCGTGTCTCGAGCGCAGTTGTCGCAGTTGTCGCAGAGTTGCTCTACGCTTTGCTAGTGCAGTCAATCGCTATTTCTCGAGTGCGGATTGCTTCGTTATAGTCGCCTGCTCGGTCCGGTCCGGTCCGGTCTGATTCGATTCGATTCGATTTAAATTAGTTGGGCATTGTTGCAGGACACCATCGCCCGCGTCACGATTCCTTGCCAACATGGCCGACGAAGCCATTGCTGGTCACTACCAGGTTCTGGAGGAACTAGGCCGTAAGAGAAGCCCCGTTGTGATACTTGTTTATTGAAAGACTTGGCCGTTGCTGCGCATGAGTGGTTAGATGCTTACCTGGCTCTAACGAATACAGGCGGTAGTTTTGGCATAGTCTACAAAGGCATCGAGAAGGCAACCGGGGAAGTAGTAGCCATCAAACATGTAAGTCCCCTTTCTATAACCTCGCACCTCTTCCCGTGAATAGTGAGCCGTGAAACGCTGACCCAACTTCGTTTAAGATCGATCTCGAGTCGACCGACGATGATATTCAAGATATTCAAGCAGAGATATCAGTACTGAGCACGTGCGCCAGCTCCTACGTCACGCAGTACAAGGCAAGCTTTCTCCGTGGAAGCAAGCTATGGATCGTCATGGAATATCTCGGTGGTGGCTCGTGTCTTGACCTGGTATATTACCCTCCTCAAATAGTCTCCGCCGTGTGGTCTTTTTCCTCTAATACTGCCGTTCTACACAGCTGAAACCCGAGCCCTGCTGTTTTAATGAGCCGCATATTGCCATTATCTGCCGCGAACTCCTCCGAGGCCTCGAATATCTCCACGCCGAAGGAAAGATTCACCGAGACATCAAAGCCGCGAATGTCTTACTGTCGGAGTCGGGAAGGGTGAAGCTCGCTGACTTCGGTGTCGCTGCCCAGCTTACCAACATCAAGTCTCAGCGCAATACATTTGTCGGTACCCCTTTTTGGATGGCGCCGGAGGTTATTCAGCAGTCTGGCTACGACTTCAAGGCCGATATCTGGTCTTTAGGCATCACGGCTCTAGAGATGGCATACGGAGAGCCTCCCCATGCGAACCTACATCCCATGAAGGCCCTCTTCCACATCCCCAAAAGCCCCCCACCCAGGCTTGAGGGAAACTTCTCCAGGGACTTTAGGGATTTTATTGCACAATGCCTCATGAAAGACCCAGAACGCCGGCCTTCGGCCAAGGACCTATTGAGACATCGATTCATCAAGTCTTCGGGCAAGAGCGAGGCTTTACAGGAGCTAATTGAACGAAGACGGAGCTATGACGCTACCAAAACGAAAAAGAAAAACCGGCACTTCTATCAGGAAACCCTGCAAGATTTCTCCCCTAAGACTGAACAAGATGAATGGGTCTTCGACACAGTAAGATCGGCCATGCCCCAAAAGCCCGTGGTGAAGTCGCGAAAACCATCGTCCATCTTCTCTACTGAAGAGGCTCTGCGCCGGATGGACCTGAAGGATGGGCCGCTGCAACCTTCGTCCCCGTCCACTGCGACCATGCGGAGATCTACCGCAATAAGGCCATCTTTCACGGCACAGACGTCTGACCATAATGGATCTGTTCGCGGCCCGCCTGCCCCGGCCTTGCGGCGCCCACTTCAACCGGACATGTCATTTGGTAACTCGGGCTCCTCACAACATCTATTCCAGAGAGTATCATCCGATGGTTCTAGCTCTGGCTTCGCTTCTCCTACTAGTCCATCTGATGATACCAGGGATGAGAATTGGCACCCCAATGCGGTCGAGGTAACTAGCAAAGAGGCGATCTTGGGTCGACGGTTATATTCGAAAGCGCTAGACCCTACCTTGGCAGAACTGCACGCGCAAACCTCTAGCTTCGTCAAGAGAGAAGCCCTCGCCAAACTCTCCGAAGCCTTTGCCACACTCGACGCTGTCGACCCGGAGGGAGCATATCATCTCCTCCGTAACCTCAACGCCACAATCGTGCAGGACAAGAAGCTGTCCAACGCATTCATCTACAGCACGGGCGTCGACAAAAGCCCCGCCGACTCGGGTAAACCGCAAGGCACGGTGATCATTAAGAGTGCACCAGCCAACAGCACACCCTCGAGTCCATCGAAGCTTGTCATGGTAGCTGGCAATCCGCATCTGAAGGGTCATAGAAGACGCCAGAGCGCTGCGTTGGTAAATGGCAGTGGTGCCAGTCCCGATAAGGCTGTTGCGAGACATGAACGAGATGCAGAGAAGGCAGCGTTACAAGCCAAGTACCCCGGTCGCGAGTCCCAGCCGGGCATGGAGCATTGCAAGCAGCTCTCAGATGTCCTCTACACTAGGTGGGTAGATGGCCTGCGGCTGCGTTGGCCTGGAGCATGAACAGTCAAGCTCATATCCGATGCTTACGCGCCTCGCATCATACCTTTCGACGTATAGCCGAAAGATCAGTCCGGGGAGGTTTCTCTAGAAAGGGAGACCAGAAGGTCTTAATATCGGTGAGACAATGTACAAATGGAGCCGGAGTCGCGAGTTGCCACTACGCACTCGTAGTGTGTGGCCCCGATTTCTCCTACTCTTTGCTGGCGATGGGGGGCGTTTTGTGCTATCTGCTTTGCTGTTCTTGCCTGCCTACTTGTGCTTGTTGCTTGTTTCCGAGGAAGCCTGCGGGAAATGGTAATTTTACTCCAGTCTATGGATTCGAGGGATGGATGGATGGATGAAATAATGCGAGAAATCCTTTTTCAAACGCCCGGTAACGATCAACGATCTTGGTCTTTTTCTTCATTAATCAAATCATGTCTGCATTTTCCGGTGTTCATTTGTTTGTTTTTTTGATTCCCGACCCCGGACCCGAGCCTTTTACACGAGCCCGCCTGTACGAGAATCGAGAGGCTCTAATCAACGAGTGAGAGAGCACCGATGGGTTCTGGGGTCGGTCTTTTCTCTCTCTCGAGCCCCCCCCCCCCTTTTTTTTTCGAGGTAGGGGACCTGATCGGAGCGGAGAGCAAAAGATGGAGCGGAGTGAATGCCCAGATCGGATCGGTAGACACGCCCCAGATGCCTTTTTTTTTTTTTTTTTCTTTTGGTCTACCTCCGGGATGTGAGAGGAATAACGAAAGGCTCGATAGATAATTGTGGGCAGTATGTTTCAGAACTTCCAAGTTAATCGAACCAAAGCGCACGCACACGCGCGCGCGCGGGGAAAAGAAAAGAAAAGAAAAGAAAAGAAAAGAACTTAAACTTATATAATTAGTGGGGGATTAACGATATGTATACATCATGGTTAACTTGAACAATGAAGAAAGAGTATGTCATATTATTTATGTTATAGTTAGTTATACGGATCGCGTGACGTGATGTGATGTGTGGGTGATGTGGGAGACCTTTTTGGGGGGGGGATCGATATTCCCCTTCGTATCGACAAGTAAGGCAAAGCATCGTCGATTTACGGACGGATAGTGAATCCGATGCGAGACGAAATGTTCTCTAAGGTTAGATAGATAATAGATAGATACCCTAATTTTGGACCGGGGATCCATGATCCCGAACCTAAGTAAACCACGTCAAAAAGGTCGCAAAGGTATCCGATAAGTCTAAGAGGTATCTAAGTAGTTAACTCCTTACATTTGACTCCCAAATCATGTATCGACTAAGTAGATACAGTCTGTAATTACCTGCCATCCCCATGACAACCGTCCGGCATCATTGAACCAGAAAGCCCCTCGTGACAAGCAGCTCCCGTATCCAGCTCAACCCATGGAACGACGCCGTTTTCCAATGTAATTATCAATTCACCACACATCCAGCATGAGTAGACTCACGTGAATGAACAACAGCCAAAACAATGTAAATCAGATAAGCCGAATTCCCTCTATGCCTAGGTATCTTATGAGACAGGGTGTTCAGCCGCCGCATGCTCATGTATCTTCTCTTCCACTTCCCGTCCCTCATCGCCATCGTCCGGTATACCATTATCCAGCGGCGCTTTCAGGAACCCCTTCCTCTCGACTTCCCGAATAGCCTGTAAGAAGCTCTTGCCCATCATGATGTAGCCCTCATTGGTCGGGTGGATCTGATCATGTCCGATATCCTCCAGTGTCGGGCGACCCGGCTTGCCCTGGCTGGGGTGCATTTCGGCCAGAGCCACTTTCCTCTGCTCGCGCTTCAGGTCGTCTGCTACTTGCCGTATCTGATTATTCGCGTGAAGAATGCAAGGCTCGACCTCGGCATTGGGCGTCGTGGGCAGCGTTGACAGGATCACCGTAGCCAGGGGCGATGCCTCGAACAGGGTATCGATCAACCTCAGCATTCGCAAGCCGATATTGTCCGGGTCATCTTTCTGGAAACAATCGCTGGTGCCGACCTGTACGAGGATGAGATTAGGCTGTAAAACCGGCACGGCCTGCTCTGCGTGAGGCTGTATCCTCCGAATCCTGTGGGCTCCGTAGCCCTCGACATCGTTGTCGCCCCAGTCACCGAAGCGGTTGAAGCCCACGCAGTTCACCGGGTTTCCCCAGTTGGTGAGCGTGTCGCGAACGTATTTCCTGTAGCCCCTGTCCCCCGTCGACACCTCGCCGCGAGTAATCGAGGCTCCAAGAAACATGATGCGTAAAGGTATGCCATGCGCGACAGGCCCGTCTCGTTCCTTGGGCGAGTAGCCGTGTTTCAACTCTTCCTGGTTGCGCCGGTATGAGTTGATATCGATGTTGTAGATGACAAGACCTGTCCCGTTTCGAACCCAGTCAGCCAGGCCTGCTTCTGGACAGCCTACTTACCAATCAACGTCAGGCTCAACGCGAAGGCTGGCAGTAACCGGAAGCGGCCGAGAAATACCATTGTGATAGACCGAGAACCGTCTCTCTCTCTCAGGATGCGAGGCGTGAATAGTTCGAATAGACGTAAGCTGCTAGAAAGTAGGTACAATTGCAGTCCAGAACGCCTTGATCTGCAGGGCGCCGTTCCAGTTTATATTCTCCGGTCGTAAGCTGGATGAAAAAAAAAATAAAAAACAAGGTTTATAAAACGCCTTCTCCGCGTAGCCGAGATTCGATCTACAGCCAGTTGAGAAGAGTGTAGTAAAGAGAGTATCTTAACAGCATTTGCGAGGGTGAACAGCTTACCGGGACATGAGAAAGACAGTTCACTAGGTTACCTTAGTAGGCAGTATATAAGTAGGTAGGTAGGCATCTATCCAGACTCTATCTAATCTTGAGTTAACCTTTTGTTTGTTTGGGCGCAATACGATGTAGTTACATCATTTAGCTCCCATCAGATGTTCTGGCCAGTCGTTCATACCTGCCCGAGCTTATTCTATGGGGAGACGAGCAAACATGGACGGCAAGTTCTTTCCGGATGGCTTTTTTCCTACCTGCCCATTCTATCCAACGACTTATACTAGACAGGGCGGCCCCCACCCATGAAATTGCCCCGTGCTGATTCTTGAAGCCCGAGGGGGAAACTTCGGGGGTAGAGACACCCTAGATAGTAACTGAAGTTGACATTGACAAACAACCCAACTCCAAACTGAAGTAGGTACATACCTAGGTAGGCAAAGGTGGCCGTCTCGGGTACCTTGGCAGCCCTTGGCAGCATTCCTACTTACATCGAAATACGGCGTATACTTATGTTGGTGCTATCACTAAGTTCCTCGGCCGAACAATCTGAAAGATCGCCAAGAGGCAAAAGGCAAAAGGCAAAAGGGGCCGGAACTTGGAAGAATATCAAGAGTGCTCGAAGAGGGCTTGACTTCTAGGCCCGGCGCCTAGATAGTCTTCTACAGTCTGTAGATATCAAGTCCATGCCACACTTGTCCCATGCGGAATCGTACGGACGTACGCGGCGATGAGATAGCAAAGGTACGGAATTGTATTATGTATACACCTTGCGCGTTTAATCACCCAGTTTTACTAGATATGTACTATCTAGATCTAACCTGGACGGCGGACTCTGAATTCTGTCTGAACTTGGTGTAGTTCATCTAGTCTAGATAGTCTGGACTCTGGACTCTGGAAAAATAGACGCTCTTTCCTAGTCTATCTACTTACACACCCCCAACTTCCAAGTTCCTTTGCTGATCCATTTTTCATCTGTGGCTGAACCCAATCATATCTTTCGTCAAGCCTGCTTTACGCGCGTCCTTCCAGGAACGGCTTGGACTGCGCCACAACACCAGCCAATCACCAGGGCGACGAGAGAAACCTCGGACTACCGGTACTAGGTTAGTCTACCTACTATCTACCTAGATTCCGACTTCTAGATCAACGGCGGTAGTGATCCTATCGCCATCGAAGAACTGCGCCGTGGCCAAGACATTTTGACAACAGAAGAGACACTATGCGCCTATTAACGCAAGGAAAAAGGGCGTAGCATCATGTGTCAATGATGAGACGTCTCGTGATTGACTGATGCTCACGCAGTGTCATTGAATTACCCACTTCGACGAATCTAGTTCCTCAGAAGCAACGCGACATTACTATCTCGATAAGTTCACGTTATCTAGATAGTGTCAATGAGTGTCAATGAGTGTCAATGTGTCTCAATGACACTGCTTCCCCAGATGGGCCCGGAGTTCTGATAAGTAGGTAGGCGCCTGGACGTCGGTATCGGCTTCCATCCCAGCGAGCACGAAGCACACAATCTGGGTGGGAAGTCGGGCCGCTCATGGGAATAGCAGACGGACGGGTCGACCCATACGGACTGCAACAGAAATTACGAAGCACAAACCACAAATCATAGATGCACACACATACAAGTCTCACGCGATACTTTTTTGGTTATGAATATTGGTGTCTCAATTTGAAATCTACAGGTTAGTCCCACTACTACCCGCCTAGTCGTACGCCGAAGTACTTTCGTTCCCGTCATGCCGTAGAAGACTTAACCTTGATGAGAAGGGCGACGACGAACAACTACTATACCGTGAAGGGGGCTTGTACGCATTCTCTGCATGTTATACGAGCATCAGGACAATACTTGTAAGCGCAGTTAGTGTGCAAGACCGATGTGATTAGTGATGTGAAACAGCGGCGAATTCATGACCAACGATGGGTATGTTAGTACTTGAAATCCCGGGCCATCGGGTATACCTAAGCTCCTGGAGGAGGCGGAGGGGGCTGGTCACTAGGAGGAGGCGGAGGAAGTCCATCAGAAGGAGGTGGAGGTGGAGCAGCACCTCCTGCGTACTGCTGGATCAAGGCATTGATGTTGCCCGGCAGTCCAGGCGGTGCGCCAAGAGGGTTTGCGGGAAGGCCAGGAGGCGGACCCATTCCTGGAGGTGCACCGCCGAAACCACCGTAGCCAGGATAGGCGGGATAGCTTGGCTGGCTAGTACCGTGGCTAGCTTGATGCCAGGGAGCAGCGCCGGAGGCAGACGGGCCGTTGTTATAGGTCGGACCACCATAGTAGTCATTGTCGCGATGGTCGCGGTTATCGCGGCTGTCACGACTATCGCCGCCACCGCCACGATTACCGCGTTCACGCCAAGGAGCCGGGCCGCCACCACCACCACCACCACCGCCGCCGTCATGATTCCGATCGTCTCGAGACCGCCAGGGAGCGGCCGCGCCCGTGGGACCACGCTGCCATGGTTTGCTGTCACCGTTGCTGTTATTGTTATTGTGGCTGTTGTTATTGTAAGAGCCCGGACCTGCTTCAATACGAGCAGGAGGGCCGCCCGATCCGCCACCAAGCTCTTCCATCAATTGCTAAAAAGATTCAAAAATCAGGTTATTCACTGTGTTATGGGGATTCGGCACAACATGAAGAGGAAGTCTTACCTCATATTCACGGTCAACGCCGTCTCCAGCACCAATGCGACCAGCAGCACGGGGGCCATCATTGCGCCAGCTAGCACCCTTTTGACGATCGGGACAATCCCGGGCCATATGACCTGCATTTCCACAGACGCGGCAAATGATATTTGCAGTGAAGTTCTGCTTCTCGGGGCAATCGTATTTGCGATGACCAATCTGCCCGCAGTTCTGGCACGCCTGATTCTCGTCATCGCGCAGAGTACCGTTCAGGGCAGCAAGTTCTCGAAGCTGGTTGCGTTTGAGTTCGTTCTGGCCCTCAGGGATGGAAGCAGCCTAGAAAGAGTTAGTGTTATATCCATGGGACGGGATGGATCTGTTCACTTACGGTTTCAATGACGTTGTGGATGAGCTTCTTGGCTTTGTTGACCTTTTCCTCAGTATCTGCCATGATCAAGCAATGGAGGTCCTCCTCTTGGTTGCTCGTGTGCGCGGCGTCGGACCGGCCTTTGCCTTCCTTGACGGAACCTTTACCACGGATTGCAATTTTGGCACCGGACTCAGTTTCCATCTTCTTGAGTGTGTTGCCACGAGGACCAATAAGTAAGCCAACTTTAGTAAGAAGATCTATGTGTTAGTAGGCGTCACAAGGTAAGTATAGTGGGATGTGGTTAGATGCAGCCAGGGCTTGCACGTTTGCGAACGTAGGTAAGCTGGCACTCCTGGCAATATCCTGAACAAGAAGGGGAAAGACGTGGTTAGGAAGGTTAGAGGGTTAGCAATCTCACTGAAGTTAATTTCCGGGTAATCATTGACGGGCACGTAGACCTTCTCCTGGGTCTTGGTGGGCCGGCGATAATCCTGGGGTGGGTGGTAGTTAGGAATAGTCTTCATGGCCTTTTCGATCAATTTGTGGCGCTCGTCTTCTAGACGCTTTCGGTATCGGTACTCTCGAGTATTGACACGGCGACCGTGGTTATCGTATTGCGGTGGAGGAGAGGGAGATCTAGAATGTGCATTAGTATGAGACATATCTGATTTCGGTCGAGGAGAGTATAGTACCTGTCGCCATCAGCAGGAACGACGTCGTCAATCCTAAGTTTCTGGCTGATCTCTTCGATCCGTAGATGCAAAGTGTAAGCTTCGAGCTGCTCGCTAGTCATGTTGGCCATGATGGCGGTAGGAAGGCCCATGAGTCCGGCTGCTTTGTTCTCCGAGGCGTCGCCCCATCGATTGCGTTTCTTGCGTCGACGAGGGCCATCTGATTCCGTTCCTATGGTCGTGTGGTTAGTTAAACAGATCAAGATGCAAACTGTTTCGACTCGGCGATATAAAAGGCAGAGCGTATACAATGCCAAGTCTGAGGGGGTTGGAGGACTTACTAGGTTCAGGACTGCGACCGCGCTTCAGATCGCGATCGCCATCAAAGGCAGTGTCAAGACCATTATTGTTGTCATCACGCGCGGATGCAACACCGTCTGGCTCGCCACCGAAACGTCGACGAGTACCAAGAGGGATGTTGTTGGACCCAGTAATGCCCTGGTTTCTCCACGACATCGTGAATGATGTAGGAGTGCGCGGACGTTGAGTGTATGATGGGAGAGGAGTGGGAGGAATGTTGTGGATGTGATGGATCTCGAAAGTTAGGACACGTCCTTGTCGGAGAGTTGAAGGGCGAAACTTTTTGGGTTCAAACCTTGGGGCACTCGGGCCAAGTGACCTAGCGCATCTAGACTACCTAACCTAAGCAATTATAATCACGTGCTTGGCGATAGGTAAGGTACCTACCTAGGTACCTAGGTACCTTACATAACCCAGTTAACTTTGTCACTGTGCAGAAACTGTGAACACCGATGTGCCTCCGAACGGCAGGCAGGCACGAACTAGGTAGGTAGGTAACTACCTAATTAATACTAGCGTATCTAGTATTTTGTACTTAAGAGGAGTCCCAATAAAAGACCTAGTGGGAATTGTGTAGTTATGTAATCAGTATCTGCGGACTATCTAGGGCGCGCCCGGATCTCTAATCTAGCAAGAAGAGGAACTCTATCTAGGTGGGCCGGGTCTACCTACACCAGATCGGCAGAGCTACACCACAAGGATTGAGTTCAGCTCTGCGTGCCTACCTAGGCGAGATACGGTGGGTAATTGTGTTGTTCTGAGAACAACCATTGTGATGAAAAAGAAAGCCTTTTCTTGAAACGATGGTTCGTGTGGCAAGACGCGCTCTCGCAGTGTAGTCATAACCGTTTGTCCACTGCCAGCCTTTCGCGGTTACGATATATAAGGTAAGGTAAGCAAGCCACGGGCTCCGTCGCTGCTATCTTGCTTGCCCCGCATACATCTGCTTGCGTAAACATGGCACAGAACGAGGTGATCCACGAGCGGACGCCGCTGCTGGGCAACCAGAGCCCTGCCACCGATGATGGAGCCGCCACCGGTGCTGCTGGCGACAGCCCGGATGAGGAGACGACTGTCCTCGAAGAGGTCTCCGGCCTCAAGTTCTGGACCATCATGGGCGCCTGTTGGGTGGGCGTGTTCTTAGGTGCCATCGACTCGAGCATCATGGCCACGCTCTCTGCGCCCATCTCTAGCGAGTTCAACTCATTGAGCCTCGTCTCCTGGCTGGCAACCGCCTACCTCATCTCCAACGCCGCTTGCCAGCCCATCTCAGGCCGGCTGACGGACATATTCGGTCGCGGGCCGGGCCTCGTCTTCAGCAACCTCGTCTTCGCCGCCGGTAATCTGATCTGTGGCTTGTCTCGCAGCGCCGACGTCATGATCCTGGGCCGCGTCGTTGCTGGCATTGGTGGCGGCGGCCTAATGACCATCAGTACCTTCCTCGGAACAGACCTCGTGCCGCTACGGAAGCGCGGCGTCATCCAAGGCATTGGCAACATCTGCTTCAGTGCCGGCTCCATCCTTGGCGGTGTCTTCGGTGGCCTCATCAACGACACCACCAGCTGGGGTTGGCGGCTTGCCTTCCTCATCCAGGTACCTCCCGTGCTCGTTTCCGCCGCTGTCGCCGCCTACCTGATCCACGTCCCGCCCAAGGTCTCTAACAAGTCATACCTCGCCCGCATTGACTTCACAGGCGCCCTCTCCCTCGTTGCCTGCCTGGTCCTCCTCTTGCTGGGACTCAACACCGGCGGCAACGTTGTTCCCTGGACCCACCCTCTACCCCTGACGACCCTACCGCTATCCTTCGTGTCATTCGTAGCCTTCATCATATGGGAAGCCCGCGCCTCGCAGCCCGTCATCCCAGTACGCCTTCTCTTCAACCGGACCGTGTTCGCCGCGTGCATGACGAACCTCTTATGCAACATGGTCCAATTCGGCTCCATCATCTACATCCCCATGTACCTCGAGATACACGGCTTCAGCGCCTCCCGCACCGGTCTCGTCCTCCTGTTCTCCCCGCTAGGCATCTGCATCTGCTCGCTTGGCAGCGGGTACATAATGCAGCGGACAGGCCGCTACATCGGCCTAGCCGTGCTATCCGTCTTCTTCCAGTTCATCGCCATGGTTCTCCTGTCCACCCTCCACGGCGCCCCCATCTGGCCCCTACGCACCATCTTCTTCTTCCTCGGCTCCGGCCTCGGCGGCATGTTGACCACCACCCTCCTAGCCTGCCTCGCTTCCGTGGAACACTCCCACCAAGCCTCCATCACCTCTGCCACCTACGCCTTCCGTTCCGTCGGCAGCACCCTCGGCATTACCATTGGCTCCGCCATCTACCAGAACGTCCTCAAGGGTCAGCTCTGGAACCGCTTCGGCCACCTACCCGGCGCCGCCGAGGAGATCGCCCGCATCCGGGACGACATGGGGGAGCTAAAGCGCCTGCCCGAGGGCTGGTACGACGGCGTCATGGCCTCCTTTCAGGAAGCTTTCCATGGTGTGTGGCTTCTGCTCGTGGGGCTTGTAGTACTAGCTTTGATCAGCGTCTCTCTGCTGAAGCAGCACAAGCTGCATTCCACCCTGGCACGTACCGAGGTAGGAGAATAAGCCCTCACCATACCATTTCATCAAGACGACATACTTCAAACCATTTTACACAAATAAGCATCACTGTAGTAGTTAGATTTGTTACTTTTTAGGCTGCGCCAAGATACGCATAAGCTCAAAATGATGACTTTTATGATCAAGCCTACGGACAGAAATGCGATATTGCGTATACCGAATAGCTAGATGATGCGGCAAGGTGTATTCGATGACTATCTACCTTCAGCTATGGCTGCTTTTTTCATAACACTTTTGCGTACAGCCAGAAGTGCCAGAAGTGCTAAAGAGTAAATGTACCCTTGCTATCATATCCGTTAGCTATGTCCTAAAGTCGACGGCAGCAGACTTTTCTTTGCCCGTTTCAGTAATGCGCATGCATCCTGCGGCGATGGAGTCTAGCGAATACAGTGGCCGATCGAATATAGAATGATACAGTATCAATGGCCTGCCGCATCAATGGGCCGAGGCGTAAGCCTTTGGGGATAGTAATGATCAATACACCATCTGCCACCTCGCACCAGTACTTGGGTAGGTAGCCCCTTAATAAGAGGAATACATGCCCAACTTTGAAGTTGGAACTCTTCATGTTAGGCACGGATACAAGCTATGTTCTAACCGTTTCATCGTAGGGTATCCCTTTCATCGGCGGCGCTGAAGGTAGGCAGCTGCCTTGTCCCATACAGTCCTGTCGCCAGCCGACAGCTCGCTGGTCAGAGTCTTAACTCCCGCGTGGAGAGCATTGAAGAAGTCGAACGCAATATCCAGATCATCATAAAAATTGGTTGCGTAAGGCACAAACTTGCCCGGAAAGTCGGCCTTCTTTCTGGCCTTTTGTTCTGCTGATTCATTTGGATTTATATCGTCCAAGAATGTCTTGACGGCGATGCCAAGCGCTACATCCGTGTCCATTAGGAATGGCAGGCTGTGATTAGTTAGATTGAAATTTCGGCCAATGAGTTCCAAAGGGGATAGACCTACCTCTGGCCGATTTCAAGATAATCGTCTCGCTCACGGTCGGCCTGTGCATAGAGGAACAAGGACAACACAATTGCTTCAAAGAGATCGCGGCACGACTCGCGAACAGAGGCACTCAGGGAATGATAGGATAGAAAGTTCTTGCTCAGAGGGCCTGTGTAGCCATTGGCCTGGTGGCGCAACTTTAGCAGAATGGCACAACGACTGATGAGGAGCAAGCTAGCTTTATCGTCGTCACTGCCTGTCATTGGTAGGCCGTTTAATTCCGGATGTTGGTTGCGAGTGTTCAAGAGGTTTAGTCGAAGTAGTTCGTAAGCCAGGAGAACTGCTTCAAATAATCCAGGGACTGTGCTGTGCTTCACGGCTGTTGGCTCAAGTGCCTCCAGAGATTTAGCAAGTGCTTGGCCCCAAACACTGAGCTGGTGGTTGTCGTCGATGTAACCGCGCAAATGGAGATATCGCCAGACAGTAATGGAAACCAGCAGGTCGGCAGTGGCAATGTTTCTGATCTTTGCTTTGGTGATTGTAGTCTTAGCGAAATCAGGATTTTTCAATGCTGCAATTTCGAATAGAATACTACCCATCTTGGCATTAGGAAAATGCTGCTTCAAAACGTCCTGCTGGACGTCCCAGCTATGCACTTGTTGGAGAGTTTTGAGAGCTTGAGGGTCCTGCAGGCGGTATTCGATCTTGTGGGAGTACTTATTATCATACCAAACCCTGACATTGATAGGCTTGAACTGGATGCCCCTATTCATCCTAGGGAGGACCAGGAATATAGCCAGCTGTCTGAAGCCCATTAGTTGGTCGGTGACAAGATGTTTATATTCCGTGGAGGTAACGCCATCAAGACTCGGGAAGACAACCACTTGACCATGCGAAATCCAACTCGGGACGCGGGCGCCAATGAGGCCACGGTCAAGATAATGATAGAGTTCTTCAGGTAGCCGATAACCAAGGTATTCCCAATTGTCATTAGTTAGATTGTCATGATCGTGTACCTTGATTTCGCCGGTCTCGTCGATGTAGACGAAGTGGTCGACACTCATCTTTGCCCTTCGGTACTTCTGCAGCCATCCTGCATCCTTTTTGCTAAGGATATCATTGAAGCCAGTACAGGCATTAGTGACAGACTTCTGGGACGTCCGGAGCAGGTTAACAGCATCCTGAACGGACGGGGGTTGGCGAGATGTAATGTTTGGTTCCGTTAGTGGGGGGAAGCGAGTCAAGAAAGACGTTCCCGTCATGAGAAGTGCGTCTATGAACATTGATTCGGACACGCCTAAATTCTTAATTATGCTCTTCTTCTGGATACCAGAGAAGCTTCGCAGTTCCCAATCGAAATTCCGGATAACGAGATCGTGGATTGGATATAACAGAAGTTCCTGGGAACCCATAATAGCAGAGCATTGGGTGGATTCGATCATGTCGAAGTAAGCAAGCTTTTAACGGTTAGTAACTCCTGAGTGCAACCAGACCTGATACTTACCTGCGCAGCAGCATTGATAGGCGGCACTTTGAAATAGAGACCACGACGGCGTAGAATACCCTGCAGGAGAGGATATAACTTCTGAACAAGATATGCTTCTGCGACGGGTCAGCTGTTTCTCTGGTAACATGATATGTCTGGCGACAAACGTACCTTTATGCGAGCCAAAGGCGGAGACAGCTTCATTAGCCTGACCCTGAAAATATAGACTCCATGCCTTATCAGTGCCTCCGATGGCCTTGATGCCTCGCTTAATGGCGACCTCATCAGATCCAACAACGGACTGCCCGTTAAAAATGAAGAAAGGAGTTATTTTATGAGCCTTCCAGCTATCCAGGTCACCCTCGATGTGAAACTGGATACCAGTCAAGCCGCCTAGTGCGGGCAGCAGTGGTTCTTGATAGGGGGCATTGGTAAGGAAGAGTTGAAGGTAGTATGACGCATCGACAGCAATGGTGGTATCCTCAAGGTCGGAGACGGCCGCAGTTCTGCCACGGTTAGGGACGATATCCTGGGAACGACGACGAGCGCTACTCACGTTACTTGGTCATTAATCCATTGGTCATCAAACGAACCTAGCAGGCTCTGTTAGCGAGTAACCTCCGGCAACATGTTTTCGATTGCTTGAAGCTGAGATGGGAGGATATAATTGTAGAGGTAGGCCCGATTGTAAGAGATCGTGGTAAATGGGAGGGCTATTGGGGAATTGCAAATAAACTCTTTCCTCGCACGCCGGGTAGGACTACGGAGCGTAATTCGTCTCATGACGTGCACAAGGGCCCAACTTCATAGCAATTCTCCTACGCCTCCAGTATCACGAAGGTAGAATCGTGCTCCGTCTCAAGTCGCGCATCCTCCGGATAAAGGTCCTTTTGCATGCAACGAGGGGTCATTCGCGTGCTTGATATGACGGCATGGCATGGGTTGTAGGGGCGTGCGACGGAAGTATACGAGAATCGTTTCTTTTCTTGATACTCGGGAGGAAGCTAAGTGTCGTAGGGCAGCCCGTCGCGCCAGTCGTAGCGATTCATGGGGGAGAAAAGGCACCAGCATCCAACATGAGGGCAGGTCGAAGCAGTGGCCAAGAGACAAGAAAACGCTTAGGGAGCTCAGAATGCCGGAAGACTTACTAGGCATGGTGTGGAACCTGGGAGGCCGGCCGGAGCTGCAGGAGCTCCAGTCGACGAAGAAGAAATAAGTCGGAGGAGAGTGAGAGTATACGTCGTGGGTAAAGACGAAAAGAGTTACAGCGCCGCAGCCGCGTCAAAGACCGTCCATGCGACGACGAGAATGTCGAACTCCAGCGGGTGGAGGAGATGGGTAGAAGGTAAGTCTGGTTGGATCGTGCGCGCGGGAAAACGATGGCAGGGGGAGGAAGAAAAGAGAAGTGAACAATCGAGGGGACGAAAGAAAGTAAAGGTGCCAGATGCTGCGTTAGTCGGGCAGGTTCTGCAGGTCTTGGGGAGAGAAAGAAGTCGAGCCTCACTGCAACTGTCAAAAGGGTGCGACAACGACAAGTAGACCTAGGTAGGGAAGTTACGTGGTAGGTACTGCATGTATGTACCTGCCCCAATGACCTGTAGATGGAGGTAGGTACCGATATTGGCGGTTGCCGGAGTCCCAGGTGCCTTGAGGGCCCCCCACCACAGCGGGCTCAGGCAGGTATAGCATCAACATACCGGTACTTCGCTACACAGTGTGACCCGGTCATCCAAAATCAGACCAAACGTGCCTACCTGGGCAGAGCAGACGGCCTGTTACAGTCTGTACTGCGCCTTCCGTTGCATCCATTTGCCTAATTCCGAGGAATGACCCGGTAGTTATACTATACGGTATGGTAGGAGTCCGTTAATGTGTCGATTGGTACGCACAGTGAGTCACGGAAAGTGACGCTCGCTCAGACTTGTTGCAAAAACACCACCTTTAAGAATCACCACAACGCATCAAATTGCTAATATGTCACCCTCCCCCCAAAATGGTAGGCATTGAGGAATGACCAGCAATTAGCATGTACATAAATACATTCTTTCTTTTTCCATTCCCTGCCTGCAGTTCACGGGCCTACATCGCGACTTTTATGCGAGCCCAAAATTCGGCTCGAAAACAGCGAGCATCACTTCTGTAACCCACTGAACAAAGGGTTGGAGACAAAAGTTTGGGGAATGTTAAGACCTCGCATTGGTCTTTGCACAGTATAGATGCACTGCAATACGGTATCAACGGGAGACTGTGTGACCGTGTGACTGACTGCTCTACATACTTCGTACGGTGTCCAGAGATGTTTACATAAGTACGAGTGAACTCGGACCGTAGATAACTAGTGTATCTAGATACCTATCTAGGTTAGGTAGGTTACCAGGCTCTGATCCGTCCATCCGACTGTGAGTGTGAGCTCAAGGTTCGCAGTTAATACCGACCTCATCTACCTACCAGTACTGATTCGAACACAATCGATAGAAATCTACGCAGGTAACTACACACTCTTTTTTTTTTTTTTTTTTTTTTTTTTTCCTGTGTCAAATTCCGCGGAATAGTTAGACAGCCTTCATTCCATAATTCATAGGCCGCGGGCGTTTGAGCTGCGTCTGTCTTATCAACATCTATCTACCCGATCATTTCCACTTCATAGGTCGAACTATTGTTCTTAGCGGACCCCTGAAACTCTAACCTGGCAACCTGGCCCGGCCCGATCACAACGGGAAATGGCCAAATATCAAAATGACACCGCGTCTCTATTGTCCGCACTCTTGTGCTTTTCATGTCGCGAGACTGTGAACGCTCATCTATCTAGGTACCTATTCTGTCTGCTCTCAGACGCTGGAAGTCAAGCATGGCGAAGGCAGCCCCCATCCCCATCATCGATATCACCGGAGCCCCGGAGGATCAGGCTCGTATTGCTAAAGAGCTCGTCGATGCAGCGGCCGAATATGGTTTCGTTTACATTCGAACCGCTCGTGATGATATCTCCCCTGAACAAGTGAAGCAGGCGTTCGACATCGTACGTAACCCTATATATATTATATGAGTTCAACTTCGAATTATTGGAGTCTGCCTTCTCATTACTCCTTCCTTTGTTGTGACAATAAGATAAATACACTGACATGGACTTCCCAGTCCAGAGCGCTCTTCCAATCTCCTCTGGAAGACAAGCAGCGATGTGAGATAGAGAAGAACAATCAGGGCTGGTCTGGCATGCACACCGAGACTTTAGACCCGAAGACACAGAAAGTATGTTCTCTCAAGATACACCTAAATGAAGCCGGACAACCAGGTCACCAATGAGTAGTTCTAACACGTTCATAGATAGGAGACTCTAAAGAGTGAGTATGACTCAAATGTATGATTGAGGAGTCTTAATGCATAACGACTCACATCACATGCAGAGCCTTTAACTTCGGGTCTTTCAGCAATGGCAAAGCGATCCAGCCTATACCGCAAAGTGTCGAACCATTTCAAGCCGATGTGGCCGCCTTTCGTGGATCATGCCACAGCCTTTGCCTCAAGCTAATGCTACTATTCGGCATCGGGCTTGGCGTCAATCCGCCAGAGTTTTTCAAGGCAGCTCACCCGCCAGACGAGGCATCGGGGTCTATCCTGCGCTTTCTCTATTACCCGCCGCCGAGCGCGACGCCATCGGCACAGGAAGCCGATATAAGAGCAGGCGCCCACTCGGATTATGGCTCTGTGACCCTTTTGTTCCGTCTCAAGGGTCAAGCCGGGTTGGAAATCCAGACGCCAGCAGGCGACTGGGCCCCGGTTCCCGTATGCCCACCAGGAACGGAAGAGGACGCAATGCCTCCCATCCTGATCAACATCGGGGATTTGCTCTCATACTGGACAAACGGACTTTTCCGGAGCACAGTACATCGAGTAACATTTGGGGGTACCGGTACGGACGCCGGACTCACTGATGGTGAATCGTCCACGGACCCACGTTACTCCATGGCCTACTTCTGCCATCCAGCCAACGACGTATCCCTTACGGCCGTACCGAGTGAGCGCGTGCGCAACTTCAAGGGAGAGCTGGCCACCTCCAATGCTGGGAATCCCTATGCTGAGCGCAAAGTCATGACTGCGGCCGAGCACTTGAAGATGCGCCTTCAAGCTACCTATCTGCAGATGTACAGTGAGGAAAATGCACACACAGCATGACTTCAAAGCGTCATGGGTTTCTAATCTATGAAATAGATGGATTGTGAATTCAATCACTCCTAAGAGCACGGAACAGTTGGGAGCACCCTGTGCTTCGTGATTTGGTCGCGAGAATAAGGAAATTAATGGAATGAATACATGATCACATTGAGTCACATGGATTGACCGTTTGCCATCATACCCATGGAATTAGGCTACCTAGATAATGTATTAATATTTCCGCCACGCTATAACGATGCTAATCAATGCCGAGATCCGTGACACCAGAGGATCCTGTCCTTTCCATCGTTATATGTTTCCTCACTTTTGAATTAACTAACTTTTACAACGGCACGATAGCCAAGATGGAGGACAGACCAGGACAACATCCCATTGAGACCATGCCAGCCTTGAGGTAAAAAGTTAGAGATTTTCTCTCCGGGTCGTTACGCATCACTAGAGCCGTGCTTACGGTCTCCTTGTCTTTGTTGTATCTCATCTGCCGCTGTGTTCTATAAAGCCTTCGTTGATCTCAATCCAGGCATTTGTTAATCACCCCCTGCCTGACCGCGAAGTCTTTATTAAACGCTACAATCACGGGAAAGGAGTACTTGAATCTCAAGAAAAAACTTTAAAAGAACACCCTTTGGTTGTCAGATATGGCATTGCCACATCCGTAGATATATTCTTTTCCTCGTCATTGACATCGCAGGATGAGCGTCGAGACGAGCTGCCTTCATTTATAGTGCAGCCCAGTAAGAACCTTCCCGATGACTAACTCCAGACCTAACCAGAGCGATTCTCCATAGCGTATTTGCGATTTTGACTTGTTTGTACAAATATAATACACACATCGCAACCAATCACCCCGCTCCCGCTCCCGCCCCGAAACCACCATCACCGATCTTTCGTGTTTTTATCACTTTTAGCACCATCCTCACCGACCTCCCCTTTCCTCTCCTCCTCTTTCTTCCCGCCACTCCAAACTTCCATGACCTGCTCCGCAATAAGACCCCAGTATCCTATCCCTCCCTCTTTCAACGCCTCCTTCTCGCGTTGATCGCGTTTTTCTTTCCAATCCGGCGCGGCATCGCCCATCCAGAGCTTCTCCAAAACACCCTTTTTCTCCCCTTCCGCCTCTTGCCGTGTGCTCTCAGGCGTCGAGACCACAGGCTCGCTACGCAAGCCCTCCTCGCGGAGCTCTCGCAGCTTCGCACGCTGCGCCTTCTCCCACCGGATGCGTGCCTGTGTCTCCTTCGCCTTCTCGCTCAGCTGGACGCCGCTGATGGAGGCCATCAAGCCGGAGAAGCGCGCGACCAGCGAGCGGCCGCCGTAGTCGTGCGTCAGCTGGTTGGTGCCCCAGAGCGCTACGCCGCCGAGCATGATGGCGCGCAGATCGAAGCGGCGCGGCGGCAGGCAGAGACTTATTAACGCCAGGGGCGTCGTGCCCAGGGCGATGGTGTGGATGAGGGGGTTGGTGTTGTTGTATTTATCGACGGGCAACGTTCTCCGCGGCCGTTGCGGCGTAGAGTCGGAAGACGAGGAGGAGGTGGGGGGATTTGGGGGTGGTTCGGATGCCATTGCTGGGCCTTCTTCTCGGAATGGTGAGTCCCTGGGTTATCGTGTTTCACTTTGTTGAACTGTATTTCCGGGATGTCTTTCAAGTAATGATCGGATTTCGTTGCTCTTCGTCTGCTGCTGATCGCTAACTATCGGTACCTGTTAGATAGTTACTTGAAGCATCAACTTCGGCTTTTTTGATCGATAAGATAACAAAGACAAGCAGGCGTCTGTGACGTAACCAAGCACCCAATTTGATGTGTTTCTACGTTTTGTATAACCAATTTCTGCGCTTGTACTAACCTAACACGTTCTAGCTAGGCTTAGTTGGGACTAGCGTAAACGCTGGTTTTTAGGGCATGTACATAGGTTAGTTACCTCCTGGAGTCAGTCGTCACAGCCACCAGAGCACCCACTGACCCACCAAGCATGTCGATCAATCTCAATCTACAGTAGTTGGCGAGAAAAAGCTGACGAGGGGTATGGACGGGTCACTATGAGAGGTAAGGCATGCGATATTGACGAGCGAAGCGGCGTCCATGGCACGAAGCTGGGAGGTGCCGCTGAGCGATTGGGGCATTTTGAGCTGAGGATGAAGTCCTGCCAGCTGGATTGAATGCCTAGATCGATGCGGAGGTTCCTAATGAAGTAAGAGGAGGAAGGGTCCGGTGAACGAATTGGCTCGTGTCAGCATCAAGAGTTGAGGCCTTTGGTACGTAATAAGTTGCTTGCTGTCTATAAAGTCGGTAAAGATAAAAGACAGACTGAGCTCGAGGTTATCACAGGCTAGCTTTCGGTTCAAAGCGCCCTGGCTCAAGAAGAACTCTCGCGATGCCGGAATGTAAACTTGATACCAATATTGAGATTGTGATTTGCCCCGTTTCGATCCGGACAGATAATTACCTGACTACTCACATGACATACAAATCAGACACCATTTGACAAGAACTACAGACCCTTGTAGTCCACACATCATCGAGGCAAGTTCAACACCATGAACACTCCCCCGCGCCACACCACCCCTAGCATCCAAGTCCCATGTCCCAAAAGCAAAGCAAAGAGATGCCTTACCGGCACTGATATCTCAGCATATGATATGCCTGGTCTCTAGGGCTGTACTATCTCATGCCGACTTGACTAATCTGAAAGTACTACACATATCAAATTGCATCCCGCATTGTCAGTCTAGTACTCACCACAATGCTCCTAACTAGAGATTTATAACCCTAACCTACATTCAGAGATGTGCAACCTACTACCACAGAGTAGATGACTGTTAATTGCAATGCCAATCAATAACGTAGACCGGGAACTTGGTCATGTCCGGGGCGTTGCACGCTGTGCCTCGCCTCAACCCCATCCTCATCCCCATCCCCGACTCCCGACCAATCAACTTCAGGGGTTATATGTGCAGTCCACATAAGTAAGATTTCTCTCCACCCTTGCCTCTCCGCCTTTTCATACTCCACGAAGGCTGGTGTCGAAAAGAAGAGCTCAAGATGAGAGGGGAGATGAAAAACAAAGAAAAACCTGATCAGTTGAATTCTTTTTTTCGCTGTGCTGCATGTTTATTGATCACATGAGGCCTTTAACGGTCCACCGAAGAGTCCTGTTGACCCCCCCCCCCCCCCCAAAAAAAAAAAAGATGGAGGGATACTTCGTAACGTACCATGTATGTTTTCTGCAATGAAATTATCCATGTTGTCGGTCAGATAGGGCTGCGGTACCTAGCAGACATCCCCTTGCAGGATTTACCGCTCACTGGTAGGTATACTAAAGGATGAGATGCAAAAAAAAAAAAAAAAAGAAAAACCATGCAGGTCAAATTTTTGAAATTTTCGGGAGTGAGATTAAACCCAACTGGAACAATGTCTCACGGAGCTTGATCCTTTCAATCAATTTTTCTATAGTGTGCCTCTCCGCCTCTTTAAGTCACCCGGATCAACAACTGTCTCGGTATAACGTTGGGGAGTTTTACGACGGTGCAATTGGGTAACCTTTTCCTTGACACTGGCATCCAGCCTAATAAATGTGATAAGACATACACTATAAAGAATGATGCTGATGCATCACAGCTTGTCCTAAAACAATCATTTCCGCTTACCTGTTATGTGTGCGTGGTAAGGCAGTGTAGTCTACCCGTATTACTTGCAGCAACAGTAGGAGTAACAAGCTGTACAGATCTAGCTTACTGCGGTAGGGCTGCAGATACCAAGTGACGATGGATTCACATCCCAGATGTTCTTTTGTCAGTACCTCGACATGTTGGCCCGTATATCGACCTCGCTATGGTGAATCCACAAAGGCAGGTCGTCATCACTTAGATAGGTTTCTTGGACTATTCGGTAAACGGGAAGCCATAAAAATGTGGCTTTCTGCTCATCAGCGATCACGAGCTTTTACATGATAGCAGTAAGTTCAAGACCCGCCGGAAGGAAACTGACTTCCGGAAGCATTGTAAACTTCCTTCAACTCTGACTGTGAGTGGGCTTAGCCGTGGCTCGAACATACCCGTTATGTATCGCTATAACGCACCATTCGACACAGCGATGTCTGTATGCCGACTACTTGCTCTTCTAAGCTGGCCGTCCCCTAGCCTATTTTGTCCGTTTAGACCAAGACGTATGCTTGGATAGGGCTGCAGGGGTACCCATCCGGAGCGACTCCGAGTAACTGGCACTCCAATTACCTCGTACGAGAGGGAATGATGGTAGAGTGGTAATTGGGTAGCAGACGCGTTTCAAAGTCCACTTATCGCGCAATCGCTCTTCGGACTGATGCACGATGTTGAATGTGGTGTCGCGGAAAGAAAATCGCGTTGGAAACTTGCCAATGAAAGTTTTCAAAAAGCCATCGCAACGTCACGTTGGTCCGTCCTGGAACTCCTGGAACTCCCGGATATCCTCGTAAAGTATGCTTCGCCACTCGCTACTATCGCCCTTTTAATGCCCGTTCGATCAGAGGCTTGCGTGCTTTGGTAGGGTCCCATCGCCAAAGAGGTGTCATTGCCGAGGTTGTAGCCAGGCTATGGTAGCAATAACGCGCTGGAGCCTACCTACGTTATTTGAAGGAGTGAAGATGCATCATTCTGTCTTGGTCGTAGGCAAGGGTGTTCGGCCCGAAATGGTTCCGAATACACTTCGAACACGAGCAATGCCGAAAAGGACAGTACTGCGAGCTTGAAGTGGGTGTAATCTCATATGCCATAGTTTGGAAGCGAGAAAGGCTTGAGTTTGACTTAGAGTATAAGGTTAGTTAGTTCCGCGCTTGATGTTCTCTTCGGGTGGAATCCAGGGTTACACCTCTTTCGACAATAAATCATGGATCACCAGTCGGAACGGTTGTCGGCGCGGCAATGTGCAATTTGCAATTTGCAATTTGCAATTTGGGATAGTAAGACCACTTTGTATCACGCATGTAACGCTGCTGCTTGCTATTAGGTATTAGATAGGTATTTGTTTTGACCTGGCAGCAGGCCCATGTTACGTGGCAGCAAATGCCTGACACGCCTCAGGCCTATATCCTGCAGTGGAGGAGCAGATAGGCTGTAGGCGAGATCGCAATATAGCTCCCGATGTGCCGATTGCATGAGGTAGGAACTCTGCCGAATCACCATGCACTGCCACCACTACGCCCACGGCGATGATGGCGAGGAATGGAAAGTTGGACTCGGTGACGATACCATGCATTCGCATTATGTATCCATATCCAACCTGGGTTGCATCACGCGCTTATGGGAAACCATGGACTGAGTTGAGTGGTGTTGCACACGAGGCGGAGGAAATACCCAAGCGAATTCCGGGGAAAGCCAAGTATAGATACTGTAGATGCTGCAACTCCAGGTCTCGTAAGTGCCTGTGTTTAGATCTGCGATCACCCGGTGAGCCCGAGCATTTCCACGCGACAAAAGCCATAAAAGAAATAGCCGTGTAAGGATCAAGACAATAGGTAGTATGCCATCTATGCATCTGAGTCAGCTTTTGAAGGGCCACCGACGATGCGTCAAGGGGTCAGGTTGTTGATTGGCCGGATCATGATAAAAGTGCGGTGTGCCGAGATAAACAACAGACATAAGATATATGCTATACGACGTTGAAAGCATAAGTATGAATGTAACATCATCGTTGTGAGGTATTAAAATCGGCGGCCACATTCTGGATTCTGGTGTACGATCGAGGCACGCAACACCACAAGGCACGAAACGATACGCCATGATGAAGGGGGAGGGGGGTTTTTGTTCAGAAAACATGTCAACGGAATGTAGACGCCAAGGTTGGGATTGGACGGATGAGGATATACATATTCCCACTGACAAGTTCAGGTTGTTTCAGTTCACAAGCGCACTAACGAATGTCGGCGTGCCATTCGTTGGCTATGCGCATTGTCCAATGTTAGGCGAAGTCGTAAGTATACCGACCCATCGCCGGTTAGAGCAGTACGTAGGTAGTGTAGTAGATATACCCGTGAGGGCAGCACCGAGGTACTACTTGAAGCCAACGACGCGTGGTGGTGGGCGGCATCGTGACTCTTCCCACGCCAGAATTCTGCATCATGGCGGTGCTAAATATGTCTAAACAGTGCTGTGGCCGAGAGGGAAGCGAGGCCGCCGGACGGATGTTGACCAGTGCTGTAGCGTGATGGGACTCGGGAGAAGAGGGAGACTTTTGGGGGGGGGGAGGGCTGCCCTCACAAATAATGCGTCCACTATACCTATATCAGCAGCATAACAGCTTAACCTAGTTAATGACGTGATTAAACACGGCATTGATGGAGGTGATGTCGCATTTTGGGGGGTTTTCGATTTCCGATTTCCGATTTCCGACCTGTCTAAAAATGGGGTCCCTGTTGTAGCTGCCCCTTTCGTCTCAGTTGTAAAAGGAACCCTAGTTTTTGAGATAGGGCTGAGATGGAGGGTTTCATCAAGAGCCGTGAGTAGCTTATCCAGACGGCCCATGCAGAAATATACGAGGCAGTGTGAGCTGTCAGTGAGGCTTGGGGAGAGGTGAGGTGAGGACAGTTTGGAAAAGGCATGAGCAGATTCCAGGTTTCCCCTCACAATACGCTCCGGATAGCTGCATAAATTTAGTCAGCAAGCCCCTTTCTCACTCATGATAAACAGGTATTACCATGAATTTGAATGTATCATGCACCTAGCAGAATGTATGATGTAATGCGGGATAATTTCGCTTGGACGGGTCTCACGTCAAGATTTTGGAGTTCACAAAACCCGACCGATGTGTAACGACCTTCATCTAGGCACGGGAAATCCCAAGAATACTGGGCTTCTTCTCTTCTCTTAGGAGTGAGTCCCTTCAGTCCCACAGCCTTACCTGCGCTGCAATCACCTCCCTACCTACTACCTACCTTTAGACATTGTACGCTAACCATGTGCCTAAGGCACGCATCATCTCGATGCTTACCTCCTCGGTCCACACAATGTACCTACCAAGGGCATTGTCACGATGGCCTGCTATTCGGTCCCACGTGCTGGAAAGCGCCGGTTGAAAGAGAAAAAGAAAAAGGCATATAAGGGAACGCGAAGAGGCTGCAAAAGAGCATTTCGCACCGAAACGAGAGATTATACTCATACAAACCTACCACTTGTGCTATCTACCTCTATGTACGGATATCTAGCCGGCCATAGGCGCCATAGGCTGATAGAAGCCGGATTCCGCCAAACGCCACGTACTGACTACTTACGCCAAAAGTAGTGCGTATACGGTCTGTAGGTAGCCACCTGGTCGAAGCCTGCAGGGAATGATGACACTAATGAATGGCCTTAAGAAGAATAGTCTGGCGAGGACACCCCACTCGTTGTCTGCTCTCATTCCGCCATGGCTGTGCGACAGCATGGTTGTAGGGATCGCCTGAACAGGAACCTCATGGTGGCACTCGCCATCTTGCCACAGTATGTATCAGTACTACAGATTATCCCGTTCCCAGCTAGGGGCTTCAACGGGTAAGTATGGGGATGTAGGGATGCCAATAGCTAATTATTCATCTGACGACTACTGCGCATTGGGTAGGATACCTATCTAGTCGGTTCTCAAGTCCGCTACGACATGATACTTACTTCACAATCTTCTTCAGACCGCTATGGTACGTATACAGCTTTCACCTCCAAGGTGTCGACTTTGCCAATTTGCTGAATTTTGACTGATTATCATTACTCGGATCAGATCGAATTTTCTTCTCTCATCACGCTTCATTTCCCTATCTACCCCACCCCGGTCCAGGTATTTGTAGCGATCGTGCACGATCCAGAATATCAGATCTTCCCCCCCGTCCACTTGATAGGGCCCGGGGTAGATCTGACCATCAGACACCCTGGCAAGACCTGGACTATAAGCAGCCTAGGGAGGCCAAAGTAGCCTACCTTGGATAGCATCTCCGAATCTTAAGAGGTATCCATCCCATCTACGACCTTACTTACCTACACCACCTACTGTCTACACCACTGCATTGCATATCTAGCAGGTGGCAGTACGCCTAGGTAGGTAGGCAGCCAAGCAAGAGCAAGGGATCCAGAAATAACGGGCCTCTATTTCAATCCTCTGCCGACGAAAAGAAAAGAAGAGAAAAGAAAAAGAAAAGACATGGACCTGAAGGCGCGCCAACCTTGAGTAATCTTAATTGCCACCCGCGCGCCTATACTGCTTCTTTATCTTGACTTTTTCTACATCCGTTTACCCTTCGATCCATCTTAGAAGCCATACACTTCAGATCTATAACAACTGACTTGTCCCCTGACTCCTACAAAGCGTCCCAGCCTCGTGTGCGCCCACGAAAGGTGAAGCTCATCTTCCCGATCACGTCAATCTGTGTCTACGGTCTCAGCTCGACTTACCGGCTGACGGCAAAGAACGCGAAATTAATCTCCATCTTCGGGACGGCTTGTGCGCGTAGGAACATCACGAGAATCGCATTGCGCAGTTCCAGCAGAGAACGAAGTCGAATCACGTTGCGGCCAAAGCGCTTCACATCGCGTCCATCCTGTCATGATCGCGCTTGCAAACTCCCCTTGACAGAAAGCAGTCATCATTGTAGATAAATTTCGAAGAAAGTATGTTGCGTGCGTCTCCCTCGGAAAACGGTTCGATCGGTGGCGGAGGCGGAGGCGGCAATCGCGATGCGCGAGGGCAAAAAAGGGCCAGCAGACCAAAGGTAAAAACTGGCTGCTTTACTTGCAAGTAAGTAGCCATTGTTTCCACTTGCACTCTGACGGAAAAAAGGCGGTGGCAGTCTGGCGTTCCAAAGCAAAAGGCACAGACGATGTCGGAGTATTAACTCGTTACTTCAGGAAACGGCATATCAAATGTGATGAAAGACGACCATCATGCTCTCACTGTATAAAAGCCAAGACAAGGTGCACCGGCTACCCGCCACCTCCTCGAGCGAAGATCTACGAAGAGAAAAGGATAGCACCAAAGCCTCAAGACCTCATACCGGTGTCAACAACACCAACGATGGTGGGATTAGGGCTCCGTATTCAGCCAATGGGTCAACATTCTATTATAAGTGCAGCGCCTCCACAGCAATCGAGAGCCCTCACGCCCCCGGAGACACCCAAGCGCTCCTCTTTAAGCTTTCACCAGCCATCGACTATCCCTTTTGACTCTCAAGAAGGCCAATATTTCCAGCTTTTTAGGGACTACACTGCTAGTGAACTGTCCGGGTTCTTCGATACTTCGTTTTGGACGAGGCGAGTGTTGCAGGAATGTCACTATGAAGACTCGATCAGACATGCCGTAGTGGCACTCGGCGCTCTCTATAAAACACTCGAAAAGATGTCGGAATCTCCACCGGGCTCTCCTACCCCCGTCAACTATTCCGACAATGCCAATAGACATGGTGAAATTGCCTACAAGCATTACTCCTTGGCGATCAAGGCCGTGATAAATTCCGACTGCAACGATGAGGCGAAGAAGAGGCTGAGTCTAATGGCATCCGTCTTGCTGGCTTGCTTTGACTCATTCATCGGTGACCATAAACCCGCAATCAAACACATCCAGACAGGGCTTGGTTTACTCGAGACGCTTCGGACGGAGCTCCGGAACGACAATTCTGCGCAGTCCGAGGAGCCGGTAGAACCGGATCTCATTCAGATGTTTACTCGACTCGCCATTCAAGCAAAATCGTACGATCTGGCTTTCCACTTCCCACAACCATATGTCATTCGCATGAACTCCAATGCCGGAACGACTTCGTCGTCGTCTGCTTCTGTCAATGGAGGGTCACCCGCAGTAAACCTAGGGCAGATCCCGGAGGTATTCGCATCCGTACACGATGGACGGTTAGCATGGGACATGCTCTGCGAGAAGATGATGAGGTTCACCGAGGAAATGTTGACATGGGTGAAGCTGAGGCCTATGAATATCCTCCCTCTCGAGCTCAGACAGCACGGAAAGTGCTTCGACGAGCACATGGAGGCCTGGTCAAAGGCCTTCGACCCCATTCTCTACTCGCGCATGGCACCGGGGAAGAGTACGCAAGAAAAGACCGCC
The DNA here is from genome assembly GCA_028637585.1 of Xylariaceae sp. X187. Lineage (NCBI taxonomy): Eukaryota > Fungi > Ascomycota > Sordariomycetes > Xylariales > Xylariaceae > Xylariaceae sp. X187. Next base: position 969,631 of record JAJIZN010000002.1, on the reverse strand, counting down.
ACCGCGGTTCTGAAGATGAATCAGATCATGGGTCGCATTCTCTTTAGCATGACGTTCAGTGATACCGAGTCGGAGTTCGACAAGTATCAGTCATATTTCCGGGATATCGTGGACTTGGCCATGGAAGTGATCGGAGACGAGGAGCGGCGCGCCGCTGCGAAGAGATGTCCTAACCCTGAGTTTTGCGGACATCAGTCTCTCCACCCAGACATATTTGGTGGTGAATACACAGCCCGCTATATCAAGCCCAGTTTTAGCGCGGACCTGGGCATCGTGCCACCTCTCTTCGTCGTCGCCACAAAGTGTCGCGATACCCTTACTCGTCACCAAGCTATTCAATTGTTGCTAACCAGCTCTCGACGAGAAGGCATGTGGGATAGTGAGCTCTGTGCTCGCATAGGGAGTTGGATAGCAATGATCGAGGAAGGGGACGAGGAGGCTGTGGATTTTTCACGTCCCGTTTCTCTATCTCCCGACCTCAGCCGATTGTCCATGGGGAGTCCAAACTCCATCTCAATCGGATCCCCGGTGTTTGGAGACGACATGCCCCTCGGCCCCGGTGGGAACGCGCGTTGGGGAAGCCGGATAGAAGACACACCAGTATCACCACACATGAGATTCGAACCGAAAGTGATTCCGGAAGAAAAACGAATCATGGTCCGGGCGGTTCAGTTTGATCTGAAGAAGCGAGTTGCCGTGATTCAATGCGGTACCAGGGGACTGTTGCCCGGAATGCCTGATCTGCGGACACGTGCTACCAAGATCATGTGGTGATATCGAGCTGCCAAGTTCACTCCCTCCCTCTCTCCGAGTCTCTTTCCCCCCCTCCCAAAATATGTTCATCGCCCATCGTTTCAAAGAAAACATCTTGCTGCGAAGCTAAAACCCCATACCTACTAGCTCCCCAAACTCATCATAACCATTGTGTCGAAAAAAGGGAGTCCTACTTTCCTTTCATTGGTAATTTACGTTTTATTGACTTGCACAACTGGGCCGGCCCATTTTCTATTCTTCATTTAAACAAAACAAACCATATATTCCAAGGGAAAGAGGGGGGATGGGAAGAGAAAAGCAAGGGGGAAACTAATCTATTTATATTCGAGGAGGGGAGGGAAGAGAGAGGGGAAAGTCTCATGAGGCACACAAACGGAGAAAACAAAAAACACAAAAGACGAAACCGAGACGGATGCATGCATGCCATGGATGCGTAGAACGGAACGCATGGATGCGAGGCCGCATGAATTGGGCCAGTTTGGTAAACATTTATCCGTAATTACGATCGCTGTTCTGGTTGGACGTGAAGTGATGAAAGTATCCCGCGGCAGATGGCATATCAGCAACCAAAACCTGCTTTTTTTTTTCTATTCAAGCATCTTGGCAAGAAAAAAACAAGGAGGCAGCGAGACATGTATTGCTTTTTTTTTCCTTATTCGTAAGTGAACCTTACATATGGTTGAGAGTTAATAGCTAGCGAGAATCAAGTCAAATCACTTCGACGCAAAATCTTAGTATTTATCATTATCTATCATGTTTCTTCTTTTCCTTTTGAAAAATGGGTTCTGTTCAATGACTTGCTCTGCCAGGGGACTCTTTCCTCCTCATTATCTAGATAATAACCTCCCAGTTCTTCCGGCGCCAACTTCTAAGCACCTACTACATATACCATGATTGAGGTCCGAGTATTCAGACCGACCCCATACGGAAAACCCCTGGGCGAGTCGACGGTCAAGGAAACAACTTCACATTCTAAATAGATGTAATTTTTCGCGGGACACTGAGTTCGACTCCAGGCCTAGCTTTTTGGGTTTATTCTTTTGGGCGTCTCTAGAGGCTTTTTTTCTTTTTTTTTTTTTTCTTTTTCCCCAAGAAAGCGATGAACGCGGAGGAGTATTCGCCGATTTTTAGACTCCTCTGATTCACCATATACCCCAGAATTGCGGACGCATACGAGCTGGGTTTAGTTTATTCATGTTGATCTTGGCGGTTGTAGTCGCGATTCAACCTGCGTGTCTTCCGAACCTGATTGACTGTTCACTTGATCTTCAAATGTTTACATTCTGACCCCCTGGTTACTAGGACGTAAGATTTAACCAATTGGGAGATGGATTTCCCGTGCTGACTGCTCCATATCATTATAGATAATCCGCCATCTTCCCGGTACAAAAGCTGCGTCTTCTGTCAGATAGGTAGGCAGTCAGAGTGAAGTGATTGCTGACGCTGACATCGCGTTGCTTATACTCATTGGGCCCAGATGGTCAGCTATATTTCAACATCCATTTCACATTCGTTCGACATCCACGGAGTCGACCGGAAACCATCTAGATAATAAACTTCAGAATCGTTTGTTCATTTGGTGGATCATAACATCGCCGTCACAATAGGTGTCATATAAGCGCCGAGGGCCCCCGACCACGCGCTTTACCTTCTCATACCATCATCCGCGCATTCGACACGGACACTATGGTGATCTCTGACCATAACGACCGGGACTCCAGCCATCAAGGGGCCCCCGGTAGCACATCCCCAGACCAACATCTAGAACCAGCAAAACGCAGACGCGTCCTATTATCATGTCATACATGCCGCTCCTCGAAACTCAAATGTGACCGCGCTGTCCCCTGTGGCCAGTGTCTCCGGAGAGGCAGGCCGGATACATGCGCGTATGCCCCTCGGCTGGAGAAGAAAAGAGCACCGAAGACTATGGCGGCGCGACTGAGGCATCTTGAAGGCCTTGTACGCCGGATGGTTGACTCGGATAAACCTGAAAGCGGCAGTAGCTCTGTGTCTCGGGATGAAGGCCACTCAACACGCGCCTCGGGCGGTTCCCTCGTTCACGGCGAGCGGGGGACGAATTATGTAGGCGGGACTCACTTCATGGCTATTCTGGAAGATGTGAGTGAGCTGCCCCCGTTTACTTGATGAGGGGAGAAGCGGGAACTAATAGGAATTCCAGCTTGGGGACCTCAAAGCCTATTTCGAGGATGCCGAGGATGCCGAGCTCGACGTCAAAGATTCGCATGAGAGCGTAGCGCTAAACGAAATAGAAATGCTCTTGCCTTCGCAAGGCGGACCGAGAAGTAAAGAAGAGTTTCTTACTCTGCTGCCTAGCAAAACTGAAATGGACCGGCTGATGAATCGGTATTTCAATTCGAATACTCCATCCCAGCGTACGTTGAATTCCATTCACTATCTTGGCTTTCTTCGTGTCCGTCGGCCGTGAGATACTGATATAGTGTGCAGAAATCATCCACACCCCTACGTTTACGAAACAGTATAACCAGTTCCTTCAGAATAGACAGGATGCGGATATCCACTGGATAGCTACTTTGTTCATGATTCTAGGCCTCGGTGTCTTCTTTTCATCCTTCCAGGCACCCCACGAGCTGAATGTCGATTCAACTGTGCCAGCTAGTATGTCTTCTCAAGTTACTTTTCAGTTTCTCATTTGTCAAGTTGCTTCTCCCGGAAACGATATTACTCACAAAATGATTGCATGACACTGATGCCTTGAAGTGGATAAGTTCCGGCAATATCGAAGTGCGTGTGGTTGGGCGTTGGCTTCCGGGAGGTACTCACAGCCAGGCTCGTTCACACTCCAGGCCTTACTCCTATACACCGAGGCCGAGTTCATCGTCAACCGCGTGTCACAAACAACCTGCTATCTCCTATGCTCGACGCTTATCCGACTCATGTTGAAGATGGGCCTCCACCGAGATCCCAGTAAGCTACCCCGTATCACACCTTATCAGGGTGAGATGCGTCGCCGTCTCTGGCACATTGCGATCCAGATCGATCTCCTGGTTTCCTTTCATCTGGGATTGCCCAGCATGATCAACGGCATCGAGAGCGACACGGCCCTGCCGAGCAATTTGCTCGACTCAGACTTCGACGAGGATAGCACGCAACTCCCATCTTCGCGTCCGTCGACCGAGTACACATCTCTGACATACGTGATCAATAAGTCAAAGCTAGTGCGAGTCTTCGGTCTTGTTGCGCGTTTATCCCACTCCTTGACCGTGCCTATGTATGATGAAGTGATGCGTATCGACGCCTGCCTCCGAGAGGTATGGTCGGAAGTGCCCATATTCATGAAAGTGAAGCCGCTATCTGAGTCCATTACGGATGCTCCCATGCTCGTCATCCAGAGATTCGGGCTCGCATCACTATGTCAGAAGAGCCGATGCGTATTGCACCGCCGGTACATCGCCGATCCGAATCCACTCAAGGAACACGACTACTCCCGTCGGACGTGCCTCGAGGCCGCCGTCACGATGCTCGATTACCAGCGCACCATTTTCGAGGCAACGAAGCCGGGCGCCATACTCTCGCAGAATAGATGGTTTCTCGCTTCGCTGGTGATTAACGACTACCTGCTGGCCGACATGGTCGTCGCCCTTGCGTTACAGCAGTTGAGCAAGGTAGATTGTCTAGACTGGATGACTGCTTGCTCGCCGCCCCTCACCAAAGCGTCTTTGATTGGGCTGCTTAGAGGATCGTATTCAATATGGATACAAAGTATGTCACTCACTTAGGGTTACTCTATCTCCCCTCAATGCTGAACGGTCTGATTTCCGAGCTAATACGAAACTTGTCAGTGCTCGGGACATTAACAGACTGCCGCAAGGCGGTGAATGTCGTGCGAAAAATGATCCTGAGAATCCAGACTCAGCTGGATATCACCATCTTGGACTCGGAATCGGAATCGGAATCGGAATCGGCATCGCCTTACGATAACCGTCGGACGGAGTCGTCAGCTGGAGAGGAGCACACATCACCAATTTCTAACATATCGGCCTACGCCGTTTCTCTTATTCAAGGACGTAACGGAAACAGCCGAAGCCATGACATGGGGTCCTCGGTAAACGACACTATAAACCTAGATACTGCGAAGCTCGGTTTTGGTTCGGTTGAAGGTGTTGCCATGCAACAGGACATGACGGAAGTCTGGCCTTTGCCGGAGCCGCAGGGCGGTTATGACTGGGTAAGCTATGAGCGTATTATAGTTTCGTTTCAATCTGATTCCTAAAAGGCCCCCCCTATTTGACTTCTCGTTTAGATGTCGATGCTGACCGGTGTTCCTAGGATCAATTCGACGCGATGACCCGAGGTCCTACAGATAGCGGTACGATAATCCCTCAGATACCGGATCAGAATGTAAGTCCTTCAACCTGTTGCGGACATGATCTGCATCTCTATCAACATTCCCGTCTACGTTTATGTCGGTACCCAGACTCGAGCGTCGTGACTGATGAAAGCACACAGTGGATGGACGAGAGCGGCTACAGCGGCTTCGACGACTTCCCGACAATCAATTCATGGAGTTCGTTTCGCAGCAATTAAAACCGGGGTTGTTTGAACCTGAACCTATGTAATTGTCGGCTCTCTAGATGGAGCTCGGTGGGCGGCACGATGAACCCCGGATTGTCACGGGCGCCTCCAATGTGGAGTGTTCCAATGCCCAACTAAGCCTGAAGGCGTCGTCATGATGGGACCTACTTCCGTTTTCTTATCAAGATTGGGAAGAGTGGAACGCGGGGGAAATCTCAATCCCGAAGCGTTTTACCATACATACCACTGTTGTCCATCGTTTTTATTTCACGGAACTGCCCGCTTGTGACGCTCGTAATTGACTAATAGGTTGATCGGATAGATAGATCGTCGCCGAGCCTTATCTTTGTGAAGTGTGGAATTGCATCCCGCCCTTTTTTTTGGTTTCGGCGCTGACAAGGCTGAAAGGGGAAGAGAGCGGAAGGTTCTTGGATTGGTGGAAAGAAAGATTGCAGGATATCTTGAAAGGATGTCCTTACATGTGCATTTCGGTTTCGAACCCTTGGCCAATTCCCCGTCCCCCCGCATACCTATCGCTTTCCGATACCTATACGTAGTGTTAGATTGGGATTTTAATATGGAAAAAGTGCTTGGTTTTGGAGTGATTAGATAGAAAAGAAGTCCCAACAGAAGGGAAGAAAATTTGCAAGTTTTTTCTTGTCCTTCCCCACCCCGCCGTCGGAATACCTACTATGTACGCCCGGTATCGACCTTGTCACCGATTTTATCACCGATTGACCAACCGATCCGACCCAGTGACCGGCGGCTCTTGCCAAGTTATGCGGAAAAAGGGATGGAGAGAAAATGGAAAAAAAAGAAGATTGGTCGGTTGGAGAAGTTGTACGTAATAGTGAGCTACCTACATCGGGCTAGAGATGTTGTGTCCCAACTAGGGGGGAAATCACGTTGAACGTTAGGGCAAGTGCCGGGCAGGCAGGCAGGCAGGCAGGCAATTGGTAGGTAGTGTTTTTTGGTTAAGAGGAGAAGGTACTTGGGGCCTTCTTTACCCGGCCCGGCCCCTTTTTTTCCTGGTCTTTTTTTCCCTTCCTCAGCTGAAGTCTAATCGTACTACCTACACGTGGTTCCCCCCTCTACTTCATACTTCCTTGACCGGCTGACCGGCTCACCGGCTGACCGGCTGACATCGGCTGGGCTTTTGGAGTCGTTATGATTCATCGTGGTTGGGATACGGCCGACGGAGTTGGTAGGCTGACTTTTGTGTACCTTGTCAGCCATGTCCCGACTCCCGAGAGGAGGCTGAAGACAATTGGGGACCGGGGGTTCATGATGTTGTACTTGTAGGAATTGGAGATTGAAGGAAGACAACTTGCTACTCCGTGAGCAATCCTTATATACACACTGTCCCTTCGTGCTCGCCTACGACTTATTTACACGACCTACCTATCTACACTACTGACATGGTAGATACCTATAGTATGTACTATGTAAGAATTTCACTAGGTATTCACTATGGAAGTACGGCCATTGGCTTCTTACGGCTTCTACGGGACTATAGGGGCCACTAACGTATACTACGTCTGGCAAGATGCATCGTCGAAGTCCCCCGCCGTAAGGCATATACATAGGTAATAACAACAATGATATAGCACTTTGGTCCTCAACCCGAGGTTCCTTTGCATCAGAGGTCTGACCTTGTAATACCACCGGCCACTCTATTCTGGGAAAAGCAAACCAGGGCCAATGATCACACCTTGCTGGCGACCCAGTCCGCCCCTCCTCTTTTTTTCCCCCTTCTCTTCCACGTTCCGCCCTCTGTTCCTTGAACTTGGACCCTTCCGGCAAGGTTGGCTGAAGAAATGGAGCGCCCTACACAATGCATTAGCTAATGATTTGCTCTAGTACACTAGGCAAGCAGTACTAAGTACCGGAACCTTCTGATGTGGAGAACGGGACTGTTGTTTCGTCTGTCTGAGCCTAGGTAGGTAACTAGATAGGTATTAATACTGTATTGAGTGATATGCCTTTGGGGTGCGATCGGGCGGTTCGGTATCGGACTGGCTCGGACTGGGACGAGCTTCCATGTTAGTTTCAGAACTTGGGTATACTTATGTACGGCTACATACATATAGTCTAGTGTATAATACTACGTATGTATGTCTTGATGTCTAAGTCATGATAGTACAACTGTTTTATCATCGCTTGTATCTGAAATGGCCATCGTGAGCTCATCTCCGCCGGGTTGTCGCAAAGTTTCCCTTAGTCAAGCCAACCGGAACCATTCGTTTTACCTAATTACGCCCTGGGAGATCCGGACCGCAACCGCAACGGGGCCTGACTATTCACCCAGCTTATTTAACAACAACTCGACGACTCGCTCTGACAGAGGTCCTCTTTGGGTCACGGGGACCTCCAGATAACCCTTCCGGAGAGCCTATGAACTGTCATTAAGACCTGGCAAACACGTAGTAAAGACAGCTGTAGGGTGTAGTCCGTATATTGCACCCATGGGGGTCGCACGGGGTCGCAATGGTTGCCGCGGAGAAATCATCATCGTGTTATATCATAGGTGCAGGTCTTCCCTCCATCTCTACCCCGCCAATAATATACCCCGCCAGTCTGTTTACTAACAAACCAACCAGGACGCAAGCGATGCCATCGACGACGCGACCAACGGTAGAATCCGGAGTTGCTGCTCACCTCCTCAGAGTTGAGGACAAAGTACCAGTATGCAGAGTCAAGTCCGGTTCCGATGAACATGCTCCGAATGTACAGTCAACGTACACCTCTTTTTATACTGGCAGAAACTACCTACCCGTAGACTGTAGGCAGACTGTAGGTATACCGTAAGTAAGTAGACCGTTGAGCTCGTTGCGGGGTCGCATCGGACGATAGGCGAAGTTTGCGGATCTTCTTAGGTAACGGCTAATACCCTGATTGGACTAGCGTCTTATCTTACCAACCTGGTATCTCTCAAACCCGGGTCGCAATTGCTCACTAGACCAACAGACCACTCCCTGAATGGTCCGAAGGACGACATCGGAGCCATCGCATCCAGACAAATCCCGTATTCAAACGTCATACACCTTAGCATGTACACTACGGGGTGTACTTTCCCCTACGAAGTACATACCTCTTACGGTAATTAGAACACTGCAGAGTTATCTCTGATGTGATTCGAATATGGATCCGTAAAGATAGTACTTCAAAGCTAGCTGCTGCGAAGTAAGATGCCATTGTCAGGTCTTGGCATTATGTACAAATTGCAGTTCCAGATGTAAGTAGCTGGTCAAACTTTCCAGTTAGTGTGCAGGAGTTATCGCAGAGGTAGGTGCTATCTAAGGTAGGTAAGGTACAGGTAGGTACGTATTTAACGTGCGAAAGCCGGCGACAAAAGAATGGAGACCCGCCAAGACCTATTAGCTTATCCCGACACAGTATGTGAATGGAAGCATACCTATCAGCAAGCACGAGCGGTGACACAGCACAGTCAGGCCAGTCGTGAAAAAGCACCTTCTCACTGTTTCGCGACCGACGGAACTTCTTGGCGAATCTCCATTCTTTTGTCGCCGTCGCCACCCCTCTGACCTACCTACTATGTGCAATAATTACACTAACGCGAAATGTTCCTGTCACTACCTATTAACCTTTATGATTGCTACGCTGCTGATTACATCCCGACCGTAAGAAGTGCATTATCATCCTTCGATGACCACAATACCGCCAAAGGTACATGGTAGATAGCGAGGCCGACTTCTGCGCAGTCTGCACGGTGACCATGATCCAACGAGATAAGAAATCGGGAAGCCCAAAAAGAATGGAAGAAGTCACCACGGAACAAGCGACCGCACGCTACCATCATAACCTAAAAAACTGAACCTACCTACCTAGGTAGGTAGATAGAAGATACCTAGATAGGTAGTCTACGGACTGTGATACCTACTTACCTATAGTATGCCTTTGCCTTTGCCTTTGCCTTTGTCTCCTACCTAACCTAACCCACACCTACACGTCCATAGTATCACGGATCGCTCCACCGACTAAGCTACCGATACCGACCTTGACTTCTTCCCGCCGAAGTCTGAGCTGGACTTGTCACACCCTTATCAACGCATTGCTCGACCTTTGGGACTCACTGTCACCATTGCCACGCAGCTTTCCGTTTTGCGATACGCGTGTTGCTCGTAGGACCAGCCTATCAGCTCATATCGCCCCCCCGTGCCCCATTCTACCTAGGTCTGCTGGCGGCTGCCTCCTTTGTCGCCCCCCCAAACCTACAGTGCAGAGGCTATTACCGGACCTACCTGCCGGCCAGCCCTTCACGTACGCCCGCCCGCCCCCATTGTGTCCCTGTTATCTGATCACGAAGCACTACGCTTGGCGTGGATAGCGGCCTCATCTCATCTCAGCCGCCTGTGCTAACCCACCTATCGTCCCTAGGGCAAACAAAGGGACCCAAACGGACAAACGGAGATTCGTCCCGTCGGTGACACCTGCGCCCACCCACGCTATCTATCCACTGGCAGTCTGGCACAGTGGTGGCCCCCGTCTCGGGCTTGGTGTTGAAGCATAGACTAGGATATACCCCGGACTTTCACCGTGGCCCCGTCGTCTTGTGCCGTCTCGTGCCGTCTCGTGCCGTCTCGTGCCATTCAACCATCGCCTCTTCTGCTTACACTACTTGGTACGCTCTGACCCTTATCGACGTCTCATTCTTCCTACGTAACCCACCTATCTTTGCGTCAGGCCCACTAACAGTTTGATTCCTTACCCCCATCTGTTCCATTCTAGACTAGATAGCCCTTCAATCTCTCGCCAATCAGGACAGGCCCGGGTCTGAGTAAAGGAAAACCCTACTTCCCCGGACGACTAGGCCCGTTCCACTCCACGATTTTATATAGGCCCCTAGGCCATTATTCACCCTAGCCTTCCTGCCAGCAAAGTGTCCTAACTCGTTGGGATAGTTGCAGTGCTGCACGCTCCATTGCTAGAATCCGTCGTGTTATGTATACAAAGAAGCAGCCTCATTAACCTGCTCATTCCCGTCGCCCACGTGCTTCTTTCCGTTTTGAAGGGAGCGTACTTTTTTCGCTTTTTTTTTTTTTTTTTTTTCCCCTAGGTATAACCACAGCCATTCGCTAGTAGGTTCACGTTTTCCACTCTAGCTTTCGTCATTGGCATAAAAGGAGGGTCGTCGTCTAGATCAAGGCCCACCTAGTCACAAGGACTCGGATTCCCTTGTCCATCTACCCATCCTTTATACATACCTTTTTTGATGAGTCGCCAGGTCACCATTTTCCGTCGCTTCTCAACTCGACAAATTGGTCCTACGTCCCCATCCTTCAACGTCGCAACCGAGATTCACCGGAAATCTTGAAACACCAGCCGAAGCAGCCCCATCTTTCTTTAGTCGCCAGTCGCCGCTTTACATCTTGCCCTGGCGATCTAGTACAATCATGTCACCATCAAACCCTATCTCTGTACAGACTAATCTGGTCCTTCGACCAGCACCTACCGACCCGCAAACTGCACCACCCCGAGCCGCGCAGTACCCTAAACACAAACATTCCCGGTCCTCGTATTCGGAAAGCTCACCAATCACTGCTATGTCGAGGAACAACTCCTTGAGCTTCCGCCCTTTGAAACGCTCAACGCCTTCCCCCAACAAAACGATCGCTGTAATAAATTCGAGCGGTCGCCAGGCGGCCTCGTTGATCCGGATAGCCACGGCTGTCGGATTCAAAGTTCACGCTCAGCTAAGAAATCTTGAAGGTGTCATAGCAACCGAAGTGTCCTCTAATCCAAATGTTTCCGTCTTCGTTGGCGAACTATATATCCGCAAAGAGCCAGACGATAAACAGGATGTAACGGCGCATGGCGACCTACCGGGGATTCTTGTTAACCACCGTTTAATCAAGGAACTTTTCGATGGGGCTCAGTTGGCTTTCATCAACACAACTTTCTATGGGCATGAAAAGCGCATAGGACGGGCCATTGCTGATGCCGCAAAAAGGGCCGGGATTCAACATTACGTTTATTCATCAATGCCGGATCATTCCAAGTATAACGCCGCATGGCCGTCCCTCCCTCTGTGGGCTGCGAAACACGAAGTGGAGGAGTACGTTCGGAGTATCGGCTTACCGGCCACGTTCGTCTATACAGGCATCTATAACAACAACTTCACGTCATTGATTTATCCGTTATTTTGTATGGAGCTGCAGCCGGATGGGAGTTTCCAGTGGCAGGCTCCTTTCCACCCAGATGCTAAGCTTCCCTGGTTAGACGCCGAGCACGATGTCGGACCGGCGATATTGCAATTATTCAAAGACGGTCCTACGAAGTGGAATGGGAAACGGATAGCGCTGGCTTACGAATATTTGACCCCATTAGAAGCTTGCAAGGCGTTCGAAGAGGGAGTTGGGAGACCGGTACGGTACAAGAGAGGGCCTATTGAGGTGAAAGTCAAGATACCTGAAGGATACCGCGAACAGCTGGAAGCTTTAGAAAGGCTTTTCTCACTACACAATGACGACCCTCAAAAGCAACCTCCCTACTTTGGCGACAAGGAACTCGACGACAAATGCCCCGATGACGCGTTGGCGTTGTGGGAAGGGCCACGAGGGTTGGAGGAATACGCACGCGAGATTTTCCCCATGGAAGAAGAGGCCAATGGCATGACTTGGATGTTCAACATTAACGAAAAATCCGAGCCTATATACTCCTCGACCGTTATTCCCGAGAAAAATGAGGACGGCGTCGTAGGCAACGGCGGTGAAGGAGATGATGAATCTTTTGATGAGGGGCTCATGATGAGAGGCTTGAAGAGAGACGAAGAAGACTGGTTGGCGTAGTAATCTCAACTGTTCCGGAACTTCTCTTGAGACCGCGCAAGGCACCTTTTCCTTCCCCTTCGAGCGAAAAAATATATGACTTACACTCATATCAATACCACGTCCGCCCGAGGAGTTTCAAGCCGAGGGAGACAATAAAATACATTTTAGCAAAAGGATTTTTTTGGTTATTCTACGACTGTTACAGGTGGTAGTGGCATGTCATTTGCTTACAAAAGGATATAAGCACTGGGTGCGTAAAAGAGAGAGGCGGGGAGAGAAAGACTGATGAACACCATTAGCCCGGCGTTCAGGGCAATTGGGAAAAGTTTTAATGTTATTGGGCATAGGAACATGATGGTAGGACTCATAGCTGTCCCATCATTCTCCGACTCAAAAGGGCGTTGTTTTCGCTAGAATATACAAAATTTAAAAGATGTTTGGCTGCAATTCGACGGTGGGGAGTCCCTGTGGCGATGTTTTGTCGCGTGGTTTGTAACATTCTAAAACATATCCCGTGCCTTGAGTGAATTGTCGGGCACGAAACGCGCAATGCTAATGATATATAGTCGGCTATCTCGCATAGCAGCCTCAAAATTCGCACAAAAACTACTCTCCGGGAGATGAACCAAGCCAGATAGAACCCAGATAGAAGCCGAGGGAAGGCGTAATGAACGATGACTACCCGATTGTCAGTTCTCACCTGCCTGGTCGACAGTCCGGTCACCGTCGCAACTGCCCCGATATCATATACGTAACTCCATGAACTGGAAAGAAGGAGCGAGGAGCAACAATAGCAAGAGCCTACACGGACCTTCCCTAAGAAACTGCTCTCTGATTACCTCTTTGGGGCCATCATTGCGTCTATCCGCTCCTCCCCTAAAATTCTTCACCTGCTTCCAAGTTTCTTCCCTTTCTTTTTTTTTTTTTTTTTCTACTCCACCCCGAGATTTGATCTCGTCTATCATTGCAACGATCGAGCTGCACTTTCTTCACTCTCACTATTTATTGCCGTTACGTGACGTTCTCGATACTCGAGGCGTACATTAAGGACATCTCTTTACGGATCACTCAGCCGTACCAGATGCTCTGGCGTTGGTTCCATAACCCATCAACTTACCGGCGTCATCGTCATTACTGCCTTGACACAAACGTCCTATTTATATTATTACGCGGAGGCAATGCGGCCTTTCTCTTCAAATAACGTCCTTGACGCTGGCTTCTACACATCTCGTTACCGCATCAGTGATCTCTTCGACGCTTCTCAATAGCTCTGCTGGTCATATTCCACACGGCCGGTCGACTTCCCTGGCGCCGCTATCACTATTACCCTCATGAGACATCCTATCAGTCCTACACTCTTCCCAGTGGACAAAACGGCACTTGTCTTCACATGAATACTTCTCCCGAAGCTCAACTCAACATATCTCGTTCCTAACGTACTTGACCTCAGGCAGTGCTAGGAGTCGCTGATCAGAGCGCCGTTGATCATACCCACACCCCATCTACCACATGGGGTTATTCTCATTACTATCTACAAAGATACTCAACATATCACTCATCATCATAATATTTTCGAGTCCTACACGCTTTCTGGGCGGAACCAAATAGTATTTGTCTCCGCACGAACACATTCTTGAAACTTACGTCTACATATCTATATATCTTATTGCCCTCTTCAGAGCTATCCATCACCGATCACTCTTCTCTGTTGATCATATTCTGATTCTACCTATCAATTCCTCGGTGCTCTTATCGTTCTTAACTTCATCCGGCATCTTATCCCCATATCAAACATATATACCATATACGTATACCTACCATTTCCCATGTCAGACACCTAGCGTGGCATCCTACGAAATGTCATCAAGAAATGAGGCCGAGAAGAAACCGCGAAAGCGGAAGACAGAGCCAGCAAGACCAGAAATGGCCCGTCGGAAACGCAAAAACCGAGCACCAGAGAAAAACACCCGGCTCGAAGATTTCGGCTACACGGTACGCACTATCGACATAAGCCGAAAAGAAGAAGTAATCTTTCCTCGTATATACGACGAGATCGAGGAAATCGACTTCATGCCCAAGAAGAAGGTGAAACTCGGGGATGGGCCTAATGGGGATGAAAACGGTGACCTGACAGAGGCACGGGGCCAAGAACCCATACGACCACACCTCCCTGGGCGGGAGATACGACTCGAGGACTTCAAGCAGATTCCTCAGGGGCAGTTACCTGTGAAGGCCACGAGCGACCCCGCCGCCGCCATGGGTTTATTCCAAAAACTACACATTGAAACAAGAGATCAGATTCTCCGGTATTTGCTCGTCTGGCCGCATGAGATCCCCGTCTTCCACGGGTGGTCTCTGGTCTATCCGCGCAAGCGGCCCAGCCTCCACCCCTCAATCCTATGCACATGCAAAAGACTTCGAGACCAAGGCCTGAAGATTCTCTTCGGCGAGAATACATTCGTCTATAACCTGCGTGATCCGCTGCAGGACTGGCGCAGGGATAGCACACTACTGAACATCCTCGCAGACTGCATCGTGCCAATCAACGAGCACGGCCATCTGATCCGAGAGGTCAAGATCAAAGTCCATCGATCTCGTCTACACTTCATCGGACATCGTAGGGGCTTCCAGAATGCTATTCGGAAATTTCTACCTGGTGGTGGTCTTGTGCATGACAAGAAGTTGAATCTCAACGCGCTTACTATCGAGGTGCCTGCGGAGAGCAAGCGGGATCTGCAGTGGGTTTGCGACGAAGATAGGCTGGATGATGTTCCTATCTGTCGATATTTACAGACGGGCTCGACATTTCATAATGCACTGCAGAAACTGATTGTCCCGTGGGTTCGGGTGATAGCTTGGGATGGAGACCAGCAATGCTGGGAGACTATTTTCGACAGACGATACAGCGTCCAGGACGCCCGGATGAAGGAGGACCTTTGTCAGCGACAACAGGTCGAAATTACCGAGGGTGCGGTCAATCAGAATGCTCCGAATGCTTCGACTGCAGCGGCGGCTGAGCCTAAGTCGAAGGAGATAGAGGCCGTAGAGAAGCAATGGCAAGCCCGAGTCGATCGGGAGGTGGCGGAGCTTCGCGAATTAGCTTGGCGGGTTGAAATGCTGGCGATTCGCCCCGAAATCGTCGTCGGTGACCTTCAGCTCTGGCGACCCGTTGTCGCTGAGCCGAATGATGATGCCGATGATGAGCTTTTGTCGTTGCCGGTATCTAGGACCCGGAGCAAGAATACTGGGGCTGTTGAGGCTGCTGGGGCTGCTGGGGCCGCTGGGATTGCTGGGAATGAATTGGTAGAGATACTCGATGAGGAGGAAGAGCGGGAAGTGGAAGAGCTAGGAGAGGGCGGGGAGATGATAGAGGGAGAAGTAATGGAGGGAAATATGAGGAGTGAGGAAGATATGGTAGAGGGAGCGATGGCACATGGTGTTATGGCAGAGGGTCAACCGGCAGAAGAGGTTTTCGTAGCCGGAGCTATGCTAGAGGGTGAACTGGTGGTGGAGATTATGGCGGAGGGAGAACCGGCGGGAAATGGAGAAATGCCAAAGGAGGGCGATTTGACAGAGGCGCGAATGATTACGGAGCAGGAATCTATGCTGGAGGAAGACAGGGTAATGGAAGGAGATATGACAAAGGGGGGAGACATCACAACAAAGGGAGATATGCCAGGAGAAGAAGAGAGTACAGGGCAGGGACATATAGCAAAGGAGGGAGATGCGGTAGAGGAAGATATGCTAGAATGGGAAGCAGAGCTGCTGGCAGGATGGGAAGATATGCTAACGGAAGGAGATATGGCAAAGGAGGGAGACATCACAACAAAGGGAGATATGCCAGGAGAAGAAGAGAGTACAGGGCAGGGACATATAGCAAAGGAAGGAGATGCGGTAGAGGAAGATATGCTAGAATGGGAAGCAGAGCTGCTGGCAGGATGGGAGAATATGCTAACGGAAGGAGATATGGCAAATGAGCGAGATATGGCACGGGTTCCGGTGGAGGGAGAACTTGCTGACTGGGAAGCACAGCTGGAAGTAGAACTAGCATGCTGGAGAGATATGACGCAGACCGCCGAGGCGATTTAAATCATCTCGTCGACGTCCACGACGGTCTTACCCTCAGCGTCTGATCTCTCATTAGCATCTGCGTAGATTTAATTACCGGAAATACGTACTTTTCAGACTTCTCATTTGCTATCGTCTCGGGTGAATGAACTTGTTGACGTGGATATCATTTGGGCAACCGGCAGTGCGATAGGTATGAATGAGACGAGCAGGGCGACACTTGATCAAGGAGGTTGTTTGACTTCTTATATTAGGTATTTATAATCCAGCAACTCGTTCGTTTCTCATGATTTATATTCTAGCTCGGGTATGGCATCTCTTCTCCCTTTAATCTCTTTTAACTTCATTTAATTATTTCATTATTTTCCGGTTCAGCATCAGCCTACCCGGCGGTGATCTTGACCACGGACACTTCTAGCGTGTCCGAATCGACGAGCACGATTTCCCTTGTCTCGGAGAAGGAGGGCACGGCGATTAGTCGCACGACCTGGCCGTCATCGCCTTGAATCGTCTTCGTGGCGAAGGCGGGCTGGCAGCCTACGAAGTATAGATGCGGACACGTTTGTATGACGAAGGGGTCGTCGTCTTGGAAGGGGTAGCTCCCTATTTGGCGAAAGCCTTGTTAGTTATTGTGGCCGCTTTCGTTTTTAGGTGTGGATCAAAACGGGGGAAAGATAAACTCACATAATGTGTCAGGGGCCGTCGGTGCACAACACTGCCATCTGCACATGGCTTCCATCATGCCTATACGATCGTGACTACCAACATATTTGAATATATCGTCGACGTTTTGCCCACCAGTGCCCAAAAACCTCCAGCCGTCTACCTCCCCCTCCCAAGGATTCGTCACATTATCAAACCAACTGGTCTCGTCCGAGCCAGGCGCCGCCGTGAAGGCGCGTGAGAGCGGGAACATGGCCCCGTGAATGGGCTGCTGGGGGTAGCTCGAGTTCGCAGGATCCTGGACACCAGGGAGTAAGGTAATAGGGATGGTGGGTAGAATGGCGGAGAGGAACTCGTCGAGGAGTTGCGAAGGCAAGGGGTTGTACGCCCTACTGTCGTATCCGTATTTCTTCTCGCGCGGCTTGCTGTCGGTTTCATCATCTGAAGGCGGTCGCTGCTCTTCGAACGAGATGGAGTTGCCTGCGATGATTAGGCGGCTGATCTGGGACAGTTCGCTCTGCGCCGTCGGGTCTAACGCCTCGCCTAGGAGGTACTCGAGCAACAGGTGCAGCTCCATGGCGTGGTCGGCCTCGTGACTCGAAAAGCCGAGCCCGGAGACTATGGCGATCTTGCCGCCACGCCCCTTGGGGTGAGAGTCTGACATTTCTACGTCGTCGTCCTCCGACTTTACGGCCGGCTTCTTCTTATTGGTCGCGGGTGGCTTCGAAAGAGACCACCGCTCTGGCTGTGGAGGTAAATCCGGGAACTTGAGATCTATCACTTCTAGCTCCCCGTTAACGTTCTCGGTACCCATAACGGCAACTATGCATCCTGTAACTAGGAGGACATCTTTCAGAAAATCGCCGACGAGGCGTATACGGCCGGACTCATCTTCCAGAGTCACGGCATCTGATCCATCATCGGAATAGTACTTGGGGTTCAATATAGGGGCCGAGAGCCATCTCTACAGAATATCAGATATTAGATATTAAGTCACGATGTCGCAATGCCGTACGGGGACGGCCTTGGTAGGGGGGTTTATCACGTACGTCCTTGGACACGTCCTCGAGGATATCGGGTTTCAATGGCATATCCATATAGATGGTGCCAACAACCCAGCATAGCTCGCCCTGCCGAATGTCCAGGACTCGCTGGGCTTTCTTGGCGGGCTCGCCGCCGATGACGGTTTTGCTCCAGGCTTCCAGTGCTCTTTGATCAACGACAGGCTTGATTTTGGTGAGTCGTAGGAAGTACATATCGGAGAACTGTTGCTTATATGACCTGTCTGCATCTAGCGCGAAGGACTTTAACGGCTTATACTCGGACGCAGTGCGCTCCAACTCATTTTCCGCCTCGCCCCTAATCGCAGGTAATCACATTAGCATGAATAATCCTTTTGGCTGCGAGATTGTCATGAAAGCTAACATGAGACTCACGAGGGCTTGCGGAGCATGCTTCCTGCTATTTCATTGAGTTGAGGCATATCGGATCATATAAGTCGGTGGTTTGACTGTTTGCGCTGCCAGACGACAGATAAAGTCGGGATAAGTACAAACTACAAAACTGGCCAAAGAGTCCGGCCAGACGCGTTTCATGACGCGCTTTGGTTGTGGCGTTCGTAGATAGATTGAAAGTGTGGCGTGAGCTTAATGTGGCTTGGATATGCTATATTGATCCACTTTAACTTGGGCAAGCGTCGCCACTTCTGATTGGTTAGATATAATCCTTCGCGCCATTGGTGGGGCTGGGCTGCGCCAGGCTGGATCGCGATGGACTTTCCATGTGAAATCCCTGCAAAAAAGTTGTCGCTTTGGATCTTGTACCTATTCATCCAAACCTCCCCGCCACTGTCTACGAAGATAAAATCTGGTTGTCGCTGATCGCCAAAGGCGCTGATAATATTTCAGGGCATAACCGGAAAATTGGAAATCATTGATTCGTTTAAAAATTGATTTCTTCTTTCATTATTAAATTGGCCCTCACTCCGCCGGACTACGCTACAAAGCTCCAATTGAGCCTCGATTTCATACTTCACGAGCAATTGCGCCGGCCCACCAAGACTCTCTAACATGGATATCGAAATGGGACAGCCAGCAATGGCTGCACCCCAGGAAGTCCGTGTCAACTTCACCACCTCATCACCAGATCTACAATTGCCAGAAGACAGGAGTAGTGTATTAGTTGTACCGACGGGTAAGTCGACGCGCACTCTCCAGGAGAGGGACTAGGAAGAGGAAATACTCATCGTGATATCTTATATCGCAGATCTGAAGCGCTATGGCTTGTCGCGCATCCTCAACTCGTCGTCCATGCTCGACACCCCCGCACCCATCCCGTTCGACTTCTTAATAAACGGCCAGTTCCTCCGGACCTCACTCCAGCAGTACCTGGAGACAAACGGCCTGAACGCCGAAGAAACCCTGACGATCCAGTATGTGCGCAGTATCATCCCACCCGTTTACCAAGCGAGTTTCGAGCACGACGACTGGATTAGCGACGTCGATGTCCTATCAGCCACTTCTCGCGCCGGCGTCTGGTCCGGCGACAAGCTTGTCCTGAACCAAGATCGCATCGTGTCCGCGTCATATGATGGGCTAGTACAGATCTGGGACCCGTCGGGTAAACGCATTGCTCGATCTGGTGCTGGCGGCCACGCTGCGAGCGTCAAAACCGCCAAGTTCCTTTCTTCGTCCCAGATCGCATCCGCGGGGCTTGATCGCAGCGTGCGCATATGGAAATACACCGAGTCAGAAGGCGGGCTTGAGGGCACACTGAAACCAAGTCTTGAATTATACGGACACAAGGCGAGTGTTGATGCGCTGGACGTTCACGGCCCCACGGGCCGCGTACTCAGTGCCTCGGCCGACGGCGCCATCGCCTTGTGGACTACCTCGAAGTCATCCTCACCCGCGGCCCCGCCAAGTCTCCTACCCGGCGCCGGCGCATCCGAGTCCAAGAAGAGAAAACTATCGGGTGCATCAACAGCACCGCAGCGCGGTCCATTAAGCATGATGCCAATCCACAACTCGCCGGCTACAGCCGTGTGCTTCGACCCCTCAGACGCCACCGTAGCGTACTCCGCTTCACAGGACCACACAATCCGCACCATCGACCTCACCACGTCCAAGGTAGAAAACGTCATCACGACCGCGCACCCTTTACTCGCGTTGACGCCTTTACACCGGAATCCCGGTACGGCGTCGTCATCTGTTCTCCTCGCGGCCGCCACGGCAGCACGACACATCACGCTTGTCGACCCCCGTGTCTCTACCAATACGACCTCCGTCCTCACGCTCAGAGGACATAAGAACATGGTATCCAGCCTCGCTACATCTCCTGACAACGACTATAGTCTCGTCTCCGGCTCGTACGACGGCACATGTCGCATCTGGGATCTGCGGAGCGCTCGCGCGGGCACGAAATCCGAAGGCGGCGGCAGTGTGTCCGAGTCCGTCTACGTTATTGAGCGCGAGAGCCTGAAGGCATCCAAGCAGCGCCGGACGGCCGGTGACGTTCCCGGGCGCGGCGTCAAGGTCTTTGGTGTCGCGTGGGATCGGACATTCGGTATCGTCAGTGCGGGTGAGGATAAAATGGTGCAGATCAACCAAGGTCGGGATATATTATCTTCTTAACTACCTACCTACCTAGAGATATTAGGGTTGATTTTGGGGAGGGACGGGTAGATGTTGTAAGATCTGATATCTTGATGCCGTCTGTAATATGCATACAAATAAAGAAGAAGAAAGAAAGAAAGAAAAAAGCGCGGTGTTGAACTTATTCAAAATGTCCTGATCCAGCTTCGTGAGATGTGCTGGCTTTGTTTTGTTTTGGTTTTGGTTCTGGTTTTGTTTCGTTTTGTTCTGGTCTTATATGTTGGACATGGTGAGTTGAGTCAAGTCAGATTATATGTATCGGGTAAGAGTAGTTGTCGTGGTCTCCCTGTCCCGTCTACATATTTGTCCACGCTGTGACAAAACTCTAGACGGTCCTTATCTAGGTTAGGGCATTCAAATCCCTTTTGGAACCAGTGAAATAACGTACAAACGATAAAAAGCATAATCGCGAAAAGCGTTCGCCTAGACTGGCTTTACAATTCCTCGATTCTGATACCTGCTTACTTTTTTGTCTCTCTTCCTTTTGCGTTTGGCTGACGGAAATGTCGCAGTGTGCAGAATACCTAACCTTAGGGAGGTAGGATAGGTGGCGTAGGGGAAAGGGGGAAAGGGGAAAGGGGTACATATAGAATTTAATACACGATTGCTCTACACACCAGTATCGCATCAATTCAGGATACGTCAAGCATCGCCGCAGGAATACCAAACGCGTAACGCATGATCCACTAATCATAACGGCAGTCATAAGATAGTTTCTCTATCTATACTATACCATCATCCATCGACTCTTTACACACACCAAGTGTAATGTATCCCGTCACCACCAATCGTTTCATTTCGTTCCTTTCCACCAGAGTAGTTCTTCAGGTATCCCTCGCGAAGAGAAAACAATGAATAAACATGAACCATAAGGAATATCACATATGCTTTGGCAAAGCCTGGCAAAAACCATAGGCAGTATAGGGTATTGTAGACCCTAGGTATCAACATCCATCATACGACACGCCCTCCCCCATTTCATCACCGCCAACTACCATTTTGAGTTCGATGTAACTTAAAGGTATGCATGCTAGCGCAGAAAGATGAAGAGAGTCTTCAATAAAGGGTATTCGAGCAAAGAGGAGTAAAGAGGAGTAGGTAAAAGTCCACAAGCGTTTCAGGAAAAGATGGAGGAGCAGGGAAGGATATTTTTGATGCTCAGTCGCCCGTTCACACCAGACAGACCGCATCTATAGAGGAAGATAATCGTGTCCGTCCGGCATCTATTTTAGGATCGTAATCGCCACTATGACGTGAACTTTCGTCACGTTCGGTATTTACCGACCGGTATGTTAGAATTTTATACATGCTCGGCCGGGAGAACGATAGAACGCTCTATTCTTCGGCCTTGGGTCGGGTCCTAGCCACCATGGCCGCAGACACTCTAAACCGGACCCAAAGTATGCCCTCGGGCATGAGCTCCGTGACCTGGCGGAGGCGGACCGGATCTACGGGTAGGTGCCCGCTCTGCACGGCAGCAAGTATGTAATTAGCCACCGTGACCTGCTTCAACGGCGGGTCGCGGAGTAACTCGGCGATGGTGGTGACCTGCAGGTCATAATGGTGAAATAAATAGTACGCTCGGAGTTTCGCCAACGTAAGACGCGTCCCAGGATTCGCCAACAGGTAGGCATTCGCTTTGTCCTCGGCTATTTCGACGCGGGAGTCCTGGGGGCGTGCCACCGGCGTACGCTTCGTCGTCGCCCTCACACGTGTTCTCTTATTCACCACCGTAACCTCCTCGCGCTCAATACCCATCATATCTAGAGCCGTTGTGAGCAACTTCTCGGGTAATGTAGCGTTGAATTTGTTTTAAACATACCTTCATCAATCGGCATGTCGGCTTCATCCACCACGCTGGCTTCAGGCACCACGTCAGCTTTTTTCGCTAACCGAATCGCCATGTTCAGCTCTGCGTAGTGGGGATGAGGCGGGCAAGGGTCCAATTGTTTTCTGTGGTGCTCCAAGGTTGCGTAGAGTTGTAGACCAGCGTAGGCGTCAGAAGCCGAGTCTGCGTGTATGAGCTCTCTAAATCCACATAGTCGGCGCAGGAAAATACTTACACTTAACTTGGTTCATGTTTAAGGGGCTGGACCAGTTACTTGATCTGACATCCTGCCCTTTGAAGAGCGGGAGATGTAGGTAGTCTTGAACTTGTATCGCTAAGGGTACGAGCTTCCTGTTGATCTTGTGATGTTCGCCGCTCCGGCAATAAGTGACCAGCCGGTACAGGTGGCTCAGCTCTACCAAGCCCCGAGATTCAATATTGACGTATTTCCGCAATCTCGTAGCATCCCCTTTGATATTGACGCCGACTTTCATAATATCTGGATCTTGCATGAGAGTCCTGAAGGTCTGGGAGACAAGGTCGTCATCTTGGGGAAATAGGGCGACGTGGAATAGTGCAATGCGACTAGGACTCGCCAGCTGGATCAACGATACGTTTTTCCTTACGCCATCGTGTCTTGAGGAGTCTGCCACCCACTCCATGTCAAAACCGAGAACCTTCTCATCAATGAAGTACTGGCAAACCCGCTCCATCGTCTGTTTGCTCCGGCAGTAATGCACCGTAGGCTTGAATACTTCCCCATCCGCTGCCGTGCGCACATATTGTGTGTAAGACCAGAACGATTCTGGGGATCCTGGAGGCGCTGCCTTGGCGGCGTAAAACATGTCATCGATCATCCTGTATTCAAGCACTGGAGGGGGAGGGTCATTGGTGACTTTCTTTGGCAACGCCTCTACCTGTTCGTCCTCTTCTGGTTCTTCCACTGGCTCTGGTCCTGGCGTCAGACCAAGCGCCGTCTCTCCTGCTACTCTTTCTGATGAAACGTATTCGCCCGCAGGGACTGTTGGAATGGGAGGTGTGTCTTTGGACCAGTTAGACCAGTTAGACCAGGTTGTGCCTAGTGCGCCAAGTGGTGGCGAACTAGAGATACGACGACAATGGACAGTCCTGGCGGGAAGCTCAGCGGGAGGCAAGGCAGCTCGGGCAGGAGAAGCCAGTGGCGCCAGACCGGCCGGGGCGAACGAGATGCCTCGAGAGGGATGCCATAGTTGTCGAGACGGCGTCGCCGTCATCCTAGGGAGATAATTTGCCATATGACGAGGACTGTGGCAAGACTTTATGTCAAATACAGGTTTATAGACATGCGTGTAGTAATAGCAGTAGCAAATAGGTAGCAGCGCTTGTGATGGAGGGTTGCGTTGGAGGAGAAGTGTAGGAAGAATTTCAGGTGATGCACGTGAGAAACAGATGAGGCAACGAACCGGAGAGTAAGATGAACAGCTGTAGGCGAGCCGGGTAGATGCCGCCATGCAACGCGCGCCAATTTCGAAAGTCCGAAGAAGGTCATTTGTCAAATACCTAGGATAGGAGACTGGAAGCAGTCACGGCTTAGCTCCATGCTTGAATCCTAATGGAGTCATGGGGATTGAACGTGGGAATGTGGATGGAACTGGAAGTTCTCGATAGCGATAGGCAGGTAGACTAGGTAGTCTAGGTAGTCTAGGTAGTCTAGATAGGTAGATATTACTTTTGCTTGGAGGCACCGTCGCGTTTTTAGGCTTCCCTCGCCTTGGCCAATGCTACTTAGATACATAACTGGGCCAGTCAGAAGCTTCGAATGACCTCATTATTGGCTACGTAATATCTTAGGTAATTACTAAGCACGTGACCACGTCCAAACATGCCTACCCTATCTAGCTACCTACCTATCTATCTACCTAGATAGATAGGTATCTATCTAGGTACCTTGGTAACTACCTAACTAACCTAGTCTGTTGTACCTACGGACTTAATTGTGTAGCCCATTCATTCATCCGACGTCCAAGCTCATACCTACCTAGGTATACCCATCATATCGAATGACTGCAACAAATCGAGCAACAATAACATAAGTTAAAAAAAAAGCACATATCGGCCAAGTTACGGAATCCACGAAACAAAACAAAACGTACCTCATCCCGCCGAATTATCGCCTTGATACGGTGACCAGTCCGACATGGCATCCCAACTCCTTCCACTAGGTACGTACCGCCGCACCGCACCGCACCGCACCGCGACAAGTGAAACTGACTGACGACCGCCAGAGCTCATCGACAAGTGTGTCGGCTCCCGGATATGGGTAGTCATGAAGGGAGACAAGGGTAAGGCCCCACGGTTAATCCTATCCCGACCTCTCAGATAGTAACGTGACGGACGCCCGTTCTAGAGTTCAGCGGTACGCTGACCGGCTTCGATGACTACGTCAGTAAGTATATACAGCTTCACTCCCCACGGGTTAGCGGATTTAGGACCCTTCACTGACTTAACCATCGCAGACATGGTCCTTGAGGATGTCACCGAATTGTAAGGCGCTTTCGCATTTTCCTCCTGCTACCATGTTTATCCCCATTGATCGGGCTACTACCGTATTTCTCGCGCAGCGCTGCTCGCATCTATCCGTCTCGGCAGATGAGGTGGGCGAGCAATGCGGTAGACCCGACCAGGAGGATTTAACACAGAGGTCGATGACGGGATAAGAAACTGACAAAAACCTCCAGCGATTACTCCGGCAATCACACGAAGCTCTCCAAGATCCTCCTCAACGGCAACAACATCTGCATGGTACGCGCCTTTCTTCCCTATCCTATCACATCTCCTTCCCCGCCGTTCGAGGCTGGAACAACTAACCTAACATCCCTCTAGTTGATACCCGGCGGCGAAGGCCCCGTAGCGACATCATGAGCTTGCACAGGGCACCAAGAGACATCCGCAAGGGATGCAAGGCGACGAGGTTTTTGTTCCTAGTCTAGCAAAAAGCGTCAGAAATCTGTCAGGAAAAAGGGAACTAGACGATCGCACTGCTGTGACCAATTCAATTCTCTTTTTTTTTTTTTAATTTCACGACAATAGAATTGAACGTTGAAAACTTCAAGAAACAAAGAAACATCATGGTGTCGTGAAGACGACAAGTCCTCCGTGTCCCATTCACTATCTATCTCCCTTTTCTTTTCTTTTTTGCCAGGTTCACACCCCATCCAAATCCATCTCCTCAAAGCAGAGCTGCGCATCGGTCGATCGGAAATGTTAACCCGGTGAGATCGATCGGTCGGCTAGCCGCCAGGCGGAGTAGGAAGGATTCCCATAACTTATCGCGAGAGCTACGCACGTCATACATACCTACTGAGCAGAGCTGTAACCGGAGTGACAGTATGTCGTCGGTTTTGCCTTAACCAGATACCGCATGGCCCGGCCAAGATGAAGGTCCGTTCGACTTCAATTTTCGTAATAAATTCCCGGGATTCGCCTCTTCCTTCCATTGTTTTGGCTTGTAGCTGACCGGCGGAACCGCCGGCTTATGACCGAGCGACTGGCCTTATTCAATAAAGCCAGTCGCATATCTCCCTACCTAGATCAGTTTGCAGGCGCTGCCGTCGCCATACCGCAGTAGACACCATATCACAGCCATACCATGGAATTTAACAGCGAGGAACACAAGATCAATTACTGTATAGTCTGTATTCCGACGACAATCCTGTTCGCACACACACACACGCATACACACAACAACTAAAACTCCCTAAACGCCACCTGTCTTCCCAGGCCAAACCCGACGCCATAGTTATTTTCTTCTTTTAAAAAAAAGAAAAACTTGAAAAGGTGAGACGAAGAAGCCGAGAGGAGAAAAACAAACTTTTAAAGCTTCTTCTCAGCGCCATTGCCATTAGCATTAGCGCCGTTGTTGGCATTGTTCTCCTGCTCGCCGGCGGCCACCATGCGACGAAGCTCGTACTCGCGGGTGAATTCGCGGCCGAGCTGGCCGTATGCGGCGATCAGCTGCTTGCACGTATCAACGAGAACGTCGCGGGGGGAGATGGTTCCATCAGTCTGCACGCGGATCATAACCTCAGGCACATTAGGATGAGCGACTACGTAATGATATATTCTTGTCAGGAAAGATGATTCTCCGAAACGGGTACGAAAGGGGGGGTGTGAGTATTACCTTTGTATCCGGCCATGACGACATGGGGAGCGTGCTTGAGATGCTCGCTCAGGAGATTTCCAAGGGTGTGGTCTTCCTTGAGAAGGATGAAATCGGAGGTGTTGGAAGTACCTAGGTAGGAGCCACTGTCAGAGGAGCAAGGTCAAACAGGGGCCAAGGACTTACCCGCAAAGGGCTTCTCGGTGATCTTCTTCTCACCATCGGCCTCGTTGACGAGGAAAAGCTCGAACCTGACAGAGTACTTTTGTTAGCGATAGACTCTAGAGGCTGGCTAGTCAAGAAATATAGGAAATAGTCGTACGCAATATTGCGTTCGTTGTAATGCTTTCGGTTCGACATTTCGGGCAAGTCGATAAGGCAGACTAGCGCAAGTTGCGCAGAAAGTTGGGTTTGTGGGAAGAGTGGATTGAGCGGCCGGCATAAGATAATGATGATGTTGATGTTGATGTTGATAGCACTAGATGGTGGCGCTTGTGGGAAGAGAGAGGGAGCAGAAGTGCGAGAGGTTTTATGAGAGAGTTGGGAGGCAGAGCAGAGCAGAGCAGAGGAGAGGAGAGGAGAGGAAAGGAGGCCTAAAGAAAGCCATCGAGCGAAACAATTGGTCCCCAGGTGTCGACGACGGGCAGAGGCGGCGACAGTCCACAAATTGTAGTGCCTGGTAGAAGAGAGAAAGGCACCTTCCTTGGCGATGCTTGCACGTTCTTGCCATTCCGAAGCGAACAACCAGCACTACTGGCTGCCTGGCCGGTGGTACTGCCGGTAGTCCTTAGGAAGGCACGAGCGACCTCGTAATAACTTCGATCACAGCCCTCGAAAGGAAGGACGTACCGGTTTTCTCCCGTTCAGAGCTCAGGGGAAAGCACATTCCCTTGGAGTCTGGAGTGCCCTGACACGACATCTGTCAAAGGACATGGCCAAAATGGACGGTCTCTCGTATGATATGGCATGGTGTGAGGTGCCTTTGGGACAAGACAAGACAATTGTGGTCGGTGATGTGCACGTCCTGTATTGAATCCCAGGGTGAACTTGGGAGAAAAAAGAAAAAAAAAAAAAAAAAACATAGTGAAACCGGCATACCTGTCGGGGGCATTCATGGTTTCGCAGTCTTGTTGTTCACGGGTCCTCGATAGTAACGAAACAGCCAAGAAGAAAGCGAAAGGGCGGAAAAGAAGTGTACGGTAAGAATCTTTGGAGCAATATGGAAAACTATATGATACCAAAAGGTTTAATCTCTCTGTGTGTAAAGCGGATTTTCGATGAGCAATGGATGAAGCAAAATGGACGAAGCAATGGACGATGGAGATCGGAGAACTGAGAACGGAGAACGGTTATGTCAAAGTTAATGAGAAGGGACGCTGATCAATAGGGATACAATCTGTACCTAAGTTAAGTTAAGTTAAGTTAACGTACGGACTGTAACAAACAAATACCTAATAGTCCCCGGATTATGATGGGTGGATCCGGCCTAATACTGCGTTGGATAATTCAGCCAATCGGCAGATCCCCGGCAATCGAGGAGGACGTAGCCTGCACTTTGGGCATACCTAGCACAGATCACGCGTAGTCCGTACAGATCGTACGTCCGTACCTTCTACGCTATCACAGAAGTTTTGTCTATCGTGGATTTTGTGTTTCATTTGTCGCTCAGGACGGAGCCCATACCTACCCACCTACTTTCTGACTTTTGTATTCTGTAATTACTTGGTTCGCAAATGGTCCATACCCGCCCGCCTTACGTTTTAACCACTTCAAGTTGCAACCTACTAGCCAGGCAATCTACCGACTTCACCAACCCATCTCCTAATACAGATCTCGGGAGATCGAAACTCGTACAGCAAAATGTATTGTATTGCAAAGCTTGCCCTTATTGGTGTGAATATCAGGCCAATGTTCTATAAACTACAGTTAGCCACCATCCGTAGCCACCCATCCACAGCATTCTAATCCACGAGACTGCTATGTAGATACTTTCAATACGAACGACATTTAGTCCCCCCCCTTGTATCCAGGCTAGAAAGCTACCGCGTGTAGCTAGTTAAAGGATGATGGTCCAGTGCGCTATGCAATAAGATTACAGAATAAGGAAAGAAACTGTCTTCTCATATCCCCCCAGATGATCAAGGATGCCGCGTGTCACAATATCCCGGTGTAGGCTTGCCCGGGCCATTAACCCACGAAAGAACCGTTAGAGTCGTCGCGTAGCCCATGGCAATGAAGCCAAAGATGCAAAGGAAGATGTCCGAAAGCTTGCGGGCTCGCGTCCTGGCTACGGCCCTGTAGTGAAGTAGCGGCTAGTCACCATGTTAACAATAGCTAATTCCCTAAGCTATCACACACTGACGGGGTATGAAATATGTGAGGGACAACTTACCGGGTAAATAAAGGTCAAGGGAATGCAGGCGAAATTTCCCACGAGCGCGACGAACTTGTCCAGGTTGTCCGAACCTCCCCAGGCTATGAGGGCGCACACCATCACCATGAAAAACCGGAACATGTTCTTCTGCCACTTGATGTAAGGGTTGTACTTTCCGCTCTTGGTGAAGAGCGCATTTTCGGTAATCTTGATGGCCGGGAATATCTGCAAAGGAGTGGACAGCAGAATGGCCAGCGAATAGAGGAGCTGAACTCCGTTGACAAACTTGTTATCTTGCGGGAGGTTGAGAAGTACAACCGTCTCCGTCTTGGAACCATAGGCTGCGTAAGATACGGCACCCATGGTAATGAAGATGACCGACATGATGATCATCACATTGAACATTACCTTGGGGAACTGGGCCGGATTCTTCATCGACTCTTGTATGGGAATGATAAGGCCAATCCCCTCAAAGGTGAAGATGGCCGTGCCAATGAAAAGGGTCCAATCTTTTTTGTTAAACATGATGACATCCGCAAGCCCTTCTGTACTAAGGGTGTGAATATCGTAGTAGAACAAATACGCAAGACCAATGATGATGAAAGCGTCAGCAATCAAGGCGGTAAAACCCAGCTTGCCTATGTCACGGAATAAAGAGAATGGCAGGAAGATGACCATCTGCATCAGAATGAACAAGGCAATTTGTATGCGTGTGCTGCAGTTGCTCACGGCAAGGACGAAGGCCCTCAGGTTCTCTGCCGTGAAGACAGTATAAGCAGCAACGAATCCAACTTGGCTGAGCACGATGGACCCCAGGATCAGCCTCCGCATCCATTTGCCATAGACAATACCACCGATGTCGCCAAAGGAACCTTCGACCTTGAGACGAGTGGTTATAAGCAGAATGAAGCAATAGTAACTGAGCGCGGCGAGGGCGAGGAGAACAACGTTGCTGAACAGCATGCCACCATTCAAATAGGCTCGAGGTAGAAACAGCACTCCAGTTCCCACAAAGGATTTCAAAAGCAGCAGTGCTGCACTGAAAGGACTGTTTTTCCCACTGCCGCCGCGTGCTTTACGTCTCCGTTTGCGCTTAGAGGCGGAAAGTAGTGCGCTGTCCTCCATGGGTTCCCTCTCGTCTTCGCTATCGTAGAAGCCTGAACTCTCTCCCGACGAGAAATATTCGCCTGGTCGTAGTACTTCGTCATCCTCTTCAAGCTCTTCTCCGGCAAAATGCCCATATATCGTCAAAAACTCCAGAAAGCTGCTGGTGAACAATTGCGGCTCGTTCCCTGTCCTAGGAGACATTTCGCCGGCTTCAAGTCCACGAGCGGTCGCTGCAGGGCTTTGTGCAGCTCGGCGCAGATAGTTTCTCCTGAAGCCACCAGGCACGTTGATGGTGTTAATATCGAGAACGTCGTTTTCAGGTTCCTCCCGCGTATGACTGAAACTCTTGCTTCGCTGTGTGCGGCGCCGGCTGTCCGCCTCCTCCGACCATCTGTAAATCTGTCGCGTGATATCGCCACCTTGTAATTTGAGGCTGTAAAACTGATCGTCATCTTTCGTAGACTGTGACGGGTCGCTGACTTGTTTGCCCTTGGCTTTGTCACTGAGATTTACATCGGACTCGGGATCAGGGTTGTCGGACGGATGGACAAGATGACGTTTTACAATGTCGACATCCTCATAAGCGCCGCTGCCAGCTCCTGGTAAACCCCTCGACTTGGGATCGAATGAACCTACGTTTGGTGCCAGAAGTGATCCTGTTGCTGACGGCGACGAGGGCCGTATGGGCGGCGTCCCAAGCCGTGGAGGAGATTGTCTGCCACTTTTGGATAGCGCCGCAGCGAGAACTGATATTCCCGGTCCGATAGGGCCGGCGCCGGATCCATCGGCGAGAGACACGGCGGCGTCTGGAGACGTTGTACCCATATCGCCTCGGCCGGGTGAATCTGATCGGTACGAGGGAGAAGTACCAAACGCCTGAGTAGGAATCGGCGAAGCTAATCGGGCCGTCGCATCGGCTCGTGGTATGGATGCGCTATAACTCCGACCTCGAATGGAGCCAGACGACGATGAGGGCAGTGGTCGGAGAGAGTCGCCGGCCGACCGGGGCGTTTGGCTGCCATCGCGAGTGGGAGTCGCCATTATTTTCCGTTCGCAAACACAAGGGCTCAGTCAGGTTCAGCTGGCGGGTTACTATTGGGCCATCTGACGGACAGCTGATCGGCTGATTCGGTTGATTCGGTTGATTCGGTTGATTCGGCTGATTTGGTCAATCAACGGTTGGCTGGAAGTGTGAAGTTGGTCGGTAACAACTGTAGTACTTTGTATGACAACAGGGACAACGGGGTTAAGTAGATGTAGATCAGGCACCAGACCCGTGAGGAGGTCGAGTTGCAAAGCAAAGGGGGGCGGGAAAGTTATAGTCTAGGTAGGTATGTTGTAGTTGAAGAGGAGGAGAGTTATCTAGTCTAGCTATTTAGTCAAGATAGTTAGTTTCATTCTTAACACCGACAAAGGGAACGACGAAGCGTGCTTGCGTGACTGACCAGTGACCACGATAGGTATGTAGATAGGTATGTACCTATCTGTATAGTAATACCCGCAGAGAAAGATGTCCATACTTAAAGCAGGTATAAAATACGCGCTTATCATCTGGCATACAGGAAAGACGAAGACCGTTGAATGTAGATGTACATGTACATGTGAAGGAGTTGGACGGGGGCCCCTCTCCCACGACCGGAATGTAAGTCGGGGGACGGGCCACCAGACAGAGCCAGCCTGGCTAAGTTGGGCAGCTGCGCTAGATTGATTGACTGAAACCAAAGATGGCGGCGTTTGCTTACATCGTATGTATTGTTAACCCCCCAGTCCGCAATGCACTGTGCACGTGGAGCCCACAGTGGACCCCTACGGATCCAAATCGGCGCAAATCATGGGGGAGGTTTCGCGCTAAATAGACGTCACAGGGCCAGATGGTTGCGTGAGACGCTTATCAAGTTCGTTATAGCTCACAGTGCTCTGTGTACTGTATTGTTCGAGTAAAAGGTGCACGCGAGCGAGTCTGGGCGAGTCTGGACGAGGAGTCATCAGTTGAGCATGTCACCATCAGACACTATAACCACAGTATTTTGTACAGTGTAGATAGGTAGTTGAAATCAACTACACTTAGGTAAGTTAACTAGGTACCTAAGTAGGAGGTAGATAGGTACCTCCTTAGTACCTGTCTGTAGGTAATTAGTTATCTAGGTATAGCGAGTATGAGCGAGTCTGAGCGATTCTGAGCGATTCTGACCGTCAAAGTATCGGTACTTTCTGTGCACCATCTCTAATCAGCACCCGCTCTTCCCAGATACTGTATGCAAGGTAATCTCTCAACTTCTTCCAATCCCCTCTCGACAACTGGACGGCTACCTATTAACAGATGTAAGCAAACCGCTGTCTACCACCATCTTGTCCGGATTATTCCCCTTGGCTGTACGCTATATGCCATTTTCATCACGCCTGCCCCCCTCAGGACCCTCTCACCCGCGGTCACCTCACTGGCGGATGAATCGTTGGCTTGGCATTCCAATCTGGGGACGACAGGCCCAAGGTCCCGTGGACCGGACTTCCGTGGTTATGGTATGGTTCGTGCTTCCAACGATCTGTGCTGAATTATTAAAAGAGCAATTTAAAGAGCTTCAACGCCAAGACCTGTCGACTTGCGCAGTGCCATCACATGTTGGCTGCTGGGCATGTCAGTCGCCGGTCAAATCAACGGTACTCGCCTTGTCTTATCAGCTCCTACCTCCTACAATTACAGACTGTAATCTGTACATACCAATGTCAGATTGGCTGAGATGATCAATCATGGCTTGTAGGGCCCACCTGTCGTCCCCCAAAACAGCAATCACAGCTCCATATCATCTTGGATATGCCTCCGGCTCCCCCCGACCGACGCGTCGCTCGATTTCTCAATACATATCGTCTGTCCAGACTGCGAAACCGTAAAGAAATCTGAGGAGTCAAGTATTGCGCCTCGAGTGGAAAACAGCGAAGAGGTACTTATTTTGATATGATAACTTAGGTGTTTAGCTTCGGAAATATTCTAGTCTACCGGCTCTCAACTCCTCGCCAGTGATGTCACGTCTATAAAGCAAACGGTCAGATCTTTGCTTTTTCCAATTCAACAGTTGAAGGGCAGGTCAACCTGGCTTGATATAATTGCTTTTAACAGCACTGGGATTACACAGCTATCACACGGAACAGCGTACGACCTTGTTCGGGAAAAGTTGCCGCAATGCTATCACTATGACCCGGCCGCCAAGCGGCTCAGTCGAAGTCAATGCACGATTGAAGCCAGCACGACGTCGAATCCTTGCAAGCTTTTGCTTTGCATGAGCAAAAGAGATATTGGATAGTCTCAGCTTCCAAATGAAAGCCATATACAATACGTCTATAGCCGAGCATCTTCCAATAAAAGATGGTCTCGCAATGCTGAAGTTCTTCTTGGCGTTTTCAGTGGCAAGTGATGGATGCATCAGGCAGGATTCACGCTCCTACTACTACGGAACAAACTGCAGGCATGAAACGTGGCCAGTTCTATCCGATCCGACCGATCGGAAGACTTCCCCCTCACCCATTGATCGTTTCTCACGGTATCCGAAGCGCGTCATCGCGGGCCCGGGACGGAACGCCATCACTGGGTGCCTGGTATTAAAAGCAGCGTGAGATATTCCCAGAGCAAATTACGTATGTGAATGGTACTTACTGCATCTTCGCCCGGTAAAACCAGCCTTACACTACGCCACTGATGTTTTTCCCATCACATTGGGGTTTGAAGTGATAAGACGATCATGAGCACGGTGGGAATAAAGCGAGGTTGGAGCAAAATGAACAACAAACACATTTGAAAATCTTATTCACACCTACTGTGATTTTCGAGGTCCACGTACCTCGACTCTAACTCACTGCGGCGGTGTAGTTAGTATCTAGCAACTCACCCGACCTTCTCGTGGCGCCGAGCATGCAGCGTCCTCCGACAACCCCCGAGACGGAGCGGTGTGACTGATGAATATTCACACAACGTGCAAGGAGGACGGACCCTTCTCGCTTCAGAGGTAGTTAAAACACTCCTTTGACTTGTGAAATGGTATAATTACCTATCTTCTACCTGCACGTGATCGGGGCAGGAAAGACGGAGACCCGCCAAGGCGGTGGTTTGCGGCGTTCGTCAAGCAACCTCTTACATTGCCGAGACCGCCGTCGTAGCCGTCGTAGCGATTGTAGTGCGAAGCGTCGATAGAGGGTTGTTGAGATTCCATCATTCCAAGAGAAGCCAACGGCCTCGAAGTGGACACGGAGACGGATGAGCCGAGTGATTTGCTCATTGCCACATCGTCCGCAAGCTTTGTGTAGCTTTCATGGACTACTCGAGTAAACTCAATGTTACTCGACAATGAAAGTTTGTCAATGAAGCACGCCGTGAATGTGTAAATCACATCTAAGTGACGGTAGACCTTCGTCAAAAGTTATCAACCCCTTTTCCTTCATTGAACAATCCCCCCTGAGGGAATAAAGCCCCGACAATGAGCACCCCATCATTTCCCACGATAAAACGTTGCGAATGCCCTTGACAATAACCGCCGGTGACAAACAACCAGTAACTCGATCTTTGTTTACTTGGAACTTTGAAAAAAGGTCTATATATAATATGAAAGGCCAAATGCAATACAATAGAGCCGCTTATCAATCATCGACAAGGAGAAAGGCGACGATAAAAGAAAAACTGAAAGATAGAACCTCAGACAAGTCACACCGAAGAACAGAGGCAACCTCAAAGAACACTGATATGATCAGGAGCTCCGAAGATAACGAAACCCCATACAGAAACCCAGTCGCGGCCCATAGAAGCGTAGAAGGAATTAAAAAAAAAGCAGGATGTCAAAGACTAATAACCCCGTGCTATTCGGTTTTCTTGTTTCTCGTCTTTGTGACTCACTCACTCTATCCCCTTTTCACATGCTGTCTTCAAACTCGCCCCTCGTCACTCAAACCCTTTAAACTGAACTGTTTCTTCTGGAAGAGATATAACTCACACTTCGTCGACCACGTAGATTGTTTGGGGTTGTTTTCCTTACGTCTAATTTTCTTCCTGTCGTCACATACATTCTATTTCGAACTGGTATTCGAACTTTCGCAATCTGTTTATTTACCCACAACACTTAAACCATTCTATATCTGCTTCAGGCAAGCAGCGTTATATGTTATATTCAACCATCACTACCTATCCCAATCCATTTCTTTACACCATTTCTCAAGAACAAAAAGCCTCGTAAAGGCCAACTTCCCCCTCACAAACCCATATCTAATGACGAAAAAGCGCAGCTCATCAAGGGGTTCTAACACCACCCCCAGCAGCAACAGCGTCCTCTCCCGTGTCCTGGGAACCTTCCGCCGCTCAACACCCGAAAGCAACCACAATAACTCCAAGAACAAAGATAAACATGCCGCCACGGGCCGCTCAGTATCCGCCGACTGGGTCCGCAGCTACAAGATAACCCACATCCCCGACGAGCCACGCCAAGGTGATGTCGAAAATCTCCGTCGTCAGAGCTCAGCGGATGTATTAACCCAGCTATGCGAGATGCAAAATGAGAAAATGCAGGACGAAGTGGTTTCGCAGTTGCAAAAAATACATCAACCCTTGCCCATCGTGCCCCCGAAGCCTCCGTCCTCTTCCCAGAATGAGGATGACGAGGATGTGATGACGATAAAGATAGGGATGAGCCTCAAGAAAGGAGAGTTGCGGCCTGTTCCTATCACGAACTCTCAGGCTAGGACAGTGACTGGTCACGTAAAGAGCAGCTCATTGCCGCATATAGCTGCTGGATCCGCGACGACGGCGACGACAAAGCCGTCGGTGTCTGACTCCCCGCCTCCTTTCGCAGCGTGGGAAAAATCGCACAAACGACAGATGAGCGCGCCAATCTCCCGCAGTCCGATAAAGCGATTCCCAATAAGATCCGCTTCGCACCCGGCGGTTCTCAAGAAGCTGCCGCCTCCGCCTCCGCCTCCGCCTCCGCCTCCGCCGCCGTCAGTCAACACCAAACCCACACCAGAGGCAAAGTCAAAGACCGTCCGCGAATCGGTAACGTCTCTATACATAGACGCAAATGACCTCATGACACCAAGCACGTCATCCTCGTCTTCGCGCGTGAGCCGGAGTCCCCTGACGCCCATCACGGAAACCCAAACGAACCCTCGCACTCACATCTGCCCTTTATGCCGTGATCCCCTTCTCACCACCGCAGAGAGGAAACAGAACCTCTGCGCGGCCTGCTGCGGTGAACATCAGCCGCGAGCCAGTGTCTTCTCCGACCCAATCGAGGAACTCTGCTCCGACTCTTCCACTATATTCCACACCTCCGATTGTCGGTATAGTGAAATCGAAGTCGCCGAAGCTAGGATCAAAAAGTTGCCCGGGGCAATAGCCAACACCAGCAGCAGTAGCAGCGACGATGACCCAGCCGACAAGATCCGTCTCACAGAGATCGGACCCTCATCTCTCCGACGGGCAAAAAACCGGCACGTCTCGAATTTTTCGTCCGGCAAGGGAGGCGGTAGTAGAGCTGAGTTCAAGTTACAGGCTGTACCGGCGGATCGGAAGCGTGGCGTACGCAAAACCGCGCAGACAGCACAATCACCCCCGAGCACGAAGCAAGAACAAACTTCTGGCTCATCGCGTGGGAGTCATGGTGGCCAGACCGGTTTTCAGTTCACGGGGGTGCGAGTGACATCTCCGAGACGGATAACGCGCTGGCCAACCTTCCGCGAGACGGAGTCCGGCTCAACGGAAGCGTCCGAGCCAACTTTACTGCTGCCAAAGGCGTATTGTCCCCCAGCATCGCCCCCAAAGCAGAACAAGCCAGGCCCAAGCACCCGACGCAAATCGCCGAGCTCCAGTGAGCGAGGTTCAGGAGACCCAAGTGGGCGGGTATCATCTTCCCCACGAGCAACGCGCATAGGGAAACCCCGTGTTGCGCCCATTCCCAATAGTATATTCCCAAGAAGCCCCGGGCACAGCAGGCGACCCCAGCCCTCCAAGTCCAGGTCAGGATCCATCAGGCCAGGCACCGATGGCTCTGCCGGGCTCTCTAGCTCTAGTAGCCGCTCTGCCGCTTCCAGAAGAAGTAAGAAATCTAGCCGGCAGCAGGCGGTCGTAGTAGACGTAGTCATGGAAGAGCCGCGCGTAGACAGGATATGCCGCCAGACCCGGAGTGCGATTGACAGCATAATTGACTGCTATCATCAGCTGGACAAGGGGGAAGAGGACGAGGATGAGGACGCGGCGGCCGAGCCCATGAAGGGAAGTCAGGCCGACTTTGACTTTGAGAAGCCCGAGATTGACTATGTTGGGTCATTCCACATGCAGACAGCGTATGATATCGAGATAAGATCTCGAGGGTTCATATAAAGTGCGACTGCTAAGGTAAGTAAGTAATAAGGAAGACATATGGGAGGTATCTCGGGGCTCAAAGGGTCGGGCGAATATATGGGAAACTTGGTGTCCTTGGGAAAAGGAGAGATTCGGAGAGACTCGGATTGGACTTAACTCTGGAAACACCATTGAATAGGGGCAATATACATCTTATGGTAGCAGTGTCACAGCGAGAATAAGAGCAAGGAAACGTGAATTTTCTGAAGACATTTCGGCATTTCCCTTGATTTATGTGGAAATTGTGACTGTACTACCTCAAAGCAAAGATGGCTCTTTTGTCGACCGAGCACGGAGCCTTATCCTCCAGATTATTCTCTGTCGCTGTAGAATCCGGCAAAGCGAATGGCAAAAGAAAAAAAGGAAATTTTCGCTCCAGATCCGTGTCTACAGGGTATCACTTATGAAAACCTCCCAACACCGGAAAAACAATCTAACCTGGCCCAACGCCGAGAAATTTGGGCGGAAGATTGGTTGCTGCAAAATCATGCCTCAAAGCCCCCTAGCCCTTAGCAGTCCGAAAGCTTTTTCGCTTCTTTGTTCGCTGCATACGATGCTTCTTCAAGATTGACTTGACGTTCAACGTCTTCTGCGGAAGGACGATGCTATCAGACTCGTCTTCATCATTTTGGTTTTGGAGCCCAGTGACAACAGGGGCGATCGTGAATCGTTGCCCTCTTCGGCGAGCTTGTTCGAGTTCCTCGTGGAGAGTGTTTTGGACCACGCTGCGACTAAGCGATCCGCCAGAAGCAAGGCTATCGCTCCCGGACAACTAATCCGCTTCGATGCCGCTACCGTCACGCCTAGAATGATAGATGAATCGGTTAGTAATAAGCCACCCACATTGTACCCATGAAACCATGTAGGAGAGTGCATATATAGGTAGGTGTAGAGTAAGCCGGAAAGACGTACGGAATAAGCACATGGCCACTCTCGAGCAGAGTACTGCGAAGATCTTCAGGAATCGAGCCGGATACCTTGGTAGCGTAGACTCCGGGCACGTAGGTATCGAGACGTTGCCACTTCGCAACCCAGGACATCTTCGGATTCGCGATGGTAATTAGACCTTCGAAAACGGTGGAGGTGCAACTCTCAATCGTATCGACACTGCTGCGGAGGTCGAGAAACGGGCAATTCGGGCAACCCTCGGCTCGGAATCGCTGTTCGTCAGGAACAGTCAGTCAGTCCACATCACCATCAGGAAAGTCCAAAAGAAGCGGACAAAGCGATAGTATAACTTACAGCTTGGGTCATCACGATGGAGCATACCATACAGGCACGCGTATAGCGCTGCTGGCCAGGAGGAACGAAGTTGTCCGCCATGTTGTGCTTGTCGTGATTTCGTCAATTAGAGTGGTTCAGTATTTCCGCGCGCTGGTTGAAACCTAGGGAAGAGAGATCGGTGATAGTCGATTTCTGTTTTCGCTGTTTCTCGGAAGTAGTAAAGAGGGGAAGGGAAGGTGGAAGAAGGTGAGATGTCGCGACAGGACAAGAGATGGCGGGTCCGGAATTTAGCACCACCAGATATGCAATTATCGCGTCTTGAGGACCACAGGTTACGTAATGGATGCAGATATGTGGTTATAGTAATTATTGCAGGTATCAATGATAATTGGTAAGCCATTTCATTGACCCCTATGCATATAACAAACTATACCTTTCTACCGAGAGCGGGCGATTGGTCTAACTCCGTTACATGCATGCAGGAAGTTTGACTACCTTTATGGCCCTTGCCTCGGCAACCAGTCTTGAGTTCACCCTTCGTCTATCAACCCATTGCGGAAAGTGAAAACAGTGGACAGCATTCAAGCCCTATTCCCAAACCTCAAAATGGAGTCCGAAACAAGCACAATCAAACCTATGCCCAAAGTCAAAAAATCCCACCAACTAGCCACATCTACGATAAGATCTCCCCCGCATGCCTATGCCCATCTAGAACTTTCCTCTTCCCCCGACGTCCAACTCGACGTCATCCAGGTGCGGTCCTATTGCACCGCCGCGCTGACGCAGTTTCTCGGCACCACGGGCGTAGCGATAGCATTGGATATTCTTAAGGTTGAGGGCCGTCAGTGCTGGCTGCGCGTGCCGCGCGACGACCTCGGTGCCTTTGCGGCGGCTATCGTCGCCTGGCAGGGCACGACGCTCGACGGCGTCCGTTGTACGTTTCGGGTGCGCGGATGCTCTGATTGGCTTGGTGCTTTGGTTGGACAGGAGGATGAAGAGAGACTTTGGACGGATTGAAAATGGGAGGGGTGAGAATTACGATCCGACCTTGCAATAGGAGGTGAAATGCGACTGCGAATTACAGCCGACATCACTCAAGGACAGTAAAGCTGAATAGAGGAACGAGAATCCCTAAGGGTAGATTGATGCCAGAACGGTTACGCTTTTCGAGCTAATGCGCTGGCAGGCTACGGAACATTGCTAGCGACATCTGGCAGAAATGGTTGACCCCTCTGAAGGGATTTCTTTGAAAGCGACAAAGACAACCACTGGTATACGTACATCATATCCGCTTCATCTCCCCAGTCAATACCCCTAGAACGCCAGAGCTTGTGACGATCGACCGCCACATATGCAAGACCTCATGCCATACTGTAAACCCACGTGATATCCCTTATCTGGTAAGTTGAGACTCACCCGAAGTCCTCTACATCATGGACCCGAAAGAATTGTTGGCGTATGCTGCAAAAGTTTTGTTAGCTCATGTCAGCCATATAGAAACAAAATGAATTGCATCACGCACCCATTGGGCGGATCGGTGGATGTTCAACCGCATCGAATTGGTGGAAGCTGAGCTTGTAATTCGTGTCAACATTGATATAGGCGCCTTTGTTTTCGGTCTGGTCGCAGTATTTGGGTGCCGAGAAGACTAAATCGAATTGGTGAGCAGACTGGACAAATAATGGGAATAGGAGCCACATACCTGTAATACACTTCCCGTCGTGCTCCTCCTCGTAACCTTCCATGCGGACTTCGTGACTTCGGATGATGGCCTCCAATCCATTCTTCTCGCAGAACCTCTTGGTGACATCAGGGCCAAACTGTATACCGACACCTCGCTTGCTGGGGCCTCTGCCGGGAGCAGTCTGCGGGTCAGTCCAGAGCATCTCCATCATGAGACCAGATTGCCCGGGCTGTCGCTGGTTGTGCCGGTTCAGCTTGCGGATATCATCCAGAGTCACGTTGTCGTTCGAAAATAAGCCACCATGTAAAACTAGGTACTTGGAGCCAATGAGCGTAGCTAAAGGTAATGCCGAGAAACTCTCAGAGAAAAGTTTAAACACACTGGCTCGAGTTAGTTAAGACGGATATCTGGAGATATAGGGGTAATGGCACGCACCGTTCGTTGTATTTAGCCCTGCATTCTCCTTCGAATCCGTAGACCTTGTTCATGTCATCCGTCTCATGGTTACCTCGGTTCAAGAACATGCCATTGGGGCGGAGCCACTTGTAGGCATACAAAAGAAGAGCAATTTCTGTCGACCAAGATCCTCGGTCTACGAAATCGCCGTTAAAGAGGTAGTAATGGTCGCTGGCAGGTCGCCCGTTCAACCGGAAAAGTTCCATCAGATCAAAGTATTGGCCCATTGAATTCGTCAGCCTTTTGTAATGGTCATCATACAGAGGCGGGCTCCAGCTTACCATGTGTATCGCCGCAGACGGTAAGCTTGATGCCTTCGGGCACGGTGACCTCGACCAAGGTGGGCTCGTCGTAAACAATCTTCTTGACTGCAATAAGAATCTGATAGACGTATTTCTTATGTATTTTCTTGCCATTCTTGAAACGCTCAATCATGTCGTCAATGAAATCTTGTGTCATTTCGTTTTTAAGTTTGACTCCGTCGTAATCGGGCTCGATCGCGATCGACTCGACGTCGAGACCTTCAGCTGCGGACGGCTCATCGCCGACGTCGATAGCGGCGTAGAAGTCTAGCTGTCGCACGATTCTCTGGCATTCTGCAAGCTTGAGCTTGACGTCTTTATTGTTAGGGTCGAGCTCGACACACTTCTTGAAATCCCTAACCGCGTCTTTGGGCTTGAGGATAGCAGCATGGGAAACTGCGCGACGAAAGTAGGCCTATAAGCGCGAGATGTGTTAGAGCCGGCCGAGAAGGAAATAGCACCGGCAAAATCATTCATTGTACCTTTACAAACGCCGGGTTTAGTTCGATTGCTTTGGTGGCATCGGCAATGGCATAACCGAATGCTTCCGATTTGATATGTGCCTGGAATTGGTTGTCCAAAGTCAGCCTCGTGGACCTCATGGTATGCATAGATGGGGTGCTTCGTTTCTAGCGACAAGACAATGGGCAGCCAAACCTGTGCTCTGTTGGTGTAAAATGTAGGCTCTTTATCGTTCAGTTCAATCGCCTTTGTGTAGAGCTCGACGGCTCTAGGCCAATCGTGCTCGGCAAAGGCTTTATTGCCGCCATTTTTAAAGGCTGTGGCCTGCTCAGCAGCAGAAGCCATATCTGAGCACTTTTGTCGTAGAATGATAGGTAGGGCCTACTCTATCTTTATTAAGGACTGTGACTTTGGGAACGGCGACTGTCGGAAATTGTTGTAATATAAAAGCTTAAACGGTGAGGTTGGTTAAGTTGTACGGGAACACTCGGAGGCGGCGCAGAAACACGTACCGACTCTGGAGTCTGGCCAACTTTTAGTTAGCAGGATGTGATTCGTGAATGGTGTAAAGTCGAAAAAGCGTGTCAACTGGTGAACAAAGTTGACGGGCAGGTACCTGCACGTCTGCCTATGTATGATGTATCTAACTACCTAGATAGGCAGATACTGTACCTACTTTCAGTGCGATAGCGGGGCCGAGGGGCGTTTCTATCTTGAAACCAAGGTCTCGGGAGTCGGACCCAAGAGCCCGAATGCGGCCTTATCGATTGTGGGGTCGGCTCGGTTCTCG
Source organism: Xylariaceae sp. X187 (assembly GCA_028637585.1). Taxonomy (NCBI): domain Eukaryota; kingdom Fungi; phylum Ascomycota; class Sordariomycetes; order Xylariales; family Xylariaceae; species Xylariaceae sp. X187. The sequence continues at coordinate 927,388 of JAJIZN010000002.1, read as the reverse complement.
TCTTGGTTGCCAGCACTTTCCACCGTCCCTTGCAGATTCGTGGTGGGACAAGTGACGTGATAGGCCATTATGCCGTACATGACGTCGGTAATATGCAGCTAAATAATACAGGTCTGATAAACAGTTACATGGTGTAAATACATGGTATCTGCATGGTGCATAATTACTACGCACCTATCTGGGTAGTCTGCACACCTAGGTAGGTATCTAGGCTTCTGCCTAGGTAGGTAGGTAGGTCATTTTGTGCCGGGAAGTGATAGGAAGCCAAAGATCCACCGTAAACGCAGCACAAGGATGCCCAAGTAATCCCTAAGATTCCACCTGTAAGCAATGTACCCATGCCGCCGTCTCGTAGCCTGTAGATAATGCAAATGCAAACGAATTACATGTCGAAGTGAGTGCAAACGGAGAGATTGATTCTCCAACTTAAAACTTATTCTTCATCACTCGACAAGATCATCGAGGTCGTGAAGTTGTTTTTTACTGTTTTAATGCCACTGCATCAACCATCCGCCCTCTTTGAGCCCTGATAGGAGTGCGTGATAGGGGAATCCCATCCATTTTACCCCATCATCAACCACAACGCCGCAAAAAAAAAGAAAAAAAAATGTCCGATGAGCTCCAAGATGAGATCGAGGCCATCAACTCAATATACGGCGAAGGGTGCTTAGTAGCCGCAAGCGACAACAAAGGCTACATCTTAACACCGCCTGGGGAATCCTCCTCGTCTATCCGCGTGGAATTTCCCGCTGACTACCCGGCGGCGCCGCCCTCGGTAGTCGGCACTAACAGCACCGGCCCTGGCGGGAAAAAGGGTGACGCGGCCCGTGAGTTGGCGCTGTTCTGTCAGGCGCTCGGGAATGTCTATGAGGCTGGTTCTGTCTGTCTGTTTGATGCTATTGAGGAGCTCGGGCGGCTTTTGGAGGACCATGCACCTACTACTTCTGGGGAAGAACCCGAGGGCGCGCATTACGAGCATGCGAATGCGGATGCGGGTGCGGATGCGGATGCGGATGCGGACGCGGACAGCGACGTCCCCGCTCAGCTGAATACGGATCCGGGCCGGGCGGTAGGAACCAAGGAGCCCGCGTGGATCCTCTCCAATCCCGTGGTGGAGCTAAAGTCAACGTTCGTGGCGCGGTGCGCGAAAGTATCCTCGACGGCCGAGGCGGAGGCCTTCGTGCAGTATCTCATGGCTTCTGACAAGAAAGTACGGGCGGCTACGCATAACATCACGGCCTGGCGCATTAGGGGTCCGAACAACACGGCGTTCCAGGACTGCGACGACGACGGGGAGACAGCTGCGGGAGGCCGGCTATTGCACTTGATGCAGTTGATGGATCTCTGGGATGTGATGGTCGTGGTGACGCGCTGGTATGGTGGTCATAAGCTCGGCCCTAGGAGGTTTGCGCTGATCAACCAGGCCGCGAGGGATTCGTTTGTTAAAGCTGGGCTAGTTACGGCAGATGCAAAGAAACATAAATGATGATTAACAAAGTGACTCCATCCCCTTTCACCAGATCTTTAGAGTGAGATGTTATTCCAATTAGCCAATGTTTTTTTTTTGGGTCCGGTATGTGATATCCACGTAGTCCGGTATTCAGACAAGATATCTGGCACACGGCTCATAAAGTCGGCTGTTTCTATCTACAGTCACTCACAAAAAGTGTCGATCCGCTCCATTTTTTGCCCCGCCGAACCAAAACCAGTTCATTGACCACCCAACTTCCAATGTAGATTCTACATGCATGTCTCAATGAATTGAATATAAATTCAAGTATGATATACTCCTCCGTCCGGGCTATCTAATGGTACCGGTTTTGCCCGGTTCAGTGCTCTGTTTACCACCCATTCGCAAGAATCACTGCCTGATGTCGGTTATTCATGATTTCAACAGGTTATTTAACACGTCGGTTTCTAAGCCTTCCCATACCTCAACCGCCGTTTTTTGCAACAATCCAAGTAATGCATCATTCTTAGGCATGGTTGGAAGGTAAGGGTCAATTGCGCAAATCCGTTTTTTCAACAACTTCCACAAGTTTTCAATCGGGTTAAGATCAGGGGAGTATGGGGGCCATTCGACCATAAATGACCCCATTTTTCCCAATCAAAGGGCGCAACCATTCCTGCACTATCTTTGCCGTGAGCGTGGGAGAATTATCCTGTGCCTATATAGAATCGGTTTTCATATTTTAAAGAGTATTTCTCGGTGTTGTAGGGGCCATTTTTGAAAAGAAAAGGTGGTATATACGAGGATGCGAGAAAGCGCGGGCATGTCAAATTGAATCGACACTTTTCGTGACCCACTGTAGATGCTTAGTTAGATACGGTATTGTTTACCCCGAAGTTAGGGTTGATATCAACGTGGGTAAGGTATTTCTCACCAGGAACTACCTAAACTAACTGATCAACCATAGCCTTTACATACAATTATAGCAGCATCCCCTCTAACGCGTCACTGCAAGGTACCAACAACTTCAACATCGTTCCTTGGCAATCTCATAAGATTATCTCCACAATCAAATCAAAGAAGAAAAAAAAACAACACCGAAAACCCGATATCATAGGCCTCAGATATACCTGAATTAAACATGGTCGGCCCGCCACCGCTACAAGGACTAAAAGTCTTGGAGTTCGCCGGACTCGCACCGGGTGAGTCTCATCAACCTTCTCATAAATCAAACACTCCCTTCTCAAATAAACACCTGCTTTGATATTCCGAAACTAGTCACTAACAATGTAAACGGCAAAGGCCCATTCGCCGGCATGCTCCTAGCAGACGCCGGCGCAAACGTCCTACGCATCGACCGCGCCGTGCCAGGCAAGACGCACACCCCAGGCGTCTTGCCACCACCAAGCCCCGATCTTCTCTCCCGGCACAAGGCCTCCATAGCCGTAGATCTGAAGTCCGGCTCCGGCGTCGCCCTGGTCAGGGAACTAGCCCGTACCGCCGACGTGCTAATCGACCCGTTCCGGCCGGGCGTGCTGGAACGCCTAAATCTCGGCCCGGATGAACTTCTGCGCGCGAATCCGCGGTTGATCTACGCGCGCATGACGGGCTTTAGACGGGATGGACGATATGCCGCGATGGCGGGGCACGATATTAATTATCTGGCTGTATCGGGGGTATTGTCCATGCTAGGCCGGTCCGGAGCACCACCGCACGCACCGATCAATATCCTGGGTGACTTCGCGGGTGGAGGGGCAGTGTTAGTCCATGGGATCCTGATGGCGGTGATTGCCCGCGTGCGCTCGGGCACAGGCCAGGTCGTCGAGGCGAACATGGTCGACGGCGCCAATTACCTAGCTACTTTCCCGCGGTTGGCGCGAAAGACGTCCTTCGGGGATAGACCACGCGGTGAGAACCATCTTGATGGCGGGTGTCCGTTCTACGATACTTACGAGACGCGCGATGGGAAGTATATGTCTGTCGGCGCGCTAGAACCGCACTTCTTCGCTGCCCTTGTGAAGGGGTTGGGGTTAGAGGACAAAGGGTGGCAGCAAACGCGCGAGGATCGGAATACATGGCCTGCGATGAGAAAGGCTTTTGAAGCAGTATTTAAATCCAAGACAAGAGCTGAGTGGGAGAGAGTATTTGATGGTACTGATGCGTGTTGCGTGTCTGTGCTTGAGTACGACGAGCTCGAGAATGATTCTTCTCGTGAAGGCGATCAGAGACCGATTGTGACGCTACGGGAGACGCCGTGCCTCGCTGTTGATACGAGGACTCACAACCAGAGTCTCCAGGGTCAAGGAACCGGCCCTTCAGGAAGTGGGTATACACCCTACCCCCTGGGATTGGGAGAGGGCGGTATTGAGGCGCTGGGGAAGTGGTTCAACTTCTCTCAGGGTCGAGATTTTGACGTCGAGGAGGGCGGATTAGTCGTAAAACCGAAGCCTCGGCTTTAGCCTGTAGTATATGTATAAAACAATCTCTTGACTGAGATATACCGGTCTACACCCCTTCTTCCATCCACATAGCATAAGGGCCGCCTACCTCCTATCAAATCGAAGAGGCGTCTACCTTTCATTCACAAACCCAAGACCTACACCAAAGATCTCAACGTAGTCCGAACAGGTTTTCGGAGATTATCAATGGTGCGCACACAGCTTAGAGTAAAAAGCTATTTCAGTAACTAAGAGACTCAGTCAATAAAGGGAGCCAGGCAAACCGTCAGGTCTACGTAGACGCAATCGACACAAGATCAAGCACAAACAAGTTCAACACAGCTTAGCAAAACATCATCTAATCGGTAATCTACACAAACCCTACACACCAATGCTCAGGTAAGCTACAGGCAACAAGGGGACCAAATATCAAACCGAATCATCATGAGTACAGTCTGGCCGTCAGATCAAATCTACACGCCAAGCAGAGAGAAAAAAGGCAGCGCGGGCATTTTGCTTTAGTAAAGAAACACCCGAAAAAAGTCCATCACACACAGAAGAAGTTATTCCTTCTCCGCTTCCTTTTCCCTGTTTTTTTGTTTCGAAATTGAGGCTTGAATTAAAAAAGGGGGGCTTTCATAACAAATTATCTTTCTCTTTTTAAAAGACGTCATCACGACTTTGACTGGTCTTCTTTCATGTCCATGGTTGGTTGGGTGGTCATTCTCTTCTCTTTTCTCCTTCTCTCCGCCAATGGACGTCTAAAAACGGGGTGGAACTTGAAAGATGATGAGGGTGTTTCGTAAAAAAGGTCGGATGGGCAAAATCATGGAAACGTATGGTACTTCATATACTCTCGCGCATGGTGTTCTAGCTGATCCTGGGCCCGTCTACCGATGAATAACATACGGAAGGCGGGTATTCTTCAACGCCTAGCTCCAGTACTCTCTCTTTCTCGCTCTCCGGAATGCTGTTCCAACAAGACCGGGCTTAATTAGCCCCTGCCAATTCTGCGTATAGAGCAATTGATGGTGAATATGGGTTGGGGCCAGTTTATGTATCGTTGCAATTCTACTGCACTTGGCTGACGATCTCGCTGGCTTTAGTAAGGGAGTCGACCATCTGTTGGCATTCCTTTCGCCGCCGGGTGGTGTATTCACTCTCCTTCAGCAGCTCGTCGGGGTTGTCGCCTCGGTACATGCCTTCGAGTAGCTCTTTCTGCATTTCGTCCTTGGTATATCTGACACGGGTTAGCAATTAAGGTTCGTTTTCGATCGCGGGCAAACGTACTGGACAAGGTTCAGCATGATGGCTTTAGGCACCATGTCAATCATGGTTCTCTTAACAATGTTGAAGTAGGAAGAAATGAGTAGCTCTGAAGAAACGTATTAGCGATGAAACTCAAACACGGGGAATACTCGGGGGACGTACTGATGACTTCAACCTCAATGTTCTCCCGTTCTGATAGGGTTCCAGACGCCTTGAGCATTGGCGGAGGTGCTTCCATAGCAGCGGCCTTCTTCTTGTTTTTGGCGGCGAAGAAGCTGCCGAAGAAGCCAGTGTTGCTGTCCATGTTGGCGTCCAATGATGGACTGGCGGAGCGGGCGGGTGTGGCCGCAGCGGGAAGCGGCTTGCCTGTCTTGGGGTCGACTTGTACAGGCTTGGAGCTGTTGTGACGCTCATTGACAATGGCCATGGCTCTGTGGCCATTCAGGAAATCAGGATGACCCGTGTTGATGTAGCAAGCTTCCATGCAGACAAGATCTCTGACAAGCTTGTTGGTAGGGTCCATGGATTTCTTGAAGAAAAGTATAACCGTGCTGTGCAGCTTCTCCTTCAGCGCAGGGTACCTCCGATAGAGAGGCTTGGATAGCAGCTGGTTCAGGATGCGGACCAATTCGTCGTACACAAGAGACACACATTTCAAGCTGGGGTCCTCTAACCGCTTAATTTCTTTCTTGACGATAACCTCGAAAGCAGCCGTGCCGACAAAAAGTGCCGGAGAGGAACCTGAAGAGTTGTACAGAATCGTCCTTATATCAACGTCCTTGTTAACATCGAAGGGATCGACGGCTTTCACTCCGTTGGAATACAGCTCGTGGAATACAAAGCTGATTCGCGCACCACCCGACAACTCAGAGCTTGACAACTCGCCGTTGTTACCGTCTAGCACTGATTGCCACTCTTTGGTGAACTCGGTGATAATATTGAGGACAAGGGTAGCGCTGTTTCCCAGCATCGATGGACCTAGGCTGTCAAGCTCGGCGGTATACTTTTGTAAGGAGCTAGCGATTCGAGCCTTGATATCGGGTAGCGTCTGCTTGATGTGCATCATCAGGATCATGTTTAGTTTTCTCGCCAGGTACGGGGTACCACAGTAAGAACTTTTATTTCGATAGGCTCTATGATTCTCGAAGAAGATCTTTTCGGAATCGAGGGACTGGGATATGGGCTTTTTGTTGTCGATATCGCGCTGGCCCCTGTTCACGACCGGAACGTATCCTAACCGTAAGGGAATAATACGGCCAGCCAGAATGTCAACCACGTCGGTGCCCTCGTCCATTAGGTCCACTTTGGTTAAGACACCAATGGTTCTCTGACCCTCTGGATCGACCTCTCTAGCGAGCTTGAGACCGTCGGAATTGGCAAGATCAATGTTCGCGGACGTGACAGCGAGAATGATAGCATTTGATTTCTGGATGTATTTGACGACCATATCTCTGATCTGTCGCTCAATATCGCGGGGTTGGTCGCCCACAGGCACTTTGGTTAGACCGGGCAAATCAACCAGAGTCAGCGTCAAGACGTTGGGTGAGTAAACTCGAAGGTTGATGGGAGCCGGTGAAATGCCCGCATTCCGGCCGACCTTGGCCTCTGTCTCCCTGTTGATTTCCTCTCTAATCTTATTGAAGTCGTAGAATTTCTGGCCCGGAATGTGCAGAAACTCGCCCCATTCATCGAGATTGGCGGCTTTATCGCTTGAGTTTGCGACATCTTCGTCGATGCCGTTCAGCGAGGACGATGCCGGCCGGTTGATAAGCTGTAGGACGAGGGGACGTCTCGTTACAATACCGGAGCCTCGAGGTAAACTAGAGAGAGATATGTAAGTCTAGGTTGCTAAGGACCGTGACGGATTATTAGGGTGGCGGCGTGGCCTACAAGTCTCGGCCAACGATGTTCTCGAGCACCGAACTTTTTCCACTAGATTGACTGCCTACGACCACGATTTGTGGTAAATCAATGGGATTATTTACACCAACAGTCGCAAACACATCTTGGAGCTTGTTTACGAGTCTGCAGGACTGGGTTAGTTGGCCGGCGACAAAGACGCTTCGGTGTTCGGGGGGCATAGAGGACGAACTTGATCAGTGCGGGATCCGAGATACCGCCGCCCACTGGGCTGACAACATCAGCCATTTTTGATGCCTTGTATCCGAAGGAAGCTTTGCGAAAAAGAAGGTAGTCTCGGGAGAGAGTCACTAGCTAGGTAGCGATATGGCGGTCGTTTTTAGCTTATCGGTAGGTGTAGTGTGTAAAGGGAGGGGATTAATCGGAATAGACTGTCGGGGCAAGGCGCGACGTCAGAGCTTGGCGGGAGTGAATGTATTTAGGGTCTCTGCAGAGGTAGAGACAGGGGAGTGGTATTGGCAGAACCGTAGTATCAAGAGTCGAGAATGCGGACGCAATCGACGGGTTTTGTATGCGTGAGAGCGTGAGAGCGTGAGAGCGTTACGTGGGATGTGGAGGAAAGGCAAGATGTTTGTGGGACGCTGTGTCGTAGGTAATTGGTGATCTTAGGTAAGTTCACCCGTACAGTATAGCATGCACGGTTGCATAAAGGGATGAAGTTATCGGGTCGCAAGACCTGGATTCACACGCCAAATGTCCCTTGAGCACATTACGTAAGCTCTTTGTATCTCGATATATATTTAAGCACAAACACTGTGTAGCACATTACTCGCAAAGTCACGCCCGTTTTTTACCCGACCAACTAGATACACTGTTCGGCCAGCCCACTCAGGCAACATCGGAAGAGGACCGACCACAAAGAAGAGGCGACTCTCGGATTGTAGGCCGAGCAGGCCGGTGAGGAAGTTACCTAGACGAGATAAAGCGGCGGTGGCCTGCACTTTCGTCCATGGCCGTGATATAGGCATACGCAATCGCAAACATCTCGGGAGGAATTTACCACCTACCTCATTTGCCTACCAGGTGTGCAGCTTCTTGTAGGTAGTAGTGTAGTCTCGAACAAAATGTAACCTTCTGACCTCAACCTGCACTTATTATTTGGCAAATACGGTTGCCTGGCCCTAGAGCAGTCTGGGGGAGGGGGGCAAGGTTTGGTTGGTGCGGACATAGGTAGCAGCTGACTACCTACCCTTATCACGATTGACTACCTATTATCTGCTGCCAGATTCGCGCAACTATTTGCAGAGACAACGTGTGTGTGGAATTGGTGGGTATCTAAGTCATCTAGATGCATGGCATCTAGGCAGAAGGCTTTACGCGAATATCAGTGCGGGACGAAGCTATTTTCATTCCCACATCTCACCATGAGCGTATCTTATAACGGGATTGAACACTAATTAACATGCTATGAATCTTAGTTGGGGCTCATTCATGTATACAACTCCAGTTTAACACCGAGTTTATCGTTTAAGGCGCTCGCCGTACCTGCCGTGACCCCTAAACTGAAGACAAGTCTTTCTCGTCTAAGGACGACACGTGCACCAACAGGTCTCTTTGGTCATAGGCGCCCATAAAGATACGATAAAAACTGCTACGATTGACGAATTTCGCCCGGGTCTCAAGATATTGATGTAATATATGGGTACTGAAAGTTATGTAGATGCCAGGCAGTTCGTGGTGAGCGATCGCTTTTGCCATCAAGCATTGGAGCTCCGTGTCGCCGCATTCTGCCGTTGGGCCCACCGCCACTGATCATTAGACCATCTACGAACAGTTAGCTACTCAGCTTTAAAGAGGCAGCGGGAAATGAGCAAGGCTAACGTACATTTTTACCTTCCCGTCATCGCCGCAGGAGGCAAATAGACGCGGGTTAGTCGGACACCAAGCAACTGAGTTGCATCTAGGACTGTGGCCCGGCAACTTTTCTATGGGATGCCCAGAGCCTTTGTGCCAAATGTGGATAGTTCCATCTGGAGCGGTCAGCGAACGAGGTCTGTATGGTTCATCGGGACTTTACTTACCTTCGCTCCCACTGATGACAAAGCTTTCATTGGCGCCGCCCAGTGTTGCCCTTATGATAAACTCGCCTCCTTTGTGTCCTACATATTGCTGGACCGGGGACCGGCGAACCAAGTCAATCAACTGTGCGCAGCCATTCGTTTGGTTTACCAACAAGTGTCTCGAATCATGACTGAAACTGAGAGATGTCAATCGCACCCTGAGATCCAGCTTGTACTCGAAATCCTTGGTCACGAAATTAAAGACGTGTATATGCTTCTCGCAGTCCATAGCCACAAGCCAGCGCCCATCCGGTGAAATAGCTAGCTCTTCAACGCGTTGTGGGCCTCGCAAGTCATGCATCCTTTCCCCGGAGACACTCCATTGAACTATACTCCCAACTTTGTCGAAGGAGCTGGTTATAAATGATGAGTTATCTGGGATCCAGACACAGCTGCTGGCAGGTTCCCCAAATCGCTCGAGCTGTCGTATGCAATCGCCATTCTAAACTGTTGTCAGCACAGGCAACGGCCTTCACAATCTGAGTAAACGTACCGTCATGTCCCATATCCTCGCATAGTGATCTCGACAGCAAGTTACTAACATCGAATCGTCCCAACTCCATGCAACATTGCCCACTCCATCACTATGTTCCTTCAACGTAAATAGAATCTTGAATGACGGGACTTCCCATATGATGACTTGCTTATCGCTTCCACAGCTTGCCAATTTTGTCCCATCATGCGAGAAAACAACCTGCCATACTTCGCCGGCGTGGTCATCAAGCTCAACTACGGTCTCGGTGGGGAAATCGGCCTTGTTGCAGCTGTGATCCGAATAAAGAGAGGGTGGTGCGGAACTAGAATGCCAGAAACAATTCCCTATCTGGGAGTCCTTGACTTGATGTAGTAAAATGGCTAGTCGATGTTCAGGAAGCATGACAGAGGGGGATATACATTCTAAAAGATCCAGATTAATTCATGCATGCACAAATTTGTCTTGTGGTGAACTTACTTGAGAGCTCGGAGAGCAGGACTTGCCTGGAAAGCCCCTCCGCTCCGTCCCACTCGGCCTTCGATCGCAGTTCTTCCTTCGAGTGACACATCATCAAGCTGGAGAGGAAATGGAGTGTTTGGGTGTTCTGATATAAGGAAGTCAACTCATTTCTAAGCACCATTAATGCCTGACCATGCTCGCTTTGCTCCAGCAGCTCGAGATACTTTTGCTGTCGTATCCAGAATTTCATAATGCTTCGATCTGCACCATTGGCAAGAACTAGTCTGTTATAATTCGGACCTTTACTTTCACCGGGTGGAGCGGTGCCGTCGAGAAGTTCTTCCGCTTCGACCCAATTACCCTCTAAAATAGCTGTTCTGAAGGCAGCGACGATTGGACCCTCGAGTTCATAGCCGCTGGTTTGGCTAACATCCTGAGCTGCCGAGTGGTAGCCCATATCTGAAAGGGCCTGTATGAGTAGTCTGGTAACTTCCTCACGATCATGACCATAATATTTCTCCGTAGATCGTGGCCTGGCGGACCCATTCTTGGAAGAACCCGACTTGAGGGTTCCATTCGTGGTCATAGCAGCAGAGGGTGATGAGACAGAGTTGCCATTAGCATACGGCTGAGATCTGCCATTTGGTGTTCCCGAGCTATCAGCGTTTGCCAGCATGGTAACCCCAGAACTCCTTCGTTTCTTCCGAGGGGGTTCTGTGATAGTAGACCCGGAAGGCGGAGCCCCGGGAAGTGAAAGTTCCGATATGCTTGTATTGCTATCGCCGCCGCCAGATCGCCGCCTCCTCCCTAAGCTATGGCGTGGCGCTGGGGACGAACCAAGCGGCGCCTCTTGCTCCTGCCGGTGCTGGAAAGTGGCAAGGGGGCGGGGCCGAGGTGGGCTTTCAGGTTGGCTCGAGAGAGCGAGGTTGGGATTGATCGAGTGAACTGTACCGACGGGAATTCGGGTGGATTGCGGAGCGGCCAGGTGGTCGGAGGTGGAAGAGGTGGTTGATGTCGGAGACTGGGGGTTTTGGTCTGCCACTTCGACCGGCTGGACTGCGGACTAGTCCCGGGACTCCCGCAGTAAAACGTTAAGAAATACGGGTAACAAAGGTGCAAGGCAGGAAGAACGTCAGAGTCGGCAGACCGAGGTTTGGCTCAAAGCATGCGGATTGTTGACCGTGGGCAGAGGGAATCGAATGACGGCGCTCGAAGGTTTCGTAGCTTGACGGATGAATGATGATGGTGGGTTGAGATGGCTTATCCTCATGTCTACCGGTACACTAGGTATAGGTGGGCCATATAACAACCTAATGGGCTTAAACCTCGAACTACCTAGGGTATGCCGGGGAGAATGAAAAGGTCGAGGTGTCAGATGGGAGCTTTGGTATTTGGATGGATCGACGCTCAATTTGTTCGTTTCGTTCGTTTTTCTGTGCCGATACAGAGGAGCTCGAGAGTTGCGCCGGGAGATCTGTCATAATGGAGGAGAATCAAAGAGGTAGGTAGATTGTTTGACGGCAGGAAAGCATTATAGGTAGGTCGTAGGTAGGCGTTGTTGAAAGTCAGTCGGTACCTGCTATAGGTAGGTATGTGCTCGTTACCTACCTACACAATTGGTTTGGGCGATGGGGAGGTGCTATAGAGGTACCTACCACGTGTGCTGATGGAGAAGGCACATGTGATAAAACAGTACATTCGCACCTGCTAGCGAGACTAGTGACTGTACAGTAAGTAAGGCAGTCACCGTACGTTTCCACTACCAATCAAGGTAAGTCAGTAACTATCTTGTAATTAGCTATCTTGTAATTAGCTATCTTGTAATTAGCTATCTTGTAATTAGCTATCTTGTAATTATGTAGCTCGACAGTGGCCATGCTATGCCGGTAATCACTCACACAGAACTCACATAGGTAAATGTACACACAGAATCTTGAAGGTATAGGTAATGGTTTGGAACTGATTCCGGCGAAGTCTTCGTGACGATTAAGGTTAGGTACGTAATTGTTACTATTTCCAAATTCCCAGGACGCCCACATAGGTATAAGGAAGGTATTACCTAGGGAGTATCAAAAACGAGTCCCGGACAGACTGTACGGGCAGCGCCGCATTCATTGTCCTCAAATACAGGGCAATAGATAATAGGTAACTAGTCCGATCAGTTGGTAGTTGGCGGTGCTAAACCAGTATCTAACCAAGGAGCCAATGAAGATTTACTGATACAATGTGCCTTCTACACTAGTTAGATTGGTAGGTACCCATTTAATGAGACGTCATCGTGCAATGAACAAGAAGCGCAAGTATCTCATACTTGCCTACATGTCGTCTGTGTTTCATGTGAGTTGTGGCTCCAAAGTCAATACTGGCAGCAACTTGGTTGGTTATTGATTGGCCTATGAGTGCCAGGCGAACTCGGTTACGCAAGAGAGGGCGAAGTGTGAGGTAGAAAGATGCCCGCCCTTGGCTGCTGAACGATTGGGGAATTTCCCGTCTCCAGAGCCAAGGTACTTACAGATTACGAATCCGTACCTACAGTGCTGGAACCGCTTGCGTGCCCCTACTAGATAACTACCTAACCGACATAGTAGGTAATTATCTTAATGACGGTTGTATGGAATCCCTTTGTGGGATTCAACTTAGCAATCCTAGCTCGTGATATCGATGTCAATCTATTCGACTCGTCCAACTTATGGCGATTGTTCAGCGCTGATGGTCGACTCTGGACAACATTTCTTTTGCAGTTGGTTAACCCGGTGCATTAGGTGGTGAGATGCCTATCTACATAGATACCTGAGGTAGATAGACCGCTAACAAACCGTAATTTCAATGTACGGAATAGGCCGGCTCAATCTATCTAACCGCAATTAGCGAGCGAAAAATGAACGCATCAACCGCCGCCTATCATTTCGCGCGCCTTCTTACGCTGACATGACCTACCCAGATACCTACCGTGACGTGCACCAAAGATTGAACGTGAAACCAACCTGCAAGGCCCCTTCCCTTCGCATCAAGAAGAAAACACATTGTCAGATTGCTTACGTGAACCGGACAGCTTACATACTAATTACCTACCTACCTATCAATACCCAAATCCACGCTTACCTACCATTTTAGTACCCAAGGTTACAGTCCTAATCCTTTACAGATAGGTAGTCGACCTGATTCCAATGAATCCATCGTCCGTACAAAAAGATGTGAATATCTGCCTATCGGTCGCTTATCAGTCGATAAGATGGCACCACAACGATCATGATTGAGAAGAGAGTGAGTGAGAAAGGTCTCTCTCTCTCTCTCTCTCACTCCCTTTCTCATTCTCATTCAAAGTCTACATTCTCATCACAATATTGCAGACCAGCCTCGAGTCAATCAAAACTCACAGTCGTCTCATCATGTCGCGATACTTCCCTCACTCAACCCACGCGGAAGACCAACCCTGGTCCCGCACAATCCTAACCACACACGCCGTCACCCGCGGCCTAACAACCGGCACCATGATCGGCGCCGGCATCTTCGGGGCCCGCCACATCTTTCAACGCTTCCGAAGCACTGAGCCCCGGATGGGTCTGTACCTGCGGACAGTCGGGCGCGCCACGCAGTGGACAGTAGCATGCACCCTACTCGCGCTCGTCGGCCATATGTGGGAACGCGAGGAGATCGAGTGGAAAGATCGGTCGTGGCGGTTGACGGCGAGTAAAGGACAGCTTGAGACGGATGACTGGACGTATGGCGGCATGGCGGCTGGGTTTGCTGCTGCTGCGGCAGTCTTGCCGAGACCTCTTGTTTGGTCTGTTGCTGGGTTGGGGGCGGTTGGGACTGGGAGTGTGCTTGGGATGCTGGGGTATTGTGGGTGGCGGTATGGAATACATGGTGGCCGATTCGGTGATGAGAACTGAGGTTTTGAGGGCAGTAGTTGGTTATGGTTTGGATGGGTGACCCCTATCGGAGGGTTGATATCTGGGATGGTTAGATTCGACGACTTATTTAGATGGCTTGGTCATTTGGTGAGTCTGGTTGTAGATAATACTCTCCTCTGATGTATAATGAAATCACGATTCTGATGCCTGACGGCGAACTCAGTGTCGAGTCTGGCTGGCTGACTGTAGGTGTGGTCGTTCGGTGTAATATCCCAAATGTGAACCCCTATAGTAACCAGTTAATCTCAGGGAGTGTCTCGCTCACACGGGCGCCTCGGACGATGTTCAAATTCTATCAGAATGATGAGCGAAAAATCGTAGCTGATATTAGCTGATTGTCAACATTGTGAGCTGATACTAAAGACAGAAAATAGAAACAACTCCTGATTCTCACATTACTCATCACTTTATCCCCCTTTAGACAGTTACAGCCCATGACAGCTTACTTATACACATTCCAACAAGCTCAGAGTTTCTCTTTGGGAGGAAGCAACTCCTCGACCTTGGCAAATTGGTAGTAGTAATCCAAGCTCTGGGGATTCAACAACGTGCCACTAGGCTTGATGATATGCCCAGAAACTATCTGCTTCACAGGGAGCTCGACCTTTTTGAGATTTACCGTGGTCTGGATATATCATCAGCAACAAATCACATAGAAGACCGGAGACATCTAAAAACTGGGCATGAGCACTCACAGGTATCTCAGGAGTCTCAAAGACATATTTCGGCACATGTCGCTTCGTCATCTCCTTCTTAATCGCCTCTTTGATTTCTCGTACAAGTTTCTGATTGAACTTATGACCAGGCCGCATGAGTAAGAACAGCATCACGCTCTCGTCATTATCTTGTGGTCGCCGCTGACCAACACATATCGAATCAGCGACCTGATCAGAGAAATTCCGTTCGATAACGGAATAGATCTCAGCAGATCCGAAGCGCACACCGCTGGGGTTAAGCACGCCGTCTGCGCGACCGAGGAATGTTAGACCCTTGGTGATTGGATGGTAGACGCAAAAGTCTCCGTGGGCCCAGACGTGGTCGTATCGGGCGAAATAGGCCGCGTGATATTTCGTTCCCGGTGCGCCGGCGGGCTTCTTGTCGCCCCAGAGGAATACGGGGGCATTCGGGAAGGACTTGACCGCTACAAGCTCGCCGGGCGTCCCGTCTGGAACGGGCTTACCGGGGCCTGGTGGCAATAGGGAGTCATACAGCTGTACGTCTATGCCGAGGGTAGGACCTTGCGTGCCGCCCACATAAACGGGAGTCAGAGGATTTCCCTGGGCGAAGCAGCCGGCCTTTATGAAAGAAAAAACACGTTAGTAAATGTAAGTTCAACGACGGAATGAAAACATACAATATCTGTGCCTCCGGATATGTTAACTAGATGCACCTGCGAAGGGAAGCCCTTGTCATAGAACCACTCAAACAGCTGGTTGGAAAGCACCATTCCAGTCGAGACGACCGATCGTAAATTCGAAAGATCCGTTACCTCCCGAGGCGAAATACCAGCCTTGGCCATCTCGTACATCCAACGCGGACTGGTTCCGAAGCGTGTTACCTTCAGGTCTCCCAGAAGTTTGATAAAGATTTGCGGATTCGGATGGAAAGGGGATCCGTCGTAGAGGATGACTCTTGTGCCCGTCATCAGCTGAGCTACGCTTGCGAAGTACATGATCCAGCCTGTGGTTGTATACTGTAATGAAACAGCGCCCGGTCGCGCGTCCTCGTGGAGACGAGCCTCTTTCGTGATGTTCACGACGGCGCCGCCAACGGAATGGACTATCGCCTTGGGGATGCCGGTAGTCCCCGAAGAGTAGCAGATAAGGAATGGTTCATGGAAGGGGATTCTTTCGATCGGGGGCGTGTCAAAATGACGGCTGGCGAGAAACTTTTGCAGGGTTTGTGCCTTGGGAATGTTGCTGACATCCAGAGCGTCATGAAATCGACGTATAGAAACCATGCCACGAAAGTTACTGCAGTCTTTCATTCCAGCTGCGACCTCGGCCATCTTTGAGCGTAGATCTAGGGTCTGGCCATTGTATAAAGTAGCATCGTCCATGAATATGTACTGTTCCGGTCAAGATTAGGGAAGCTCATAGTTCCTCGAGTCACTTGCCACGTACCTTGGGATTGATCTGAACTGTTCGCTGCAGGATTCCCTGAACACCCATATCGGTAGAGCCACTACTGAATATAGCTCCCAGCCAGCTGGTGCCCAGGAATATGGCGAGCGTCTCAATACTGTTCGAGCCTATGACGGCAATGCAGTCCCCTCGCCTCACTCCGGCGGTATAAAGCGCAGTAGCATACCTGGCACACAACCGTCGGAGAGTCGACCATGTGACATGTCTGATTTCCGAAGCGCCTTCTCTGACCTCGGTCAAGGCAATCTTGTCGTCTTCTTTCCCTTCCTTGCCCCTGTGATCGGACGGATCGGACGGGTTTCTGGACCAAAGCAGGTTCTCAACCCAGCTGAGATGTACTCCTTCAAACCAACGGGGGATGCTATCAATGGGCTTGCTCTCATCTACAACGGTGCTGTAGGATCCGGTGTGTATGATATTACCAAACTGGAATACTTCATTGTAGAATGCAGAGCGGTTGTCTACTGAGAAACGGTAGATATCTTGGAAAGTCTGGCGCTGTTGTGTTAGACGGAACTGGTGAATTGATAAATACTTGGTTGATGAGCCTCACTGAGAGATTCAAGTTGTACTTCTTGTTGATGAACTGCATGAGCTGCCATAGCTGGGTGGATTTGGGATCGGGATGCTCCCATAACTTCCGAGGAACTGTGGCGGTTGTGGCGGCCATTGTGTTTTGTGTTGGTGATATATTCCGTATACCGCACCGGTAGTTTGAGCTCTTCGTCCGGGACCCTGATGATGGTTGATGAATGAATGATTGATGGATGATAAACAAAGTCAGAAGTTCGACTGAGTTGGAAGAAGTACGCGTCGGGGATTAAGTACAGCGTCAGACCCGACCCTGGAAGACCCCGTTTCTTACTGCATAACCCCTGGATACGAAGTAATTAACAGAAGCAGGCAAGTTACGTGCACCTAATCTGTAGTCCGTCTTGATATACCTGCCTCCTACCTAAGTAGGGTAGTCCAGGTAGAAGCTCACCATGATATCTAAGTCAAACATGTCTCGGATGATGAGCGGAACAGAGTAAAACGACGGCAAGAAAAACGAAGTTGTTTGCCCGTTTTCATTACCTCGTTACGTATTTGTTTACTTTTTTTTTTTTTTTTTTTTCCCAGTCATCATCTTATCGGTCTCCCATTAATGGTCTTAAGGGTAAACACCTTTCGGCCCAGTTATTGCGTAGTAAGCACACCTGAATATGCAATGCGCCTCACCTCGGCAACTTCCATATCTCATACTTACAACAGGAGTCCCAGTGAATAACCAACTCCACCGCACTTTGAGAAGCCTCGGGGTCTGACAGGGGGTTCTTAGAGATCTCGGATGGACCAAACAGGAACGACCATTCGATCTGATTGCTTCGATAATACAAACAATTTCTCCAATTTCTCGACCTTCTCAAGGTTATCTAGAACTTCTCGAAAGTATTGCCATGGCACATCCTCGGTCTCGGCTTCAATCCCACCCCCCGCATTTCCCCAACCACTCCGCAATTATAGTCCAACATTAGCCTGTCGGTACGGAAATCCATTCGTCAAGCTCGTCGGCGTACGTTACATAGGTAGACTAGTGAGTGGAGCTAAACCAACAACGGAACTAACCGATAGTTGCAATTAATTCCTCTATAACAGCATACATACCTCTATGTGCATAGCTATCAACTCAGGGGTTCCCGTCCATTCTGTGAGGGGTTTTCTCCACGGCTTACCTATTGATCTACAAACCATGACAACAACCTGTCTTTACCCGTATGTCATTCATCCATCTACTAGAAAACAACGGTCTTCAAGTATCTATGGCGATAGGAAAAACACTCAAAATACTCGGAGTATGGGCAGTCAGTCATGATGTCCGTTGAATATGGAAAAAAACATGGATGCCAAAGAAGCCGACCCCTAAGGATTGCCTCCCATCTCACTCCCACGGGGCAAGAAGACTCCCGACTCGCCACAATTCAACCCGGATCAATACAACCGCAGCATTGGCCGGCTCAACTTTCATCATATTAGCCGCCAAAATGGCATACCTACACCCCACAAGTATGGGACCCCTCACGCTCTATATAGAGAAGCCCACAGGTGAGGCCAGCCATACTACCTAGATCCTGGATGAATGAGTTGGGGGACGATATATAGTGTAAAAGATGTCGACATCCTCCCGTGTCCTACTCCATACTTGGTTCCATGGTCGTCTAATTCTGATATAATTCATACTCTTCTCCCCTTCTCTGTGTCTGTTTAAAAACAACGTCAAGTTTCTTCCTTTCATTTTGCCGGCCGTGAATCGTCATGGGATCTCAGACAGGTCTCGTCCTCGGATACAACGGGGTCCACCCCTTTTCAAAAGTCAACATCACCGATCGTGCATCCGTACAAGGACTACTACGGACATTACTAGATCCGCTAGAGCCTTTCTTCTCACCACACAAAGCCCGAGTCAAGGTCCCCGGTGCCACGGCGGTTCGGTTTGACCAGACAGCGTCGGAGATTGAAGGCATTTGTCGACCGCTGTGGGGCCTGGCTTGCCTCTTGGACGGTGGAGGCGAATATCACGGCACCCAGTGGTGGATCGACGGTATCAAGGCCGGTACCGATCCAGAGAACCCTGAATACTGGGGGTTTCCTCGTGACAATGATCAGAGGATGGTTGAGATGTGCCCCCTAGGTACGAGCGCCGAGTTTAAGACCTGTCATCGGGGAAAAGGGCTCATGAGTCTCCAGGTTATGCACTGGCTGTTGCACCTGTGATATGGCAGTCATTCAATGAAAAAGAGCGGACGAACGTCGAAAACTGGCTCGGAAATTCCATCAACGAGAAGAAGTAGACAACGAACCCCCCTTTGATTTATATACAGTGATGATCCCTAACAGTCATGCAGCATGCCCAACACGAATTGGCTGTGGTTTCGAGTCTTCGCTAATCTTGGCCTGAAGAAGAACGGAGGAAAGTTCTCCCAGGAGAGACTAGACAGTGACATTGAGCATCTGGACACTTTCTACCGGGGAGATGGTTGGTCTAATGATGGACCTGAGGGGATTCATCGTGAGTAATCCATCTCTAAATGCAGGATTCCACGTTGATATTCTAAGCCGCCATGTATAGAGATGGACTACTACTCCTCGAGCTTCGCAATTCACTTTTTGCAATTGCTATACGCCAAGCTCGCGGGTGAAGATGAACCAGCTCGCGCTGAGGAATTCAAGAAACGTGCCCAAATGGCAGCTCTCGACTTAGTCCACTACTACGATAAAGAAGGCAAGCACTGCAATAGATAATGCCGTTCACGTAGTGCATACTCTTATATTTCTCGACACAGGACGTGCCTTGCCTTTCGGTCGAAGCGTGGGCTATCGGTTTGCCATGGTTTCCTTCTGGGGTGCTATGGCCTATGCGGGAGTTGAACTTCCTGCACCGCTCACCTGGGGCATGGTCAAAGGTATCGTCCTCCGTCACCTGCGATGGTGGCAGACGCAGCCAGATATCTGGAGCCCGAGTGGCACATTAACTATCGGATACTCATATCCGAACATGTATGTAAGTAAAAGGTTACCCTGCTGCAGCAGCATCTTGGACGATCCCGGAACACTATGTTGACGAAACATAGATGGCGGAGAACTACAATAGCCCAGGGAGTCCGGTAAGTATTATACATCACGAGGCACTCATCAGGTATGACATCTGACAAATGCATAGTACTGGGCATGCTTGGCCTTCATATGTCTCGCAGTACCTGCTGATCACCCCTTCTGGACTTCCGAAGAAGAATATCACGAGACCGTAATCCCAAGCATCAAGGAGTTACAGCATCCCGGCCATATCATGAGGTAAACCATCTCACACTCATCTCAACTCTTCTTACCGCTCTCTTCTAATCTTCTAATTCCCTACCTATTCCAGTTATCTCGGCGGCCACTGCATGCTCCTCTCCTCAGGCCAAGCCTGCAGTTACCCAATGAAAGGCACACACGCCAAATACGGTGCTTTCGCCTACAGCAGTGCATACGGATACTCTGTGCCTCCAGGTCTCTTCTCTCTAGAGCAATACGCGCTCGCCTCACAGCTGGGACTCTCCGACGACGGCGGGGAGTACTGGAAGACGCGGCGCCTTTCCGAGTACGCCGGGCTCGAACAACGACCGGTCGCCAACGAAGGGGACAGCAATGCCGTGCTGGTCTCGATTTGGAAGCCTTTTCCCGACGTGACTATCCGCACGACGCTTGTTCCCCCTTCCCATACGACGCCGAATTGGCATCTTCGCGCTCACCGTATCGCGAATGCTGGCTCCCGCACGCTGAAGACGGCCGATGGCGCCTTCGCTATCTGTAATGCCCGCACGCCTGACGGGCGATACCTTGACCCCTACGATGCCGTGAAATGCGAGGGCACGCAGCCCCGGATCGTAGGGAACTACGATCTCGCAACCCCGGAAGGATGGGCGAGCGGTGCAGCCGGTGCATTCGCAGTGTCAAAGGGCGCCGTAGGGATCCGAGCCCTAGAAGCACAGGACGAGAAAGTAGCTGAAGAAGGACTGGGCGAACGAACAGAACGCGCGGCTATGTTAGTGAACGCGGATCCGAATTCGAATCTGGTCGAGAGTAGGACTACGATTCCGACGCTGCAAGGCACGATACGTGCTGGTGAGACGGTGTGGTATGTTTCTGCTATCTATGCGAAACCGTCGGGCGAGGGCGTTGCGAAGGAGTCGTATCTCGATGGGTGGGAGAAGGTCCCTGAGATCCCGGGCTGGTTGAGGGAGGAGATGGGGGCGTAGATGGTATGTTAGGTTTGACGTACGAAATCGTAGTACATGCGTATTCCATACCTATCCGAGCCCATTTCACTGTTCCTACCTACGCAGGATGATCATCATCATCCCAAGCTCATAAGCTCATATCGCGGCAAGAGGATCGTGAATCTAGCTCGGCCAAGCTCAGCATCACGTCTCTAAAATGAATAAAGTAAACAAATACTAAAACGTATTATATGATATAACCCCTAGAATTCCAATCCAGTCCATCTTTTTCTTAAGTGTAGCAATCATGAATGTTGAATTGTAGTCATCATGCCCCCTTATTTTCGCCTATTTCCTTCCCAAGCAGCGAAGAAAAAAAAAAAAAGAGAAAAAGCGCCGTTGAAGTTTCCCACTTATGGTATAATTGGATATCAATTCCCCTCACTTTTCATCGCCCTAAGCTTGAATCTAAATCAAAACCACGAATTCTTCATCGCAGATTTGGGATAATATAAGCGTTATGATCAATATCTAGGCCTTTGCGAAGTCACGAAGGAACGTTGCCAGTTTCTCTGCGCCGGCAAGGGGTATCGTGTTGTAATTACTGGCGCGGATGCCGCCGACGCTTCGATGGCCTTTGAGGCCCGTGAGACCTTTTGCCGTGGACTCTTTCAGGAAGGCTGCTTCGGTCTTCTCGGTCTCGCCGTGCTGTAATGCAATTCTCATTAGACCAATATGACACAAAAGTAGGATGTCTTTTTATCTTACCTTGGTAACCCGGAAACAGATGTTCATTCTAGAGCGCACGGACTTCTGCGGCACGATCTTGTAGACATCAGGGTACGCTTCGAGCGCGTCGTATATAAGGGTCGCCTTCTGGTTCGCTAGCGCTTCCTGGCCGGCGGCTTTGTTCGGAAAGGTCTTGAGTAGTTTCTTCAAGACCTGGCCGGCTATGTAGACACTGGTTTTAGTTAGTAATGATCGACCAAAAGTATCGGGAGGACTAGGATGGCGCATACTCGAAGATGCTCAAAGTGTTGTATAAGCTGTTGTTTTTGGCTACGGTATCGTAGGTGAGAATGACTGGCGCCACTGGTAGACCGAGCTTTCTCATAAGAGTAGGAGAAGGCTGAGGGCAATTTGGCGACAGCAGGCTCTTCTTGATGATGACCACGGTGATACCAGTCGAGCCCAAGTTCTTCTGAGCGCCGAAGAACACAACCGAGAAGTTTTTGACCGGGAATCTTCTGGATAGGATATTCGAGGACATATCGGCGACCACGATCGGGCCCGTACCGTCCGCCTTCGGGGCGAGGACATCAGGGAATTTGGGGAACTCGATGCCGTCAACGGTCTCGTTGTCGCAATAGTACACAAACGCCGCGTCCTTGGACAGTTTCCAGGCACTTTCCTCCGGAATCTTGCCGAACTTGCCGTCGTTTATCGTGCGCGCGTCGGCAGCGAGGTTGACGAGCTCGGGGCCAATAAGACGCCCGGCCTCCTGGTACGCCTTCAGCGACCAGCCGCCAGTGACGAGGTAGTCGAGCTTCATTTCGCGATCGACGGCCTTTCGGAGCGCGGCCACGAGCTTAGCGGGGTCGACGTCTTCTTCTTTCGCGGCGCCCATCTGCTTGAGGATCTCGGCCTTCTTCCTCATCACCCACGCGCCCACCAGGTTGTAGACGACGGCGGAGAACTCGCCGCTGCCGCCGCCCTGCATGAACAGCACGTCGTAGTCATCGGGGATGTCGAGGTAGGAGGCCAGGTCGGCCTTGGCGTGATTGATGATGTCGGTGGCGTGCTGGGAGCGGTGCGAGTGCTCGGCGATGCCCAGACCGGTGTTCTGGTAGTTGAGGAGGGCCTGGGCGGCGGTCTCGAGCACGTCGGTGGGCAGCAGAGCAGGGCCGGCGCCGAAGTATGTGACGTCAGCTCTCTCAGGCATTTTCTTTCCGTGGAAATTAATAGGTAGTAGAAGGAAATGAATAATGCGACAGGATAGGTCGTGATTTAGAAAGACCAAAAATCACGAATTTCTAGGAAGTCTTTGGTCTCATGGGAAGGGGAGAAGAGAGAGAGATTCAAACTCGGATACGCTAGGTAGATGATGAGCGATTGAAATCGGAGAAAGCGGGTGGGAATTTAAAGTAAGTAGCTCAGAAAAAGTATCCGATGCGACTCATCTCTGACTCTTGGGCCCCTCCCCTCCTTCCCCGACGTCGGGTTCCGGGGACACGGCGACTTCATGGTAGTGGTAGTGGTAGTGGTAGTAGTAGTAGTGGTGGTGGTAGGTAGGTAGGTAGGTAGGTAGGTAGGTAGTTTATAGGGCACGGCATAGGCATACGAAGCAAGGTATTCCCTCACATTTCCCTACATAGTAGGTAAGGTTACCTACTACCTACCTTATGTAAATGCTCCAGATTAATTAGCAAATCAATTGCATTCATCTTGTAGGCCGTACCCGGCGACAAAAACATCTCCGACGAAGCCCGCTGATTTCGAGCTCCCCGTTAACGTTAGTCGGATACTATCGGGTTGCTAACTACAGTATGAATTGAGGTATCGAGTCTGTACCTGATCCGTAGTCGCGCAGTAATTGTAAGTCTCGTAAGTCAAACTATTTATTGATGCGACGGGTATTACCTACATTATCGTCGGCGACTATGCGATGCCCGTGAGGATAATACCTACATAGTAGTTCCGTAGGATCTCGCGGGTAGTTATACCGAGTCGCCGTTTGTGTTGTAGGTGCGATACAGATCACCGATTCAAAAGTCCGGAGCCACTAGATAATTTCGGGCTTTTTTACAGTGGGTTTGACAGCTGACCTTAGCGGTAATACATCTATACCTAGTTAACCAGTTAACTAGTACGTCCGTAGGTACGGACGTAGCTCATGAGTCAAATCTCCATTAGCAACACCGTGATTCTACACAGTGATAATTACTGTGTTCGGAATGAGCATAGCGGGCTTGAAGCTCATCTGCCTGCCACTCCAGGCCAGACTCTCTCGCTCTGTTCCGTCGCACCAGTCGTCCTTCATTCAACCTTTTCCGGCTTATCGAAGCTCTCCTCATAAGATACCTATTCAGATGAACTGTGAAGGGCCCTACAAACATAATACTCACCCTGAGACTTGTAAGTAGAAATATGTTGATAATCTTGAATCATTAGCTGACCTCAAAGCGTGCTCATGGTAACTTGTTCGTAACAGCGTCTCAGGCCACTTATTGTAAGTAGATATGCCCACTTGAAAATGCACAAAGCAACCTCATACTCATGTACACAATAGGGTATAGCAAGGCAAGTAGATACATGTGCTCGGTATGATGATGATGATGATGATGATGATGAGACGCCGTACCAAGTGAAAGCCATACTCAATCGCATTTGAGGCAATCATCAACAGCGCCATTTTCTTCAGTTTCCCTTGACAACTGCCTCGGTGGCCTTTTGTCTCAGCATTCCTGCCATGTATACGGTGCACCGTCTCGACCAACTCGACCAACTCGACCAACTCGACCCTATCACCGGATATCATCGTTCCGCCGGAAACGCCCAAGACCAGCGGGTGTCGTGATTTGCTCAGCGTCGCCGTCTGATTCGGAACACCATTGCGACGGAATAGGCATGAAAATGTCCGAAGAGAAACCCGCCGAGCCATCTTCCTCAACCGGGTCAACACGGCATTCCCATGCCGTTCCTGCATCGTCTTTCCGTGCGTCACTTCCAGGTAGAATTGTCTGTTTAGAGCCACGCGACACTCGTCACATATGTAGCCTCCGATGCCCCAATCTGATCAGTTGGTTGCGATCGCTTCTCATTATTCTCTGACATTGCCCCTGTTTACACTTAGGAGCCATGAATCTCGATACCCGACGTGGTAACTTTGACTAATCAGTTGCTTAGCGACACACAACTCTCCGCGGACGTGGTTTCTGACATCCGCTCTGTCACCACTGGCCGTCCGTCTGATCAGGCAGTTACTCGTGCATGGCGATTACGTTGTCGCTTGTCTCCCGCCGCACGAACTCGAACATGAGAGCCGAAGCGCTGATTTTCGTGAGCTTGTGAGTGAGTGTAAGAGCAATCGGAAAGACAGAGAGGGCTGGAAGGATCGTTTAAAGAGTGTACGCTGCGATGGCCGTACCATGAGTCAATGCGGCGCCGCCATGGCCGAGGCAAAACTGGTTTTTGGTCGTGTTGACATCCTCCTGTGCTGCACTTCTGAAGGTATACGACATAACCTGTACATCATTCCTCGCGAAGCACGCTGACGGGCCTGTCTACGATTTAGTTGTCGTTGGAACAGTGGAAGAGCTATCCACCTCGCTCGCGACGCAAAATCTCGTACGCGAGCAATTCCAAACCATCTTCTTTTCACAGGTAAACTTTATCAAAGCTGCGCTTCCGATGATGCGTGCCGAACACACCGGCCACGTCATGGTTCTCACGAGTATCGGCGGACACATCGGCACACCCGGCATGCCAATTCATACGGCAGCGACATGGGCGCTCGAGGGGTTCTGCGACTCGCTGGCGTACGAGGTGGCCCCCTTCAACATAAAAGTGACCATCGTGCAGCCTCACAAGGAGATCCAGACATTAACCAACAAGATCATCTTCTCGCCTTCGTTGACATATTACGACAGCGGGAACAGCCCAGCGCCAAGCGTGCGGGACATTCTGACCAACGTGTTGAACTCGAACCCAGAGACCGCCATCGAGCCCTCGGACACGGAGATTCTTTACAGATACCCGGTTCTACCGGGACCTTCTATCGACCGCCTGGTTGCGGAAACGGTACATGCGCTGACAGCCATCGGGGGTCACGAAAATCCGCCAGCGCGACACATTGTCGGATTCGAGGGCGCTGAGGCGGTCAAGGAGAAGCTGAAGACAGTTACCGAAGAACTAGAGGACTTTGTCGAGGCCAGTGTTGCTGTTGACATTTTTGAGAGCGCGTTAAAGGATGAAGCTAGAGAAGGCAAGGCTCAAGCCGCGGAAAGAGAGGCGGAGACGGAGGCACGTTGATGTCAAGTCGGGTCTTTACATGCCCGATCGTGCTTGGTCGGTCAAGCTTGTGACATTTAGACGCGGGATATGAAAAAAGCTTCAATGCGTCATTCCCCCTTGATTATACGATTATGTCGTTTAGTGGTTTTATTGTTTTGGGACCTGATACTTGGATATACCAGTATTTTGAATGGGCATATGAATGGGCATTTGAATGATGTGGTCGTCTGGGTAACCAGTCTATGTATCACCGCGATTAAAGGAGTAAATGATTGATCTTACTAGTCTAACTGTCGCTTGGTTCGCCGAGAGTCTGTTCATCGTTCAAATATGTATTCCAATCCTGATCAAGGCGCTTTGTTACACTACAGTATCTGTTCCATGGTTGGCAATCCCGGGTTCTGCCCAGGCATCGCGGCCGGCATCGTGCCGGATCGTGTCAGTAGCCGGTGGCACTATCTGCCCTGCATGGCGTAAGTAGTGACAATACAGTACCTATGTAGTAACTAATAATGGCTATCTAATGCGACAAGAGACTACCACACAGCATCTGCAAGTGTCACTATGTCAACATATACAATACTTGATCAGAAGTCATCTCGGTGTTTCTCATCATACATGGCATTATACTCACTTATCAACAGACATCACTTCCACACAGTCGCAGAGAGATAATTAGTAGGTAGGTACTCTGAAGGTAATTATGCCATAACTTACCTACCTACTAGACCACTGCTGATTGGTCGCGCCTAGTTAGTGGGATAGGTAACATAGGTAACTAACGCTCAGGGAGTCAGGAGTCAGGGGAGCTACCTATTATCACCTGTCAGGGGCAGCCTATCTTATCTCGATAGTGAGATGTCTACCTAGCATGGGTACCCAAAAGTAGGGAGAGTCGCATCCATTCATCCATCATAGGGGACCTCACCCGATCCAAAGCGCACACCACACAGCTTCCATCTTACAACCTCTAACCTCTAACCTCTAACCTACAACCTACCACTTACAACATACAACACCTCACGCGACAACCGAATCCGAACCAAGTGCCATAAACTCCCCGAAATGACCACTGCTCACCACAAATGTAAATAGTCTTTGCGACGACATTCGGCATATATCAACGCTACCTATGCGATATCGAGCCGTCCCCAGCAGCTCTGTCCCCAGCAGCTCTCTGCCCGTCACCCCAGCGTGTAGGCATGCCGTGTGTCGTGTTATGTAGTCCAATCCGGGGACCAATGTGAAAATGAGTTTGGACTCCCTACTACCTATCGCCCCTGCGAGGGTGCGGGCATTGGTGCTGCCCGTTGGCCAGATCAAGCGGGAGCGCTTCCAGTCGTTTGTTAAGAGGCTCCACGCAGAGCATGTTGTCCAGCTCCGCGACATCACCGCCGATGGGCGCCCAAACCGAAGTGAGCATTACAACCCGAGGCGAATGTATAGAGCATAGAACGGTGCTGATGCTCTAGCGAATAGACATGTTTTCCCCGCTCGCCTTTCCCGACGGCGCCATATTCTACAATCTAATTACTTACATCCCGCCGCCCTCCCACCTTGCCCTGTCCCCCTTCGAGTTGTTTCGAGAGCCGCTTGCTATCATCGCTGTCGTCGATGGCAAAGAGCTCGAAAGTGTCGCCTTCAGCAAGAGACAGTCCGTCAATGGCTCCGCGCCTACTTTGGCGGAGAGGAACATTCGTATTCTCTACCAAGAATTGGAAAACCTGAGGGACACGTATACCAGGGCGCTTACGCACCACGTCCTCATATTCGACTACAATCCACCTAGCGAGAACATGATACCACTGCCGGAGGGATTCAAAGCCATCCCATCCCCTGAACAGTGCAAGAGAACAACCATGAAGACGGTCATGTGCGACATATCCTCTATCATGCTAGCAGAGATGAACACGCTTGCCAAGGTGTTTGAAGGCATGACGCCCATAGAATCTCCTGGCCAGGCCCCAATGAGGCCGGGGTTTCACCATCCCAGCCCATGGACTCCAGATGATTTAAATCCTCATGGAAGGAGGAACTCCCAGTTCGCAACGTCGACCATGACGAGGTCATCGTCTTTGAGCGGGGCGGTAGATATGAGAGAAGCCCGCATGTCAATGCCCCCTATCAAATCGCTTCCATTCGGCTCTAATAATTCGAGCCCTTCCGTAAGGCCAACGACTCCTGCCCGGAGCGGGCTCTCTGGTCCGCCCACCACGTTTGATGACATTGCCTCAGTGAACGGAAGCAATGTGGACATTGATGGCCATGGAAAAAAGAATGGTTCGCGTGCAAATAGCTCCGAAGAAAACTCCAAGTCTACGAGCCAGGAAAGAATCGCTGTTCAGGGGTTTGGGCCAGGGGGCCCAAATGAGAAATGGAGGCATAGGGGGAAATGCCGAGCCACCGTTATTCTAGGATCTTTGTATCTTCAGGCTGGCCGTTGGTCTGATGCGTTGAAGGAGCTTATCGACGGTGCAACTGCTGCAAAGGCGATCAATGATCATCTGTGGCATGGTAAGGCGCTCGAGCTCGTCTTCATTAGTCTTATTCTGCTTGCCTGGGCGGGACACGAGTTTCAGTTGCCAACCGTCTGCCTCTCACCTCACGAGAAGGCATCCATCAATTCTACCAAACCTCAAGATTTCACAACCACAGATCCTACTCAACCAAAATACCTCCAGGACCTCCAGATTATCCTCCCCGACCTTTTAGACAGAATCATTGGGCTGTATACAAGAATTTCCGGCGAGCAGCTCCCTCCTTTCCCCTTATCAGAAACTATAATCAGATTCTCCAATGCCCTCACCGCACTACATCTCTGTGAGGGCAGGCTCAACAAGCAGGCGCTCGACATCATGATTCTTGGGAAAGCCCCAGCTAAGCGCATCGAAAGCCCCTATCGTCCCACCAATACACCCTCCAGAATACATATCAACAACTTTGTGTTCAGGGCGTTTCCTTCCTCGCCGACTGAAGTACTCACGACCATGGATCGATCTATCATCTTGACGGGCATCGCTGCCGTCTTAGGGACACTGGGGTATCACCGAAAGAAGGTGCTAGTTTTAAAGGAATTGATACCGATATTGACTGGAGGTCTGATTGAGGCAAGAACTAGAGGCGCTGCCGAAGTAGGCATTCATCCAGCCGCCAGCCTAGCTGGCTTGAATGCCATCAACGGACATGCCAAAGGTGCCGGCGCGCTGGATCTCAACGAGGGTGATATAGAGCATGGTATAGACGCCTTCCTTGGCCTGATTTGCGAGACGTATGGTGTCGTCGGGTTTGAAGGCTCCGGCAGTGAGCCTGGAGCATCTGCGAGTAGCGATCTCGATAAGAGTTCCGTCTCGAGAATCACCAGTCAGTCATCTATGAGACACTTCGGCTTCCCAGGCGCCAAGCTCAATATTCTTCGCAACTTCATTAATTTCTCTGAGGCGCTCCCTGACTTTAATGGTGTACTCAAGTTCTCAAGCGATTTGCTCCGCACGGCCGGCAGCGGTGTTGCTCCAGGTCCCCGTCGGGAAAACGTAGCCCCTGTAATATCACGGGATGAACAGGTTCGACTGTTTACAAATATATCAAAAACATACGGTCTATCACAAAAGATGGGATTGGGGCATCTATCAGCCGAGTATTGGGACGAGTTCCTCATACGCGGCATCACACTCGATCCGTTACCGACGACGAGGTCGCCGACTGCGCACTCTAAAAACGTTCTACCAGGCATAACAACAGCACGTACCTCCCAGGACGTCAATCCTTTCATATACAACCCGTTTGTCAGAGCGACAGATAAGTCGACCGTTACACAGACCCTCGTCGCCGATGAGGCTGCGACCTTTAAGATCGTTATACAAAATCCATTCGAGATTGATCTCCAAATTGATAGTATGAAGCTGTGCACTGAAGGAGCCCCATTCGAATCTTCGACGATATCCACGATAATAGGGCCCTATCGCACGAAAGTACTCAAGATACAAGGGACCCCGAGGGGTGCGGGTTCATTGACGGTCGTTGGTGGGATCATACAAGTGCATGGATGCCGCGAAAGAACATTTTCCATCTTCTCGCAGCCATGGACCCCTGACCTCGAGATGAAGGTGAAGGGTATTGGTCTGGGTGCTCTGAAACAGAGCAGAACTTTGCCTGCTCCAGGACCGCCACTGAAACCCGACAGAATCAACTTGAGCGTAATAAAGTCTCAGCCTATCATTATCGTCAAATCCAGCTCTCTTCCGCAATCATCTATCATGATCTTAGAGGGCGAGGTTCGGACCTTTTCCGTCACGTTACAAAATATCTCATCCACAACTCCAGCGGACCTTCTCCTTTTCTCCTTTGAAGATTCTACCCAGGGCCCCATGCATACTGCGATGGCAAATCGAGATGCAAGTCTAGCTGAACTGCATGAATTTGAGTGGATTCTTGCCAAAAAACAGGCCATACGGCTTCGCAAGATCGACGACTCTAAACGGTATATAGCGGCAGGTTCGACAGCAACGTTCGAGTTTGATGTACTTGGAAAGCCGGGATTTACCAGTGGCACAATACAGATTGACTATGCACATCTTGGTATGCCTCAGTCGGAGGTCGAGAACGAATTCTTCACTCGCCAGGTCTGCCTAGATCTCACCGTCACGGTGAATGCCAGCATAGAACTTACCAAGGTGGACGTGCTCCCCATTCAAGAAGACGTGCCGAAAGCCATTTGGCATCGTACGGGATCTAGTGAGCAAACAGGCTCTGTGTCCTCCGACGATTATAGTCTACTGCTCATGGATTTGCGGAACGCCTGGCCCAACGATATGCAGGTATCTCTCACTGCTGGCAAAGATATCGCGATCGAGGAGCACATCTTACCCGGGAACACAAATCGTGTCGTTGTACCGGTCCCGCGGATATACATTGAAGATCCTCACGCGTCGATACCGGCACTTAATCCTTCTCGCCAGCGTCAATTTGTCGTCAGTACCAGCAAAATCACGCCGGAGGTAGAACGGGCGAATCGCGAGGCATTCTGGTATCGGGAGAAGATGCTCGAGAGCATTTCGGGTACATGGAAGACTTTGTCTGGACCGAGTATAGAGGGTGCCATACGGCTGCGCGGAATAACTCTCACGCCCCGCATGGTGGATGCTATCAAGGTCGATGAGATCGGGATTGACATATCGATGGCGGATCCAAGGGCAGAGGGAAAGGTCGAAGAGGATAATAGTGTATTTGTCGATGAATTCGTGCAGATCACGGTAGAGATCACGAACCGCATGGAACAGCCGATGTACCCTACCCTTCGCCTCATGCCCTCGCTACGCAATAGACCAGTTCCCGTAGCGCTTGATTTCACGCGTAAGTTCGCGTGGAACGGTGCCCTGCAGCAGGCTTTGCCACTTTTGCCCGCAAAGTCGACAACGGAGGTGCGGATTGGCGCCACGGCGCTTTGCCGTGGGGAATTCGAGATCTGCGCCTCTATTGAAGAGACGCAGTTATGGAAGGCGCCTGCGGAGCGTAGTCAGGTCCGCGAGGATGACGGGCAGGAAGGGGTAAAGAGACGGGAGAGATCGGATACGCAGACTTTGATGGATGCTGTGCTTGGTGCTAAGGAGAGACGGACATGGCATTGTCGACGGCCTTGTATTGTTGCTGTGCGGGATCGGCCGTAGTTAGATGGGGAGGGAGGATAGAGGGTAATCGGGAAAAGGGGAAAGGGGAAAGGGGGTTTAACCTAAAAGATATAAAATGATGACAAAGTCTTCACTTTCGACCTCGGCTTGGGCTTCTGCTTGAGTGTGATGGGTGTATAGGTGCCTAAGGCAGATATTATGTATAGTATGGATGACTGAGGAATGACAGATCGCCATTTGCGTCGTGCTGTGTGTCTATATTTTAGTAAATCATTCTTCTCCCAAGTCACGTCCGTGTTCAAGTCAAGTTCAACACAATGAATGGACACATGAAAAGTACATGATTTTAAATTATGAATTGGCTACGTGTATCTGTAGCGAAGTCTAATTAAAGACCAAAGGGGAGAAGGGAAACGGCTGTTCCCTGAGCTCGATCAATCAAGCTCTTTTCCCTTCAAAGTTTCCGTGATGGGCGTTAGCTGATTTGCCGCTACCACCGCTTTCTACATCTGAATGACTTTCTAGAACAAAGCTGTTATGTGTAGAAGACCCGATTGAAGATAAAACCGAATCTCTAATTACAACTAAGGGTATCTCTCTGATGTCATTTCATGCGCCGGGGGTATTTCTCGAGCCCTGCTTCTTCTTCTTCTTCTTCTTCTTCTTCTTCCCCTCTATGGGGCAATACTGCTTACCGCGTTTAGGAGGGATGGAAACGCGGTGTGAATGCTCTGGGTGATTAGCAATGGCTGTGGACGAGTTTCGTCGAGAACCCTCATCGTTCATCTGGGCCCGTGGCCCTTTTGTGAACTATAGCTGCTCGCTGTTTCGATGCCTCCGATTCAGGGTCCTCAGACCTTCGACTCATCCGCGATTGCGGTGTCTTCCGCCATCTGAGTTGGCTCGACTCCGCTATGCATACCCGTATCCTGGGGGGTTTCTGACTTTTCCGCATCTTTATCATGTCCGGCCGCAGTGGCGATGGCTTGTTTCTCAGGATTGTGATGTTCGACACCTTCCATCATGTCCGGTGCGTTCTGCGATACTTTGTTATCAGGCTCTCCTGGCTGTTCTTGGTGTTCTAGCTCTTGTTTGCCTGATTCGACTGGATCTTGTGTATTAGTAGTGGCTCTTGCTTCGACTTGCTCTTCGGGTTGTGTATCGTTCTCGAGCTTTTGATCTATTTCCTCGTGCTCGGGGTTAAATGTGGTGCCCGCCCCAGGCTGGGATGTGGTGTCCGTAGATGCAACTTTACTATTCGTATTTTCAGGAGCATTCCGGTCCTCAGTTGAGCTTCTAGGCTGTATATCTTCAGTTTGAGTTCCCAACCGATCATCTGTGCCCCGACTCGTAGCTGGAACCTCTCCCGCATTTTCATGCCAAACAGCTGAGTCTGATTCCATGGATCCATCTTCCGTAGGAGAACCAGGTGAGACACCATCAACCTGCATCTCAGGCTCATCCCCAGCAGATTCCGCCTTGGGCGGCTGAGGCATAGCCATATCCCACTTCTCCTGAAACTCCGTAGCCATGAACTCATCATAGACACCAAACTGACGCGCTCTATGCGCCGCCTGGGCCTGATGAATCCAATCCGCGCCGTGATGGCCTTTACCCAGACCCTCCTGATACCGCGCGACGTCATATCGGAAATTATTGTTATTGAGCAACGCGGCGATATCCGGACGCGCACCAGGCGTACCAGGATTGATAATTTCCGTGGCATCGGGAAATTTGGCGAGGATTTTCTTGGTCTCCTCTGGGGTTAGGATGTCCCATGCTTTGGGACTGCAGAGAATTTCCTGTGAAGAGAATTAATTAAAATAAAAAAAGGCTTAAGTTATTAGAGAATTTTAATTGAAATAATGAGATACAAACTTACCCTGAGCTTTGCGTTTACCAAAGGGGCGTTGGGGTTCGTGAGCATCTCCGTAGGATTATCCCATTTCGAGCGCGGCTTCCGAGTTACCAGACGCGTCCTGGGTTTCGGTTCGAGCTTTTGCTTTTTTGGCACTGACTCTTTGACCGATTCCTCCGGATCGAAATCCTCCACGATCGGAATGTCCGACGTGACTCTCGGCTGCTTGATTGTGAGGGTTTTGACGCTTCGTCGCGGTCTCGCTAGGATTCTACTCCGCGAGACAGACGAGGCCTTGGAAGGGTTTGAGGTCTCCTTTGGGAGTTCTGGCAAGTCGTCTACCGCAACAGATCGACCATTGGCTTCCTTAGCCTCAGCGCTTTCTTTCACTTGGTCTGAAGACATGGTAGTCTCAATTGGCGCCGCGTCTCCTGACGACACTCTCTGTTGCGCATTGCTCTCGACGTCGTCGGGTACATCTTCACCACCACCAACTTTAGCTTCTGGCGGCGTGGCGCTCTTCTGGCGAATACGAGGAGGCCTACCTCTGCGTTTTGGAGCAAGAGTTGTGGCGGCGCTCTCAGAGTCATTGTTCGGGGCGGCCTGAGTAGCCTCGCGCGACGCCATGTTTGCGTAAAGTGGTTAATAGTGACTGACTTTTTCAGTAATCCAGAGAAAGTTGAATTCCGAAATTTGGTAGCTTCAGTCATAGGATGTAGAAGTTTGGCCCATAGGTAGTTAAGTGAGGAGTTCGTGTGCCGGTAAAATAAGTTGGGTATCGAGGTTTGTTGCGGCAGTGGTGAATGTAAGTGGGTGAAATGGGTGAGTGAATGGTTGTAGCTGTAGTTGTAGTCGTCGATGAAAGGTGGAGGCAAGCAGGAGCACTAATACTGGAAAGCTGCTATCCTTGTATGTTTGGTGTGTCTATTCTTCGAATATACATGACGTAGGTCCTGGTATGTTTGGTAGTGAATTAGAGGCGGTGTAGATCTTGGTTACGTAGAGGAAGGCGGGCGTCCGTAGCGACTGAAGATGTCAAAGTTGAGGCTGATAAGATGGAAACGACAGGATGTGTTATTATTATGTATCAATCGGGTCGTCTACGGAGCTCGCCGGCGCTGCTATCGTTTGATCGAGGCTTAAATACCTGGTGGACACATAGTTAGCTGAATATTATGCAGATAGTATCGGACTATCGAGGTGCTTTGGATTATATATGTGATACAATGATAGAAAGCACCTTAAACCGGCTTAATACATACTATGAATCTAAAGCAAAAGCTACGTCACAAAAAACAATGGAATCTCAGATTGTGACCTTCATTATCAACCCCAAAGTCCGCGGTCACCATTAGAGACACGTATACCATTCAACACCTCTACATTGACGCGCGAAAACGGCCATAAACACCCAACCTTTTACGAAATTTTGAAAGGCGCCGGAGTCAATTATAGACCCAAAACGAAACGAAACCACAAAATGATTAGATCAACACAATTAGCCCGGATGGGCGACGGTTCGTCTCACCCTCATCATCTTACACTGAAACCCAATTGAAAAGATACGAAACGAAAATAAAGAAAAGTTATACCATTGAATACTGTTCCGAAGCTGACACAACCCTCGTCAGGCCTGATGCTATGCGCATCCGTCGACGACGAGCAGAGCGAGCCCTCCCTGACCGAGGTCAAGTCCCAGATCAAGCTGATCCTCAGGCGACTAAACCGCAACGCCGAACCCCAAGCAAGCATCGAGAGCGGAAACTACACAATACAGTACGGAGAGACTCTCCCCTCCTTTTCCCCCATTCACAAGATCTGTCAGGTCTCTCCCAAGAGCAAAACCTCATCTTCTTCCGGACTGGTCCAAAAGCGAATTCTATTGACCGCCTCCGCGCGAAACAGCTACATAATAGTAAACGAGATCATCTTCATCTGTATAGGCGAGCGCTCCTATCCACGCAAGCTAGCCTTCACCTACCTAGCCGACCTAGCGACCGAATTCAACACCTCGTACGCGCCAGCCCAGCTGCGCAACCCCACCCTACGGCCCTACGCCTTCATGGAATTCGACACCTTCATCGGACGCACGAAAGCCACCTATTCCGACGCGCGCGTCGCAGGCAACAGCGGTAATCTCAACCGTCTCAACGACGAGCTGCGCGACGTCACCCAGGTGATGACGAAGAACATCGAAGACCTGCTCTACCGCGGCGATAGCCTCGAGCGCATGGGCGAGTTATCATCTCGCTTACGCGATGATAGCAGGAAGTATAAACGTGCTGCTGTGAAGATTAATTGGGATCTGTTGATGAAGCAGTATGCGCCCATAGGCGGGTTTGTGCTGATTGTTCTGCTCTTTATTTGGTTTCGGTTTTTCTGAGGGATGTTGTCTGACATGGAAGGTGGTGAGAGGGGTGGGAAAAAAGGGGGGGCAAAAGTGTGCAATGTTGTGTTTGGTACATTGCGAACAGCCCATGATGGAAGACACCGAGCCGACATAATTTAACCTCTACTGTCGATTGCTGTGTAAAAAAAGAAGAGTGGCCGATCACCTTGTTGGTTATATAATACCCCCTATCTCACTCAGAGACCCAAGCAAGCAATGAATTGAATATATCACAAGATATCCAAAATACGAATAACTGATGAATTGAATATATCACAAGATATCCAAAATACGAATAACTGATGAATTGATATATATGGTGTATACACACACATACACGCAGAGAAACAGAGCTATGGATGACTTGACTTCCATAGACATGTTTATAAAAGGTCGCAACTCTTCCAACGCCCCCTGAACCCCGAAAACGCCTCGCCGTTTTCACCCATTGATGGGATAATGATTCTATGCGGTGTATATACAAAAGTAGTTTCCCATCCCCCTTATCCCATCCCATCCTATCCCCCCTTCCCGCCCACAAAAAAAAAAAAAAAAAGAAGAGCCAAGCCAGACCTTTTGCCGCCATTGACCGCGTGAATTGAATAAAAGTAAATGAAATAAAAAGGGGGCGGGCGGGTTATCGCATCATAAGAATCGTTATCACATCATTGCCATAATCCCACAAGTCTTTTTTTTCGATCCTCGTACACACAATCACCCCTGAGAAAACGAAAGCTGCCCTCTCACATAAGCACACAAGTAGAAGCCTCAGGCGCGACACCGGGTATAAGACTACCATGCGCCCATTCCAGATGCGCCTGCAGCGCCGCGACGTCCTCGAATCCATGTTCGTCCTGCGTGTATCGCAAGCGGTCCATGTCGCCGTCCCCTTGCTCCTCATAATAGTACTCCTCGCAGAGGGGACAGAGAAGCGGCGCCTGCCACTCGCCCGGTAACGGCGGGAGATGGTTCGCGACGGCCACGGGCGGGAACACGATCGTCTTCTCTTCGCCCTTGCGCTCTGTCTCTGCTTCTGCGTCCAGTGGTCTTGCTCGCATTCGGAGTGGCTTTGGGACCGTTCCTAGACTTGGCTTGTCGCGTCTCTCTGATAGCTCGATGGCTGAGTCTTGGTCGGGGCTGCTGGTGACTTTGTGTGGGTGAGCGAATCCTGTCGCGGCCCAACTGTTGTCGGTTGTGCTTCCTGTGGAGGAGGTAGTAGTGGAGGCGCATTGTCTTGTGCTGGGCATCGAACGTAGGTCCTCCCATACGATGAATCCGTCACAGAAGTCACAGACAAAGGCAATATCCCGGTTTCTGGATCCGAGGCGTTGAAACACCCCCGTCGAATTACACGCGGCGACCTCACCGCTGAGAGGCGTGCTCGACTGTGCCGTCGGGGGCGACGGGTTAATTCGTCGAATTGGCGTAGTTCCATTTTGCATGCGCTGCGGTCGCCGCTGCTGTGGTGATTGAGATCGATGTTGGGCCTGCGGCGAAGAAGTACGAGACTGTTGTCGATGCTGACTCCGCCATACGATTAACGCGCCCAGACACCGCGGTCGCGAAGACGAAGTCTCGAGATCATCATGAATGCGCCGTACGGCTCGGCATTGCGCGCGGTGTAGTTCCCGCCGTAGCCAGCGCGTCCTGACGGCCCATTCGGGATCTATTGGCCCGCCTGTCCGTACCCAGTCTTTGAAATTCTGCGAGTGCTCCTCGAAATGGTTGTGGATTTCGCGCAACTCGTCCAGACTGTCCCCTGTGATGAGCCGTCAGTTTTGAAAAATCATGAGAATTGCGCAGCATGTAGCCGTCGTGAGATCAATTGGCTCTCAGTTACTTAACTGAAGCCGTAATTCATATTTGATAAGATATTCGCCTCTCTCTCTCTCACACACACATATACGTATATATGTGTGAAAATTTGAGTGAGATGAACCAACTGCGCCAGATGCGTGAAATGTACACGTCCATGAACGATTCCCGTCGCGAAAGCAAATGCGCGATAAATATACATGCACAATACAATACAATACAATACAATACATACCCTTACGGTCATTTTCATAGTAGAAGCGCCCATTGATGAGAGCGGGGAGGACCTGGAAGTCGCGCTTGGCCTCATCGAGGGTCTCCTCGAGCAAGCGCAACTGCTCGAACTCGGACGGCCCCCACACGCTCTTGTCAGCGAAGGCGAGGGTGCGCAGGGCGTCATGGATGGCGTATGCGATGAGGGCCAGCAGCGAGCCCACTGTGTCGACGGCGGCGCGGCTGCCTTCGCCACTCATGTCCGTGCACGCACATATACAGGGTCGTCGGGAAGGATTGGCGGCAATGAAGCCGGGCTGGTCGATTCCCTTCTACCTGCTGATGCTGATGCTGATGCTGATGCTGATGCTGGTGCGGATGCTGAGGCTGATGTTGTTGATGCGGATGTTGCTCCCCCTTTTGCTTCGTTTGCGCACGGGAAATTCGATCCGGTTCTTCCAAGTGGGTGCCTCTGATCACCTCGCATGTTCTGAGAACCGTTGCTGCCGTGATGATTCTGCTATGAAAATCTGCCCAGACTTGTTGCACGTGTCGCCAAATCAATCAACCAGAGGAAGTGAGTGAGAGAGGTATGAATTAGGTAGGTTTGTTGAAGGTTTGTGAATCAAGGACTTTGGGGGAGATGTGGCGCTTTCATGGACGAGTTTTTAGATAGAGG
Source organism: Xylariaceae sp. X187 (assembly GCA_028637585.1). Taxonomy (NCBI): domain Eukaryota; kingdom Fungi; phylum Ascomycota; class Sordariomycetes; order Xylariales; family Xylariaceae; species Xylariaceae sp. X187. The sequence goes on along the minus strand of JAJIZN010000002.1, from coordinate 888,929 downwards.
GGGCCGAATCCCAGGTAAGTACCTCTGAGAGTTAGGACAGAACGATTAAATTAAAACACAGCGTAGCCAGCTAACCTTAGAGCCTTAGGACTGGGGGGGAATTGACTACCTATATCGAGGCAGGATTCACGGGCATGGGGGCCGGCTTGGTTTGATGATAACGATCAACTTCTGTAACGCGATGTCAGAGCTTTAATTACACCTGACTTTTTAATAGGGAAGGGAGTTAACTAGTTAGAGACCCTTTTTTGGGGGGGGTGCGATGAGGGAGCCCACATTCGGCGCCCCCCACCTGCCCAGCCCCTGGGGAGCTGGTCCATAGGGAGATCCATAGTTAATTGTTTGCTATCCGTACTTAAATCGTGTTTGACCCATTTGCTCGGCCTACCAAGCGTACTGTGCACACTAGATACCTATCATCTTTCCCTTAGCTCCTAGGTTAGACGTTAATATACTACTACTACTACTACTACTACCTATCATCAACCTACAGTAAGTGCGTAACTATCTCCCTAACTTGGACTAGCGAACCCAAAAATAAACATGTAACAAAGCTCTGTGTTCTTTTGTTTTCTTTTTCAATAAGCGGAACACAATCTACCGTATATCTCCCCGATATTAAACCAAAACCAAAACCAAAAAAAAAAAAAATACTTTGTCTTGTTTTTCCATTACGGAATGTAGACCGGAGGCATGATCATGCTTGCAGAACAATCGAATATTACGCACATAAAAAGTACATGAGCTGATGGATGTCATACATACCTTAGGGCGCGGGTATAGGTGTTTGAAAATGATAACAGCAATGATAACGGCAGTCGGAAATGATCAATTCGGTACATGCTGAAGTCATGGATATTCAAATCGCATATTTATTTTCCTAAGGATAGGATGTTATGCGGGATATTATGGCGGAATGTGGTAATCATGTCCGGCTATAATGGTATCCCGCCATAAGGATGTCTCCTACTGCAGATGATGCCCACTTTATAGTGATATCCTAGTCAAAGTGCCGAAAAAACGAAAATCATTTTCCATTGAAATAATAGCATATTAAAATGATGGCAGACGCTTAATTCCGTTTTCCTTCGGTGTCCATTTTCCACGATCGACATCAATCCTACGTTCTGACATCATTAGATTCGAGACATCAGTTCGGGTCTAACATCGTGTTTCGCAAAAATCCCTTCATAATCGAAATGATGTCCCATCTAAAGGACGTTTTGACGCTAACAAGATGTCGGGTTGATCATAGAGTTCTTAGCTAAACGCATTTTCAGACTGACAACCATCTCACGCTGATCATGATTTGCGTTCAGAAACCATCTTCAGGTTGGGATGATTTTCGGCATCAATCATGATTTGCGTTCAGAAACCATCTTCAAGTTGGGATGATTTTCGGCATCAATCATGATTTGCGTTCAGAAACCATCTTCAAGTTGGGATGATTTTCGGCATCAATCATGATTTGCGTTCAGAAACCATCTTCAAGTTGGGATGATTTTCTAGTGGACATAGGTTTCTTGCGGAATGAATGAACTTGTTCCATTATTCTGATTACTGTAAATAGCTTTTCCGTTATACCAACTACTACCCATTCCCATTCCCATTCCCATTCCTCCTTCTCCAGCGGGACATGGCGTTCCAGGCCTCCGGAACGCCACTTCTGAAGTCTTGAACACCATGGCTTCAGATATGCCACGCTTCTTTGCTATATACGTAGGAGGCTTCCAGTCCAATTTTCGCGTTATAGGGAGGGCTATATACCATTGGTTATGTTGTGAAATCGTATCCTGAGGACTGCACAAAACTTAGTACGCATTTAAAAGCCATCTTCGATCGGATAGGGTACTTACAGTGTAGGAAATCGTGGATAATATATCTATACCGGGTATCTGTCGGGTGGGTTAGGAACGAATTTGAACGACGAGAATGGGCACTTACTTCGTACTTTTAGTCTCAAGGGCAGTATATGCCAGTGAGGATGAGCTCTCCCAACCCCAGTATGAGCGAGTTCCATGAGCTATCCAAAGGTTAGTTGATGGACATCAGCGATGACGGACAAGCACTTACTGGTTTGATCTTCTACTCCCCGTGAGCTATCCAAAGGTTAGTGATGGACATCAGCGATGACGGACAAGCACTTACTGGTTTGATCTTCTACTCCCCGTGAGCTATCCAAAGGTTAGTGATGGACATCAGCGATGACGGACAAGCACTTACTGGTTTGATCTTCTACTCCCCGTGAGCTATCCAAAGGTTAGTGGTGGACATCAGCAATGACGGACAAGCACTTACTGGTTTGATCTTTTTAGGAATAAACCGATGCTGTTGCTGTTTGTACTGGACTGGTTGGTGCAAACAATAACTCTACTAGAGTGCTTTTGTAAGAGAAGTCTTACCGTGAGAGAATTAGTAGTAAATAGATCATGATGGGGGGACATACACACGGACTCCCCTCGCCAAGACGGAAAGCCGACAAACTATTGTATAGGAATAACGCAGTACCAATGGAGGGTGTTATCTTGTTAAGACGATGAAAATGTTAGCAGCGAATAGTAAAAGTGATGGAGAGCATACCCGCTGACTCCCGTCACGAAGATAGGAGCTGACGACACCGCCATGGTCAAGCCCAGGTGTGTGTGGAGTGTTGGCATTGGAATGATGAATACCGAACGGGAAGACTAATTATTGAAAGGCCGTCGAGGTGGAGAGGGCTGATGTGGTGGGTTAATTCCATCAGAGTGATATATATAGCGGAGGTAGCCTTCCTATGAGTAAGTCAGCGATAGAATTGGAGAGAAAACGTACTTACCTATACTAACACATCGCCAACACAGGAGCCGAAGGTTGAGCTACTGCTTGCATCTGCTCGATGGTGATAGCGTGATGACAGCATGGTGATCTGTGATCTGTGTACCGTAGGTCCCAATTGACGAAGCTTGGTATCCTGGGAATAAGTTAGCAACGAAGATGAAAACGAATACGCAAACCGATTCGCATCGTCAAGACGGGAGCTGGTACTCTTCCCGTATGATGGTTTGTGTAGGTAGATCTACCAGGTGACTGGCTGAGCGATAGGGTCAATTTTCCTCATGTCTGTCGGCTATGATAGTTCTTTCGAGCCTGCGCGGGTTGTTAGGATTTGGATATACCTCATTATGTGCGGCTTATAGGTGCTGGCGATAGGGGAAGAGTAAGGTAAGAATGGACGACAGTAGAAGAGAAAGGTTGTGGGAGAGGAAGGGAAAATTCAAGGTGTGGGAGAGGAAGGGAAAATTCAAGTTGTGGGAGAGAGTGTAACAAGGGCCAGTGTCTGCTGGGGCTTGGAGCTGTAGCTCAATACACTATAGGTGGTGCACTGGAAATGAAGCCAGAATGTGTGAGGGAAGAATAGTGTATTCCACATGTTATGAAGTTGTATGGGCCACAAGAATGTGCTGAACAGGAAGAAGTTTCCCTTCCCCACTTAAGGGAGCTCAGACATTCTTAAGAGGCCAAGCTAAATACACTAGAGCCGAAATGGTTAGGCTCGCTGAGGCTTGCCGAGACTTGTATGAATCCTGCTAAGGCATTTCTGGCTGTGCACATCTTTATGAGTGATGCACAGTGTGGAGGACAGTGTGTAACAGTGTAGGTGAACTGTGTACAAAGGTACATGACTGTGTATGTATGGTAAGTGCATATAGGTGAGTCACAGTGTGCATGACAGTGTGAGTGGGCTGTGTATGTATGAGTGGACTGTGTATGTATGAGTGGACTGTGTATGTATGAGTGGGTGTGTATGGCTAGGTGTATGTGGCTAGATGTATGAATGAGTGTAAATGTGTAAGTGTGTATGGGTGAAGCACAGTGTATATGACAGTGCGAGATGGATGAATATACTGTCCGTATGACATATGTTCCTCTTCCCCAAGCTTGGTCCCCAAGCTTACTAGGCTTTGATGGGCTTCATGGTCTTGTCTTGTCTTCTGTAATAAGAGTGTGTACTTCACTGAAGGTAACCTCACTTTACTGCCACAGTACCCATGACTGTGATCCCCTCAGGTAGGCTGCTCCTCCCCTAACACATACCCACTATGACCTAGCATAGTAGTGAATGAATAGCTAAGAGAGGACCAGAAAAAAAGGAGAGAAGGACCTCAGCATTTAACAACCAGCTACAAGACCTCCCCTAATGCATGTTCTATCCACCTTGTGTGGCACACATTAAGCTTGACCAAGTAACAATTCACTATCACCATGCTTCACCCTAAAGGAGCCTTCACCTCTGGAGCTTACCCTCTTGTGGGAATCGGCATTACCCAGATAGATCCATCAGCACCAGTGAGATCAGCCATTTAACTAGTCCTCAGTACCTCGCAATTTGATGGGGGCCACATGGACTCTACCCACTACCCTTGGGGCCTGAGGTAAGACTGGCAACAGTGAGGTTTGGCATGAGATGGCAAGGATAAAGGAGAGAACCCAGGGAAACTGTAATGACTTGGCAACTATGGCTTGGCTCTGATTGGCAACTATGGCCTGACTCTGGTTGGCAACTAAGGCCTGGCTGGTTGGCATTTGTAGCCTGACTGGTTGGCAACTATGGCCTAAATGATTGCTTGACTGACTTGGCACTCAGGCCTGACTTGATTGACTTGACCAGCTTGAGAGGGGGAGTGGCTAGAAACTTCTTGAATGTATGCTTGTATATGGCTGACTGAGTGTTTGTTTGCTGACACCTTGTTCTAGGACTGACTGGTTATGAAAGGCTGTGAATCAACTGAGTGGAAGCTGAGATGAACGTAAAGCACGAAAAGAGATGAGCAAGCTGGCTGCCTTAACTTGATGGGAGATGATGAAGGCTGATAGATGAATGGGTAATGAAGAATGAATCTTGAGAGGTGACTGATAATGGCTGATGATGGCTAATGAAGGGCTGATGAGAGAGAATGGGTAATGAAGAATGAATCTTGAGAGGTGACTGATAATGGCTGATGATGGCTAATGAAAGAACTGGGAGGCTGACAACAGGTTGAGTGCTGGATAATGGCTTATGAGAATGGCTAATGGAGAATGGCTTAAGAGAGAGTGTGATTAATGGATGGCTGATGGTGAGAGGGGGTGTCCTCCACAAAAGAAATAATCCTCCACTATGTTCCTCTTCCCCTAAGGCTTGCTTCTGGAGAAGGAAGGCTTAAGGAAGGCTCGGTAAGTTGGCTCGGTAGGAAGTCGCGACAAGAAGATATGTAATGGGGAAGCTACGGCGGGTAGCGGTTTCTTAATCGTAAATGTGTCGGTTGCGCAATGCGATAATGAGGAGGCGCAATGACAAGGGAGGCGCGACGAGGGAGGTGCGACGGCGTGGGAAGCACAATGACGAAGTTGCAACGACGAGGGAAGCGCAATGACGAAGTTGCAACGGCGAGGGAGGTGCAATGACGATGGAGGAAGCGCGACGGCGAGGTTCGCGGTAACGACGGCACAATGACAAGGAAAGTGCGACGACGAGAGAAGCGCATCAATAAGAGAGGCGCAACGAAGGAGGCGCAACAAAAAGGGAAGCGCAACAACGAAGAAGACGCAATAACGAGAGAGTCGCGACAATATTGTGGGCGTAATGATGACGATAGCAACGTTCGTGATGTTCGCGATAGTGTCAATCTGTCCAGCTGGGATAGCCGGCACCAAGTATGGTGTGGGGGTCGAAAAACCTTCGTTATGTAAAACCACTCCTTTCGTGGGAAGTGGAAAACCACAATCTCAAGGAAAAAACCCACAACAGATGAGTAGTATGATAGGCCAATGGGGAAGATGTGGTAGCAAAGAATGCAATGCGGCGGTGGCAGAAAGATGCGGCACGACAACAATGAGGGACAAGATATGGCAACAGTAACATGGCAGCAGCATAGTTGCAGCAATAGTAGGGTAGTCAGGGTGACCGAGGCAGTAACATCAGAGATGTGGTGATGAGGGACACAATAATGAGGAAGATAAGTGTGGTAGGAAAAGCCAAAGTAGCTTTAATGGAACTGAGGCAACAAATCAGAGCAATGGTGACAGGGTAAGAGGTGCAATGATGATAAAGGGAGATAGGTGTAGTAGCGATAAGATAGCAGCGGCAGTGGCAGCATAGTGGCGCTGGCCGAGGGACATAGTACGGTGGAAAGATGCGGCGCGATAATAATGAGGGATGCGCAGTGATAAGAGGTGTATGTCAATAAAAGAGGTATAGCAATAAGCTGTGATGGCAATGACATAGTTGCAGTGGCATAGTGGCAGCAGTAGTAGAGTAGTCAGGGTGACCGAGGTAATGGTACGGGTAATGGTGACAGGCAGTAAAAATCTAACACTGAAGCAGACACGGTATATTGGCCAGACATAACGAGGTGCTTAAGCGTCATATTTCTGGTGTCAGGTAAAGAGTATGGAAGACTGGGACACACGCTTGTGTGGGAAGGATGTAGAAGAAACATTTCAACCTTAGGTGTGGCAAGTATTACGTTGACACAACACTTAACTCATGGCTAACCTTCATACCAAGAGACTTGCTCGCTCGTGAGAAGCCCGCTCGTGGACTCTCCCCCAGTATGTTGATCCGGGTCTTCATAACTATAGGGGAAGTTCGCTCGTGAAGTTCCCTAACAGCTATTCAACCACAACCATAATACCTCAACCCTTCGCAACTGAGAGGACCATAGCTCGCTCGTGAGAAATCCGCTCGTGGATTCTCCTAACAGCCGCTAGGGATCAAAGAAGTGTTGTATTGACACCTTGCCGTCAACCAGTAATTAGAATGTCAATTCTATAGTGAAGCGACAGGAAGGGACGCAATAGAAGGAGGGACGCGATAGAAGGAGATGTGACAGAGAGAACGCGGCGGGGAGAATGCGGTAGAGAAAGCGCGATAGAGAGAGAGGGGCGCGGTAGAGAGAGAAGAACGCAATAGAAAGGAAGGACGCGATAGGGAGAGACGCGATAGAGAGGGATGCGATAATGACAGATGCAATAGAGAGAAGAGACGTGGTGTAAGGGGGTTTGTCACGTAAATGGATTAAGCAAGGTGGTGTCGGACCAAAACGTAGATACTGAGGAATTACTACAGCTTAGAGAACTAAGAACGAACTCCGGCCGCTGGGCGGCTGGGCTACGGTATATACAGGATTGGTGTCCTAGCCGACACGTAGTAATTCCGATAGCGCTTCCGACTGGTAACGTCGCTTTGTGGTTTCGGCTATAGATCGCAACGTTGTGGCCACGCGTTCGCCGATCGATAGCCGAGCAGAGTTTTCAAGACTAGCGGTCGCTAGTATTAGCGCGTCCCTTTACACTGCTTCCCCCTCCAAAAGCTGCTAGTCCCTAGCAGCGATAAATCGGGGTGTTGTAAGCGTGCCGGTCTTTTTTAGTGTGTGAAAATAAATAATTCGACTTTTGCGTTTGTGTGCCGAGCCTCCTTAGATTGGTTAGCGGCCGTGTGGCGGTTGCCGTGGTTACCCGTTGGTTTCCTCATCGCGGACCATGTCGGCGTGGTGGTGATGGAAGGCACGACCTCCCCGGTCTCTCAGCCCGTTCTTCGGGAAGTCGCGACCCCTTCGGCGTCGGTGTGGGGCGTTTTTGTGCCTATAGTCAGTTTCTTCCTGGCGTCCTCTTCCTCTCTCCTTCTTCCCCTCTTCAACAACCTCGATACTGTGCCGCCGCTCGTCTTCGCCGACAGCCTCCGCCAGACCTCCCATCGTTGTTGTTGTTCCTTCTTTCCGCTTCCCCCATTCTTCTTATTTTCGTTTCTTAATTCCTCTTCCTGCCCTCCTTCTTTTTTTTTTGAACTTCTCCGTCTCTTCTGCGCCCCTTTTCCTTCCAGTCGCAATGTCTACCCGCGACAAGCTGGGTACTTTGTACCCTTTCGTTGAGAACTCTGCGTGGGAGCACCTGGATCGCAATGTGACCATTCGCGATGACGATGGCAACCGGGTTCAGGTCCGGGTCCATGCCACCGCCCCTTGCTCGGGCTGCATCACCAAGATGCACTTGGACCTCCGCCTGCGCTGCATCTGCCCGGATGGTCGGAACGATCGTTGCATCCAAGCCGAACACGACAAGGATGCCTGTATTTCTGTAAGCTGGCTCCGGTTGTTTTCCGTCGCCCTACTGACGCTGTTGTTTGTCTTAGATTCCCCCCCTCTTGTTGGGCGCTGCCCAGGTCATTTCTCGTTTCGGTGCTCCTTTGCAAACCGATGCGAAGGAACTTCTCCGTGCGGCCTCCGAGGCTGCTGAAGATAACGATGGCCAGCTCCCTGAGGGAGAACTGCCCTTTCCCCGTGCCGCCTTGCTTCGTTTCTGTCGCCGTGTTGTCGTGTTGGAAGAGGCGGAGCTCGCCCTGCGAGCCTGTATCACGGAGGAGCATCGGGCCCTCCTATCTAAAGACGTGGATGAGCACCAAGCTGTCCTCCGGGCTGAGGCGATCGCCCAGCGCCGCGTTGCCGTCTTGCATTTGGAAATGCTTCAGGTTTGTTTCCCCATGGATGTCCTCTTCCTGTCGCCCTGCGACTGACTCCCGTGTAGCGTCAGATTGACAATCGTCCAATGCCCCGCCCCGAATTCGAACGTCGCCTCTCCTCGGCCCTGCCTGAGTATGAGCTTAACTCGGCGGTCTACACCCGTTTGGAGAATGTCCTCCTCCTAATCACCGATCACAATTTCAACACCAACACGCCACACGACCTGTACAACTATGAGACCGAATTTCGCAACGCCCCCCCAGAGGACTGGGATTATTTCTTCAGTCTCGCGCACCCCTACTGGAGTGACGCCGGCGCCGCGCTCCTCGCCACGAATGTCACCGGCCCCCCATATCTTCGCTCCCGCTTGCCTCGCCGTGGTGGTGGTGGTGGCGGTCGTCCCCGTGGCTTTCGCCGCCGTCCTCGCCCTCGTGGCAATTGAGGACGTCTTTTCTTGTTTCGTTGGTTCGGCGTTGGGGTGGAGTTGGGTGGAGTTGGGTTTTGTTGTACGATATGTAATAATTGTCTTGGTTGCCCCCTGGGCTTCCTCTGTATTTCGGCCCTACCGATATGTAGGTAGGGTGGACTCCGCGTGTGTGGCAGTCCTGCTCCCCTTTTACGCCCACGGGCAACCTCTTCTTTTTCGGCTCCCTGGCCGGCAGCACCGTCGCCGCTTTTCTTAGCTTATTCGCCTTTGCTCCTAGCACGATCTTTCTCACACATAATTCATCACGCGATTGCAATTGTACTCCGATTGTTCCCAGAACATAGTGACTGTATTGACTCCTGGTGGCTAATCGTCCCATTTCGGGTGCGATTTCCTGACTTTCTTTTCGTACTTAGATACAAGCGCCCTGGCTCCGGCCAAGTGGCCCACGGGTTCCCACGTGTTGTATTCAACAGGCCACCCGGCCCATTTCACGAGGTATTCCTTTTGACCGCGATCATCGCGATGCCTCACAATATCCTCAACTTCCCATTCTTCGGCTTCGTCTTCCAAATCGGGCAGTGCCGCCCAGTCTCCATCCCGTGGCCGGCCCTTCCAAGGTTCCAGCGACGACACGGGGAATACATCATGCACCCTGGCATATTTTTCCGGTAATTGTACTCTATAGGCCAAAGGTCCAACCTTTTCCGTGACCACGACCTTAATGAACGTGGGAGCCAATTTCCTCCCTTGCTTGAACCGGAAATTGCGCGTCGATAGACCTACGACTTCCCCCCTCTTGAACTCGTGTGGAGTGTGTCGCTTGTTGTAGTTTCGTTGCATTGTCTCAGTAGCCTTCTCCCAGTGTTCTTGTAAGGCTCTCCGGACGGCCGCCGTCTTCTGCAAGCGTTCCTTGACACCCTGAACCTTTGTTTGCATTCGCTGAGGTACGTACTCAATTGACCTCGGGTGATAACCATAGAGGGCTTCGAATGGGGAACACCCTATAGTGGCGTGAAGGCTGTTGCAATAAGCGAATTCGGCTTCCGGTAGAACTCGTGCCCATGCATTCGGCTCCCTAGCTGCGTACGATCTCAGGTACTTCTCCAGCGTCTGATTTGTCCTTTCCGTCTGTCCGTCGGTCTGTGGATGCCAGGCGGTAGACAGTCGCCGTCTGATCTCCCGTGCATGACAGTATTCCCTCCAAAAGTTGCTGGTGATGAGTTTGTCGCGATCGCTCACAATTCCCTCTGGGGATCCGTATCGGCATTCCACGTTCTCGTAGATAATCCGAGCCAACTCCGCCGCGTTGAGAGTCTTCACCGTAGGGATGAATAGCGCCATCTTGGTGAATCGGTCTACAATAACGAGAATGGCGTCGTAGGTGATGCCGTCGTCCCTGGTGCATGGAGGTAGACCGGTGATGAAGTCGAGACTGATCTCCTGGAACGGCTGACTAGGTAGTGGAAGTGATTGTAGAGCGCCGTATGGCTGGTGTCTGGGAATCTTGTTGCCTTCGCAGACCTCGCATTCGGCGACGTAGTCCCGAACGTCCTGCTCAATGCCTTCCCAGTGAAACTTCCGTCGTAACAGCTCTGAGGTCTTGTTCTTCCCCAGGTGCCCTGACCGTGGATCGTCGTGATGTTGGAATATGAGTTCCCGACGTAAGGCACCCTGCCCTGGTATAACGAGACGATCTCGAAACATCAGTACACCATTCTTGTCGACGTGGTAGCCACCCCTGGTGCCATCCCTCTGCCTAGCGATCTCCACCAGTTCGCAGATCGTCAAGTCCTTTTTCTGAAGCTCTCTCACAACGTCGTAAAACACGTCGGAAGGTGTAGGCCGAAAAGCCGTCTCCTTCTTGGCCAGTTCAGAGGCCAGAGGACGTGTAACATACTGGTCCTGAATGATCTCAATGACTTCGTCAAACACATCATCGAATTCTCCCTGAGACTCCTCCCGGAGTTGAGTCGTCGGCGCCCCGGCCTGACGTGCCCTGGTGATGGCTGATACATAGACTGTCTCCGCAGTGCGTAATCTGTGTACATGACACGTACAGGTCGCTGCCCTGCAGCAAGTGTTCTCCGGATGAACTCCGATTGCCCCAATGACCGCCGTAGGTCTACCCGTAGAGTTGCCCCCGGCATAGTACGGTCTGGGTTCAAGCACTTCTTTCGTTACCCCCCCGGGGATGTTGGCAATGATTCTCTGGATGGTCGCAGATAGTTCGTCTTGTAATCGGAGTTTCTTGGTAAGGGTAGGGATAACGTCACCGTATTCAATTTCACCCGTCATGTAGTCAGGGCGACGAGACAAACCGTCTGCCGGATTCGAAGCTCCGGACCGATGCTGGATGTCGAAGTCGAACTGGGAGAGCCGATAGACCCATCGCGCAAGTCTCCCCCGGAGATCTCTTGCCGGCGAGTCGACGACGGCTTTGAGAGCCATGTGGTCAGTCCATACCACAAAAGTCTTACTGGTTCCCTCCAAAAACTGTCGCCAGTGTTCGAGGCTTTCCACAATGGCAAGAAGTTCTTGTTGACCCGTAGCCCACCGCGTCTCGGTGTCAGTAAGCTTTCGCGAGAAGTAGGCGACCGGTCTCCATTGCTCGCCGTGAAGTTGAGACAATATTCCCGAGATGGCCCTTGTGGAAGCGTCCGTCTCAACGCGGGTAGGGAGCCGGTTGTCCCAGTGCCGCAGAACGGTTGCCGACGTAAAAGCGGCCTTGACCGTCCTGAACGCCAATTCGGCCTGCTTCGTCCACTCGAAGAGGGTGTTCGTCCCATCTTTGGTCTTGAGTAAGGCCGTAATAGGCGCCGTGATGTGCGAGTACTTGGAGATGAACTTCCGATAGAAATTAGCGAAGCCTAAGAACACTTGGATATCATGAACGGATTGAGGGCTTTCCCATTCCTCGATGGCGGCGACCCGTCGGGGGTCCATCTTAATGCCTTGTGTATTAACGACGAATCCCAGAAATTCGATCTCTGTCTTGAAGAATTCGCACTTAGACAGTTTCGCGAAGAGTTGATGTTCCGCCAGACGTTCGTGAACCATCTGGAGATGCTTCTCATGTTCCTTCTCGTTCTGCGAATAGATCACAATGTCATCAAGGTAGACCACGCAAATGTGATCAACTAGCCCAGCCAGTGCCTTGTGCATGTATGCTTGGAACGTTGCGGGGGCGTTGGTCAGCCCGAAAGGCATTACCGTGTATTCGAAGTGACCGTAACGCGTTCGGAATGCAGTCTTCCACTGATCGGATTCCTTAATGCGAATACGATGATAGGCATCTCTGAGATCGAGCTTTGAGAACACTCGGGCGGAGCCCAGCTGGCTTAGTATCTCCGAGATTAAGGGTAGGGGATACCTATTCTTGACAGTGACTCGATTGAGCCCGCGATAATCAACGCATAACCGTATAGTGCCATCCTTCTTGGGAACGAATAGGATGGGCGCCCCTGCGTCTCCCTTCGAGTACCGGATGCGACCGTTCCGTATATTCTCAGCAATGTATTCTTCGAGAAGTTTCCGTTGATCTTGCGTGGTTGGGTAGATTGGCCCAAACGGCACTCTAGCCCCGTCTATCAGGTCAATGGCATGTTCTGCGTCAGGTAGCTGAGGGAGCTCCTTCGCCGCCTTTTCGGAGTATACTTCCCTAAATTTCTGTAGACAAGCGGGAAGATCAATGACAGTAGGGTCGTCTTCTGGGGGTTTCTTGGGGTTGTCTTTGTCATAGCAAGGGTCGGGGCCTATCTCCACGCTGGTAAGGTTTGCGAGGTAAGCCGGCTCCCCTTCTAAGACCATGTTAGCGAACTCCTCCGGGTCCACCTCTTCATGCTTGCCGAAAGTGAATTCGTTCGTGGCGGTATCAATAACGATACCCAGTTTGCCCATGCCCGGCCGTGAGAGCAGGAGCTTGGGCTGCGATGGATCTCTCTTGATCGCATAGTACAATTGGCTGAAAGTGCGCGTAACCTTTTTGGAGTCAGTCAGGGTTACCGTGGCTTCATACACACCGTGGCAGCGTATGATAGTGTTGTCCGCGCTCTTTAGGATCGGAATCAGGTTGTTGAGGGGTCGGAGTTTTTTCCGAGCGAAGTCTCTGCAGACAGTGTTGACATCGGCACCGGTATCTAGGTCAATAAAGGTGCTAATCGCTTGACGTTCGCCGGGTGGTTGGACTGTGGCTGACTTGCGAGTTGCCCCTCCTAAACCTTGCGCCCTATATGAGTCAGCCAGAGTAGATTGGACGTATTCTCTTACTCTGGCGAGGTTTTTAAATCCTCGCTGGCATCAGACCAGTCCGCACCGACTCTCGCCACTCGGCGACTGGTTTGCCCTGGTTCCATGACCGGTAGGGACATGGTTCGGCCTGCCTGTCTCTGTGAGTATTGGGGCTGTTGCTGAGAGCGTTCTCCCCTTGATCGGTGAGGTTTAGTGCAGTCCCTTGCCAAATGTCCCAGCTGGTCGCAGTTGTAACACTTAGTGTTAGAAAGATCAGTCCGACTGGACTTAGAGCGATCAGAGTTCCACTGCCGGTTAGAGGAGTCCGTAATACCGTTTACCTCTGCTGTTGGGGTCGCAGCAGTGCTATCAGACCGTCCTCGTTTGTTGTCGGGTTTTCTGTCCTTTTGCCACAAGGACCATAGTCGTTCTGCCTCGTGGCTAACCGCGCTGGCGCCCTTAATCTTGACGTTCTGGCGAACGATCTGCCGTTGGAGGGAGGGCTGAAGGCGATGGAAAAAGTGATAGGCTAATCGGCTATCGTCGTCAAGGGAAGGGTTGACTTCCAGGCGGCGTGTAACGACTTGCCACCGAGAGTAGAACTTGCGAGGTGCTTCGTTATACTCCTGGCGCATGTCCTCCAGGTATTTCCGAAAGGTGCGTTGGAAAAGGTCGGGGTCCACGTCTTCCCGCCGAATAAAACGCCAGAAGTCCTCGAGAGTGGCCTCCTGTAGGGGGTTGGTGTAGCTGAGGCTGTCGCGGTACGCTCTCCAGTCCTCCTGCACGTCGGGATCGGCCTGGGTGACGGCCCAAGAGATTTGAACCTCGTCAGGGCGGTTGGGCTTTTGTCGATTTCCTTCGAGGATTGCCGCAATCCATTGTTCGGTTTCTGCGGCGGTGGCGTCCTTGCGTAGTTTGCGGAGACTGTAGTTGGGCATCCGAGTGTCGTCTCCGCCTGAGCGGCTGGTGGCCGCAATTTTGTCGATGCGTTCGTTCTGGGCTTGGAGGAACGCCATCATGTTTTCCTGGTGTGAGCGAATGAGGTCGCGAGTGAGATTCACGAGAACTTCGTTGGCGTCCATGTTCCGGGAGTCCTTAGATTTGCGTTTTCCTGGAGAGCGTATGGATTGAATGCTCCCGTTGCTGGAATAAGGGCGTTCACGACGTCGTTGACGGGCCTTATGTTCCCGTGGTCCTGGTTGGTTGCTGGTGACCGTTCGGCGCTTGGCCGGTCGCTGTCCGGAGGGTCCGGGTTTTGGGGATCCCGCTTCTGAGGATGATGATGCGGGTCCGTGAGAGTCGTCAGAATCATCCATGTCGATAGTGCTAGGGGTGTGGGGGATGATGTCGTCTGAGGAGTCCGGTCCTGAGCTGGGATTTGGGTCAGGGGGGTTGCCATCTGGTTGCCGACCGGGTGGAGGTGCATTTCCGGAAGGTTGTTCCCCAGGTTGGTTGTCCCGATTGGAGGTGTCGTCCATGAGTTGGTCTTGTGGTCCAAACTCGGGTTCCTGGGTTTGGCGGTCCCTGGTCTTCGACCGAGTGGTGATACGGTGCTCCTGGCGGTCCGACATCGCGTTGCTACTTGGTTAAGTAGAAGCTGTAGAGTGTAAGGGGGTTTGTCACGTAAATGGATTAAGCAAGGTGGTGTCGGACCAAAACGTAGATACTGAGGAATTACTACAGCTTAGAGAACTAAGAACGAACTCCGGCCGCTGGGCGGCTGGGCTACGGTATATACAGGATTGGTGTCCTAGCCGACACGTAGTAATTCCGATAGCGCTTCCGACTGGTAACGTCGCTTTGTGGTTTCGGCTATAGATCGCAACGTTGTGGCCACGCGTTCGCCGATCGATAGCCGAGCAGAGTTTTCAAGACTAGCGGTCGCTAGTATTAGCGCGTCCCTTTACACGTGGTAGAGTAGAATGCGATGAAGAAGGATAAGAGTATAGTAGTATGCTACTGTAAAAATATAAGCAGTATACTGGCCAGGTATACCACAGATAATTAAACGGTAGCAAGGTGAAAGGCAGAATAAAAAGGTACTGGAAGTATAGAGATGACAAGGCAACGAGGACGCGATAGAATAAAGAAGATGTAGCAAGAGGAAACGCGACAGGAGAGGATGATGGAGAGAGATGTGATAGAAGGAGAAAGATAGGCTAGAGAGAATGCAATAGAGTAGAGCACAATGGAGAGGGACGCAATAGAGAAGGATTCAATGAAGAAATCACAGCAGGAGAGGGTTGCGAGGTCAACGAGAGAACGACAAGGTTAGGGCAACAAAGTTGGAGTGACAAGGTTGAGGTGATAGGAGAGGACGCAATAGGAGGAAGAATCAACGTGGAAAAAGCAGTAAGATAGAAGGAACGCAGCAGGAGAAGGCAGCGAGGTCGACAAGAGAGCGACACGGTTGACGAAGTTGACGAGATTAACGGGGTCAGGACAGCGAGGTCAAGGGAGTGACAAGGTTGAGGGTCGCGACAGAGAAGAAGTAATAAAAGAGGCGGCATAGTAAGAGAGGCATAATATTCTAAGTATGGGTATGTTCCTCTTTCCTTATGCTTGTCTTCAGGCATGATGATAAGTTGTAGAGTCGAAGGGGCAACGACGAGTTTAAATAACGAGGTTGGAACGACGAGTTCGGAGCGACGAGGTTGGGACAACGAAGTCAGGACGACGGGGCCGGAACAACGAGGTCGAGGGAGCGACGAGATTGACGAGGACAACAAGGTTGAAGAGGTCGACAAGGTCAACAAGGCCAACCCGGGGTGATGAGATTGACGAGGTTGGCGAGGTCAACGAGAGGTCAGCAAAGTCAACAAGAAGGCAGGAGCGACGAGGTCAACAAGGTTGACAACGAGGCAACAAGGTTGACGGGGTCAACAAAGTCAGGACAACGAGGTCGAGGGAGCGAAACGGTTGACGAGGTTGATGAGGTCAACGAGGGGGCAACATTATAATCCAGTGGCAAAGTTATGATCTTGGGGCACTGCTATATTCCTCTTCCCCTCATGCCTGTCCTCAGGCATGATGATAGGTTGTAGTATCGAAAGGGCGACAACGTTGGAACGACAAGGTCGGAGGTCGGAGTGACGAGGTTCAAATGACGAGTCCGGAGCAACGAGGTTAAAGCAACGAGGTCACGACATTATCGGAACGCTATGAGTCTTTCAGAGTATCGGGGGCAGCATAACAGGGACAGCGGGATAGAACGTCGGTAAGCTGTATATGCCTTGCTTAAATAGGGAGGCAGCAATGGAAATGGGGGTCGGGACGACGAGGTCGAGGTCAAGGCATTGTATCCCTGATTATGTGACGGCCACAAGTAGAGATGGCAGCAACCGGATAGTGTTAGTTAATTTAATCAAGGCAATAAGTAGTGGTTAATGTTAGGCAAATCAGTATGACACTTAGCTGATCAATAGATGTAGAAGGGGTCATCTAAGACGGCGCGACGAGGAGGTAACGAAGCCACATCAAGACAATTGAAGCCATGGCGAGGTTGCAAAACCGTGGTCCAGGTTGCAGGGCTGCGGCGAGTCAATTGGAGCCGTGGCGAGGTTGCGAGACCGTGGCCTAGGTTGCAAAGCCGTGGCGAGGTTGCGAGACCGTGGCCTAGGTTGCAAAGCCGTGGCGAAGTTGCGAGACCGTGGCCTAGGTTGCAAAGCTGTAACGAGGCAATTGAAGCCGTGGCGGCGTAGCGGTTGCGACAACGAGGTTACGACGACGAGGTTACGACGACGCAATTGAAGCCGTGACGATGTAGCGGTTGCGACGACGCAATTGAAGCCGTGACGACGTAGCGGTTGCGACGACGCAATTGAAGCCGTGACGACGCTGTGACGTGACCGTGACAGCGTGACAAGGGGACGTAGCGAAGCGACGTGACGAGGCGGCGTAGCGAGGTTGCAGCTTTGTGACCAAGCTGTAGGCGTGACGAGGTTACAAAGGTTGCAAGGTCGTGACGAGTCTATTGGGACCGTGGCGAGGTTGTGGCCTCGTTGCAAAACCATGACGAAGTTGCAGTCGCGGCGAGGTTGCAAAATTGTGACGAGGTTGCGAATCCCAAAGACTTTCCATTGTAACAAGGTAAGTCGATGGGATTTGGAACAATAGCAACGCCCTTGGCCCGATTTTACGGTCGGCGAATATATCGTTGTGTTCGTCTCAAGTCAACGGATGCGATGGTTGAAACCGCTTGTAGATACAGCTAGTAATTGCCGAGATATCACGTCGGGAAGTGGTGACAATAAGGCAATTGAAACCATGCCGTAGCAAACCCGTGGCAATGTTGTAAAGCCGTGACAAGTAACAAGGCGGATGCAGCTGGGCCCCGGGATTCCGTTGGTTCAACCCGCTTGTCGATTGGGCAGATGGCGAGATATTGAGGTTCGCAGATTGCCGAAGTGCCATAGTAGAGAGACAAATTCCAGGGTCTCAACACACTTGTTCCAGTCACAAAATATACCGATCTGGCCGTCTCAACAAGGAGGTTGCGATGGCGGGGGCCATTTATTTATAGCGCGAAAATTGAGGGAGATATTGGGCTTTGAAATTGGAATAAAGTAGCGCCAAGTTCCTCGAGATCCGGGAGACTTTCACGGTCGGAAAATATACCGTCATGTTTGTCTCAACAAGACGGACGTGATGGCGTAAACCGCATCCTTGTAGCTCTGGTGGTCGCGGAGCTAAGAGCCAGGGAAGGTTGGATTATAATGTCGAGGTGCTGGGGGACTGGTACAAAGCCAGGGCACAGAATCTCGATTGATGGTAGGTCGACTGCATCTGGCAGGGTGATTAGGATCGTGACGGATTGCAACGGAATAATGGACTGTAACAAGGCTATGCCAGGACGATTGAGATCGAGTCAACATTGCGAGACTGTGACGCAGTGACGGGCCGTGATTTGATGAGAGTAGCAAGGCTACAGCGATAACGTTGCAAAATTAGGTTGCAATGCCGTGGTAATGAGGTAAAGCCATAATGAGGCCATCACGATAACATAATTGTAATGAGAAGAAGGCCGCAAAGATATGACCAAACTATCTATGGCGCTATGAGCCCAAGAAGTTAAACCGTTAATGAAAACAGATTGTCTTCTCTCCAGGTTGTTCAGTGTAGCCTTACTGCTAGTACGAATCTAGCTCTGGGGCCCTGAAGAGGGGTTGATGGAATAAAGTTACCAGGTCCATGGTAATGATTTTGATGATTTCCAATAAAGATAAGTGTTTTCGTTATGTAGCAAGTAAATGAAGCATAGAAAACTAAAACTAAAAGAATAGCGGATTCTAGGGCGTGTACAACTTCATATGTAACAAGGGCCAGTGTCTGCTGGGGCTTGGAGCTGTAGCTCAATACACTATAGGTGGTGCACTGGAAATGAAGCCAGAATGTGTGAGGGAAGAATAGTGTATTCCACATGTTATGAAGTTGTATGGGCCACAAGAATGTGCTGAACAGGAAGAAGTTTCCCTTCCCCACTTAAGGGAGCTCAGACATTCTTAAGAGGCCAAGCTAAATACACTAGAGCCGAAATGGTTAGGCTCGCTGAGGCTTGCCGAGACTTGTATGAATCCTGCTAAGGCATTTCTGGCTGTGCACATCTTTATGAGTGATGCACAGTGTGGAGGACAGTGTGTAACAGTGTAGGTGAACTGTGTACAAAGGTACATGACTGTGTATGTATGGTAAGTGCATATAGGTGAGTCACAGTGTGCATGACAGTGTGAGTGGGCTGTGTATGTATGAGTGGACTGTGTATGTATGAGTGGACTGTGTATGTATGAGTGGGTGTGTATGGCTAGGTGTATGTGGCTAGATGTATGAATGAGTGTAAATGTGTAAGTGTGTATGGGTGAAGCACAGTGTATATGACAGTGCGAGATGGATGAATATACTGTCCGTATGACACACCACCTGAGAAAGTCCTATGACTCCAACTTCTCCCGTCAATTCATAGATGGGACAACTTAAGATATAGTCCCTTTCTAGGACGCGAGAACATTTTTTGGTATAGGCGACGACCAAGAAAAGCCACGATGAGTTAGCCCTTTCGTGAATAAAGATGCCGTCGACTCTTCCGATCTTATTGTTGTCAAAGTCCAACATTTTGACGTAGTTGCCAACTGAGAAACAGACGCGCTTATGTTTCCTACGAACCCAAATTTGGTCAGTCAGATAATTCTAATGTGTGCCGGTTTTCGGAAGGAATGCTCACTCGTCGGTGTATGACATCTTCTCCCACCATGAGAGGGGTCGTGTGTTGAATACTATACTTTGATTGCCATAATCTCGACGATACGCAGCCAACATCTGCTGTACAAGTGGACCTTTTCGGTTGGCCGAGGTCAGTCTGACTACATTCAGCATCGGACTCTTTCTACTCTTGACCTTGGCAGTCGTCAAGCGTTGTTGCGTGATGGGAAATCGGTGTCCTTCGTCTCCCCGTAGAGACGTCCTATCCTCATTCTCATACACTTTGTCTTCGTATATATCCAGAACTGGGACAATCTCCCGGGCAAAGTTTGGACATTTCTTGAGGACAGACTGAAAAAGTTGGTGGAGCTCTGGCAAACTGGACGCAAATGCACCCTCGGATAGGAACCTCAATGTCTGTTGCAAGTTCTCTCCTGAGATCAGAGAAGCGGTAGGCGTCTTCTTGTTTGTTGCTAGAATCTTTTCCTTAAATTCTCTGTGGAAATATATCAGCAACAGCTCTTGACATACAGTCAAATGAATGACATCACCGGCGAAGGAATAACCTTACTTGTGTTTATCCTCTCCCATGAGAGTCCACACCAAGCGACAAGAGCCATACTCGCGAATCACCTCCATGAGATGAAGTCCGGTATGAATATTGGGTAGGCGTTTCATGTTCAGAAACGTCCTCGCCTTATCCTGCGGTCCAGACCGCTTTCGACGTGTACTGCTGGCTACTGTTGACGCACCATCATCCGCTTCTGTGCCTACCGATGTGGCGTCATCAGTTCTTGTGACTCTTCTCTGTAGGCAAGCACTTGCGTTGATCTGGCACAGGAATTGAATGGCCCTTCGGCCAGAAATAATGGTCTTTAAAACGTCTTCCTTTGGGGAGCTGGCGCCAGTGTGTCCGAATATGGCTCTGACTGAGCGGGAGAAGAAGTCTACTGCTGATACTATCCAATCGACGGCCTCAAATTTGTCTGTGGGCACTACAAAATCGTCATTCTCGAAATATTCGCCTGCTATTTGTGGGATAAGTCGACGACATTCATCTTTGATGTGATGTGGCTGAAGCCAACATTGAAGCAGAACAGGGAGGATGACGGCGCCTCTAGCAAGCTCCTGCATGCGCCAGGAATCCAGATGCCTTTTCGGAGATTGGAGACGACCCCACTTCGGTGGTGTCGGAAAACTCTGGTACACGGAACAGGCTTCCGTTATTGCAGTTGGAGTTAATAAAGATATCTGGTCTTTAAACATAAGATTGTGCAAAATACGGCTCATTCCTTGGTACTCTGAATGAGCAGCGTCAACAGGGCGGCTGCGTATCATATCGAGTGCAGGGAACAGAGTGCCTAACACTCTTAACAGACCCTCATTGTTATGCAGACCCAGGTTTTGGAACATTATCTCTTCCTGGTGATGGGATCTTGCCCGGTTCTTGATGTCTTGTCGGGCTATCTCAGTCTGCATATGATATCGTCCTTGATTTACGATATCGAAATCTAGATCGGCCTTATCGTCTCCGTGAACCATGCAGTTGCGACATGGGAATGTGGCTGCTGGGCTTAGACATCCTGATAGTTTCTGTTGAGACGGCATGTCCCCTGTGATGCAATTAATAAAGGAACATACGAACACTTCAGTGCCATCGTCTAGTGTCAATGTGGTACCAGAATCCAGTTCCTTGATATGGTATAGGCCTGCCAGGACGTCCGTAAAGTTGGACCCGTGAGGTCCGAGAGTCAGCGGGAAGATGTTGGCTCTTTTGTCCCGCAAATTATGTGGGAAAAACTCAGGGGTGAGGTAGATACCCATGAGTGTTCTATACATATTTCTGTACAAACCGAAGGCGTCGATGAATACCTGGAATGGAAGGGATATCATCTCCTTACCCGCGAAGTTGAGGAAATGCTCCCTTCCGTAGGCTTTTAGTTCCAGCTCGGCCCTATGCGGGGCAGAAAGCTTGACCACCCGGTATTCTCGCCGGCCTTGGTTGTATATAAGCCTCACCGTAAATTCAGAGGTCATCGGACCGGGGGTAACTGGTCCAGTCGGATCGAAATGATAATCCATCTTTACATCCGGGATGTGAATGGTTACGTCAGCGGGCGATAGAGCCACCTCGTCATCTTCGATTAGGATCAATTCTGTTCGGTTCATGGTCCTATGACGGAATATGGTATTGTGGATGTCAACTGCCATGTGTCCCGATACTTGGGCTCGATCTATGACTTTCTGCACCAACAATATTGGTTTCGGGGGCTGCTGAACGGTATTGGCGTTGGCGTCTGTTAGTCTGTAGTCCCATCCGCAGTAGCGGACACGACCAAAATGGGTACTGCAGAACGGCGACTCTGTTATCGAACAGCCCCCATCTCCAGGGCATCGCCAACTAATGAAATCAGATGGGAAAATTGGCTTGCCATCTGGAAAGGTAAAGAATTGGCCTGATGTCGACCTCACCGACTCCCCCCACCAATTTGCCTCCCATGGGTTGAGAATTTCGCCGTCGACCAGACGAGCCATCCCTATGTGTGCATGGCTACGCATCTGGGGGGAGGACAAGATCGTGGCCACCAGGTCCTTCATGTCGAAAATTAACAAGTCTTCGGTGAGTTTTGTCCTCGTGGGTAGCACCGTATTGTCTAATTCTAATTCAAGTTTCCGTATCTTCCGGAGTGGAAGGCTTCGGCGAATATGCTTTAATGATGTTTCTAATCTTTTGGGCGTAGATTTAATCTCATCCAGAGAATCGGCTAGTTGGAGTATCTCTACTAACTGGGCGTGGGCATCTCTGGATATGTTGTGCTGTTTCTCCCATAGTGACAGCATGGTCTGGAAGGGCGACATTGTATATGGCTCGGGATGATGTGTTACCCCCTCAGTCTTATCATCCGGATCCGAGACATCGGTATTCGCGTCTGCGTCAATCATACGCTGTTGTTGTGCGCCTTGGATGATGGCGGCGGCGGCAACTGTTAAGGGTATTGGTGCTGCTGACTCAACATCATCAACTGGATCTGCCAGTGATTCCTTGAGGATATTGGTCACTATTTCTAACGTGTTCGGCACACCTCCCTTGTTGTTTGGGATAGAGTCGGGTGGTAGCGAGTCCTCAGGTAGCGAGTCCTCAGGTACAGGATCAACGTTGCCGGGCTCGTTGTGGTCCAGCCATTCATTCACCTTCTGATTAGTCGTATCTTTGCGCGTGGGAGTTCCGGTACCAAATAGATCGTCATCTAATACATCCATAGGATCAAATGTGCTTGATGGACCTTGACCTTTGCCCTTAGCTTTCCTCTTCTGGCCATGAGACAGAACGCCATGAACACCGAAATTAGGGGTTTGGGAAGTCATCGTAACGTTACGACGTGAAATTTTGCTGAAAGAAGAAGGCAAATAGATTTCAACTTGAGCTATATGTCTCAAGGATAGGATTATAGAAAACAGTCAGGTCGAGTAGATACTACACGAATGAAGAATAGTCGTGAGATTGCTAAACTCGTTATTTTGAGTCCACTGTACGAACTAACGGTGCCGGTAACCCCAAGGTTACGTCAGCAGCAGTAAATACTCTCGAGCATCCAAATGGTTTCCCGTCCAGGAGACTGTAGTCTACACAACAGATACATTTGACTGGAGGAGACCGGGCGTGACGGTTAGAAATCTGGTCCTTTATTCCTGATGCTTCCCTTATTTCAGTTTATTACCTATTTCCCAAAGGACGATAATTGAAGGATTCGAATTGCCCGACAGGTAGGTGCTCAATCGAAATGTGATATTCGTTCTTGCCCCAAATAAGCAAGCAGGATAGCAAACAAATGGAAGGAACGATCGCCCGCAAGAATGGGCGTTATTATTTCTCCCCCTCTTTCCCTTCCTCTCTGTCATACGGACAGTATATTCATCCATCTCGCACTGTCATATACACTGTGCTTCACCCATACACACTTACACATTTACACTCATTCATACATCTAGCCACATACACCTAGCCATACACACCCACTCATACATACACAGTCCACTCATACATACACAGTCCACTCATACATACACAGCCCACTCACACTGTCATGCACACTGTGACTCACCTATATGCACTTACCATACATACACAGTCATGTACCTTTGTACACAGTTCACCTACACTGTTACACACTGTCCTCCACACTGTGCATCACTCATAAAGATGTGCACAGCCAGAAATGCCTTAGCAGGATTCATACAAGTCTCGGCAAGCCTCAGCGAGCCTAACCATTTCGGCTCTAGTGTATTTAGCTTGGCCTCTTAAGAATGTCTGAGCTCCCTTAAGTGGGGAAGGGAAACTTCTTCCTGTTCAGCACATTCTTGTGGCCCATACAACTTCATAACATGTGGAATACACTATTCTTCCCTCACACATTCTGGCTTCATTTCCAGTGCACCACCTATAGTGTATTGAGCTACAGCTCCAAGCCCCAGCAGACACTGGCCCTTGTTACATATGAAGTTGTACACGCCCTAGAATTTGTTATGTCATTCAGTCATTTAAGATCACTCATTTATCTTCATGAAATCATGCTGTCTAGAACTGGTATCCTGAGCCTACTGGCCTACCTTTGATGCCCCAGAACTAGACTCGTACTAGTAGTAAGGTACCAAAGAGAGACCATCGCCTTAACCAAATTACTCCTGCCACATACAATTTCACGCAGGCCCGGTCTCTTTTCGCTAATATCTTCGCCAATATTTGTCTCATTGAGAAACGGCCTTCGCCAACGTGTTCATCTCGTTATGACGAGTTGAACAGTATATTATCCGACCGTAAAAATCGCCAGGGAGCCTTATTGTTCCCTTCCATCGATTCTGGTTATCCAACTACTTCTGGGTTTCAGCTACAAGTCCTGTGGCCTTGAAATCTCAATACCGTGGCCTCGCAATTTCGCAAACCCATTAGGGCTTCAATTGCCTAGCCACAATTTTGCAACCCGGGCTTACGTTACAATGTCCCATCACACTCCGACCTCAATTACTCCACCAGCTTTTGAGCTACAATCAAACAGCTTCCGCCATTGCATTTGCCTTGTCATGACGAACAGAGGAGTGTATTTTCCGATCGTGAAAGCTTTCTCGGCGACCCCAGATTCATCGGCTCTTTAATGCCATAATGTTTGACAGTTTCCGACCTGATATCTCAGCCATCTTTAGCTCTATCCACAAGTCGTCTTCACTATCGCACCCGCCAGCTCGAGACCATCAAAATGACATATCATCCGACCGGTGAACCCTCCTGGTTGGCACGGAATTGATGGCTTGCCCCAGGACAGAATATGACGGCCACAGCTTTGCAACCTCGCAAAAGCCTCGCTACATAATGGTCTCCATTACCTCGTCATGTTGCCATAACCTTGATTGCCTCGCAACGGCCTTGCAATCCCGCCACGGTTATGCAACCTTGCAATAGCGGCACGGCTTCGCAATCTGCAACCTCGCCACCGCTTTGCAGCCTTGCCACGGCTTCGTCACAGCCTCGATTGCCTCGTCTGCAGTCTTGAAACACTATCATGGCATTGCAACTTCGTCACGGCACTGTAACTTCGTCACGGCACTGTAACTTCGTCACAGCTTTGCAGCCTCGTTACGCCGCCACAGATTCAACCTCGTAACCTTGCCACAGCGCCCTGGTTGTTTCTATTACCATTATTACAACTCTGCAACAATGTCACGGTCACGTCACGGCCTCGTCATGCTGCCACGGCTCCGCAATGCTGCCACAATTTGACACCCTCGCCACTGCCTTGCAACTTCGCTACGTTGCCTCGTCACGTCGCCACGATTTCAATTACCTCACTGTGGCCTCGTCACTGCGCTACGATTCTGCAACCTCGTTACGATTCTGCAGCCTCGCCACGATTTTGCAGCCTTGCCACAATTCTGCAACTTCGCTACGATTCTGCAACCTTGTTACGATTCTGCAGCCTCGCCACGATTCTGCAGCTTCGCCACGATTTTGCAACCTCGTCACGGCCCTGCAACGGGTCGCCACGGTCCCAATAGACTCGTTATGGCCAAGCAACCTCTGCAACCTCACCACGGTTTCAATTGCCTCGCCGCGACTTAGTCACAATGTTGCCACGAGTTTGCAACATTGCCACAGCCTCAATTGTCTTTATGTGGCTTTGTTACCTCCTCGCGTCGCGTCGTCTCAGATGACCCTATTCCTAGCCTGGTTAATTAGCTAAGTGTCATTCTTTTACCTCCCGCAGACTGATTATTATCCTGCTTGAACTAACTAACGATATTCTGTTGCTGTAATTCCTACTTATGGCTGACATAAATCAGGATTATAATGCCGTTACCTTACCCGACATTCGCAATACAAAGCAATACAATTTACCGACATTATCCTAACCCTTGTCGACCTTGCCGACCTCTCGTTGACCTCGTCGCCTCCCCGTTGACTCCGTCAACCTCGCCGACCTTGTCGACTGTGTTGTCCCTTCGTCAATCTCGTCAACCGCGTCGCAACCTCGACCTCGCTACCCTGACCTCGTCAACCTCGTCAACCTCGTCAACCGTGTCGCCCCTTTTGTTGATCTCGTCAACCTCATCGGCCGTGCTGCCCCTTCGACCTCGCTCCCTCGTTGACCTTGTCAACATCGTCAACCTCATCGCCCTCTCCTGTCGTGTCTTTCCCTGTCGCGTCCCTTTCTGCTACTTTCTTATTGCTTGTTTCTTATCGCTTCTCCCTGTCGCGTTTTCTATTGCGTCTCCTCTATCTTACTGCTCTTCCCACATTGCTTCTTCAATGTTGCTTCTTTTCTATCACGTCTTTCTCTGTTGTGTCCCTCACTAACCGCGTCCTCCTTACTATTGGTTCCTTTTTCTCTTGTCCATTCATCACCACTATATGCAGTGCACGAGTACTAGTGTCATGCCTGGCCAGCATGTTATTATACTCCTGCTGCATTTCTTTTTGTCGCCTCTATCGCGTCCCTCTTCTCTATCGCGCTTTTTCACCGCATTCTCCCCGCCGCGTTCTCTCTGTCACATCTCCTTCTATTGCGTCCCTTCCTGTCGCTTCACTATAGAATTGACATTCTAATTACTGGTTGACGGCAAGGTGTCAATACAACACTTCTTTGATCCCTAGCGGCTGTTAGGAGAATCCACGAGCGGATTTCTCACGAGCGAGCTATGGTCCTCTCAGTTGCGAAGGGTTGAGGTATTATGGTTGTGGTTGAATAGCTGTTAGGGAACTTCACGAGCGAACTTCCCCTATAGTTATGAAGACCCGGATCAACATACTGGGGGAGAGTCCACGAGCGGGCTTCTCACGAGCGAGCAAGTCTCTTGGTATGAAGGTTAGCCATGAGTTAAGTGTTGTGTCAACGTAATACTTGCCACACCTAAGGTTGAAATGTTTCTTCTACATCCTTCCCACACAAGCGTGTGTCCCAGTCTTCCATACTCTTTACCTGACACCAGAAATATGACGCTTAAGCACCTCGTTATGTCTGGCCAATATACCGTGTCTGCTTCAGTGTTAGATTTTTACTGCCTGTCACCATTACCCGTACCATTACCTCGGTCACCCTGACTACTCTACTACTGCTGCCACTATGCCACTGCAACTATGTCATTGCCATCACAGCTTATTGCTATACCTCTTTTATTGACATACACCTCTTATCACTGCGCATCCCTCATTATTATCGCGCCGCATCTTTCCACCGTACTATGTCCCTCGGCCAGCGCCACTATGCTGCCACTGCCGCTGCTATCTTATCGCTACTACACCTATCTCCCTTTATCATCATTGCACCTCTTACCCTGTCACCATTGCTCTGATTTGTTGCCTCAGTTCCATTAAAGCTACTTTGGCTTTTCCTACCACACTTATCTTCCTCATTATTGTGTCCCTCATCACCACATCTCTGATGTTACTGCCTCGGTCACCCTGACTACCCTACTATTGCTGCAACTATGCTGCTGCCATGTTACTGTTGCCATATCTTGTCCCTCATTGTTGTCGTGCCGCATCTTTCTGCCACCGCCGCATTGCATTCTTTGCTACCACATCTTCCCCATTGGCCTATCATACTACTCATCTGTTGTGGGTTTTTTCCTTGAGATTGTGGTTTTCCACTTCCCACGAAAGGAGTGGTTTTACATAACGAAGGTTTTTCGACCCCCACACCATACTTGGTGCCGGCTATCCCAGCTGGACAGATTGACACTATCGCGAACATCACGAACGTTGCTATCGTCATCATTACGCCCACAATATTGTCGCGACTCTCTCGTTATTGCGTCTTCTTCGTTGTTGCGCTTCCCTTTTTGTTGCGCCTCCTTCGTTGCGCCTCTCTTATTGATGCGCTTCTCTCGTCGTCGCACTTTCCTTGTCATTGTGCCGTCGTTACCGCGAACCTCGCCGTCGCGCTTCCTCCATCGTCATTGCACCTCCCTCGCCGTTGCAACTTCGTCATTGCGCTTCCCTCGTCGTTGCAACTTCGTCATTGTGCTTCCCACGCCGTCGCACCTCCCTCGTCGCGCCTCCCTTGTCATTGCGCCTCCTCATTATCGCATTGCGCAACCGACACATTTACGATTAAGAAACCGCTACCCGCCGTAGCTTCCCCATTACATATCTTCTTGTCGCGACTTCCTACCGAGCCAACTTACCGAGCCTTCCTTAAGCCTTCCTTCTCCAGAAGCAAGCCTTAGGGGAAGAGGAACATAGTGGAGGATTATTTCTTTTGTGGAGGACACCCCCTCTCACCATCAGCCATCCATTAATCACACTCTCTCTTAAGCCATTCTCCATTAGCCATTCTCATAAGCCATTATCCAGCACTCAACCTGTTGTCAGCCTCCCAGTTCTTTCATTAGCCATCATCAGCCATTATCAGTCACCTCTCAAGATTCATTCTTCATTACCCATTCTCTCTCATCAGCCCTTCATTAGCCATCATCAGCCATTATCAGTCACCTCTCAAGATTCATTCTTCATTACCCATTCATCTATCAGCCTTCATCATCTCCCATCAAGTTAAGGCAGCCAGCCTGCTCATCTCTTTTCGTGCTTTACGTTCATCTCAGCTTCCACTCAGTTGATTCACAGCCTTTCATAACCAGTCAGTCCTAGAACAAGGTGTCAGCAAACAAACACTCAGTCAGCCATATACAAGCATACATTCAAGAAGTTTCTAGCCACTCCCCCTCTCAAGCTGGTCAAGTCAATCAAGTCAGGCCTGAGTGCCAAGTCAGTCAAGCAATCATTTAGGCCATAGTTGCCAACCAGTCAGGCTACAAATGCCAACCAGCCAGGCCTTAGTTGCCAACCAGAGTCAGGCCATAGTTGCCAATCAGAGCCAAGCCATAGTTGCCAAGTCATTACAGTTTCCCTGGGTTCTCTCCTTTATCCTTGCCATCTCATGCCAAACCTCACTGTTGCCAGTCTTACCTCAGGCCCCAAGGGTAGTGGGTAGAGTCCATGTGGCCCCCATCAAATTGCGAGGTACTGAGGACTAGTTAAATGGCTGATCTCACTGGTGCTGATGGATCTATCTGGGTAATGCCGATTCCCACAAGAGGGTAAGCTCCAGAGGTGAAGGCTCCTTTAGGGTGAAGCATGGTGATAGTGAATTGTTACTTGGTCAAGCTTAATGTGTGCCACACAAGGTGGATAGAACATGCATTAGGGGAGGTCTTGTAGCTGGTTGTTAAATGCTGAGGTCCTTCTCTCCTTTTTTTCTGGTCCTCTCTTAGCTATTCATTCACTACTATGCTAGGTCATAGTGGGTATGTGTTAGGGGAGGAGCAGCCTACCTGAGGGGATCACAGTCATGGGTACTGTGGCAGTAAAGTGAGGTTACCTTCAGTGAAGTACACACTCTTATTACAGAAGACAAGACAAGACCATGAAGCCCATCAAAGCCTAGTAAGCTTGGGGACCAAGCTTGGGGAAGAGGAACATATGTCATACGGACAGTATATTCATCCATCTCGCACTGTCATATACACTGTGCTTCACCCATACACACTTACACATTTACACTCATTCATACATCTAGCCACATACACCTAGCCATACACACCCACTCATACATACACAGTCCACTCATACATACACAGTCCACTCATACATACACAGCCCACTCACACTGTCATGCACACTGTGACTCACCTATATGCACTTACCATACATACACAGTCATGTACCTTTGTACACAGTTCACCTACACTGTTACACACTGTCCTCCACACTGTGCATCACTCATAAAGATGTGCACAGCCAGAAATGCCTTAGCAGGATTCATACAAGTCTCGGCAAGCCTCAGCGAGCCTAACCATTTCGGCTCTAGTGTATTTAGCTTGGCCTCTTAAGAATGTCTGAGCTCCCTTAAGTGGGGAAGGGAAACTTCTTCCTGTTCAGCACATTCTTGTGGCCCATACAACTTCATAACATGTGGAATACACTATTCTTCCCTCACACATTCTGGCTTCATTTCCAGTGCACCACCTATAGTGTATTGAGCTACAGCTCCAAGCCCCAGCAGACACTGGCCCTTGTTACAATGGTGCCAGAGTATGTATGGATGGTTCCCGGTCCAGATAACTCCTTATTACTCATCGATTACGACATATCGTTTATGTAATATTGATTCTGTATGGTGGGATGGTAAAGTTTTTTGTGGAGCAATTGATATTATGGTCATCCCTACGGTGACTAGCTACTGAAAAAAGCAAAGGAGAGCAAGTGGAAATAACTAATCGGAATTAACTAGAGTTACAGAGGTCTGAGCAAAGAGATGGCAAAAGCAAGACATTATTGACCCATTAATGTTGGCCACTTGGTGCGTCCTGCATCTGGACGTCTTCATCCGCAACACCATTATACTCCATGGCGTCGTAAAACTCATCACTGCTGATTCCATATATATCGTCGTTATCATTGTCGAAAGAGTAATAATCGACGGGAGTCTGAGTAATGGGAGCGGGAATAGACGTCAGAGCAGCAGGAGCAGGAGCCGGAACCGCGGGGGCAGAGGCAGCAGGAACAGAGGCCAGAACCACGGGGGCAGAGGCAGCAGGAACAGAGGCCGGAACCGCGGGGGCAGAGGCAGCAGGAGCCGGAACCGCGGGGGCAGAGGCAGCAGGAGCCGGAACCGCGGGGGCAGAGGCAGCAGGAACAGAGGCCGGAACCACGGGGGCAGAGGCAGCAGGAACAGAGGCCGGAACCGCGGGGGCAGGAACAGCAGGAACAGAAGCCGGAACCACGCGGGCAGAGGCAGCAGGAACAGAGGCCGGAACCGCGGGGGCAGAGGCAGCAGGAACAGAGGCCAGAACCGCGGGGGCAGGAACAGCAGGAACAGAAGCCGGAACCACGCGGGCAGAGGCAGCAGGAGCCGGGGGGTTGCTGATATTCGCCTGCTTCAGGGCGCTGATTTCCTCCTCTTGTGAATTGAGTCCCATGACCAGCTGCTGGACAATTTCGTCCCGTTCGTTTGTCCTTGCAAAGAATATCTCGAGCTTCCGTTCGATGACGGAAATCCGGCTACTCATGTCGTCGATCTTATGGTTAATGGTTTCGAGTTCCTTGTTGACCTCCTCTCTAATGACACTGCGTAGATTGGCGTCTGTGTCAATTCTTCCATTTTTGAGAGTATCTGCCATTATCTCTCTGATGCGACCTTCTATCGGGCCGTCAAAAATAGCATCTTTCATGATGCTTTTTTCCATATTGCCACCCTGGGGCGCGCCATGGGGAGGGGGCTTCCAAGCCTTCAACTTGGCCAAGGAATAGGCCGCTTCCACATTCGGACCGACAAAAAAGGCGCTTTTGTTCATATCATAGGGAACTGCCTCTGTAATCGTCTTCTCTAGAAGACCCCCACCCTTCCGTTTTCTCGTGCCGAAAGGATCAAAAATCTTGGTCGGCTTCGGGGTGGCTGTTTTATCGCCGATTTTAGGGGTAACGGGAGGAGGGACTTTGGGTGTCTCTGGCTGCTTTTGTGGCTGTTGGTACATGTTCTCTCGGAACCCAGCGCATTTGACACCATTGTCTTTCGCCCAACGACGCCAAGAGAACGGGATAATCCTTTCCTTTGGATCAATTAAGATCCATGCGGCACCGGCCTCAACCAACTTTCCCTTAAGGCGGTTGGGAAACGTGCCAAATCCTAGGTCTGTATCACCTATGATCCGAACCGCCTCCCAAAGGCCGTCATCAATAGGATCGATTGGAAAGTCGATATCATCGGCCCAGTTCTTCATGGACCCGTATCGTGTAGCGGCCTCAATCCACAACCGCACCGTCTTCCAGGGCTTGCTATTGGATGGCATTTCTAACGGCTTCGATGTAGCAAGATGCTCAATCAACCGTTTTTTATCCACCCAGGGACGGGGAGGAACTCGGGACAGAATTGTCTTCCAATACCCGCGAACGTCATCAATCTTGTCGCGGAATATCGATTCATCTACGCCGAGTTCACTGCTCTCCTTCAAAGCTCTTTGCTTAGAATGGGGAGCTGGTGAGCTCCAATTCAAGTGCTTATGGATGATCTTATATGGAACTTTTGCCGTTTTGACGAGGTCGGCGTTCTGTTCCTTTGTGAGGATGACCGACGGGTTCTGTTTTCCCCAAAAGAACATGCTGTTGAGGAAGGGATTGATTGCTGACATCTTGGAATACGAGATATGTATGGTCTGATCTATGTGTCAGTCTACCTGCCATTCACCCAGGTAAATATAGTCCTAGCAACGGGACTTGAAGCTTACCGTAGGGGGTACAATATGATGATACTGGTATGATCTCTTCGAGAAGTGAAAGTCGTATAGTCCGGCTTCTAATCTCTCAAGTTAGTCCTCCTAGTATATCCACAAAATAGGGGCGGGCAGCGAGAAAGATGTGGTCGTACTTTCAGTATGCTATGTTTATTGATTGTGTCTGTCGGGAGAAGTAATGGATAATGATAGGAATGGCCTCTGATCTGAGATTTCAAATGTCAGACTCTGCATTACGCTCGCGCGATGTGGCGCCAACGAAAGGATTTGAGCTTGCCCTCGAGGTCCTAATATGTGACTCTCGAAATCTTGCTCGAGGTTACGGAACAGTATTATGTGATCTGATGTCTTGTATCAGTCCGCTTGGCACATATGTAGACGAAGGCATCATGACGACCGGATCCAACACCTACAACTGTCGCCCGACCAAGTGTTTGTGGGCGTTGCGCGATAATGGGAACAAGAAGAAAGGTTCTAATCCCTCGTACCAGTCGTCAATTATCAAGTTATACACAGAGACACCGGCGCCATGATGAAGGGATATGCTTACTATTGATGGTAGATGGCTTTTTGGTTGGGATAGGTTGCGAGAAGGAAGAAAATGGGATCGAAAAAGGATGGTGTAGTGTAGAAGTAAGCGTTGGCGGAGCGAGTGGTTGAAGAATCCATTTAAAATAGGATAGGAAAAGGTAGTTGCCCTGGTTACCAAGTGGTTGCTAAGATAATACCAGTTACAGGCAGGCACGGCAGCAAGGTACGCGATGTGATTCGTTGTTCGAGTACTGGGTACCTACAATCCCACTGAAACAACACCACAGATATATGTACCTGCTACAAAAGAAAAGAAAGAGCTACACGTTTCCTCTGCTAAGGATGGATACGGCTTATCTAGATAAGGGCTCCGGAGGGTTAAGTCAAGTGCGGTAGATATTTTCTATATATCTATTTCCAAGCAAGACGTCTGTTTTTTTAAGTGGCCTGACTGAGACCCCTATACCATACTCAGATTCTCATGAGATCAAGTTGGACGGAAAGAAAAAGCAGGGCATATTAGTTTGATGGCAAAAGATGTCGTGTACTGTTCATGTGATCCTATCTTATTGAAGATTCAGGACAGCATATCACCATGATTGGAAAAGAGCATATCTTTATGGTAATATATTATGATCATCCGTCAAGTGGGCACTAGAGAATTGTTGAGAGATTACTGATGCCGTGCAATATTGTCTGACACCATCTTGAACAATCCATCTAGTGGGAGGGAAAAAAGCTCGAAGACGTGAGACTAGTTTGAGCCTACTAATGCCGTCGTGAGTCTTTCTCACGACATGGGACGTATGTGAGAAAAAAAAAAAAGGAGGATGATATGCGGACGGAGAGATGAGAGAAGCAAAGAAAACCGAAAACCCGAAAACCGAAACTAGGATGACGAAAGGAGACAGAAAGACGCCACTATATCTGTCATGGGCAGGACATGTGACCAAAGGCAAATAAACTGAGGGCTTTCCGATGATGGAGATGGGACAATTAATGCCAGAAGTTTCTTGGTGCTGCTTCCATCATCACGACATCATCGTCGTCGTCGGCGTGGCGTGCGTCGCGATTATTTCCGCATATGCCCTCTTCGACATCTCTATTCTGAAGGGAGTGGCCAAAGTATCTGATCGGAATAGGACTATCTGAGACCGAAATCTCAGCGGGGACGGAGGCAGCGACAGATGAATGACGACCGGGTGTGACAGGCGCTGGGGCTGGGGCAGAAACTGGGGCACTGGTAGGAGCAGCATCCAGACCTAGACGAGCTTTCAATTGTTGGAGCTCATTTCTCTGTGACACGACGCCTTCTGTCACATCGTTGATGAGCTTATCTCGCTCTTGAACGTTCTTCATCGCAGTCTCCAGCTTCTTTTCAAGACTATTGACTTGCTTCCTCAAATCTTGGATCACCTGCTTGGTATCCGCAGTGGATGTTCTGACTGTATTTATGATCAGGTTCCGTAGCTTGATATCTGTGTCGATTTCTCCGTTCTTCAGGGAGTCCTCCACAATCTCACGGATGCGACCCTCAATGGGTCCGTCGAACAAGCCATGCTTGATCATCATCTTAAATTCCTCGTCAACGCCACCTCCACGACGAGGGGTCGAAGCCTTGAGCTTTCCCAATGATTCAGTGGCCATCACATTTGGGCTGACAAAAGAAAGACCATTAGGGACGCCACGTTTAGCGATGATATCATCCTCATCGGAAATGTGCTTTCTCTTTCTAAGGAGGTTAGAGTATTCAATGGGCGTCGAGAGCGCCTCACTGCTTTTTTCGACGGCTGCAGGTGCTGTAACAAGGGCCAGTGTCTGCTGGGGCTTGGAGCTGTAGCTCAATACACTATAGGGTGGTGCACTGGAAATGAAGCCAGAATGTGTGAGGGAAGAATAGTGTATTCCACATGTTATGAAGTTGTATGGGCCACAAGAATGTGCTGAACAGGAAGAAGTTTCCCTTCCCCACTTAAGGGAGCTCAGACATTCTTAAGAGGCCAAGCTAAAATACACTAGAGCCAAAATGGTTAGGCTCGCCGAGACTTGTATGAATCCTGCTAAGGCATTTCTGGCTGTGCACATCTTTATGAGTGATGCACAGTGTGGAGGACAGTGTGCGACAGTGTGAGTGAACTGTGTACAAAAGTACATGACTGTGTATGTATGATAAGTGTATATAGGTGAGTCACAGTGTGCATGACAGTGTGAGTGAACTGTGTATGAGTGAGTGGACTGTGTATGTATGAGTGGGCTGTGTATAAATGAGTGGGTGTGTGTGGCTAGATGTATGTGGCTAGATGTATGAATGAGTGTAAATGTGTAAGTGTGTATGGGTAAAGCACAGTGTATATGACAGTGCGATATAGGTAAATATACTGTCCGTATGACAGGTGCAGATAATATGGCTACTGGGGCCTGCGGCTGTGTCCGAGGCGTGACAGGAGGGGGTGGAGGGGGAGGACGACGAATATACATGTTGTCCTCGAAGCGGGAATATGGAATTTTATTCTTGAGGACCCAATGGCGCCAGGAGTATGGAACAATTCTGTCTTTTGGATCAACTAGGATCCAAGCAAGACCAGCATTGACCATCTTTGCTTTCAGATGTCTCGGAAAGGCGCCATATCCTTGGTCCGTATCGCCCAGGATACGAACAGCTTCCCAAAGACTTTCATCTAGAGGATCAAGCGGAAAATCCAGATCGTCGGCCCATCCATTCTTTGCTCCAAAACGAAAGGCCTCCTCAATCCAAACTCGGGCATCTTTCCAAGGCTTGCTATCTGACGGTAGTTCGAATGGTTTGGAAGAGGACAGATGCTCCACGAGCTTCTTCTTATCCACCCAATGGCGAGGAGGGACTTTGGTGAGGACATCGACCCAGTAGCCTAAAATATCCGTACCATGGGCTAGAAAGGCGGATTCATTGATGCCAAGCCCGTTCTTATCATGAAGAGCCCTCTGCTTAGCCTTTGGGACAGGGGCGCTCCATCTCAACTGTTGCTGCATTATCGGGCCCAAATTTTCTGCTGTCTTCATGAGATCGGCATTTTGATCTGCGGTTAACGTGAGAGGGTTAGGCGCGCCCCAATAGAACATGCTGTTGGGAAATGGCTGGAGAGTGCCGATTGCAACGCGTTTGCCACTCCTAGTAGACATCTTGTGATTCGGATGAGAGCTGTAGGTGCTGAAAATGTGGTTCTATCTTTATAATGGTGACGAAAGACTGTATATCCGACCTCTCTTTATTTATGTCAGCGCTCTCGCCATACAAGGAAACGGGGGCATCCGCGCGAAGGGATTCAACACGTACAGTTAAGGGAGGCGAAGAACTCGTACGGTATAGAAAACAGTTGGAAAAGATGAAATAAAGGTTCTACTAATCTCTCATGTTAATAACTTAGCTGATAGATAGGTAGGGCTGATAATCTTCCGAGGGGATTTGAGACTCACTGCCGTATCCCGGCTGTCTATCGCGACCGTAGGCAACGGTATCTTGAGCAAGAACAATGTTGCAGTAATGATCTGATTACGATTTACTTGTCAGCAATCTGACAATACACTCATACGCTAGTGTCCTGGAGAAGGGAAGTGAAGCTTACTCCTGTTAAGGATGGGAGATGGTTAGGTTGTGTGAAGGTTGCATGGAAGTTAGGATAGGAAGAGGAGATGGTGTAGTGTAGAAGTAGAAGATAGTGGGGCAAGGAGTGGCAGGAATTCATGTAGGTAGGAGGGCGTAGTTTCCCTTGTTACCAGGTGGTTGACGGAATACAGGTGGTTATCCATTTATTTGGATAGGGGGTTCGATCGAGCACGGGAGTTTTTTTTTTTTTTTTTTTCCAGATACTGGTATACCAAGTACAGGGGAAGCGATGTCTGGTCTTGCCAACAGTATGACTACATGATTAAAATATAGCCAAAAAAAATTACATGACGTGAGATATATAGGAGAGATGCCCTACTGAGAAGATACCATATCATGTGCACGGTAAAAGTCAGGATATCACGTGCACAGGATGCCATAATCGAAAGTCCACGCACAACTTGAATGTCCCTTCCCAAATTCTCTTAATAAATCCACGCACCTATCACATCCTCGGAAACTCGAGGTTCATACGCTGCCTTTTCACCTATCTGTCGCTCTTCACAAATCAGTAAAATTCTTCACTTATCGTTCACAACTTCACGATCAAGATGACCCTGATTCCGTTCCCTAGACCCGACATGGACTTTGGGGGCCAAGTGGACGTATCGGATACGGAAAATGAGTCATTTTGTCTGAGCATCTTGAAGAATATCGGTAGATGGAGAAACCCGCCTTATTGGTTCCCTAAGGTGTCCGATGGCGAAAAGCGCGAACTGAGCGATCGTAACCGCCTCGGCAAGGGGGAGAAGCATCTAGAGTCGATCGAAGATCCCAAGTCATTCTGGTTGGAAGTCTTGAAATTGGCGCCACCTAAGCCCTGGACTGACAAAGCCAAGACGCTGGCCTTTCTGTCTGTTCAGAAGCCGATGGATATACCATCCACAAGCAAATTCTGGGCCACCGCAAATAACTGGCTCGATGAAGTCATCAGACAGGGCTCCGAGAAGGAATGGAGAGACGACATGACGATCGATGTACCGCGGATATCAGCTGAGTTGTGGGATGTCATACGAATCATCGGTGACTCCACTGAAGGATTTGGAACCTATCCGAAATGTCTGAAGGCAAGGATGAGCAAAGCAGGCTTTCTATGGATAGGGGTCGACCCCAAAAAAAGAATCATCCCTAAGTGCTGGGTTAAGTGGGCGAAGGCAAATAAGATGGTTTATAAGTCGGCGGTCACAGGCATGGGAAATCCAATTCGCACGCTTAGCACGTCACAGCAAACATCAAGTATGTCAGAAATGTCATTGGGCCCAGAATCTCAGATGTCTCAACTACAGGCAGCCAAAAGACAACTTGGACTTCTCCTGCCCGAACAACGAGCTCAGAAGGCCCTCGAAGACCTACAGGAATACCGAAGACAACCATATCGGACACACAAAACACCTTTCGCTATACAGCAACCCGAGGAAAGCGTGAGGTGTTCGAGAGGATGGCAGGCTGTTGAAAGCAATCTGAATGATATGAACCAACAGATGGTACAACTACAAGACTGTAACAAGGGCCAGTGTATGCTGGGGCTTGGAGCTGTAACTCAATACACTATAGGGTGGTGCACTGGAAATGAAGCCAGAATGTGTGAGGGGAGAATAGTGTATTCCACATGTTATGAAGTTGTATGGGCCACAAGAATGTGCTGAACAGGAAGAAGTTTCCCTTCCCCACTCAAGGGAGCTCAGACATTCTTAAGAGGCCAAGCTAAATACACTAGAGCCAAAATGGTTAGGCTCGCCGAGACTTATGTAAATCCTGCTAAGGCATTTCTGGCTGTGCACATCTTTATGAGTGATGCACAGTGTGGAGGACAGTGTGCAACAGTGTGAGTGAACTGTGTACATAGGTACATGACTGTGTATGTATGATAAGTGTATATAGGTGAGTCACAGTGTGCATGACAGTGTGAGTGAACTGTGTATGAATGAGTGGGTGTGTGTGGCTAGGTGTATGTGGCTAGATGTATGAATGAATGTAAATGTGTAAGTGTGTATAGGTAAAGCACAGTGTATATGACAGTGCGATATAGGTAAATATACTGTCCGTATGACAAAGACACTATACGAGTGGAGACTGAAGAACTCATAACTCAATCTGTAAAGGGACGCGCTAATACTAGCGACCGCTAGTCTAGAAAACTCTGCTCGGCTATCGATCGGCGAACGCGTGGCCACAACGTTGCGATCCATAGCCGAAACCACAAAGCGACGTTACTAGTCGGAAGCGCTATCGGAATTACTACGTGTCGGCTAGGACACCAATCCTGTATATACCATAGCCCAGCCGCCCAGCGGCCGGAGTTCGTTCTTAGTTCTCTAAGCTGTAGTAATTCCTCAGTATCTACGTTTTGGTCCGACACCACCTTGCTTAAATCCATTTACGTGACAAACCCCCTTACACTCTACAGCTTCTACTTAACCAAGTAGCAACGCGATGTCGGACCGCCAGGAGCACCGTATCACCACTCGGTCGAAGACCAGGGACCGCCAAACCCAGGAACCCGAGTTTGGACCACAAGACCAACTCATGGACGACACCTCCAATCGGGACAACCAACCTGGAGAACAACCTTCCGGAAATGCACCTCCACCCGGTCGGCAACCAGATGGCAACCCCCCTGACCCAAATCCCAGCTCAGGACCGGACTCCTCAGACGACATCATCCCCCACACCCCTAGCACTATCGACATGGATGATTCTGACGACTCTCACGGACCCGCATCATCATCCTCAGAAGCGGGATCCCCAAAACCTGGACCCTCCGGACAGCGACCGGCCAAGCGCCGAACGGTCACCGGCAACCAACCAGGACCACGGGGACATAAGGCCCGTCAACGACGTCGTGAACGCCCTTATTCCAGCAACGGGAGCATTCAATCCATACGCTCTCCAGGAAAACGCAAATCTAAGGATTCCCGGAACATGGACGCCAACGAAGTTCTCGTGAATCTCACTCGCGACCTCATTCGCTCACACCAGGAAAACATGATGGCGTTCCTCCAAGCCCAGAACGAACGCATCGACAAAATTGCGGCCACCAGCCGCTCAGGCGGAGACGACACTCGGATGCCCAACTACAGTCTCCGCAAACTACGCAAGGACGCCACCGCCGCAGAAACCGAACAATGGATTGCGGCAATCCTCGAAGGAAATCGACAAAAGCCCAACCGCCCTGACGAGGTTCAAATCTCTTGGGCCGTCACCCAGGCCGATCCCGACGTGCAGGAGGACTGGAGAGCGTACCGCGACAGCCTCAGCTACACCAACCCCCTACAGGAGGCCACTCTCGAAGACTTCTGGCGTTTTATTCGGCGGGAAGACGTGGACCCCGACCTTTTCCAACGCACCTTTCGGAAATACCTGGAGGACATGCGCCAGGAGTATAACGAAGCACCTCGCAAGTTCTACTCTCGGTGGCAAGTCGTTACACGCCGCCTGGAAGTCAACCCTTCCCTTGACGACGATAGCCGATTAGCCTATCACTTTTTCCATCGCCTTCAGCCCTCCCTCCAACGGCAGATCGTTCGCCAGAACGTCAAGATTAAGGGCGCCAGCGCGGTTAGCCACGAGGCAGAACGACTATGGTCCTTGTGGCAAAAGGACAGAAAACCCGACAACAAACGAGGACGGTCTGATAGCACTGCTGCGACCCCAACAGCAGAGGTAAACGGTATTACGGACTCCTCTAACCGGCAGTGGAACTCTGATCGCTCTAAGTCCAGTCGGACTGATCTTTCTAACACTAAGTGTTACAACTGCGACCA
Organism: Xylariaceae sp. X187; assembly: GCA_028637585.1. Taxonomy (NCBI): domain Eukaryota; kingdom Fungi; phylum Ascomycota; class Sordariomycetes; order Xylariales; family Xylariaceae; species Xylariaceae sp. X187. The sequence goes on along the minus strand of JAJIZN010000002.1, from coordinate 848,882 downwards.
GCTGGGACATTTGGCAAGGGACTGCACTAAACCTCACCGATCAAGGGGAGAACGCTCTCAGCAACAGCCCCAATACTCACAGAGACAGGCAGGCCGAACCATGTCCCTACCGGTCATGGAACCAGGGCAAACCAGTCGCCGAGTGGCGAGAGTCGGTGCGGACTGGTCTGATGCCAGCGAGGATTTAAAAACCTCGCCAGAGTAAGAGAATACGTCCAATCTACTCTGGCTGACTCATATAGGGCGCAAGGTTTAGGAGGGGCAACTCGCAAGTCAGCCACAGTCCAACCACCCGGCGAACGTCAAGCGATTAGCACCTTTATTGACCTAGATACCGGTGCCGATGTCAACACTGTCTGCAGAGACTTCGCTCGGAAAAAACTCCGACCCCTCAACAACCTGATTCCGATCCTAAAGAGCGCGGACAACACTATCATACGCTGCCACGGTGTGTATGAAGCCACGGTAACCCTGACTGACTCCAAAAAGGTTACGCGCACTTTCAGCCAATTGTACTATGCGATCAAGAGAGATCCATCGCAGCCCAAGCTCCTGCTCTCACGGCCGGGCATGGGCAAACTGGGTATCGTTATTGATACCGCCACGAACGAATTCACTTTCGGCAAGCATGAAGAGGTGGACCCGGAGGAGTTCGCTAACATGGTCTTAGAAGGGGAGCCGGCTTACCTCGCAAACCTTACCAGCGTGGAGATAGGCCCCGACCCTTGCTATGACAAAGACAACCCCAAGAAACCCCCAGAAGACGACCCTACTGTCATTGATCTCCCCGCTTGTCTACAGAAATTTAGGGAAGTATACTCCGAAAAGGCGGCGAAGGAGCTCCCTCAGCTACCTGACGCAGAACATGCCATTGACCTGATAGACGGGGCTAGAGTGCCGTTTGGGCCAATCTACCCAACCACGCAAGATCAACGGAAACTCCTCGAAGAATACATTGCTGAGAATATACGGAACGGTCGCATCCGGTACTCGAAGGGAGACGCAGGGGCGCCCATCCTGTTCGTTCCCAAAAAGGATGGCACTATACGGTTATGCGTTGATTATCGCGGGCTCAATCGAGTCACTGTCAAGAATAGGTATCCCCTACCCTTAATCTCGGAGATACTAAGCCAGCTGGGCTCCGCCCGAGTGTTCTCAAAGCTCGATCTCAGAGATGCCTATCATCGTATTCGCATTAAGGAATCCGATCAGTGGAAGACTGCATTCCGAACGCGCTACGGTCACTTCGAATACACGGTAATGCCTTTCGGGCTGACCAACGCCCCCACGACGTTCCAAGCATACATGCACAAGGCACTGGCTGGGCTAGTTGATCACATTTGCGTGGTCTACCTTGATGACATTGTGATCTATTCGCAGAACGAGAAGGAACATGAGAAGCATCTCCAGATGGTTCACGAACGTCTGGCGGAACATCAACTCTTCGCGAAACTGTCTAAGTGCGAATTCTTCAAGACGGAAATCGAGTTTCTGGGATTCGTCGTTAATACACAGGGCATTAAGATGGACCCCCGACGGGTCGCCGCCATCGAGGAATGGGAAAGCCCGCAATCCGTTCATGATATCCAAGTGTTCTTAGGCTTCGCTAATTTCTATCGGAAGTTCATCTCCAAGTACTCGCACATCACGGCGCCTATCACGGCCTTACTCAAGACCAAAGATGGGACGAACACCCTTTTCGAGTGGACGAAGCAGGCCGAATTGGCGTTCAGGACGGTCAAGGCCGCTTTTACGTCGGCAACCGTTCTGCGGCACTGGGACAACCGGCTCCCTACCCGCGTTGAGACGGACGCTTCCACAAGGGCCATCTCGGGAATATTGTCTCAACTTCACGGCGAGCAATGGAGACCGGTCGCCTACTTCTCGCGGAAGCTTACTGACACCGAGACGCGGTGGGCCACGGGTCAACAAGAACTTCTTGCCATTGTGGAAAGCCTCGAACACTGGCGACAGTTTTTGGAGGGAACCAGTAAGACTTTTGTGGTATGGACTGACCACATGGCTCTCAAAGCCGTCGTCGACTCGCCGGCAAGAGATCTCCGGGGGAGACTTGCGCGATGGGTCTATCGGCTCTCCCAGTTCGACTTCGACATCCAGCATCGGTCCGGAGCTTCGAATCCGGCAGACGGTTTGTCTCGTCGCCCTGACTACATGACGGGTGAAATTGAATACGGTGACGTTATCCCTACCCTTACCAAGAAACTCCGATTACAAGACGAACTATCTGCGACCATTCAGAGAATCATTGCCAACATCCCCGGGGGGGTAACAAAAGAAGTGCTTGAACCCAGACCGTACTATGCCGGGGGCAACTCTACGGGTAGACCTACGGCGGTCATTGGGACAATCGGAGTTCATCCGGAGAACACTTGCTGCAGGGCAGCGACCTGTACGTGTCATGTACACAGATTACGCACTGCGGAGACAGTCTATGTATCAGCCATCACCAGGGCACGTCAGGCCGGGGCGCCGACGACTCAACTCCGGGAGGAGTCTCAGGGAGAATTCGATGATGTGTTTGACGAAGTCATTGAGATCATTCAGGACCAGTATGTTACACGTCCTCTGGCCTCTGAACTGGCCAAGAAGGAGACGGCTTTTCGGCCTACACCCTCCGACGTGTTTTACGACGTTGTGAGAGAGCTTCAGAAAAAGGACTTGACGATCTGCGAACTGGTGGAGATCGCTAGGCAGAGGGATGGCACCAGGGGTGGCTACCACGTCGACAAGAATGGCGTACTGATGTTTCGAGATCGTCTCGTTATACCGGGGCAGGGTGCCTTACGTCGGGAACTCATATTCCAACATCACGATGATCCACGGTCAGGGCACCTGGGGAAGAACAAGACTTCAGAGCTGTTACGAAGGAAGTTTCACTGGGAAGGCATTGAGCAGGACGTTCGGGACTACGTCGCCGAATGCGAGGTCTGCGAAGGCAACAAGGTTCCTAGACACCAGCCATACGGCGCTCTACAATCACTTCCACTACCTAGTCAGCCGTTCCAGGAGATCAGTCTCGACTTCATCACCGGTCTACCTCCGTGCACCAAGGACGACGGCATCACCTACGACGCTATTCTCGTTATTGTAGACCGATTCACCAAGATGGCGCTATTCATCCCTACGGTGAAGACTCTCAACGCGGCGGAGTTGGCTCGGATTATCTACGAGAACGTGGAATGCCGATACGGATCCCCAGAGGGAATTGTGAGCGATCGCGACAAACTCATCACCAGCAACTTTTGGAGGGAATACTGTCATGCACGGGAGATCAGACGGCGACTGTCTACCGCCTGGCATCCACAGACCGACGGACAGACGGAAAGGACAAATCAGACGCTGGAGAAGTACCTGAGATCGTACGCAGCTAGGGAGCCGAATGCATGGGCACGAGTTCTACCGGAAGCCGAATTCGCTTATTGCAACAGCCTTCACGCCACTATAGGGTGTTCCCCATTTGAAGCCCTCTATGGTTACCACCCGAGGTCAATTGAGTACGTACCTCAGCGAATGCAAACAAAGGTTCAGGGTGTCAAGGAACGCTTGCAGAAGACGGCGGCCGTTCGGAGAGCCTTACAAGAACACTGGGAGAAGGCTACGGAGACAATGCAACGAAACTACAACAAGCGACACACCCCACACGAGTTCAAGAAGGGGGAAGTCGTAGGTCTATCGACGCGCAATTTCCGATTCAAGCAAGGGAGGAAACTGGCTCCCACGTTCATTAAGGTCGTGGTCACGGAAAAGGTTGGACCTTTGGCCTATAGAGTACAATTACCGGAAAAGTATGCCAGGGTGCATGATGTGTTCCCCGTGTCGTCGCTGGAACCTTGGAAGGGCCGGCCACGGGATGGAGATTGGGCGGCACTGCCCGACTTGGAAGACGAAACCGAAGAATGGGAAGTTGAGGATATTGTGAGGCATCGCGACGATCGCGGTCAAAAGGAATACCTCGTGAAATGGGCCGGGTGGCCTGTTGAATACAACACGTGGGAACCCGTGGGCCACTTGGCCGGAGCCAGGGCGCTTGTATCTAAGTACGAAAAGAAAGTCAGGAAATCGCACCCAAAATGGGACGATTAGCCACCAGGAGTCAATACAGTCACTATGTTCTGGGAACAGTCGGAGTACAATTGCAATCGCGTGATGAATTATGTGTGAGAAAGATCGTGCTAGGAGCAAAGGCGAATAAGCTAAGAAAAGCGGCGACGGTGCTGCCGGCCAGGGAGCCGAAAAAGAAGAGGTTGCCCGTGGGCGTAAAAGGGGAGCAGGACTGCCACACACGCGGAGTCCACCCTACCTACATATCTGTAGGGCCGAAATACAGAGGAAGCCCAGGGGGCAACCAAGACAATTATTACATATCGTACATCAAAACCCAACTCCATCCCAACGCCGAACCAACGAAGCAAGAAAAGACGCCCTTAATTGCCACGAGGGCGAGGACGGCGGCGAAAGCCACGAGGACGACCGCCACCACCACCACCACGGCGAGGCAAGCGGGAACGAAGATACGGGGGGCCGGTGACATTTGTGGCGAGAAGCGCGGCGCCGGCGTCGCTCCAGTAGGGATGCGCGAGGCTGAAGAAATAATCCCAGTCCTCTGGGGGGGCGTTGCGGAACTCGGTCTCGTAGTCGTACAGATCATGGGCCGTGTTCTCGTTGAAATTGTGGTCGGTGATCAGGCGGAGGACATTCTCGAGACGGGTGTAGACCGCCGAGTTAAGCTCATACTCGGGCAGGGCCGAGGAGAGGCGACGCTCGAATTCGGGGCGGGGCATGGGGCGATTGTCAATCTGCCGCTACACGGGAGTCAGTCGCAGGGCGACAGGAAGAGGACATCCACGGAAAAACAAACCTGGAGCATTTCCAAATGCAGGACGGCAACGCGGCGCTGGGCGATCGCCTCAGCCCGGAGGACGGCTTGGTGCTCGTCGACGTCCTTAGATAGGAGGGCCCGATGCTCCTCCGTGATACATGCTCGCAGGGCGAGCTCCGCCTCCTCCAAAACAACGACGCGGCGGCAAAAACGAAGCAAGGCGGCACGGGGGAAGGGCAGTTCTCCTTCGGGAAGCTGGCCATCGTTGTCCTCAGCAGCCTCGGAGGCTGCACGGAGAAGCTCCTTCGCATCGGTTTGCAAGGGAGCACCGAAACGAGAAATGATCTGGGCAGCGCCCAACAAGAGGGGGGGAATCTAGGACAAACAACAACGTTAGTAGGGCAACGGAAAACAACCGGAGCCGGCTTACAGAAATACACGCATCCTTGTCGTGTTCGGCTTGGATGCAGCGATCGTTTCGACCATCCGGGCAAATGCAGCGAAGACGGAGGTCCAAATGCATCTTGGTGATGCAACCCGAGCAAGGGGCGGTGGCGTGAACCCGGACCTGAACCCGGTTGCCATCGTCATCGCGGATGGTGACGTTTCGATCCAAATGCTCCCAGGCAGCATTCTCAACAAAGGGGTACAGGGTACCCAGTTTGTCCCTGGTAGACATGGCGGCTGGGGGGAACAGGGGCGCAGAAAGGACAAAGAAGTTAACAAAAAGAGGGCAGAAAGAGAAATTAAAAACGGAAATAAGAAGAATTGGGGAAAGCGGGAAGAAAGGAACAACAACAACGATGGGAGGTCTGGCGGAGGCTGTCGGCGAAGACGAGCGGCGGCACAGTATCGAGGTTGTTGAAGAAGAGAAGAAGGAGAGAGGAGGAGGACGCCAGGAAGAAACTGACTATAGGCACAAAAATGCCCCACACCGACGCCGAAGGGGTCGCGACTTCCCGAAGAACGGGCTGAGACCGAGGAGGTCGTGCCTTCCACCACCACGCCGACATGGTCCGCGATGAGGAAACCAACGGGTAACCACGGCAACCGCCACACGGCCGCTAACCAATCTAAGGAGGCTCGGCACACAAACGCAAAAGTCGAATTATTTATTTTCACACACTAAAAGACCGGCCCGCTTACAACACCCCGATTTATCGCTGCTAGGGACTAGCAGCTTTTGGAGGGGGAAGCAGTGTAAAGGGACGCGCTAATACTAGCGACCGCTAGTCTAGAAAACTCTGCTCGGCTATCGATCGGCGAACGCGTGGCCACAACGTTGCGATCCATAGCCGAAACCACAAAGCGACGTTACTAGTCGGAAGCGCTATCGGAATTACTACGTGTCGGCTAGGACACCAATCCTGTATATACCATAGCCCAGCCGCCCAGCGGCCGGAGTTCGTTCTTAGTTCTCTAAGCTGTAGTAATTCCTCAGTATCTACGTTTTGGTCCGACACCACCTTGCTTAAATCCATTTACGTGACAAACCCCCTTACACAATCCATGAGAGATGCAGTTGTTGGAGGGGCGATTGAAGGCAAGATTCAACAAATGTTGGATCAAGCCATTGACTGTGTCCAATATACCATCCAAAAGACGTCGGCGGCACACGATAAAGAGATACGAGAATTAAGAACCGAGATAGCAGGTCTCAAAGAGCAGGCGAAGCATGGAGGACATAAGAGGAGGAAGGATTCAGTGACACTTATGAACGGAGAAGAGGAGCCTGAGGACGTCGAGGCCGAGGGACGCCAGAAGACTGGTGCCAAACGGAAACGTAAGGGTTAAAGCGAGAATTACATCCGGTAAGAAAGGAGGTATATGAGCTATTTGTCCTGGAGTCCTTCAATCTTCGCAGAGATCATTGCTACAGGACTTCTATTTTCTTGGGTGCCTATTCCAACAGCGGAAGAAGTGATACCAGTTATCAAAGATCATGTATTCGAGACCATAGATTAGCTCATCGTGATAGCTTCTCCCAAATTAGACGTGAGACGGATTCACTCAGAGTAATACCTCCAGTAGACGGGAAATGAGGACGTTCATCACCCTCGGACTATCTCGCTGATAGGGCAAGTGCTACGATATGGGCCAAACTGACGGGACTTCGTTTCAGCCAGAAAAGGACACTGCGACTGCCTCACGTAAAGTGCTTAGTAATGCGCGCTTTCCATTTTCAAGATATTGATGTTTAACCATCCCACCGAAAAGAATTTTGGAAAAAAATTTTCCCTTCCCTCTCTTTGATTTCCGCAAGCCATCGTCATTAATACGAGAGGCCGCCTTTCATAGATAAACACACAACCATCAATCCTCTCTCCCTATACACTACCCTCATTCCCTCTCCTACGTACTCGGCCCCTCTCATCATCTCTGGAAGATGTCGGAAATTGACGCAATAAGTGCTGCGGCGCCTCTCGACCAGGAACAACCAGAAACTGGGGCCCCTCCCGATCAGCCAGAACTGGGGTCTGGCGTGAGTGATGACAACTTGTCCGAAGAAGACGATCTGACCACAGAGTTAATGCGGAGGAAGAAGTATCGTTTGAATAAGTTGGAGGGCGATTCTCTTGAATACATGAGACGGGCCCACATAGCTTACCGCGTTATATTCGGGTTATATTTGAATCAAGACCCGATACAATCGATCATCACCAAGGTGTATAGCACCTTTCCTGGGAGCTCGGATATGAGAGAAGAGATGGAAGCCATAGCGTGGAAACGACTCCGGAACCTCTGCGCATCATGGAAGATGAAAACGATACGAAAGCTCAAGGTATGTTTAATACAATGAAATCCAGGAACAAGAACAGTAGCTTACCTAGTTAATTCCCAGGCGCACGTTCAGAGCCTATGCGAAGATAATGACGTCTTCTCGTCCTGCACTGATCTCAAGACCCTCCATCATTTCCTAAAGAACACATTTGATCTCGACAATTGGGCCGAGATTCTCGAGCCATGGAGGAAATCTGTGAACGTGAGGGCTTCGGAGAAAAGCGTGCACCGGTGGTGCAAGAGTACGTTCTGATTGTTACGAAACCTAAGGTGGTGCTAACGCCGTCAGGTCTTTACGTCGATATGGGGGCTAGGATCAAGCTGATGATCGACTGGGAGTCCGTTCCAGCGCGTACACGACCCGCCGAGTACGAATGGGACAATATCGCCATCGGGGTGAGGTTTGAAACCATCACCAGGACGGAACGATACCGGCAGATCCGCCCCCTCAAAAAAGACATCATGAGGATAAGTGTCGGAACACAGGAGCGTCCCTCCAAGAGGAGGAAGCGAGAGGTTGAACTAGTCGACCCTGAAAACGATCCTAATTTATATGTCGAGGATGACTAGTTGGGGTGAGTATTGTATTCGAATATCTAATCTCCGTCCTTTTAAAAATCGCTGGTAGATTTCTGGAACATCAGGTCGAAGAGACAATCACTATTGCTAGGTACGGTTGGTGGTAGGTTGGTGGGTCGACTGTGAAATAAATTACATTTGCTTACTCAAAGCTCGCATCAACCGCTGCGGTTATCTATCCACGCAGTGCTCTTAGATGTTGAGTGGGTTTCGCGTACAAACATTTCTAGTCGTAAAGAAAGAGCGGCAGTATAATTTCCTGATGAGTTCGTATCGCGACGACGGGAGTCTATCCCGATCGAAGGACTGCACGACCTACCGTTTCCTCATTTGCTTTCCAAGAGGATGAAATCCTATGACACACGAATGGAATTTTCCGACGGAAATGATGAAGGCAGTCATTGTCAAGAGAAGATGACTTTCCGATAGAATATGATGACCAACCCGAATGGAATTTTCCGACGGAAATGATGAAGGCAGTCATTGTCAAGAGAAGATGACTTTCCGATAGAATATGATGACCAACCCGAATGGAATTTTCCGACGGAAATGATGAAGGCAGTCATTGTCAAGAGAAGATGACTTTCCGATAGAATATGATGACCAACCCGAATGGAATTTTCCGACAGAAATGATGAAGGCAGTCATTTACAAAAGAAGACGACTTTCCGATAGAATTCAAATCTCAACGAAAAGAGTGTCCTGTTGAAAATGATCGATAAAGACATGACGGGAGACGCATCATCACCACATCAGGAAGGCGTTTCAATGATAATGATTTTCCAGCTTATCATGCGATTGGAGAGGATTAAGCAGATATCTTCAAACATGCATATGAGCCTAAAAGCATCCGTTATGATGTTGACAGGGACATCATATCCCGTGGATATGAATAATCACCGGATACAATGATTTTGGCCCGAAATCAATGCTAGCAGCCATTACGCGTTACGAAAATGCATATACTAAAACAAATCCATCCCGTCATCATGATCTGCTCAAAAATGGCCACTGTTATCATGTTTAAATACCCCCCCCGCGCCCTAAGGTACATACCTAGATTGTTACCTGCGTCGCCTAAAACTACCTAGACTACCTACCTAAACTTAGCCTTTAGGTACCTGGTAGGCTCGTTACGGACTTTACTTGGGGATTATTGTTACACCCTCCCGCCGTCATTCCATACCAATCCTCCCCATCCTTCGTGCCGGTAAATTACATAACCTTAGTACGTCCGGATGCCGGCTTCATCAACATGTAAGAGAGTGTCTTCTCACCACCCCAAAAGAACCGGTCAATTGAATCAATTGTCCCGGCATTCATGTCAAATGAATGAACAAGATAATTAACACGTTCACAAACGGAACAGCATCAATTCAAATCATCACAACAATCAAAACCACCGCAAACCATTAGATAGGTAATTTATAACCCGCCCTAACTCTTCCCGAAACTTCACACACTAGGAATATGGACATCCAGATTGGATTCGGATTGTATAGTGGTTAGAGGGGCTGCGGACTAAACACCCCACTCACTCCTGATTCGGGGTCACAGGAAAACTCTTCGGCAACATTATATGAATAGTTCTATAACATTTTGAAGAAGATAAAGCATTCACGAATGCTCAGACGCCGTTTGATTAACCGGTGTAAATAATGTTGGCTTTCACTGTTGCTCTATATCAATCAATATGTACAAGAACAGTCAAAGATGGTCAAAGATGAACACAATTGACAGCTTTTTATTACTTCCTCCTCTTCGCTCCACCTGAGTCTCTACCACTCGTCTTAGCCTCAGCTCCTACCGACTCGGAAACCTCGGCGTCAGTCTTAGGCTTCAATGCCTTAGCTTCTTCCGCTGGCTCGTCATCATCACCGCCCTGGCCGAATTCGTTGACACGGGTGTAGTCAACCTTGTAGGCCCATCGTTGGTACAGGTAAATGAAGAAGATAACGTCATCTCGTAAAGTGGCGAGACGGTGAAGGAACGGCATCTTGATGGTGAAAGCGAAGAGGTCGTCGATGAACGTGTTGAGGAACTTGTACATCATCGCCTTTCCTGGCATATGAGCGACACTCTTGAGGCGGTAGTTGATGTACAGCGCAGGTACCATCATCAAGAAGCCATACGCATACACAGAGCCGACAAGAGTGGTGATAACGTAGGAATACCAGGACTTGTGTGAATCGTAGTACAACGAGTAGATCGCATAGGCGATCAAAAGGGGCACGCCGGCAATGTACATGTACTTGAAGGCAATCTCGTCGTACTCCTTGGTCTTCTCTTCCGTCTCGCTTAGTTTGTATTTGTCTTCGAATGCGATCCGGTACGGAATGAGGGAACCTCGCGCTGCTGGGCGCACTCTCACATTTACTATGGTTGTGATCTTCCAGAACTCAATGAGGATACCAATACCTTGCGTTCCCAAAATCATCCAGCTCGTGTTTTGAGAGTTGTCAACCAAGTATAGGAAGATAATTGTTTGCATGAAGACGTTGGCCAGGATCGAACGCACGGAGATACCGACGTTGTCCTTCTTCTTCCTGTAGTGAGCAATGTCGGAACCAAAGGCGAGTGTCTCCAGAATCAAATGGGCGACGCTAACAGCGGCCGTAATACCCAGAAGCCATGGGTTGGTATTCAGGAAGATTTCCTTGATTAGTTCGATTTCGCTGCCATCACTACCGCCAGCTAGAGGGCCGCCAAAGGCAGCCTGGCGAGCCTGCTGTTTTGTGTTATAGTCCATGTTTGCCATGATGTTGAATTGCCAGTTCCTCAGATTACCGAGATCAAGGCGCAGTGGAAGCGTTTTGACTGTCTCGTTAAGAAGAATCATATGGGTTTTCATTTGCCAAAACTGATTGACAAACAAGACGGGGTCTGAAGAGCGTTAGACCAAGCAACCATGATTTACGTTTAGGCGCTTTGCATTACTTACAATACCATGAGTTCTGGAGAGTGCCATCCCGAGAACCTTTCGACTATACTCAGTTAGCAGAATGACTTGAGGTGTGGCTTTTCCAGAACCTTACCTCAAGCTGTACGAATTGACTGATAGATACAGGGAGTTCGGGAAAGTTCAATACACCCATATCAGGGATGAAAGACAGACTCGTATTTGGGTGATAGTAGTTGGCGATGATAGGCCCGGCAACCCGTTCTTCCGGCTCCTCATCAAGCTCGACTCGGTCTTCGAGTAGGTTCCTTGTTTTAGCTTCCTTCTTCTTGGGAAGGTATTGAGTAAGCGGGTAGCCGAAGTGTACTGCTGTAGCTGCGTCAAAATCGGGGTCAAAGGGGTCCAGAGTGGAACCAGTGAGGCCGACGTAGAAATGCCCCCAGAGCGTTTTGTTGTTTTGTACAGCTGCGGGCACGTCAAAGACAGTCTCGGCGATCCGCTTGTCACTGTAGTTTCCTATTTTGAAACCAGTCTCATTCATGACAACCATCTCCTCAGGTACGCTTGCGAATGTGGGGGGAATGGGAATGTAGCTCGTAGACAGGATGACAACGATATCAACAGCACTATCGGCTGGCCAGATAGGGGCCAGCCGCTGTGGGACACGGGTATAGGTGGCGCCCGGATTAGAAGTGGCCGGCCGAAGGTGGTAGGGTGGGATTTCGGCGGCGCTGGCGGGTATCTGCACAATGTCTCCGTCGGGGCCTTTGGTCGTGGTCATCTTCGGTTGGCTGCCGCCGCCACTACCACCACCGACGAATTGCTTCATGAGCATCTGCATACCAAACCAGATCAGAACGCCTTGGGCGATCTTGAAGAAAATGGACGACTGCAGGCAGCAGAGACACGGTCAGCTTTGGATGAGTCCTTGTCGCTACACAGAGTAAGGGCAATTGCACGACGTACGCCTTGGTTTCTTCCATCACCATCGCCTGCCGGCGGCCCGTTCGTTTCCGGCATCTTCACGACGACAACGGGATCAAGTTCAGGTCTGCGCGTACGGGAACTTGTCGCAGATATTCGAACCCGGTTAGAAAGGACCCGGAATTAGATGAACAAGCAGGTAAGAAAACCTGCAGGGTTGGTTGGAGAGGCCAATTGCGGTATCTTTGCTGTTCTTCAGATACGTGTTCGTTGAGAGAGCTGAGTCCGTCGGCCAGTTACCTAACCTCGCAACAACACGATGGTAGCTCGGCCTTATCGATAAGGGGATAGATCGGTCCATACCTTATGTACAGACCTATTATGTACCTAGGTATGCCCGTAGGTAGGGATTCATATTATCGTTAGGTGCATAACTAGGAGATGACGTAGCGATAAATAAGTGGATCTCGACGGTGCTAACCTAACCTTAGGTGGTTAGTGGTCAGCTCGAAACTTTTTTTGAATCGCTTCCGTATCAACTCCATAATTACGGAGCACATAATCGAGACTCATACGAAGCCCGAATTGGACGAATCACCGACCGTAAACAACGCATGGACAGCGAATGGACACTCGCCATCGCCGCCATTTGCCAACTGGAAACTCATTGATTGATGCCCGAGCCATATTCGTCACCGACAACCCGGTAATCAAATAATAATCTGTAATCAGCTCCTACCTTAGCCAGTCGGTCCAGGCACAGGGTAGGGTTTGTACCTGGATATCGATATCGATTAGGTAAATAATACATGTTCACTGTGAGTCAGCAGATGCGGTTCGACTTGACTGACATCTTGTAATTCGTGGATCTTGGTTCCGTTCTCCTTCTCGGCCTATGATCTGCGAATACTATATATATTGTCTCTTCCCGCGTGTTACTTATTACGTTTCTCTCTTGATTCTGATATGATCTGCTTCTCCCCGTTGTGCTTGCATCCAACCAAAGTCTAAGACATCACGCTTTTCAGGTTCTCTTCTCTTTTTTCAGGTCAAGCTGCTTGGCAACCCAACCGCTTTCCATCGACGGTCAAATACATACACGCACGACCACGCTCCTCTTTTTGCTTTTCTCTCTCTTGTTTTTTTTTTGCCACTCTTGTCTTTTAGCTTCTAGTTTGCCGAAATCTACCACATCTTATCATGGAATCTGGCGGCGCATCACCTATGCCCGGGACCACTCCCGCTCCCCAAACCTCCATATCAGCCGAGCCCAACTCAAGCTCGACGAAGCTGCAGACTAAGATCTGCGTCTATTGCGGCTCGTCGGCCGGCAAGGGTGCTAAGCACCTTGAGGCCGCGCGGGCCCTTGGCAAGGCCATGGCCGACAGAAACATCGCGTTAGGTGCGTCATCAGCGAGACGACCCATCATGCTATTCCGCCCATGGTAGGAACTAATATGTGTAATCTATCCCCTTTTAGTATACGGTGGTGGCACTGTAGGGCTCATGGGCGAAGTTGCCAAAACCATCGTCGCCCAAAACGGCCCCGGCGCCGTGCACGGCATTATCCCGGAGGCTCTCGTGAAATGGGAGCGGGATAGTACCTACGCGGCGACAAAGGATGCCAACGGATATCATCTGCCCGAGGAGAGCGTATACGGATACACTACGGTTGTCAAGGACATGCACACACGCAAGCGCATGATGGCCCAGGAGGTCCTCGAAGGCGGACCAGGCTCAGGCTTCATAGCCCTGAGCGGTGGCTTTGGAACCATGGAGGAGCTGATGGAAACAGCAACCTGGAACCAGCTGGGCATCCACAGCAATGGTGTTTGCGTGCTCAATACTGACGGCTTCTATGATGGCCTGTTGCAATGGATACAGAAATCTGCCGACGAAGGGTTCCTCAAGCCCGCCAATGCTGGAATTATAGTTACCGCCACCGACGCCGAAGGCGCCATAGAGGCATTGCGGAATTATAAAGTGTCGGATGACCGGTATTACGGGCTAGATTGGACGCAACAATAGAAGACACTGCGCATGTATACATAGAAGACATATGTAGCAGTAAAAATTGCGGGCAATTCCCGGGTCACATGTCACCCATTCGATGTCAGTAGAGGTATGGCTTATCGCTTGGTTGTCAGAGGCGGAATAACGATGCCGAAGAGAGAATGGCGAGCTACGAATTTCTGGCCCGATACACTGACCATTGTACCCATTTACTAAGGTAATTTGCCTTGCTATACCTATACGTGTGGTTAGTTAACCTAGTTACCCACTCATCTAACATGAGGAGGGATGAGGCAATGGAATTGAAGGTCGTTGCTATCACAGAGTTCGATTTGCGTATATCTTGTACTCAAGATACTAAGGTTACCTAGATGTAAGCAGCATCGCAGTGCTTATAGGTAATTATCATCTGTCATTGGCACATCCAACCAGTCGATTCTGCGTCCTCATTACAAGATGTGACGATCGTGCCAAAAGGTGTGATGGTCGCGTGCAGTAAATGAGAGAGCTGTGATACGGACGACTAATAAAAACGTAGTCGGAGCGTGGCAAGAACGCGTGGATGTGCAAAATGACGATGCCATTCACGTGCGTGCCGGTTCTGGAGGGTGTTTCACGGCGCACGTGCGAGGTGAATTCTGTTAGGCACTTTCAGGGGACAATTAAGGCCTGCCCTCACGGTCCTCTACAGGGTACAATTAGCTTTAATGGCAGCAAAACTATGCTGTGTAAGGTAACTTTATTAAGTTTATTTACCCACCTCGGTGCTTCGTGCTACCGTTTCTCGCTTCGTGATAGGTCGTATATGGTGTGCCTACAACCGGTAACTAGCGGAGAGGTTGCTATCTAGGTAGTCTGTACCTAGTCTGTGGTCTGTACAATTGCTGAAACCCCCTAAAAATTGAGCAGAAATGAGCGGAAAAAAAGACACTTGCTTCCGATGTAAACCGGTTTGGACCGCGCGGGTACCGAGGGAGTAAATCCTTATCGCAAGTTACTTATTGCCGCCAATTGATCCATGCTCCAGGTGAAGTACATCTGTCAAAGCGCACTTAAATGTCTACCTTCAAGGTACGATAATCAGCGACATCTATTTCGTACAAAACGGTTCACCCGCTCACGGACTCACGACGGTTCAACCCTAGATACCATATTATTTTGAGGGGACATGGTGATGTATAACATCGACAATCACAAGACACCTGCGACACTTGAGAACTCAGGAGTTGGTCCTCGCATCTCACCAACAAGCCGTGTGGCAATGGGCCGGCCGCGCATCCTGTTCATCGACGCCTATGACTCCTTCAGCAATAATATCGTATCACTGCTGACTACGGTCCTGGAGGCGGATGTCGATATCTTGCCAATTGACCCGGAGCATCTCAATCCCAATGCGCCCGGATTCAAGGATGCGCTGAGAAAGCAGGTAAAGCCGTATCATGCCGTCGTCTGCGGTCCGGGGCCCGGCGCCCCGAATGTAGACAAGGACGTCGGCATCATGAAGCACATCTGGGATCTGGACGACCAAGACCTGGTACCCGTGCTTGGAATATGCCTGGGCTTTCAAAGCCTGCTAGTCAGCTGTGGTGCTCTCGTCAAGAGACTGCGGACAGGTTTACACGGCATGATTCGAGAAATTGACCATCGAAGCACACCACATGACGGGAATATTTTCGCTGCCGTGCCAACGTTCAAGGCGACATTATATCACAGTCTGCATGCAGATATCGGCCAGGAATCTATCCCACCGGGCCAATGGCCGAATGCAAAATGGCATACCCCGCCCCTATTGCCAGACGTCGTGCCACTAGCCTGGACATACGAGGATAGGGGGGATGCGATTGAGCGCATATTGATGGGCGTCAGGCATCGGACCAAGCCATTCTGGGGCCTACAGTACCATCCAGAGTCGATTTGTACAGAAACGATTGGCCATCAGGTCATCAAAAACTGGTTTCAAGAAGCGATGGCATGGAGCGACGCCAACAGCCGAAACATTGAGTCTGTATCCCCTCAGGCTAAAATCCCCGAGGGGCTGGAGGCGCCCGTGATGCAGAGCACGAGGACAACTGTTAAGTCGTGCTCGGACCTGGGGCATAACAGTTACCTAAGTCCATTCGGGTCGGATGCGAGATACTTTTCCCGGTCTCTGACCATCCCTCTACATATTGAAGTCCCGGATGTGGTTGAGATACTGCAAGATGGGAGGGGGGAGTTTATCGTACTCGACTCGGCAAGCGCGAAGATAAGGAGGACTGGCTTAGATGTGCGCGGTCGATATAGTATCGTCGCTCTCGATGTAGACGACGCCCTGAAACTAAAATACAGAACCGGAGAAAGCCACATCATCGGAAGTGGTCCCCGCGCTCCTTCACTAGGCCAAGAGGTGGAGGAGAAGATCGAGCTCACGCCAGGTCAGACAATATGGGATTTTCTCGCCGAATTTTGGAGAAAACGCCAAATATCCCGTCACGAGACGCTCGAGACGCCCGAGACGCCAGACCCCTTCATTGGTGGATTCATGGGCTACACGACATATGAGCTTGGACTCGAGGGCATCGACGTCGAGGTGCAAGATGAAAGACCCCACAGCCGCCCAGATCTCTGCTTTGCCTGGGTCACTAGAAGCATCGTGCTGGACCACCTCGAAGGCATTCTACGCATCCAAACCCTCTCGTCTTCCGAAACGGAAGGTCATGATTGGATGGAATCTATCGCGAACAAGCTCATGCGCTCCTCGATCTGGTCCAACGCAATTCCCGCAAACTTTGGCAAAGTTGACCTCAATACCCAGCTCACGCCGCCCCAAACACCCACATTGACGCATACCAGGACGAGGATATCCGTGCCCGATGCTTCAGAATACGAGTCCAAAGTCCGTCAATGTCAAGACTGGATCGCAGCCGGGGATTCATATGAGCTCTGTCTCACAGACCAGACACTCATCACGCAGCCACGGAGTCGCTTCGAAGGAACGCTGGAACCGAGCGAGAAACACACGACTCCATCCTCATGGCAGCTCTACCGATCATTGCGCACACGTCAGCCTGCGCCTTTCGGCTCATACCTTAGACTGGGCGGCGCGACGCTCGTGAGCAGCTCACCCGAGCGCTTTCTAACCTTTAATGGCAAGGGGCTTTGCTCCATGCGTCCGATGAAAGGCACGGTGCGGAAATCGCCAACGGTAGCTACGCTCGCGGCCGCGGAGGAGATCCTACACGTACCTAAAGAAGAGGCCGAAAACCTGATGATTGTCGATCTCGTGAGACATGACCTACACAGCGTGTGCGGGCCCGGCAACGTCCAGGTACCGCATCTGCTCAAGGTCGAGGAGTATGCCAGTGTCTTCCAGATGATCAGTATAGTCGAGGGGCAGCTGCCCCGGCGTGGACCCGAGGAGCCCCAGCTCACGGGGCTCGACGTCCTTGCGGCGAGTCTTCCGCCTGGAAGCATGACTGGCGCCCCTAAGAAGCGGAGCTGTGAGATCCTTCAGGGGCTCGAGGGTCCGCGGGGGCGCGAGCGCAGTTTATATTCTGGTGTTGTGGGATACATGGATGCGGCCGGCCGCGGAGATTGGAGCGTGACGATCCGGAGCCTATTCCGGTGGGACGACGAGACTTTCGCCTTGTCCTCTGCCTATGATGATGTCGCAGCCGGCCTCGGCGAGATGGAGACATGGCATATTGGAGCTGGAGGCGCTGTCACGGCGCTGAGCACACCTGAAGGCGAGACGGATGAGATGCTTACGAAGTTGAAAGGGCCGCTGGGTGTGTTCGAGGAGGCGTAAGGGTTGATTTTGAGTGAGTGAGTGAAAGACCGTGGTTATTTAAATCATTGTCGGCGTATATTGTTGTGTTGTTATATAGGTAGTAGATACAGGATCGAAAAGACGGGTTGGCATATCGGTTCAACGTACATACCGTGGTTCAGGGGTGAGCGGCCTGGCCTTGGGAGGCACTGGAGTTCAACATTAGACGGGAATCATTTCAACAAACAAAGGCGGTGGGATTCTGGTGGTTGGCTATGTATGATATCGCGGTGGTGTTTTTGTTTAGGGGAAACGAAATGCAAACTCTCTTGGTTATCGCTTGATACCTATCCGACTTGAACCTCTGTACGTTGATAAAGATCTGAAGATATTCTTCTTCTTCTTCAACTCGTGTTCTCGGTGTTGTTGTATCCTGATTTTCATGCATCTGATCTCCTCTTATACAAATCCTCCTGTCATTCCTGGCTTCCATACCCGAGCTTCAATGGTGGCAATCCCTCACACCAACTTCTGCATTCCTTTCTTTCAACAATTACATCAGCGACATCGTCAGGTCAGTTCAACGAATACTGTCGAAGTGCCACCAAAGATGGTAAGTGTCTCGAAGGCAACAACTTTTTGAAGCCAAAAAAAGGGCCACAAGAGTCCGAAGGATCAATGGCTCCGTGCCGTTTGCCGGATCTTATCCGATCCCAGTAGTTTACCTACACTAGCATCAGAACAAGCTCACGGCACTTACACTACTACCTACTACCTATGTAGACGTTAATATACTACTACTACCTATGTATACTTGTCTAGGCACCACAATGGATCGTGTGGGGATAACCGGGATAACCGGGAGGACCTGGGGAAATGGTTATCCTAGGCGAGGTAGCTCTGAACCGGCGAAATGTCAAACCTCTTGGCGACAAATCGGCATGAGAGGTTCTCAACTTTTGGCATCGTGATCGCGATTACACCGGCCCATGGATTGAAATTGGAAAGACGCGACTTATCTTGACAAGCTGGGTGCAACTTACCCTGTCTATAAGAGATATATATACTCCGAGCCTCTTCTACTTAGGGCTACTCACTCAGTACCCCTCTACCAAAGCGAAACCGCCCCCAAATGGATCCGAGGCGCCATCGTCACCACCTACCAACTGACCACAACCATCGGCCTGCTCCTCGCAAGCGTCCTCAACAACGCGGCCAAAGCCCGCAACGACACCGGCTCCTACCGGATCCCTATCGCCGCACAACTCGCCTGGGCGTTGATTGTTGTCATAGGTATATGCTACCTCCCCGAAACCCCCCCGCTACCTGATTAAAAAAAGGAGATTACGAAAATGCCGCCCGAGCACTTGGTCGTCTGCGTAGCCTCTCGCCGGACAACGACGCCGTCATTGCAGAGCTAGCTGAGATCCGCGCGAATCATGAGCATGAGCAGAGCGCTGGACAATCAAGCACTTACGCGGATTGTTTCCAGGGGGATATGCTCAAGCGACAACTCACGGGGATGGCATTGAAAGGCACTCCAGCAATTAACGGGGATAAACTTCATCTTCTACTACGGCACGCAGTATTTCGAGAACTCGGGGGTCGATAACCCCTTTAATACGATCCAGGTAGTCACTTCTGCTAGCAATGTCGTAGGGACATTCATTACCTGGTTTGCTCGCCGTTGATCGATTCGGACGCCGGCCTTTACTTCTTTCCGGCGCTGTAGGGATGTTTATCGCGCAGCTTGTCGTGGCTCTCACGGGTACCTTGACGACAAGCCAGGACACCGACGGGACTGTCGTCGTTCATAGCGTCCCGGCGCAGAGGGCCGGAGTGGCGTTTATATCGCCCTTTTTCATCTTTTTCTTCGCGGCTACTTGGGGGGTCCCGTCGGTTGGGTGGTCACGGGCGAGATCTTCCCGCTTCGGATCCGTGCGAAGGGACTCGGTCTTTCGTCTGCTGCTAATGTAGGTAAACATGTCCCTCTATCTCTGCATTTCCCTCATGTTCTGCATAGCTTACCTGGTACCCTGAATCTTTTTTTTTTTTTTTTTTTTTTTTTTTTCATTCCATTCGGTCCTACCTATTTCAGAAAAGGCTAATTGAAAAAAAAAAACAGTGGCTTCTAAACTTCATAATCGCATTAGTCACCGCCTATCTAGTCGACTTCGGCCCAGGCGACGCCGACCTGCGGCCAAGAGTCTTCTTCATCTGGGCGGGTGCGTGTCTCGTCGGTATCGCGTTCGTGTACTTCTACATCTACGGGACGAAAGGGTTGTCGCTAGAAGAGATCGACGAGATGTACACGGCGTGCAGGAGTGCTCGAGATAGCTCGAGCTGGAAGCCTGTCGTCCGGAGCTCGGATGGGGATGTGAGTGAGAAGTTGCACGGTGGTGGTAGCCAGCCTGGAACAGGAGGAACTGGTTCGGGGGGAGGCGGCTTTCGAAGGGATATGAAAGAGTATTTTAACGATGAGAAGAATATGATATTGAATGTTAATCTTCAGTCAGCTGAACTGTCAAGCTTAACTTGAAGACTGCCTGCCTAAAACATTATCATAAGGCATGACAAGCTGTGTCTAGTCGGGTCAACCGTAGTTCACGCGCGCGTAGAATGATAGAATGAATGAGGTTCAACTCTATTTTTAATTCAGCGCTCATCTCATCATGAAGGTTTTAGTACAAGTATTTACATCGTTATTCCATAAACCAGGTCTCTCTAGTAGCTCAGGTCTATAGCTCATCTTTAGCACGGCTGCTGCTGCTACCCTCACTGAGTTCGTCCATGGCCATCATCTTCACCACGAGACTCGTCCAGCCGGTGAAGTGCTGCGTTCGTTGGCCGACGCCGGTCTCTGGGTTGTACTGCTCCCATGCGAATCCTGTCTCCTTCCAGCTCTTGTACACGGTATCCACGAGGTTCTTGCGAAGACGATTGTAGAGATCTCTGGCCTTTGCTGCGTGTGGGCCAGGTTGGAGGGCGTAGCTCTACAAATAATTATATTAGCAAAGGGACAGACGAAAGGAAAAGGGAGGGTGTGTGTGGGCTTACTCGAAGTTGGACAACAGCAAGGTAGTTCATGTTAATCCAGACGGGACTGCGCCAATAGTTCTCGGCCGTTCCGTAAAATTTCGACTGCTTACTTAGACTTCGAATTCCGTGCGGGCTGAAAAGCTCGTTTTCGTCGCCCAAGAGGTCGAGAACCTTGCCGAGTCTGGTATCATCGGGGGACAGAAGACCTAGCAAGAAGGGGAACAAGGTGATGTAGCCTTTGTGACAAACTAGAGCATGCTCCTCAAATTCGTCGATAGTGGCATCGCAGAAGCAGCCCTCTTCCTGAGACCAGTGTAGGTCAACCAGGTTGTGCGTGATCCCGTCCAGGGCCTTGTTGTATTCCGCTGCATCATCCGGAACCCCAACCACATCCGCAATCTTGGCCAATGTCCTGCTCATCATACCCATCCAGGATAGGAGATCAACGTGGAGCTCGCCAGGGTGAGGTGGTTGGGGACGAGGGTAGTCGTCCAGGCCACTTGTCAAGCAGTGCTGAACGGAACGACCACGCCATCGATAGGCCTCTTTCTTAGAGTAGGCCTCACGATCATATCCTTTGATGTCGCCAAACTGTGTCTTCTTGAACCATAAGTACTGGCGGCGCAAAAGAGGATACAAGTCCCGGAGATACTCGAAGCCCAATTCAGGATTGTCGATGTGAGCAGAATGCTGGGCAGATCGCTCCTTGTCTGTACCTGATTTCTGGAGTTTTTCCAAGAAAACTTCAAGGACTAGATACAACGTAGGCGGGTTGGCGTAGTGAGGGTATTGGGTCTGGAATTCGGCGGGTACTTTGCTTCGGGCCTCATCGCCGAGTATTTGTTCTCTTGCAATCCAGCCGTTTTCGTCCATCAGACTGTACCAGCTTTTGACGATATCGAGCGCGAGATCCGTGTCCCAGTCGATGATGGGAAGGAGGTGGAATCCTTCGTCCCACAAGAAACCACGAGGGAAAAAGGGCCTGGACGGGATGCTCGAGAACAGTTCGTAGGGGCCCTCAGGTTGTTCGAGTCTACGGGCCCGCGCTTCTGCTGTTCCTTCCCAGAATCCCTCATTTTCCTCCTCATACTCCGGAGCGTCAGATCGGTCGACCACGTGTTGTCCATAGAAGTAACCAATACCACCTGCGAGGTTCGAAAGCATACTCTTTCCGAATTTCTCGTACTCTGCTGTGTTGAACGGCGCCTTGGGAGCAAATATTCTCTTGTATTGGTCGTTAAAGGACTCCCTGGTCAGTTTGATCTCTCGTGACAGATCCTCACTGGTGACGTCCTTGCCGGCAGATTTGCTTGAAAACAAGACGTCGAACTCGAAGGGGCCTTGGAATACCTTCTGGACAATCTGGATATTTCCAGACTTGGGAGTGTTTGGCAGCTGGTAAACTTGGTATGGGGGTGGTGCATGCTCTGGGCCGTACTCCTTAACAATCAGGTCAACGCTAGCCTGAAGCGCTTGGAAAAGGAGCTTCTTGGCCTGCCATAGCAAATTCTGGGATACGGTATCCGAGTGAACAACTGTTTTCTCCAAGTCTCGCTTGTCGGACACGGCATGATCGCTCGTAGGATGGTCTCCCTTTCCTTTTGTGATCACAAATTGATAGTCGCCTAGGTGCAAGGAAGTTCCTGTGAAGGTCACATCGCCATCGAAGCCGGTCGGGGTGCCCTCGTCGGCGACATCAATGGTCTCGAGTTGACCTTCGGAAGTAATGTAGAAAAAGACACTAGTCTTAAGGTCTTCTGGTGCATCGGCCCGAGGTTCGCCCTTGATCCTTGCCGCCCAGCTTCCTCCGTTCGCGCCGCCGGGAACCTTGACGAACGTGGTGGTAATATCGATCTGGTTTTTGGAATCGTGAATGGTCTGGATACCGCCCTTTCGAGTGTCGTATTCTTCCCAGCCGTAGCCAGCCATGCCCTCGTTTTGCTCGCAGGTGTAGCGGAGGTCTAGGCCAACAGTTAGCAGGGCGGACGACCTGCGTCGAAGTTTAGAGCTTAAAAGCAAGCGGGAATAAACATACTGTTCTGCACGCCGACATAATTATCGACATTGACCCACGACAAAGCCGTCGCTACGCCACTTGGGACCCTTGGGCGAACACCGAAGTAAAGGTTAGGACGATAGGGACCCCAGAATAAACTTTGGTTGTTCAAGCTGCCGACTTCACTGTGAACGGTTCCTTCATCTTGCGCCGTGGTTGCAGCGGCAAGGAAGGAGAGAGACAGCCCAGCTGTCAGTTTCTTTAGGAACCCCATCGCAACATTGGGTTGCAATTGCAGTAGATTTCCCCAATGTTTGGAATTTGGAGATGGGGGTTAGGAATAATTGGGTGAAGATAGCTAGGTAGGTATGGCTGCGACGAGCTGTCTGGAGATAGCAGCGGGTACAGTCCGTAGCAGTGTCGTAGCGGCGAGATCCTGGCGTACCGGTACCTAGTTTACACGCTACACCACAGTGATGTAAGGTACCTACTCTTATCTAGCTAGGTACCTACAGACTACCGCTAACATTATTTATCGATTAGGCGGCACCAACGTGTTATCAATGAAATGTGGATGCAAAGCACAAGCGCGCGTGGGTGCGGGCTAGTTATCTACCTACACTAGGTAGATAGTCCGTACCTAGATAGTCCCGCATAGGTGGGGTGAATAGCCGCAGAGGTGCCACTCCAATTACGTAATTTGTACGTCGTACCTAAGTAGGTAGGTAGTCACATAAATACAGTGTGAT
This sequence comes from Xylariaceae sp. X187, assembly GCA_028637585.1. Classification (NCBI taxonomy): domain Eukaryota; kingdom Fungi; phylum Ascomycota; class Sordariomycetes; order Xylariales; family Xylariaceae; species Xylariaceae sp. X187. Next base: position 825,314 of record JAJIZN010000002.1, on the reverse strand, counting down.
AAGGTGCGGCCAATACGGTAGACTAGGTGCCTGTTTGATGCTAAGCAGATGCCAAAGCATCCCTGCTAGAAGTTACTTATCTAAGTAGGGCCGCCCGTTTCGACTTCGCGTCCTTTCAATACGTGACGAATTATATATCTACCAATACAGTCTGCGCCCTACCTACGGTCCCTACCATACGTCGAGACCTATCTTGCATACCTACATCGAACGCATTACCCTGTCTGGCTCAGCACTCTTACTTACCTTTAAAGACATTCTTCGCCATGGCGGACCATCCTCGCCGCGCTCGGAATCGACCAGATGGCAGGACAACCTGGGACGAATCCGACCGCCGCAACCGCCACGGCGGAAACGCACGAGACAGGAGAGATGACCGCGATCGATACCGGGATGAGCGTCCTCGTAGCCGCGATCGTAGACAACGGTCCAGATCACGCTCCCCTATAAATGAGCCACGTGAGCGCCATCGCTCTCGGTCCCGGTCCCGCGATCGCAGAGATAGAGCCAGGCGGCGAGGCCAAGATAATACCCGCGGTAACGCAGATGGGCGCCATTTCGAAAGGGAAAGGGAACCGGATAGAGATAAAGATAGGGAAAGAGACAGAGTTAGAGACGGGCGCTACCGTGATGATGCTCGCGAGGAAAACGTAATTCCAAAAGGTACGATGACGCGTCATCCACGCAACCAGGTTCCCCCTGTCAAACCATCTTAACTTACTCTTTTTTGAAGTTCAAGCTCGGCGCGGCGATCTGCGGCGCTCGGCTTCACCACCACGAAGCCCTATGAAAAATCTAGGGCGTGCGAAGCATGATGAGCATTCCCCCCTCCCGACACGATCGAAGAATATAGACAAAAGCTTGGGTCGCTCATCAGCCAGAGCTGATCTCGATAACGACAATTTAAGCCGAAGGAGCAACTTAAGTGCGAACCGCAGTGCGCGGGATAGTTCCGAAGATGACGATAAACGGGGGAAAAAGCCCAATGGTGAAAGGGATGCAAGTGTGGACGCCATGGATGAAGACGACGATCCCGTGGCTGAAGATGATGAGATGAGTGCCATGCAAGCAATGATGGGTTTCGGCGGGTTTGCTTCTACGAAAGGCCAGAAGGTTCCCGGTAACAATTCCGGAGGCGTATACAAGGCGAAGAAAACGGAATACCGGCAGTATATGAACCGTGTTGGAGGATTCAACAGGCCTCTCAGTCCAGGTCGTTAAGATTCCGACCTTCAAGGATTATGTTCGAAATAATTCTGCAGCTTGTTGCTTTACAGAGCATGAACAAACTCTCTGGGCCCATGTCAGGTTTTTTAAGTACATCGATACCCTGTCCATTTATTTCTATTGTGTTTGCTTACAATTTTCTGTTGATTCTCATAAGCAAGTCGAGAATAAACGAGCATAGACATGCACAGAGAGAGTATCGGGGTCAGAACAGATTAGTTGCTCGTGAAGTGCATTCGATTTCTCGCCGAAGCCCCCTAGCCGTCTTGCTTCGTCTTCCATCGAGCGGTTTATATTTATGCAACGGCTATGTGAACCTTGATCATCACCCATATAAGAAAAGGGTTTCCCTTGGATATGTCCGGAGATTCTATATTGCCCGAACCCCGACCTTTTGTTTATTTCAAGTCCGAAGTGCGTATTAGACTCTCACTTAACCAAGGGATTGCAAAGCTTGAAGGGATTAAGCTGGACTCATACATGAGTGCTATCTATATGCCCGATCCCTCCTTATCCACCATGGTCTCTCTATATATCATTCCCGGTTCACTTTTCCTCATCTCTTCCCCCCTCTTTCCATCTTTTTCCATCTTTTCCCATCTTTTCCAATCGCCGTTCTATCGTTAGACATCCAAAACAGCCACTATCAACCCGCTTCCTCGGAACATAGCGACGATATCTTCATCACTGTCAGTCGAAATGCTTCGATCAGTGGTTCGCAGTGCGTTCTCGGCAGGCACTCGCCCATGCCTAAATGATACTCGTTCAACCTCTCTCACAGCAACGGTAAGTAAAACCCTCTTAATTCATCATTAATTCATACGACAGATGTTCTAAAGAAAAAGATCATGATGCAGGACCAAAAGCCAACAGCACCATCGGCTGGATTCCAGAAACAAACTGGATGCCAAGTTATTCTTGCACGCCTGGAACTGGCCCGCCAGGTCGCTGCAGCCAACTTTCATCCGCCCATGCTCAATCAACAAGGTTCCACCGCAAGACACAATGAGCCGGGTGCCGGCAGTTACCCTTGGCGCCTGTCCGCTACTCGCCACTATAGTCATCGCCGCCGCCGTCTTTACAACCAAGACATCCGCGGCGACGGACCCCTATTTAAAAACGTGGAGAAACCCAAGCCCCAGACACCGCCGGAAGGGTCATACGAAGGTGAAGACGCAGAGGAAGTCGATCCAGCGACAGATAAATGGCCCATGCATAAACTTCTCGATTCGGAATTCTACGAGCGCGAATATGAAAAGGAAAGACAGGCAAAAGAAGCTGCTGAAGCTGCTGAAGCTGCTGCTGCCACCAAAGCTGAAGCCGAAGCCAAAGCCGAAGGCCAAAAGAAAGACGGTGAATCACCACCGACACGTCAGTTCGAAACTCAGAGGACCATTAACGAGTGAATCGACATCCAAAAAAAAAAGCAGCCGCATTGAAGCTAGCAGAAGGAGCGCAACTCGAATCAAAATCGAAACCAGAAAGGGAGGAGGAGGAGAAGGAGGAGGAGAAGGAGGAGGAGAAGGAGGAGGAGAAGGAAGAGGAGAAGGAAGAGGAGAAGGAGCCTAAGGAAAGAAAGCGGTCAGGCGCAGAGATGAAAAATACGACGCAGACAACTGGTGAACGTCGCCGCATCGATGGAAAAGAACTCCTTTTCTACTTTTGGTTGTCTGCCCTTATGTTGGTCACTCTGTTGTTGCTTGATTCTTCGGCTGTTGAGCAGATAGGTGCTTGGTATTTTTGGCCGTGAGTTCTGGTCTTTTTTTTGGGGGGGGGTTGAGCTTTCGGGGGAATGCCATGGCTCCCTTTGCTTGACACTTTTATCCGAAGGGGATTTCATTCAGTACTTGCTGGGAAGCTTTCGTGGAGAATTTATTTCTACATGGCCTGTCTGAAGGGAGGTTGTATAGTACATCACGGAAGATGGATCTGATCAACGATGGGCACAAACCGCTTTTGTCTCTCGGCCCTGGAAGCTGTATACAAAGGCACCCCGGCTGCTTCTGTATGTCCCCGAATGTCACCAATGAAACGTCAAATCCGTGATATAAGTGTCATGAATAATGTGTGATGGGTGTGATGTGTTCTCAATCTTCTAGCTTCGCCCTTCCACCTAGCCGGGTGAGCAAGCCCGGATTAGCCTTCCACAAAGCCAACAACACCTCAGTCCTTAACATCATTAATGATATCAAACACTCGGTGTCCCACGGCAGAGTAATTAGCAACGTAATGGTCGCCGAAGGGTTGCATAAAAGTACCTAATACTCAAAGTTCAACACTCGAATTCAAATCACGGTACACTCCTCCAACAACAAGGAACCAAGGGGGGCAAAAAAAAAGGGGGGGGGGGGGGGAAAGGCAGAACTAACCCCAAGTAGACGAAGGCTTAGAAGCACAAAGCCATATAAACGTCTCATTAACACCCTGTCGAAGCTCCGTACGCGGGAACGCCTGACCGACCGCATCATACTCAGGCAACGAGATGCCCGTGTTGGACACACCCTCCAGATCCACGCTGATCCCCGTGCCCGTGACCATTACCGTGTCCTGCTTGTACTTGTAGATACTCTCTTGCGCATGCAGCGCGATGGAGTCCCAGACGAGCTGTAGACGGTTGTCGTCCCAGGCTGACGGGTCGTGAGTATGCTGCCAGATGAAGTCGCGCGCGGCGATGGCGCCGTCGACTTCGAAGCGGCGGTCCGGGCTCACGACTGGTGAGTTGGGCGTCTGGTCCCAGCCGAGGTCGTGTAGGATTGCGGCTAGGGCGTGCGCTTCTGCGTCTACGGTCTTGCGGAGGGTGGCGTTGTTGGCGTAGATTAGGGTTCCGTAGACTGTGGATGGTTTAGATTTCATCATTGACTTTGGGGGAGGGGTATTTTTTTTTAGATAGATGAGAAATGGCAAAAGGATGGGGGATAGGGGTTGAGGCTACTTACGCCACCCGCGCATTACATGATTCCAGACGATATCATTGCTGTGACCGCGTGCAAAAGTTAGAGCTTGACGAACGAGTTCAGTGTCGACTACCGTTACGTTCGCAATGGTGGTGGTCGGGTACGCCGTGATATTCTGGGGGGCACGGGGGATAGACAGCTGCGTCGAGAGCGAGGCCTGGAGGCCTAGGAGTGCCGACTGCAGGAGAAAAGTACCCTTCATTATTTTTTTTAGATGTCTGAGAATTGTTTGATGGCGATGACTCTGTTGCCGTCGAGGGTTGTTTGTGATGCTCAAGTAGATAACCGTAGTCATGGCCGCCTCCTCGTCAACTTTATATATCGTGAGGACGCTTAATTGTCCCGCTGAGAGACGAGCGAATGATTACCAATGGCCGATCATCCATCATCCACACATGAAGCAGATTTTCATGGTACTCAAACGCCGAATGCGAGTGCTGGTGCGGATTTTCATTCGCCATGCAGATCGGATATCGTGCATCATGTCGTCAACGGGAAAGTGTTTTCTCGCGGTGATGAGAGCAAAGTATCCGCTACATCCGCAATGCCCGGTCAACCGCGGTCAACCGCGATCTTACTACGAATCTCCAAGCCTTTGGCAGAAGTAGATGTACGAATGGTATCAAGATAAAGCGCCATCGTAATGAGGATTTCATACATGTTGATACCGCACGCACTCGGAGATTGAGTGATCGCAAGGTCGACCCGACCGCCTCGAACTGAGATCGTCCCTGTTCGGCGTCTGGGCTTAGCTGACAAATGTACAGCATACCAGACAAAGGTTTGTAATCGTGCTCAATGAGAAGGATTGAGTCAATTAGCAGCGCCGATGAGTCTAGGAGGTTGTGTGAGGTTATCGCCGAGGCATATCGGAGCTTGTTCGCGCACTCGTGTCCGGGTCGAGGTAGTCGTTGTCTAGGTAGGGACATTTCATCTCACCATAAGCCGGCTCTCTGTGGATAATCCCGTCAAGGCTCATAGCTTTGATTGATGTGTGAAAGATATACCGAGAGTGAGAAACTATGATCAAGATTTGATGCTGGAGACAATTGATGTGAGGCGTGAACATGAAAAAGTGATGGTGGTGCATTTGCACGAGATGCTGGTTGGCCTACCATAAAGCTCGGCCACTCAGAGCCATATACTGGTAAATGCTTACTCACTCGCCCCTAATTATACGCTAAGATCAGCTCGGTGGCCGGTATCTATGGCTGGCCGATTCATATATATAATCTCTTCTCTCTTCAAACTTCCACCAGCCAAACGTAGAATTTTGCTCATCGTTTCTTCCAAAGACAACCAAAAAATATATCTATTGAATCAACGGATTACATCACTGTATCTTCACTTATACAATTCCAGCTCCCCAATCGACTCTCGTACCGGCAACTCAAGTGTGTCTTTGAGTCTTCCCAAGGAAGCCACTATAAAAGTGCGCGAATGCGGGGAACATCATTGAAAGACTCGAAAGTGTAAGCCGATTGATGAAGCCAAACTCATGAGCTCGCGCAATTATAGCCCATCAAATCGGAGACCAACAAGGTGTCCTCATTTGTGCTCACCCGTCGACATTATTTCAAGGGAGTATCCTAAACCCATCAGACAATAAGCCAAACCATCAAGATGGCCCCCTCAACAACCCAGTCGCATGCCCGTTCGCACGCGCTGCTACTCCTCCAAAAACTACTCAACCTTCGGGACAGCGCCAGTCCCTTGACGCTAGTCCTCGATACACTTGAGCAGAGCGGCCGACCTATCCTCCGGGAGTTCATGACTAGAGCCCGGGTGAGTACCATACCCTTTCTTGTCACAAATGCCCTTCATTGCTGACACATGATCACAGATATCAAAAAGCAAGCTCATCTACATATCCTTCGCCACGCCCAGACGACCTGCCGGCGTAGACGCATTCGTCCGGGCACGGGGTAAGAACGCCGAGTCCCTGCGCTCGGAGATCGCCTCTCATTATCCATCCGGACATACTCACAGTGAGGCCCCCCCTTCATCCCCTTCATGTCCATCCCCGAACATCCAAAACATCACACCAACTAACACAAAATCCTCCCCCCTCCCAGAAACACTCGTAATAATAGACGAGCTAAACCCCCTATCAACCACCCTCCCTGAAGACCTAGCCCTCTTCCTCTCCAGCCTAATCCCCACCTCTTCCCTCTCCCTAGTAGCCCTCTACCACACCGACGTACCCCTCCCTCTTCCACTTACCACAAACTCATACACTCCTCACCCCTTAACCGTCCTCTTACACCTCGCTACCGCCGTCCTCCGCGTTTCCAACCTCCAACACGCCATCGAGCGCCGTCGCGCCCAGAACCGCAGTCTACGCGAACCCGAGTTCGGACTCGATGAAGGGCGTGAGGGTGTCCTCATAGGTCTAAGCGGTAACGACGGAGGCGTTGGATCGAAGGGTTTAGTCCTCGAGATGGAACTCCGCAGACGTAGTGGACGGTCTGTAGCCGAGTCCTTTGTTGTCGTTCCCAGCACCGCCCCGACCCCAGACCAGACGAAATCAAAGCAGGAATACCAGCTGTCGAAGATCTGCCTCCTATCCGAACACCCAGACTTCGCTACCCCGGACTTAGACGCGGAAGCCGGCAGGGAAGGAGGCGAAGACGGACCCGCTTCAACGTTCGACTTATCCCTGACGGAAAAGCAGCGGCGTGACCGCGCGGGTATAGTGTTGCCTTACTTCGATGCCCAGACGGACGTTGGTGCCGGCGAGGGTGGCCGGATTCTGTATGACCTGGGCCGGGAGGATGATTTTGACGAGGAAGAGGATGAGATATGATGGCTTCTTTAGCTGATATTGTTTATATGCATCTTTACTCGGGCTCTCAGTATCAATGGACTTCATGCCTTGCCTCATATCGGTTTTCGTGATGTCTATGCTATGTTAGTAGAATAAGGGGTAATATGCAGTGATTACTATTCCCAACATTCACCACCCCCCCCTCTCTATTTCAACATAAACCTATTTGCATCACCAACACAAAGTAACTGGTATTATGCCTCTTATTTTTCATTCATCTAATAGGTATGAGCAAAAGGACCTATATCGACTCCCTAACCGTCCCCATCTGAATGATCTACGGACGCGGACCGGACCAGACCAGAAAAAAGGGAAAATGAATAGAGAAGCAAAACAGTCTTTCTTTATTGTAAGAGTTTCCTCACTTTCGCAAAAAAAACACGTTTCTTAATTATTCGTCATCCACCTGCATGCTATCACCACCAGCCTCAGCATCATCCCCTATATTATCGATAAACTCCTTGACCTCGGCACCGTCATGCACCTTAAACGCCTCCAGGGGTCGCTTGCCGGCTTCCTTGGGGCCCACGACGCCGACGGTCGTATTCTCCGTCGTTAGCTCGCGGTCCTGCACCAGCGTCTCCTTGAGGGCCCGCAGGCCGTGGCGGATTAGTTCCTCACGGCCGCAGTCGGCGAACTTGTCGAGGTTCTTCTCGAGGTAAGTACGGGCCATCTGGGAGCGGGCGCCGATAGCGCATGCCATCATCTCCTGTGTCAAGCCTGAGGGCTGGAACTCGAAGAGGTGCGGGCCTTTGTCGTCGACGCCGGCTACTAGCAGCCCGACGCCATACGGCCGCTTGCCGTACAGCTGTGTGTGGAGCTGGGCTTTATCGCCGATGAGCGAGACGAGAGTTTCAACGGGGATCGCGCGGTCGTATGTGAGTCGTTGCGAGAGACATTGTTGCTTCATGAAGTTGGAGAGGACACGGGCGTCCGAGGTCAGGCCGGCGATAGCGAGACCTACGTGTTCGTCGATGGCGAACAGCTTCTTCTGGTAGGAGGATAATTCTTCGGCATTTCTCTAGAGTGGTGGGAAATAATACGAGAATGTGTTAGTCTGGAAGGGAATCCGGTGAACAAGGTCGTGTCGTATTGTAAGGTCGTCTCCGGCGGGTTTGAACGGCGGAATTGAATGCCCATACCTTGATCGCGACTAGAACGGCATGCGTCTTGCTCACTAACCCAACGACTACTGAGCCTTGTTTCACGGCCTCGGCGGCATATTCAACCTGGAATATTCTTCCTTGCGGAGAGCTGGGAGGCGGGTCATCAGCAAGGGCGTGGTGCAGTTAATGGGGTTAGCGTATAGTGAAGCTTACAATGTGACGGAATCGTTATCGTAATTGTTTCTAAACATCGTGTCCGAGAGGCGGGGGGGGAGAGTATTGGCTTTTAGAGACGCGGAGAGTTATCAGAAGGACAAGTACAAGGCTGTATGGGAGTTATGCGTGAAGATGAGACGTTGCTATGAAGTTATTGGCGGTTTGGTTCAGTGAGGTTTACAAGCTTGATGATGGAGGGACGGGCTGGCTCTGGCGGAGGAACAATCGCAAGGCAGCTCCAAGCTTCGTTGCTCTGGCCTTGACCCAACGAGTTTAGCGCCATCATGCAGCCACCCCACAGCGTGCCCCACCAGAGGCCCACAGCACTTTACACCCCCCTGCCCCTGGTCCGGAGCACCAGCCACAGTTACGTTAGATAACTGCCAAACTTGTCGCATGATTTGTGGCTGATGCCAAGTCGTGATCCAAGGCCGGCTTACTGGCAGTTAGGTATTGCATCACGGGCTCGCTGACGACAACATTCTGCAGCGAAGCAATCCCGGGCCAGCTCAACCAAGCTCACCCTACCCAATCCACAACCCCGGATCCCGAATCTCGGCAAACTCGGTCTCAACTCCAGAATATCACTCGGTAACCTCCCGATAGATCCTCCTACGAATTCTACCCAAACCCGTCAATCGCGCTCCCTAGGCAAAGACAGCGACGGCCAAAGGTCCGCGCCGCGCCGCTCAGCCCGTCCAGCCTTACCGACCGCCGCTTGCTCTCTCTACCTCCATAACGAAACCCCGAAAAAATCCGAGAAAAAGGCCGTTGTGTCTTCCCCGCCCACCACGATGCCGAACGCGGGGCTGAAAACCATAATCGCGCTCTCGTTCGTGCTGGCCGTCGGCTTCCTGCTGGTCATCCTGTCATGCGCCCTGTATAAGGAGTATTACCCGCTGCTGGTCGTCGCCACATACGTACTCGCGCCGCTGCCGAACGTTATTTGCAGCCGTTGGGCCAATCCGGACGACTTCGTCGAGAGTCCCGGGAGCGCTGTCCTCGATCTTGGGCGCTTCTGTACTGGTTTCCTGGTTGTTATGGGCATTGGTAGGTGTCCTCTCGTCTAGTATTCTTTGCTGTTTGCTCGCGGGTCTTTGTTGTGGTGGGGGTTTGGGGTGATATTTGGCACACTGCTTGGACGCCCCACGACGATATGGTGAATAGAGTTCTATATGAGGGAGCGACAAACTCGGGATTATAAGCTCGGGGATAATTCCAGGGACTCCAAAATATTCACAACAAAAGCTTTGCTAACACTGTTTTTTCCCTTTTTCCACAGCCCTCCCGATCCTCCTAGCACACTCAAACATAATCGAAGTACCAGCCATGATCATGTGCATAGTCGGCGGTCTACTCATCTACGGCACAATTATCTCCTTCGGCATGTCCTTCCAGGACGACACGGAGTTCTAACTTATTTCATCTCCTCTCTTATCACCACAATTCCCACACCCGCGAATCAAGCCAATCAATCAATCAATCAATCAATCATCATATAATCCAAAACCTTAATCAGAGGAAGCAAAGACAGGCAAGCCAGGGGAAGGGAAGAAAAAGGACAGTGCTTTTAACGAAGTTTTCTTTCTCCAAATTCATTCAGATTCAGATGAGCTATAGAATTTTCGGCAAACAGGTCATGACAAGTCCGTTTCCCCCCTTCTCTCTCTCTGCGTACACGTATCCTGCACGTTCAATTGCTTGCATGCCTCAATGAAGCGAAAATGATTTTTATTTTATATTTCGTAGTCTGAAAAAGCAAAACGCGAAATCCTGGGTTTCTTTTTCCTTTTAGCTCCCTGGCGACTGGCTCTCCACGGGTTAAATGGGTTCTTTCCTCACATGTCTTCGTATTGTTTGATCTGGTGGTGTCTTGACATCCTACGGTAACTTAGCAAAGAACGTGATTCTTAGGGGGGGAAGGGAAATTGGTAACATTAAAGTAGAATTCATCTCGGAATCCTCATGAAAATTCTCTAGAATTGTCCTCCCCTAAACGCCCAATCGCTACCATGCCTTCGTAAGTGCTCATGGGTGTAAGCCCGCATCCCCTATCCAGTGTCCGAGTGACTCTGCCTTGGGGAAACGAGTCCAGGAATAGTTTCCTCCCGACATGTATAACCCCTTATTTCTTTTCTTGAAAATAAACCGGTCCCATCTATAATACAATATTTACGCTCACGTGCATACGTCCATCCGGCGCTCAAGATATTTAAATCTGATAAGAGTCAAGTTCAGGCCATCATCGCTTAGACTGGGCCGTAAACCCATCCCCATGCCTATGCACCACTTTCCGCGGAAGGATCTCAACTTTCCGACTTAGAAGATTCCTGAGCTCAGGGCTAATAGTTCTCTTCGCCGTCTCTGGAGCTTTGCCGTTCTCTACGCGAGGTTTCGGGGATTTGGCACCAGAATCTGCGTCCGTAGATATTTGGCTCGAGTCCGCACGCAGCCGCGGCGCGGGGAAGTTCTGTTTCTTGTCAACTGCCTCGATGAGGCGCTGGAAGCGGCGGAACAGAGTCTCGGCACGGATCAGGGTAGATTCGAGATCAATTGTCTCAGAAAGTTCGTTCACTAGTATCAGATGTCAGCCGGAATACCAAGTGGAATGGAAAGTGGTTAGAACATACTGTACTTCAGCACCTCGTCAAAATGCAACAGATGCGTCATGATAATGTCGCGATGTTTGTCCAGAATGGCGAGCGCGAGGAAGAGGTGAAAACTGCTGCTCAGAAAATCGGTCCAGAGGACTTCCCATAGGTGCAAGACGTCCATCCATTTGAACTCCCGCTTGAACCATACGAGGAGCATGCGGAAGAAAAAGAAGAAGTTGGTGCTCTCAGCCTTTTGAAGATGCGCATACAGCTTTGGATCCATGAACTGTACTAGATGATCGAGCGCAAGCAGTTGGTTCCGCATGCCAGATTGGTCTCGGAGAAAGTTCCTTTCCATGCGGTCCATAAAATGTTGGAAGCCCCAGAAAGCGATAGCATCATCCTGCATGACGGCATATATCGGCGCTAGTAAATCAGACATACCCTGGACATAGCCCAAGTCCTTGTTGTACTCATTATATGTGAGGAGCATGTCTTTCATCTGTTCCAAGTGGACGTTGGTTCCCACCGACGCAAACGGTGAGTTTGGATCTGGATGCGGAATGTCCTCGCCGGCAAAGATGGGAACGGTGCGGTCCGTTCGATGCACGTCTTTTTCTGTTGTCAACGGTCAACATGCTGGGATGCCGCAGTGTGGAATAGATCATTGCTCAAACTTACCAATCCTTCCTTTCTGTTCTCGCCACCATTCACCTTCTTCGCCTTCGCCGCCAAAATCGACAAGTCTCTCCCACCATCCGGCTTTGAGTTTCACGTATTCGTCTCTTAAGGAAGCCAGATGTGCTTTGCGTTCCTCGGTCGTACTATACCAGTCATAGACTCCCAGAAGGAATAGCCAGGCCTCTTTACGGACACCATCGTCCGGATCCAGGCCGCCGTGAAATAAGCGCTCTTTGACTTCGTCAGTGGTCAGCAGGAGCCTTCCGCTATGGCGGTCAAAGAAGGTCTCCCATTCCTTAAGAGTCACTGTATTCCTCCTGTCTTCGAGGGATATGGAACTCGTTCCTAGCAACTCAAACTCGCCCACATCCGTGTCCTCCATCTCCATGACCTCCTTAGCGGTCCATATCCGCTGGGTTCGATCTCGCTCACTCTGTTCTGCAATCCCCATGGCCCATCGAGCCAGGTATATCCTGGCGCTGTCGAACTCATTCTGAAGAGTCTGTACTTCAGGATTTCCCATCAGTCTCCGAACTTGGGGTGGTATCTTCGGGTTGTCGATTATGTCTTGCGCGGTCTTCCGGGTAAATGTAGTAACTTTACTAAACTTCTCCATTATGTTCCAGCCCGTCTCCTTGACAAACTTCATCACGGGATCCATACCGCCGTCATGGGTTCCGCTTGATCCAGCCGGGGAAGCCCCCGCGGCCCCTCTTATAGACGTACCACGCGGTTGACCCGTCGGTGAATCGGCAATCGCTTTCCCACCAAAACCTTCACTGTCTTCCTTGCTAGGTTCGACCAGGTAGATGTTGATGTCCGCTGTACTCCTCTCGATATTCACATAGCGCCTCAGCCAACGGAGCACCTCATCACCACCCCAAAAGACCTGACCACTTTCACCAAAGGGGTTAAAGGACTCCCTGAGCAGCTTTTTCTTCTGTAAAATGGTAGACTGGCATTCGCTATCATGGAAGAAGAGCGCGGGGAAGCTGTCGCCAGCCCTTGTATTCACTATCAGGGATCCAAACCACCATCCGAGACTGGGAGGTCTCACGAGGATGGAATATATGGCGCTCACGGGTATGGCAAATGCATAGTGACCAATCGAGCCCCGGTGAGTGGTAACGGTCGGAGGCGAGGGGACGAGATAGCTCTGCTTCGGTGGAGACTCGCCATCTGTCAGGTCTACCTTGACATAGATGCTCGCAGCGTCACCCAAAGAGGACTCTGGCAACCATGCTAGTAGGAGATCCGAGGATGCTGGTGAGCTAGAGCTTCGCGACGAAGAAGACGTAGGTCGCTCGCCCGGAATACCTTTCTGCTGTAGTAGAGCGATGAAACCGGGTATATTATCCTTGGCCGAAGGCGTTGGGTGAATGTACACTTTGCTCTTAGAATATAACAACTTGACACCCCGACCAGTCTCGGTGTGGGTGATGGTGTTATATTCACCCTCTTCGTCGTCGCTCATCGCGTAGAAGCTGCCTGTCGGAGAGCTAGATCGTTCTCGCGGGGAATCTGATGTCATCGCGGGGTGAAGACTTTATATGATATTGCTTTGCGAAATGCTGAGAAATCGGCACCCCCGGGATGATGCTGTCTCTAGGATAATGGCAACTGACTTGGCGCGAGGCAGCGTCCAGGAAATTTTTTCATAAGGCGATTGGGGTTGGTTAATAAAAAAGCAAGGGAGCGCCTCATTTTGTGAGACACGTTTGTGTTGAATGAGCAGCTGATTGCGTCTACAGGCACGAAGCATTACACCTTGATAGATGCCGTCCCGGTAATTCGCGGCCCGTCTCAGCCGGGAATAGCCAGCTGGGTACTTGACCAGTAACGACCCAGAGGTACCTATCGCCACTGATAGGGGGAGCTACAGAGGCGCCTATAGTGTGTCTATCAGCGCTCATCCACTATGACGGCACACTGCGTACACCAAACCCCTCTGCCCATCTAATTGGAAGAATTGAAGGGCTCTATATTTTACGCATAAAAATATTGGATAGCACGAGCGCAAACCTGACAAGGGTCAGCTTAGATCTTCAGGCAACAGCGAAAATTGACGACGACTTGCTCAGCCTCGAAATAACCTAACCTTAGGTATGCATCGACTGGTATACCGTCTGTATATGGAAACACTCTTAACAACAGTGATACCTAGCTACGTAGTGTCGTCCACCAAGCAGGCCGATAGTTATACGGTAAGTCGGCTACCAGTATCAGAACACATGATTCTTTTGACTTATGCCTCACCCAATAGCCATGGATCAACAGGTAGTTCATTTACATTTTGTATTGTTTTATTTAGACGACGTATAGGTCGCATCATTATAAATATGTTTGATCGAATCTTGACAAAGGCCCCGATCCAGAAGACTCGGTCCGAGTCCACATTGTTGTTTCGGTATTCCAGCTAGATCGAAGCGTTGATTATGAGATTCCCAGTTCCATCGGCGCGCCACTTGATAGGGAGGCGAATGATTAAAATAGTAAGAAAGTCGTTATGAGTCTTCGACAACCGAGTGATCACCGCATCCGGTGGCCGCTTGAAAAACCACCAGCTCGTCTGTTGCCGGATTCGTCAGTCGACCAGGGACTGTTGGCCCCCATATAAGGTCTGTCGTTTCCACCTCCGCCTCCCGCCCCAAATCTATCCTCGTATTCGCCAGAACTACCCCGTGGTGGTGGCGGATTGGACGGGCCGCCACCCGCCGGACTAGCTGTTCTCGAGCCTCCAAACAAGCGTTGTTTTAGTCTGTCCTGCGCAGAGCCTCCGCCAGAGCTCGATGGTAGCGATGTTGTGCTTCCGAAGCCTCCTTGAGTCTGATAGGTTCCGGCTCGCTGTGACGGCAAAGGGCGAGCCTGTACGTCGTCCCGACCACCACCAGGAGCCATGGGGTCCGAGTTGCGAAACGGGCTGTTTCTACCATCGTTACCCCGGATAGCGGATGGCGCACCTCTAGGTCTCCGTAGGCTTTGCGGTTCTTGCTGTTGCGAGACTGGGCTGTTATCCCATAGCGAGCTTAGATTGCCGCCTGGTGGTTGCTGACTGAGTCCGCCGTAGCGCGAGCCCACCTGTGATGGTTGCGAGTAGACGGCCTGGACGGGCGGCGGTGCCCTTGGGTCTGGCGGTAACCATCCGGGAAACGGCTTGCCCTTCTCGATGTAGTATGAACGAAGCACCCTGCAGACGTGCGTGTCGTCCTCGGTGTCACCATCCGCCTCGCCTCCGAAGTACGATCGTTGGAGGTTAGAAATCTTCGACGTGGTGGCGCCGACGATGTTGCTGTACCATCCAGTCATGATGTCGCGCGATGACTTGGGGTGTTGGATGCGACGAAGGTCGGAGGGCGGGCTTTTGTAGAACCCGGGGACGGTCGACACCGGTTGCCCGCGAGGGAATTGGAATTGATTTAGCGAATGCGACGGTCTGTAAGAGTAAGGTGGAGAGATTTGAGGAGGCAAGAGGCTCTGGTCGGAGAGAGTGTTGACTTTAGGACGAGACTGTTCACGTTTTGGTTATTTTCTTTTTTTGGGTCTCGGGTAAAGGAGGATCTCTCAGTGGATCGTGACTTTAAAGGGAGGTACATAACAGGGAGACCGGGGTAGGTATAAAACGGCCTAGGCATGACGCACTAATTTAGGATCCCGTACCGCACCGACATTATGTAATCATCTCTATCTACAGACTGTACAGATTAACCTTGGGGGCAATTAATAGCGTATTTCATGCCTACGCGATCAGTGCGACTACCTATCATCACGCGTACAATGAAGACTGGCATCGACTAAATTGTCGAGCGTCCATTTTGTTCTTGTTTTCGAATGCCTTGCCGGAATCTCTACTTCATTCGCATCTGTCAAAGTACAGTGTAACGACTATCTAACCTTGGCCCAAGATGTTGAGCTGTTGATAGGCCCCCAAAAGCTCGTTAACGGGGCTGAGGTTACTGTTTTTGGTATTTATGGCATCCCGTACAGATTACCTATTGAGAGATTGTAGTAGCCTGTGGGTGACACGAGAGCAGGCGGCGAAGCGGGACAACTCGTCATCATATCATTATCCTTTATACGTATAAATGAACACAAACACCCTCTTGTCGTTACTCCGTACAGGGTTTATCTACTCGGTGCCTCTACGGTCAAAGAGTTCCCCGTCTTTTTGCCGTTGAATCCTTGAGCGCATGATCTCCCAGAATCGGACTGCCTCAGACCTCGGAAATGTTAAACCCCGGCCCCTCTAATGGGCCAACAATAGACCACCGTAGCCAACATCTTCCAGGAATGCATTATGTAAATTATGTGAAACAGCTGCGAGTCTACGTCTCCCAGCTCTGAGCCATCTGTCGAAGGGAAGGGGTATCAAGAGTAGTCTAGCTGCAGTGGCTACAAATCTCTCGAAAGGCAGATTAGAAAGCAAGCTCGGGCCGCTGGTGCTCAAGCTCATGTTCGTGTTCAATCTCCCGTCCACGGCGGATTGTCTTCTTCGGTTTGATCTTAGCAGGCTGTGCTCTCTTCCGCTTGTCGCCTGCCTTCTTCTTCTTCGCCGCCTCATCATCGCTCTCGTCCTCACTGTCATCCGTTTCGGATTCATCGGCGGATTCATCGCTGCCGAGCCAGTCTTCGAGGTCTTCCAAATCGTCTTCGCTTTCCTCGAAATCCGAAACGTACTCCACTGCACCATCCTCTTCTTCATCCTCCATCTCGAATTCGCCTTCTTTTTCACCCTCTTCTTCCTCTTCTTCAATTCCTTCGTCGAGGTCTTCATCTCTCGTCGCCTCTCCTTCGCGTTCCATAGCGTTCAGCACCTTCTTCCAGATCTGTTCGCTAACATTCAAGGGTTGGTCACCATAGGCGCCATCTCGTAATCGACCAAGCAGTTCTCTCTCAATGGCACGCTCCAGCTTAGCAGCCGCCTCGGCCTTCCTTTCTCTAGTCGCCTCACGTCTGCGAACTTTGGGAGCTAGCTTGGGAACAATCTTTTCACCAAGTCTAGCGTCTTCTTTGGCCAGCCGTCTCATGCGGATGCTAACTTGCTGTAGTCGCGTGAGACGTTGCTTGGCTCTGTTAGAATGTTAGCGATGATCTCCATAAACTGCACTGGGCGAACCGTTTCCCTTCACTTTTCTGGTGTGAGGACTTTCTGGTAATTTGTACGAATGCTAATGCACCAACTGTTCGGATCGCATAGCACTGGGCGCCCAGTGCCTGTGCCTTAATCACTAGGCAGTAGATAGATAAACGCATACCTGTGGATCATGTGTTGTGGCCAGTATTTGAGATGCTCTTCAATTTGTGACAAAGCTTCCTGATAATTCTGCGAGAGTTTGATTTTCTGCCATAGTTTCGACGGCAAATGGCTGTGGGATCGGGAATTAGCATTTTGATCTCGCGTGCCCAGCTTTTTGACATCGAAGTAGTCCATAGGTAACACGCCGATGGCGAATTTCAACCTGACCGGATGGGCTTGGATTCTACTTACGCGCGCTCTGGAGTTTTGATGTATAGATAGTTGATCGCCTTAACGGGATCTGGATGAGGGCGTACAGTAGCATAACGGCTATTTGAGACTTAGCCATTGCCATTCAGTAGGTTAAAGGGTATCAAGAAGCGCACCTATTGGCGAGGGGGCAGCTAGTTCTACTGCAAAATCCAGAAATGTTCATTCTATCACAGTTAGATAGACGCCACCAAACGGCTCTTGATCATTATAGCTTACTCATTTCGACAGAATGTTCGCTCACGGGTCGCTTTGACCTTGTAAGAGCAGAACTGCTTGTCACTGCAGACCCAGCATTAGTTATTGACCGCAAGCAAGTAGAAAGAATATCGATAGGGTATCCACCCGTCATTGTTTATGTAATGAGCGCGCATCCAGAGAATGAAATAAAATGATCCATTATGAGGATCATAATAGGTGACGAACTTACATGACTTGCCAGATGATTTCGTCACTCATCGTGATCGACGGTCTCGGTGAAATCGGGGGCTTGTTGAAGAACCAGTTGGCGGATGAAACGTGCGACGGAAAGATATCTCGACACGTCGATTACCAGATTTGGTATCTCTCGAAGCGCAATCGTCGAAGTGATCGCTAACGTGGAAGTACGGCGCAAGATTTTTTTGTGGAAGTGGAATCAATTGTCGCCTCCAGGAAAAAGGTTGGTCCAGATCTGAAGGTCGTTCTTGACTGCGACAGAGAAAAAAAATTAGATAGGTAGACCTGATACGTCAAGAAGGCAAGGGACCCACATGGATTCGCTAGCCAGACGCTGCGTCATCTGATTGGTCACTCAATTTTAGACGCGAAACAACATGTGGGGTGCTCCACTCTTAACGTGGTGCATGAGCCAATCAATCTACAGAATCGCCCTCCATTATGAACCCCACTTCATGTTGAAGCTCCTACATAGGAGATGGTCTCTCCTTCCAGCCTCGTTTCTTCAATCAAAACTCATCCCAGCTTTTTCTCCTTCGTTCCAACAGCTGCCTAGTGTGTTGATGATAAGCACAATATTCGATCTATGAATCGGGCCGTCGCCAGGCGTGCGATTGCACAAATATCGTGTCTAGGCTATAGAAAGGCCGTCACAGAAGAATCATCACGGTTTGCTGCGCATCTATTGTGCAGAACCTCGAGAAAAGGAGCAGGTCGATGTCCGGGAGTCTGGCGGCGGGCATACCACACGCCATCTCAGGTGGCTTTCACATCTGGAGTCCATCATGACACAATCTACGCCTTATCTTCAGCCAATGGCAAAGCTGGCATAGCCGTAATTCGAATTTCTGGTCCCTCTTGCACCCAAGTAAGCAGCATTGGTCCTGTCCGACAACTATTCAGCTAAATATACGCCCCTTTCGAGATTTACCATGAGCTGTGTCCTCACAAAACGGCACCAAAACCTCGCTATGCTACCCTAAGGACCCTCTATTTTCCGGGCTCGCAAGGAACCGAGGTCCTCGATTCTTCCGCACTGGTTCTGTATTTCCCGGCGCCGCAAACTGTGACAGGCGAAGACGTACTGGAGTTGCACGTGCACGGAGGCAGTGCCACTGTCAAGGCCGTTCTATCGGCCATATCCAAGTGCGCTAGCGATGGAAGCATTCGTTATGCGGAGCCGGGAGAGTTCACGAAACGGGCGTTCATGAGTGATAGGCTCGACCTCAGCCAAGTGGAAGCCCTAAGCGAGGTGCTTGCGGCTGAGACCGAGCAACAACGACGGGCCGCTGTTCGAGGTAGCTCTGGATCCTTGGGTCGCACGTACGAATCCTGGCGCTCAAAGTTATTGCATGCGCGAGCCGAGATGGAAGCCCTTATTGACTTTCAAGAAGATCAACACTTTGACGAGTCTCCCGCTACCCTGGTCGGTAGCGTTAGTAAGCAGGTCGTGGATATTCTTAGAAGCATCGAGACCCATGAGATGGCAAGCGAAAGGACTGAACTTCTTCGTAACGGCATTCAAGTGGCTCTTCTGGGCCCACCGAACGCGGGCAAAAGTTCGTTGATGAACCAGGTTGTTGGCCGAGAAGCCTCAATCGTCTCGGGGGAATCAGGTACCACAAGAGATATAGTCGAGGCTAATCTTGACATTCGAGGTTACCTGTGCACATTTGCTGACACAGCCGGGTTCAGAACCGCCACCACGAGTGGCGACGTCGACGCCGCAAATCCTGAAACAAGAATTGGAGCCGTCGAGGAGGAAGGGATCCGCCGCGCCAGGGCCAAGGCAACTCAGTCTGATGTCATCATTGTTCTCGCCTCTGTGGAGGAACGCCCGGCTGGGGGTCACGAGATCCGCTACGATGTCGAGACTCTGAAACTCGCGGCCGCCTGTCCGCAACGCCTAGTTTTAGTAAATAAGATCGACACGGTTTCAGAACCGGAGACTAGTCGTCTTGTCAGTGAATTCCAAGATGGCGTGCTGAACAAGATACCGGGCCTAGAGAGCACGGCTCCACTATTGATATCGTGTAAAGCGGCTCGAAATCAAAGTTCTGACCATCAGGATCCCGGAGGAGTGCGCCTTGTGGCGAATCAATTGGCCTTGGCGTTCCAAAATATGACCTCGCTTCCTGAAAGCCTCGAAGATCTCCATGGTGTCACCGAGCGCCAGAGGCAGCTCCTTGTGCAATGCCGGAATAGCCTCGAGGAGTACATCGAGGTCGCGACTATTACCAACACGGAGGAGCAGGAAGCCGCTGGCGAAGTGGACCTAACTATGGCTGCTGAGCATCTCCGCTACGCAGCGAATTGCCTTGGACGAATTACAGGCCGTGGTGAGGCCGGCGATGTCGAGGAGGTTCTCGGCGTCATTTTCGAGAAGTGAGTCCATTGACCTATCATTCACGTTCGCCGTATTTAACCAAGCATCGGCAGGTTCTGTGTGGGAAAATGAATATCAATTCTGTCCAAATGCAGAAGTGGGTGGTAGTGGTGTACAAGATCTAGGTAAACGTTCCGCCCCTTTGTAATCCTTATGATACAGCCAATCTATCAAGTCCCAAAGCAAACCATTTTTCGCCTAAACTCCCAATGTATCCTCTATGCCCCTTGTCTTTCTCTATTCATGCAACGCGTGTTAATCGTACAAGTGTGGCCGTCGCCGGCACAAATCCCCGTCTATGTCTTTTCTCTATGCCCGAAAATAATCGTACAGAAATCAAACACTCCCGTCATATCGTACAATTTCGTATTCGTACAACGTTCGTCCGGTGTAAATGCTCGAAACAGATGGTGTGATGTTGCCGATGATGATGGTCGAATCAAATCATCTTCCAAAACGCCTAGGCGATGCCGAAAAATCCAAGAAGGGGGAAAAAAAAAAAATTCGCCGCGAGGCGAGAAAAATCTTTGTCTATCGTTTGTTTGTTTGTTTTGTTGGTACAATGGTTGGTGGTGGAGGAGGGAGGGGGGAGGCAATGTGATGTGCCATCCCGCCGAGGAAGAGAAAGGAGGAGTCCGGCTCCAGCTTTAGTTGTAGCCGGAGCGGCCCGAGCTTCTCATGCCGTCCTCGTTGTCGCCGTCCTTGTTGTAACCGGATCGACCAAAGTTGCGCTGGTCATCCTCGTTGTCGCCATCCTTGTTGTAGCCACTCCGGCCGAAGTTTCGCATGCCGTCCTCGTTGTCACCGTCCTTGTTGTAGCCGCTTCGGCCGAAGTTCAGGGGCTGAGAGCAGAGAGCAGATCGTGAGCCGGCCATTGTGATTGTGTGGATTGTGGTGGACGTGAGGGTGGTTGATGAATGTATGAGTTGTTTGAGGGGTCAGGTGATGTGATGAGAAGCTTCAAGTAGGAGGTTCTCAGCTAGGATAGATGGGTAATGTTGTTGTTGTTGGTGATGATGATGAAGATCGAAGACGAGTCTTGAGGTGACTTGTTGAGGATGTTATAGTGTGTGGTATGTATTATGTGTTGTTGTTATTGTTCTTGCTGTTGTTGAGGTGGTGTGGTGATGATGATGGTTGTCCTGAGGCCGGATGCCTCCCGACTTATATATCTTGGTTCATCGTCATAAGCCTTGCTATATCCAACAAAGAAGAAGGACCCCCCCCCCCCCCCCATGCACTCCACCCCCCTGGCTTCGCCGTACCCTAGCTGGTGGGATGGGTCCGGCAAATGGTGGAAGCCTAGCCCCCCCTTACAGTAAAACGATGAGAGAGGCGATGGCATCCTGGTCGTTACCTAGACCTAGTGCGCAGCACAGCGCAGTTCATGCCAAGGGTGGTGGTTACATGCTCATCAGCCTCAACATCTTAACTACCATGGGTAAGCTAACGTCTAACAATGGGCACGGTAATAATTAGACTAGTGCAGGTGTAGTAGTAGTAGGGAGTGTACGTGGGTAATCCACAAGGTGTATAACAATGTAATACTAGGTATACCATCTCCATTAGGCACGGAGAAGGGTGTTGTCATGGCCGTGTGTGTGTGTGTAGGTATACCGGTGGAGAGGGGGGTGTGTGCAGAGACCGTTAGGGGCGGGATCGAGTAGCAAGACATGGAAGGTTATCGGCGACTTCGCGCGCTACGGCCAAGATCATGGTGACGGGATGTCAGTTTCACTCCAAATTTGGTAAATAAGCAGCAAGAGACATTTGCTATTTAGAAAGTAAGAGAGATACGGTGGTACCGGGTATGATTAAATCGATAAAATAGGAAGAGGTGTGGACGGAATGAAGGGGGGGTGAGTGAGAGAGAGACAAGAGAGACACAGAGGAGAGACACAAAGAGAGAGATACAAAAGAGAGACAGCAAAAGTTCAGAGAGAGAGAGAGAGAGAGACCCACACACAAAATTGGTTCGATACCGAAATCTGCAAGTTTGTCCATCACTGATGCATGGAATCCATGGAAGGCCAAAAAGAACTTTGAAGAACCAGCCAATTGCGCCCCTTGGACAGCAGTGCGGAACCCCCCCTCCCTCTCACCACCCCTGTTCGTCAGTCCTATTTTGGGGGCCGCTATGGGCGTACGAGCAGTTGGGAACTCAGAACTTGTGGTGGTATTATGGGCTCCATTATTGTAGGGCTTAGCGAGAACGATTGTACCTTACTTTAGTCACCTACAGTGCTAGATAGGTACCTAAGGTAGGTAGGTACCGATACCACGCTACCTATTCCTGGGCCCGGAGGCGGTACCTACAACTCCCCTATGCTATAGCGTGGTACAGCGGCCTACATAGTGCCTAGAGGGTGCTGTAATTACTACCTAGGCAGGTAATCTGTACAGATTATGGATATATCTAGGTAGGCACTTCTGGCCTTTAGTGCAGTGCAGTGCCTGAATCCTGCCTGAATGGGTAACGATCGTGCCCCCACCTTTTTGCTTGGCTGCCTTGGCTGCCTTGGCCACGCGGGCGGCGGCAGCGATGAAAGCGACACCGAGCATAGCAACGATGTGGCACACTCATCGTGAGTGACTGTGATATCATCTGGCTATTGTTTACCTAATGCAGGAAAGATCACCATTTAGATTTTACCTTGGATGGTAAAATAACTGACCAATCTCTGTTTTGTACTACTTGAGAACAAGAATACCTACCCAGGTACTCACCATCTGTGCTGAAACCTGAAAAAAAAAAAAAGTCTCCGTATCCAAGTCAACTCTCCGGGTAGTAAATGAGGGAGGGATACGAACGAATTACAATACGATCTGTGGTCCAATAGCAATAAGAATCTCATGTTGAACTGATTCTCCGAATCATTGCCGACGACCTGCCGAGTCCGCGAAGCTGACCCATTCCTCTTCGCAATTCCGGTTGTTTTTTTGCACTAACTTGGTGCGTCATCACTACTACCCGTGTAGGCTAATGCGATTCCCACTACTTTCCCTAGATAAAGTGTGGCGGAGGACGGAGTTAAATGTTCTGCGCTGTTAAGACCACTAATTGACGAGGTAAAATCCACTGTAATAATAACACCCGGTCTTCGGAGTAAAAACATGTAAATCCGTCCTCCGAAACGGACGATTGATTACCTTGTTCCCGCTTGTGTCTTTTTCGTCACCGTTTCATCCTCATCGCGGTGCCGTGCACACTCGCTCGCGTCCGAAAAAGACCAGCTCGGTTACGAACAAATACTTGCCAAAAAGACACCCCCAAGTTACTTCGGATTCATACACAAATAAACCGCCTGACTGCCAGTTCCGCGTGATACGTGTGTGGTATGTACTTGTACCTAACCTAAGCCGATGGGTGTGGCGCACGACTTGCCTCGTATCTACCAGTAACTTCTTCCTCATCTCTCACCTTGGCCTGGTCAGTCAGTCGTGTATGAACCAATGCACCGCAAGTGTGAGGCACCCATTCTTGTTAACGGGCCGGTTACTTATTTTGTCTGTATCAAAATATCAAGCCCCCCTCCCCCCGCGCGCGCGCGATTGACTGGACTGGGCCATAGGTCAACATTTTACTCCCTGCCAACCGGATACCAAGAAAAGCCCTGAAGCTCCTTTCAACACAAGGGGTTCCTCCCAAGTCTCTGCAAGCCAGAACGAGCGGATTACTCGGCCAAGGCCGAAAGCTCTCTCCCAGTCATCAACCGAGAGCGAGACGCGGATTGGACACTTTGCTCACGCACAGCTCTCTCAGACAAGCTCTCTCACTGCGACGGCGAAGAAGTGAAGGGCGCCAATTACGCCGCTTAGATCCCCCGGCATGTCCCCTCCTGCTATTCCGTCGAATGAGTCACCAAAGCAGGCAGTGTAAAGTTCTACGTTCAACCGACCGACCGACGGGGAATGGGAATGCTCCAGTCCATGAATCCAGACTACTGGGACTAGGATTCCGGCTTTGCGATGCTTACTTAGTGGTGATGGCATACCTGCCTGCTTCTTACTTCTTACCGAGACCATGATGCCCACATGGTATTATGCGATGGGGATCCGCACTATATTTACAGTCTGCCTAGAGGCACAAACCGTCGACTCATGATAGACACAGCAATGTCACTTGTCCGGGTGCGGCACAGACGATTTGCATCCTGCCGTGTCGATTGGCTTAGCAATGTTTGCAGTTGAGATGGGCTTCTGAGATCTTGCAGAGAGTACAGAGTCTGTATGATGGATGCATCGCATTTCCTCAATCGCCGACTAGGTCAAAAGTACTGCAGCGCGACCGCGCAGCCACCACCAGAAACCAGGAAGTCTACATAGTATCTACATGGTATCTATCTAGTCTATCTAGATAAGTACTAGGTATCTAGGTACAGTCTGTAGTAGATAATACTAACCATCTAACTTGCCTCAAACAAACCCATCGGAATAAGTGGTTAACCTATCTATCTAGATACCTAACCTAGTTATCTAACCCACTACTACTACTACTTACTTACATAGTATCTAATAGGTACTCTAATCTATATCTACACTAGATAGATCCCTATCGCAGGGTCCGTCGTTGTCATACTTGCAGGGCTGCCACGAGTTTCCTGGGTTCCGCTCCGACTCACACGCTACGTTACTCCCCCTCCCTTCCGCCAAGTTGTTATGTGTGTATTATATATACATGGCAATACCGGTATTGCAGCAAGAGAGATGTAAGGTACGCTTTGTTCAGGGCGGTATGCCTTACCTTGTGCGATGTGAAAGCTCGCCGAAGTCATAGTATCTCGTCCCATAGGTAGACCTGACTACCCACCCACACACCCCAAATCGGGGTCCTGTCAGCACTAAGACTCGGCTTGTCGAATAAGAAGAGACGGTTGGATAGAATATGAAGCTGTCAGCACAAGCAAGACAAAAGTGGCTTCAATCAGGTTGGTCTCCTCTCTCTCTCTCTCTCTCTCTCTCTCTCTATCCCCTAACCTTAGACTACTTGGATAAGTACACTACACTAACCTACACTACAACTACCTTAGGTACATTATCTACACCTATTTTTGTATTTCTCTCTCCCCCACCCCTTGTTCTGTGGGTTTGAATTTATGAACCAATAGCCAACCGCTCCGCTACTACGGTAAACTACCCGGGCACCGCCTCCGCTGGCTCTCACTCTCCGCCTCTTAGTCTCTCTGTCTCTGTCTCTCTGTCTCTCTTTCGCTCCCACTTTTCAGATCTCATCGGGAAAAGGGCGTCTCAGATGAAAAGCTTGTACATAATTATGTATCATCATATTATTCCGCACATAAATATCTAGGCCATGACTAAGGGGCGCTGATTACAATTACATACACACTTACTTACTTACAATGCCTACACTGCCCTTTTATTATATAATACACTATCTATGTAGTTAGCTAACTATCCAAGTAGAGTCTGGATTAGTACAGTCTGTATAATGCCACGGAGTCCCCAGTATGAGGTGAGGTTTATCCTTCTCCACCGGGTGAGCGGTCTTCTCTCCAACCATCCCGATCTCTGGTAATACTGAATCCCGCCCATTGCGGAATATGTAAGTGTCAATGGCGTCCATCTAGATACCACCAAGACTACCTATACCTACTATTATACCTATATTATGCCTATATTATGCCTACTATTATAACTGCCCACGCTTGTCCGATGGGGAAGAAGTGAGGGGCCAGGTACATACAGACTTAGTCTAAGTAGGGTAGAAATCTGTACCCAACATAGGAAAAGTAAAAAAGAAAAAAAGAAAAAGATCTAACAGTCCCCTCGCCACACCCCGCCGATTATCATCATCTCTTAGGTGAGAAATTGCGCAGTGCAGGATTATAATTCCCGTGCATTTGTGTTTTTTTGTGTTTTTTTGTGTTGTTAACCAAGACATCCGACTTACATACGCAATTTGACGGACATGACGAACAAGCGGGAAATGCTTTGACGAGACCATCCATACCATCCATTAACTAGGTAACATAGTGCCCAGCGGGTACTGACGTATTAGTATTAGTATTAGATAGTTAGAATAGTATAGGTGCCTATGCCTATGCCTATGCCTACATATCTACATATCTGTGTACTTACTTAGTGTGAGTTCTATAGTAGGGTTGTAGCGTGGCTTTCTCCTTTTTAGGGGCGGCTATACACTGCAACACTACAACGTGCTTCGCGGATGTATGTAAGCGAGCGACCGGCTATCTATCTAGGGACCCAAGTCATCGTGGATACCTACCTAAGTACCTACTTTTACTTACAGCGTCGTATACACTATCTCGATTTTGCTTCGGCGTCGCCAATTCGCTCAGAATCTTAATTGTCATGCAAGGAAAAAAAAAAAAAAAAAGAAAAAGAAAAAAAAAAGCCTATAGAAAGCTTTATACTTCTCGCTCTCTCTCTCTCGCTCACGCTTACCGGTACGGCATTCTATACTACTACTGATTCGACAATATATCTAACCTACATAGATAACTACCTTGTGAGTGACTGGGTCACTCACAGACGGAACATTCCGAATCCCCCTTTTTTTTAAATTTCTTCGTCAGCGAAAAAAGAATTAAACTTCAAAGACTTCACGAAATTTTTTTTTTCTTTCTTTTTTTGTGAATCACTGGATAATCGCTGGGATATCTTGGCTCTAAATTTACTAGGTTAACCTAGACTACTTATCTACAGTATCCCCTATTCCGGGATCTTATTGTGCCTGTTTATAGTGTATGTAGATAGAGATGTGCTTTAATTAAGTCGGTTTGTTTCGTGTTTAAGTTTACACTTATTACACGCTATGATGGGTATCTACTTCGTGTTCGTCCGAGGAAGTCCGTCGGTTGTTATGTCATCGCTCCAGCGAGAGGTAAGCAAAACCGCCAAGCTTCGTTTTATGAATATATACGTGAAATCCACCAGCCAGCCTATAGGCACACCGAAATCGCCCTCCGTGATACTTACATAGTACTGCTCGGGGTATTCGTCCGACGGGCGGTTATCCGAATCGGATGAAGTCCCTTGCGCGCCAATAGGCATCCTTCCCACCATTTATCGCTGGCAAGGGAAGAAGAAAGAAGAAAAAAGAAAAAAGAAAAAGAAACACAATCTTCTTTTGCCTATAGAATGATGATCCCCTGTAGTTACCCGTCCTATCTAGAAACACAGTACCTGCGTTAGTCATGACATGATTTTCCGCCTCCAAATCCCCTGATTTTCACTACCTACATACAAGGTACATACATGCCTATTTTTTTAAAAAAAAAATAGAAAAAACTATGTATAATTACTATCCTACCTACATACTCGCGCCTCGCATTCAGAAAGACGTTAGCTATCTAGAGTTTTTTTTTTTTTTCTTTTTTCCTTTTTTTCTTTCCTTTTCCAAGATATTCATAAACTAAGATTATAATTCATTTCTGACAAAGCGTATTATTCTGAGTCGGTATACTCGAAATAACTAGATCATTGCTAGCTGCCCATGTTCCCAGAAAAAAAAAAACAAAGGGTAGGTAACATCGTCAGTGGAGTCCCCGCCGTCAGAAAGCACCACACCACATTCACTCATCGCCCACGTTTTTCTTTTTGTGTGTGTGTGTCTGTGTGTATATGTGTCTTTCCCCCCCTCCATTTCCACTCAACCTTTATAAGATCTATGTATCTGAAGCGGCAAATGGCGTGACTAATCCTCAACTTACTCGGGATAATAGGGGTCCATTACTTATGTATAGAACAAACAAATGCACGTTAGGCCTAGCCCTAGAATGATGATGAGATGCATGAGTCGGGATTGGATGTATGTAAGTCTCTTCACCTACGTTGATCCCGATGATTTATAATCTATCTCCCAGATGAATAATTCAGACTCTTCGCGCACGAATGGACTGGGGTTGGCTGGAAAGCGGTGGCAGCGACAAGCTCATGCGACGGGAACGTTTCTTCACTTTCAACATTAATTACAACTAGTTGTGTGATTGTGGATTGTGTCGGTTATGTGCCGGAAAGCGACGGTGACGTTGAAACTATAGATAGATACACTAACCAGCGGAAACTATCCAACTTGCTAAGTAGAATCTAGGTATAAGTAACTAGTAGTGTTAGTTACTCATCTAAGTAGTAGCGGTAACAAACCCGCGCGCCGGTATCTAAGTAGTGACGGGCGGAAACAAGCTTTGTCTGCTATCGATCTTAGTGCAACAATACCAGAGTCGTTACCAAAAGAAAATACTAGGGGATCCACCCATGGAAACCCCCAGCGGTAAGATAGTTAGATAGTTAGTAACAAACAACAGCGGCCGAATTCCGGACAAACCACGCGAATGCTTTTTTTTTTTTTTTTTTTGCTCTCCTCTCAAAAGGCGATCAAAAATGCTAAACGACAGATCCAGACCGAAGCACAATCATGGTACTAATTTACTAATCGGTCCCGGAAGTTTTTCTTCCTCTTCTGCGGAATTTAGATATTTTGCTATTAAAAGTCTCGACACTTTTCTCTCTCTAAACTCCGCGGTATTCTTATTTTTTTTTTATCTTTTTGGGGGGGTTAAATCAATCTTCACATTCTAATTCCCGGCATTCGCGGCGGGCCGTTTGACGCGAACCGAGCCGAAGATATTTCAAATTTTTTTTTCTTAGTGCTATCTAGTAAGTTAGATAGGTATTCAACATGCTAATACCTACCTACCTACTTAACTACCTACTTATAGCCTCCTTGGCAGTGAATCACCTAGGTTACAGTACTGAGACCGACTAACTGGATATCGCCTCGTCATAAGCCGGTCCCGATTAGATAACTACCAGCATTTATTGTAGTTCTGAGTGAGTGATTTTTTTTTTTTAAAAAAAAACGACACCGGGGTCATCACGGCGGGGACCGTCGGAGTCGCGACATCATCTCCGCTCCTTCCTAGCCGTTATCCCCGGGAAACCGTTTAAACGTGTGTCCCCTTTCCCGCCGGTGGGAACCCGAGGGCTCCGGTACCGAACCGGTGGGGCTAGCCAGCTAGGCTCCTAAGTAAGTAAGTAGGTAGGTACCTACCTAACCTAGGTAGGACTCTTGAAGAAAAGAAAAAAAAAAAAAAAAATCTACACGACCTGTAGAAGTGACGATCCTGAGGCAGGGCTGCGAGGACTGACCGGTCTATCTTCGGGTGGCGCATGGCTGGATGAATCATCTGCCTGCCTGCCTGCCTGGAGGGAAGCATTGGCCCTCAGCCACAGGATGAAGTCCTGGGGGTCATACTCGACCTACCTTGGCTATCTATGCGGTCCCCATTTAAGTGCCACTCCGGAAATATAGGTTGGAAACATTCCCAGTCCAGATCATCGGAGTTAGTAGGCACGTAAGAGACCCCATAAGGGAGTAAGGCAGGAAGGCAGACAGGCAAGGCAAAGGCACGTAGGCGTGTAGGCGTGTAGGCATGTAGGCATCTAAGGTTTGTCGGTATGTATGTAGGTCATCATGCTTTGCCACAAGCTAAGTACACTAGATCGCGCGTTGATCCCCGGCTAGATACGAGCTGTGCCGTTTCCTAGTCCGCCCTCTAAGTACTTACAGGTTAAAATATACATACTTACGCCCTCTGCGTCATGAATGTAGGAGTCGGAGTAGGATGACTACCTACCTACCTGATAATATCCATAATTTGAGTTTGAGTATAACCACCTATCATGTTGTTCATCATTCCGTAATATATATTTCCTCGCCTCTCGGGGCCAATACCCAGAAACCCGGAAACCCGGAAACCCGGAAATCCGGGAATCCGGAAATCCGGGAAGCGAAGGTGGTATGTAATTGAAAACACACACGGCCCCCCGGGGGCAGCAGTCGCAACCGGGATTCCGGGATTAACCGCGAGGGGGGAAAGTTTTGCCCGAGTGTGAACACTACCTATCGAGATAATTACCTACCAATCTATCTAGGGAGGTATCTATCTAGATCCTCTGAAACGAAGACGTTTGAAAAAACTCCGGATATTCAAAACCAAAGTCCGGAATTAACTAAATATGGGACTTTCCTTACTTATGTCCACTGAGCACTCCATGAGTCTATGTATATCTCCGGGAAAGTTCGAGATGCTTAGTTAGTTACTTAAGTAGTTAGATAGTTGATATCCGTTTGCCGGCGTTGCTTGGCATCCTACTACCTAGACTACTTACTTACTTAGATACCACCTAACCGACTATAGATAACTAGGTAGCTAGCTTAACCTACCATTACACTGCCAGTTACGCCGGTAACGGCCCTTACTAATTGCGTAACACTCCATCTCATGCTCACGTTCCGACATGACAATTATCAAGGAACCCTAGAGGTATCTAGCTTTTCCACAGGTACAGTCCGTATCTGATTTAGTTATTCCCTCTGGTAACGTAGCGTTTTTGCCCTCGTTTCCGTGTAAGTAATTATCTACACTGTTCCGTGCACTGTAAATTATAGTGTACTACATAGTATGTAGTGTAAATAGTGTAGGTAAGGACTGTGCCGTTACGCTAATCCAGCGTGGAGCTAGACTAGAATAGGTTAACTGACTTGCCTTGATAGGTAATAGTTAGTCTAGATAGTAAGTAGTTAGTCTAGCATACTAGAGGCCCCCTTGCCGGGTGCAAAAACGCCCTTGTTTTCGATAAAAGAAGCCGTAGACAGCATCCCCTCTACAGTCCGTACGGTATCCAGCACCCCCTAAGTGGGTCGGTGTAGATTGCTGACTAATTTCCGCTAAAAGAAGGGTGGAAAAAAGCGGAACAACCGAAAAATTGCCAACCTGGGACTCGCTGACTAAGTACAATCGAAAATAAATATTTCCGAATTAGGCAAATTGGGTCGGGGGGGTTAGGAAGCGGGGAAAAAAAGCCAACTACACCAGACGTGGAAAAAACCCGACCAAAAGACCCTTTTTTTCTAACGAAAACAAGGGCAAACGGTTACCTATTTTTCAAGACGCCAGGCATCAATGTCCTTTTGACTCTTTCAAGATGTCAGCTCGCCTGCTATCCAGGTATCCATATGTAAATCACAGACCGAGTTGAAAGGCTTCTCTTCCTATTGGTGTTCACCGAGTTACGAAAACGTGCACACGTGTGGCTGAGTAAGGTAGGTAGCAAGATACCTACTCATGAGGTGGACGGACAACCTGGCGGTAGAGATTCCGAAGCCACTTGAGCCTCAGCTCCATCGTCGATCGATCCGTATCCCCGTGGACCTCCTTACTCACTCGCCTACCTCGGTGTACACATTTCACACTAAGTCATAATTACAGATAGATACATACATACACTAATAGGCTCCTCGCACCAAGCTCGGTGTGTTGTTACTTAGGTAGTGTTTAGTGTTTCCAGCCATCTCGCCATCTGCACTGCCGGTGTCACGCTTCGAGCTTTCGACGGTCCGGTGGCTAGAGGATACGACGAAGAGGCGTGAGCGGCGATCGAATCGAAGGGCATGAAATAGCACCGACGAAGTGCCGGTGTCAAACGTTTCGTTTCTTTTCATGGAATATCATGACTTATTGCGTCTTCCGTGTAATCATTGCCAGTGCTATAATCAGGAACGTCGAGACCAAACATGGTGGTTGCTTACGATCCGATAACCGGCGATGTATCCGGATCAAGTCCCAGTGCGGATTTTTTTTTCTTTTCTTTTTAAATCCCAAATGATCGGGTTGATATACCATCAACGGGAATTGTCACTGAAGATCTCTAAAATAGAAAACCGAGAGTCTTTTAACGGACTCTGCAGTAATAGAGTCACAGACAAAGTTTCAGTCTCACCGAGACCGAATCAAAACGAGCAAGGATTCGTCGTCGTCGAAGACTGACCAGTGACTGACACGGACACAGGGGGAGGAGGATTACGATTCCACGGACCGAGAATATAACGGTTTTATGCTGACGACCTTTTTCCAGCCCGGCCCCCACGTTACGAACCCCAGGACGGAGCCACGTGTTCGGGCTGTTCCCAGACGGCTGGTCTCCTGTGCTTCTACCTACATGTCATGTCATGTCATGTCTATGAATGGGTTTCAATCTGATGCATGTTAGGTTGGTCGTGGAGGAGGGGATGGACATGATGTATGCCACGCTGCGGGATATCATTTATTATCACCAATATAATTCCCGTCAAAGGGAATAGGTATATTCGTCCTATTACTAGATAATAGATCATAATAGATGTAGGCATTCCACCTTTTTCTCTTTCTTTCTTTCTCTCTTTCTTTCTTTCTATTGATCCTATTTATTGCCGACTTCTTCTCGCCTCTCCCTTTTTTTAGGCCCTTGAAGTTGGGGGCCGGAGAATCTTGTTTCATGTTTTCGTCTAGGAACAACAAACAAGGCAGCCATCAAGACTTGATATGTACTTGGCTATGTAGTTATAAGTACAGAATATACCTACAAGGTTAGAAATCTGTAGGCATCATGTTTCGGGCCAGGGTTGAGGTCTTTCAGCTCCTCGCCCAGGGATCATGGATATGCCAGCCGTGATGACAATCCCCAATCCAGGACCCCCCCCCCCCTCCCCCAAAAACGGTGCGGATAGTATAACCGGTAATTCCCAACACCACATGTTTTTTTATTTTTTATATTTTTAATCTATTGTATCTAACCGAGGCTGAATTCATTCTTGGCGAGGTCCTTCAGAAAACTAGCAAGCGATATATTGTAATTACCTATCTAGATATCAGTCACCCAGTGTGCAATGCTGGACCGCGGGCGAGAAGAACGGCGGCTGAAATAGCTACGTTGCTTTCTTGCCAAGGCCTTCTAGAACACCTCCTTGTTCTCAATGTTTCTAGATCAAACGACCGTTCCTTTTTTTTACCGAATGCTTGGTAAACAACGGAGTGTAGGAGTGTAGGAGTGTAGGAGTGTAGGAGTGTAGGGGTGTAGGGGTGTAGGAGTCTGGGTGTATGTGTGTGTGTGGGTGTGGATGTGGGTGTGGATGTGTGCCCTGCATGCTGCGGTAGGTAAGATCCAAGTATCATCAAATAACTAACTTAACCGGCTCCCGGCTCAACGGTCAAGATACGCAATGATGCATCGAAGAAAGAAAAAGGGTGCGTGGCACACGGCGGGAATGTTATGTAGTCATTACACATCCCATATATCAAGTTATCACAGTCTCTCTACCCTAGATGCCTCTTTAACATACCATCCCGGGGGGCTGTGTTTCGTGTGCAAGCTGATTTTATCTACCTAACCTAGTAAGAAAGAAAAAGAAAGAAAAAAAAGAAAAAGAAAAAAAAAAAGCTTGGACTAGATAGCTTTGTTACAAAAAGGGTAACTTAAAAGCAATCAAAGAATGAATCATCCGGATGGTCATGGCCATGGCCAGCTGCATGGTCCCCATTCCCAGATATGTAGTGCTCACTGCTCAATGATTCGTCGTCTTGCGCGTACCCTTTATCGGAGATGGTGGCATGTCATGTATTATTATAATGTTACGAGCTAAAGATCTTCCAATGAATTATCAAGAGCGGCATCATCCAATGATTTCGTCTCGCGAGCCCTTGTCATATGGTGGCGACGACTCCCACAACGGCCTGGAAGGTGGAAACCGGACCAATGATTTCCACGGGACAAGGGGGGAAAGGTAAATCTCGGGGTGAGAATAGAATAGAATTGTATCAACATCGTCCGTTGAAGACTATTTCTCTTTATTTTTATTTTTTATTTTTTTTCATTTATCCCCGTTCTTTTTTTACTATTTCTTTTTCTTTTCTTCTTCTTTTTCTATTTGTAGTGCAAAAGACGTATACGCCGAACACCGCCAAAGCTACGGGTACGGAGTCAGCTGGCTCCTCGACTCACATCGAGAGATGCCTGCCGACAAAGAGATCAAGATTACTAGGTAGTCTAGATAGATGGTACTATTCTGGAAAAAGTCTTCTCTCATGACGCAAAACGGCTTCCAAATCACGAAAGGCGACAAGTTTAAGAGTCATAGCAAAGGCGACATGTTGCATATTTCCCCCCCGGTCAGGAGCCGAGCTTCCCGAGCAGTATGGTTGATGATCCTAGTTTTTTTATCGATCTCACATCCTTCCATTTCGCCGGTCGGATCTCCGAGTCTTTCCCCCCCACGCGTGGTCATAAGATACGGTGTCGTCACCTTGTCGCCTATAGTAATCACCGCGAAGCGCCATCATTTCTGATGATAAATTGCAATAAAAAGAATATTTTGAGAGAGAGAGAGAAATGGAAAAGATCAGCAGATATCTCGGATCCTTCTCGGATTCGGGTCTCGAGATAATTAGAAAATACGACGAAAAAGAACCAGTGACGACGCCACCTATCCTATCCTATCCTATCCTGTCTCCTTACTCCTTACCTACGTTCGAGTAACTCGTTCCACTATCTATCTATCTCACATACGAACAATGCTCGTTTAAAACGAGTCCTCGTATAAGTATATACTGTATGCTTCGTATACCGGGGGAAAAAAAAAAGAAAAGAAGAAAAAGACAAACAAAAGAAAACCAGCGGCGTTCGCTACCGTAGAATCTCCCCCAAATCTAATCGCCAAAGAAAAAGATTGAATCTGATCCGGTAATTCCCCTACCGACGTAGCAGTGCAGATACGTAACCCTTCGATTCCGTATTCCTCCCCCCTCCCTCCCTCCCCCCACCGATCTCTATTCAGGCCCCCAAATCTCCTCATTATCGTTCCCTCCAAGACCCATTACCAGCACCACCAGCACCAAAATAGTGTAGGCAGTAGACTAGATATATAAAAAAAACAATCCTGGAGCGTAGTAGTATAGGCAGTAGTTCGGGTCCCTCGTGATCGCCTAGGTTAGGCTACCTAACTTAGGTAGGAAACGCCGCCGACCTGCTTGCTTCGTTGCTGAACGCCAGGCGTCCCTCTGCCTGGGGTGGCTTTTGTGACTATTTTATCGTCCGCCCCCTTTCGGCTTTGAGTAGGGGACATGGTGTAAGCTGAGACCGTCCCGTCGCATTCGAGTCCGTGCGATTCGCCAATCGGTCGCATCGAATCGTAGTTTCGCTTCCATGAAGACGCTCGTACAGAGGGAAGAAAGATAAAATAAAATAAAAGACGGTGAACGGCATCGCAGAGAACGGGAAAAAAAAAGAAAAAAGAAAAAGGGGGGTGGGAGTGGGAGTGGGAGTGGGTGAGAAGGCGAGCTGAAGAAAAAAAGAGTACACATCTATCTAAGTAGCAAACGCGGCTTGATAGACAAAAAGACCCCCCCCAAAAAACCCCCCAAAAAGCTGGCTCAGATATTGTGACCCTTCCTTTTTTTTCTCTTTTTTCTCTTTTTCCCTTTTTTCTTTCTTGGTACTCAGGGGACCCGAGACAACTCATCGACGTCAATGGACAATTTGCTAGATTAGATACCTAATCTAGATAGAGCCAGATAGAGCCTTGCTTCTTCTCAATGCATGTCTTGTCTTGCCTTGCCTTGCCTTGCCTACCGTAGCGACTCCAACCCTGACGTACTCATCCACCTATGCATTGTCCACCCGTTACATTGTCCCGCCAAAACCAGAAAAGGGCCGACGCCGGCTCTGGACTGGTTCGTCACGCGGCCTTGAATCCGTTCCACCGAGCTGGTGAATAAGGGGGGTCCGGGGTCCGTCTTTGGAAAGTATGTAGATGGGCGCGCGGCTCGGTGAGCTGGAGGTAGGTACCTGGCAGTGAGGCTGGGCTTACTTCGCTGAACTGAACTGAACTGAACTGACCGGTAGGCTATCTCGTATCATACGAAGTCTCCGCGCCGAGAAGAGGCTGAAAATACGTAGCGAGTAGTCGGAGTCCTAAGGCTGGTTGCCTCTTTCTTTGCTCATGGAATTGTCGACACCATTGGGATGGGAAACTGTAAACGGCGAGATGTCTCGCGCCCGAGGAGACGCTCCGGTGAAGTTTGGGAGAAGAAGAAGGGCACCCCCCGGGGATGCTTCGCGTGTCTACATAAATATAGCACATCACACCGACAACGTAAACAATAGTCTCAATGAACAAATACATACGATATATTTTAAACAATGGTGGGGTATCAAATACTGCGCTGCCTGCCTGAGTTATGCTTCCGAAAAGTTGCCCACCTGCTCCGTTTATAATAAAAATAAACTGGGAAAGGAAACCCATCTGATCAAGAACTTCTTGGGGGCTCCCGCATGTTAATAATACATGCATGTGGCCTGGCCATGCGTCTGGCTTCTTCTCCTTACTTCACTCTACCCCTTTGGTAGTTTCCCTTTCCGCTTGAACCGACCCTTCCCCCTCTCCTAGCAGTTTGGCACGGGGTCTGCTTTGTTCCCATTACTCTTGGGCTTGGGTGAATCCTTGGACGTAGATGTGCCCGTAGGCTTCAACACCTTAGGCCTAAGTACACCCTTGGAATTCTCAACCCATTTGACCTTCGCGGACGGCTCAAGCTTGGCTCGCTTGGCTGGTCTAGACGACTCACCCTCCTTGTCCTACATGGAGGTTGGTGTCTGACCGGTCTTGCTTCTTTTCCGCTTGATTCTGGATGAACCGGTCGGCGGCTTAGGCGCTTTATCACCCGCCTTGACGTTCCCTTCCTTCGTCTTCTTGGTGGCTATATCTAGTATCGAGGCGTTCTTGAACGACGTGTCGATGGACGCGAATGTCCGTCCCGTCTTGCTCAGGTTGAAAGCGCCTGGCCTGCCCCCGATGGGGTTTTCGTCCTCGTATTCGCCGCCGCTTTGTAGGTGTATGAGCATAGAGTGCTCTGCGTGCCGCACCAGATCAGACGACGATGATAGGAGTGTGTCCGACTTTCTCGGATCAGCCGACGAGTTCGCGGTCTTCGTAACAGCGGATTTCGCATCGGGCTTCGGCGTGTTTTCTTTCGATTCCGCAGTGTTTCGTAGGCGAGGAGTATTGGTAGGTTGTTGTACCATGTTGTAAGTTCGGCCTCGAGACGGGGACCAGACACTAGCCGCATCCGCCGCAGGAAGGCTCTTGTTCAGAGCTGACGAAACAGTTGTCTGTACGTTTAGAAGTAGAAAGTAATTAGCAAGCTAGTCTCGCGCGCGCTCATACTATTTTCGTGTTTCCAGGTTCGGTCTTGGAGCAAGTATGGATCTGGAACAAAAGACACAATGGCAATGGAACATACCATTCGGAAGCTCAAAATTTGTCCCAACGTGGGCGCCATATAGACACACTCTCCGACAATGTAATACGTAGCATGCACAACTATCTCGTCTTCGGGATCGCGCTTCCGACGCGTCTGCTTGCGGATGACCCAGATACCGGTGCCAGTTCCCGGAGCGGTCTCGGCGGGTTCCTGCGCGACCATGAATTCGAGGCCGGACATCTCGCGCAACCGGCCCTCGAAGGCATCGCGCGTCTGGATCAGGTGATACATGGCCGGATTGAATAAGGCCTGGTTGGCCAGAACGGCGTTGTTCGAGGTCTTGTCGAAGAAAGGCGACTGCGCGAAGTAGAAAAGCACTGAATTGGAGTGGATTCCCTGCATGTGCAGCACCGAGTTGTGATCGCGCCATTGCACCTCATCCAGCGGCGGCTCGGTCTGGGCAGCCATCGTGGCGACGGGGTGGAATTGGACGACCTATGTTTGCTGGTACGATTGATAGCTGCAACGACGTTGACGGGTTGATGTTGAATCGTCGACATTCATTTAAGAGTGTGAATGGTCAATGGTAAAGTAGAGAGAGTAAAGACAGTACGGACACAGATGGTAGGAAGCGCTATCTAGGGTAAGTAACTTAACCTAGTTGTGACCATCCACAGCACCAGACTCGAAGTGGGGGCATGTGGGGCACAGTTATTCGGAACTAAATTTGTATGTCATATAAGCAACCAGTACAAGTCTACCTATGTATAGTTAAGCCCGGCTGATTCTGCCTTCGTTATAATACCTACACCTTGCTTCTTACGCACTACGGAAGTCTCCTGCCCTTCACTTGAAATAACATGCGCAAGAAACTGTGATTCAATCTGTCTTTCCATTGCACGAGAGAGGTAACTAACTAACCTAGATGTACGAAGTACAATCCCTTGTTTTGGTGAGCACCAGTGTGCCCCGCTTCGGGAGTGCTATACGATATACCGGGTAGGGAAATGACTTACAGACCTCCAGACTTATACCGAGATCAAATACCCGGCCATACTCCCTGGCGCCTTAAAAAGCTCAAAGTGATCCTTTCATCAGTCAATTATAGGTGATTTACTACGGCGGACTTGAGGGTGAATGAGGTGTAGATCGATAGTATAGTCGGCACGAGCACACAGTAAGATATGTTCAAAAATATCCGTAGAAAGAGTGAATTGATATGGTTTCTGAACCATGAGGTAGATAAATGTTAAAAGTCTTCCTCTCCTTGGTTCGTGTTACTTTTCTATTTACATGCCCGGTCCCCAATGGTCCAAATTGGCCTCCGTGACAGCACGCGTCTTGAGAGCGCCAGCTCCTTCAATGCCTTCGTTGCATCCAGGTCCCAGCCCCAAGGGCAGTTTCGTAGATTCGTCGCGTGTACTCCCCGATGATGTTCCAGATACCCCGGATGAGTTTTGCATCTATCATGTCGGTTCCCGGTGTAAGTTTTGTCACCCCGCAGCAGGAGATGTACGCCTCTTCCATCAAGACGTGGTTGTCCCACGGGACTGTGGCTCGGGGCGTCTTTAAGTGGCGTCCAGGGGTTGTCTATATCTTCCCCGGCGGTCCGTGGGACTGGGACTTTCGTCCTCACTAGCTTTTATCTGGGACTCCGCGTCCGTATATGCCTGCTCTTCAAGGTTGATTGGGGCGGACTTAAACTTGTCCGTCATCTTGTGCCACCCTGTTATGGCAAAGATTTGCTAGTCAGACGTCGCTCCAGCGATTTGTCGTTCCCACTATGTGGCCGAAGTTCTGCGAATAATTGATCTGTATTGTCTTCTGGCTTCGCTTATCTCATTCGGGTCATCTGGCCCGTCCACGGCCCCCAGCGTCTTTCTAGAAGTCATTCGGCCGAATTCCAGGCATATCATATATTCGTCCTGCCGCTCTGACATTTGCGTCGAATCCGACCCGTTTTCTCTTCAACTTCCCATCCCCACTATCTGACTCCAGCCCCAAGTCCGCATTCTTGCGAGTGCGTGTCTCCGCCTTCCGGGTGGCGCAAATCCATGCCTTCGCACCCGTTCCGTCTCGGGCCATGCTTGAGTCTGCACTCCCCGCCGCTGCTATGGTGATCAGGGGACCACCATCACCGGCCGAATCAGTCACCACCACGCCATCCAGGGTGGAGATGGACTGCTCGGCCACCGGTCTCATTTCAGCTTCCTGCGGTTCCGTGCCTCTTATTTGCTTTCAGCTTCTTGATGCTCTTACCCATCTTGTTCTTCTTTTCTCGGCGTGAGGCAGAGGTTGATGTGTGTTCTGGTTGGAAGCCATCGCACTGTGATCAAACATACAGCCCACCGAATCGGAGTTCAAATCCACATCTGGTAGGATATCGCGTTGATATCTAGGTCGTAGACATTTGAGTTTTTGGTATTAGTAATGAAGCGTTTGTGGGTTCCGGCAGTGTTTGGTAATGGATTTCGGCTTCTAGGGATCCTTTGCCTGTTGGCAAATAAGAAGATGCAGCCAATTGCGCTCAAGAGGCTACCAAGGTTGTCCTCTGACAACGTTCTTGTGAGTTTCATTTATTGAATTACACGAGTGGCAAGCAATGCTGCCCTGGGAGATGATTGAAACAAGGGCGTTATGTACCAGAGGGCCTTATTGAGTTGGCTGTCGAAACAGGTCCCAGCACCAAGGTGATTGATTAATGCCCCCCCTGTGACAGGAGAGGCCAGTGTAAGCGTATCCTGAAAGTATCATGGAGTTGTAAAGGGTCAACCGCAGTATGCTCTAATGGTAAAATGTTATATTTGCCTCGATAGAAAGCCGTAAAGTCCTGTAGGTATTCAGTTAGTCGATAAAAATAGTTGGCGATTGAATTGCTACTGATTTGATGTGAATCCCTCCGTCTTATGCCGATGGTATCTTATGCCGCGGACGAGGCCGGCTTGGAATCCTTACATACTCTTGCTGGCGTTCTCCCACTGCCTAGAAAGATACAGGCTCTTAGGCCTAACTTGGCGGAACAAGTGCCCGCAGGAACTGCGCCTCTTCAGGCGTGCACTACACCAGCTCATTGCTCAACGGACGGGGGCACGGAGACTTTGCGGAATACCACCGGCGGTTTGACCACCTGAAAGATTCAATCCAGAGCTGCCCGTGCGGCGATGAGATCACGAGAGGACACGTCTTCCAGTGTCCAGGCGAGACGTTTCCGGCGAAGACGAAACAAGGCAGGATAGAGAAGGACCAATTAGGGTCTAAAGCAGGCACAGTTTCTTCAACTTTTGGCGTAGCTTAGGCTGCTAGGGTCTAGATAGGGGATGAGTGAAGAATGTGCTTCACGACGACAATTTCGTATTTATTCCCTTACGCAGCCAGCGCCGACCGGGCCCCTGAGGGGGGCTGGAGTCTGCCTTGGAAAGATCTGGATAGATCCAGGGGGGCCCACGCCCCCCCTGGTGGACTATGATTTATCATCATCATCACCTTGTTTGTAAAGTTTCCCTACTTCATATAGGGGCTATGTCAGCCGTGAATCTGTAGCATACTTGATAGCAAACAACACTTACGTCTACGAAATTGCCCGGCCAGCAACGAAGCTCGGGCCTTTGGTGGAAAACGACGAGGACGGCGGCTTTAATTGCGTTGCCGTAGACATTTCTGCAAGTCGAAACGTCGAAAACATGTTGGATGTAGTTACCTCGTTTACGAGTGAGTTGCAGACTTGCAGTACTCAGGTGGATGAATGGACTGGGAAATTGTAGTTGTTGGAAGCAAAGGAGGGTAAGGTAGGTCGTGCAGAGACAGCGCTGGTTCAGAAGA
Source organism: Xylariaceae sp. X187 (assembly GCA_028637585.1). Classification (NCBI taxonomy): domain Eukaryota; kingdom Fungi; phylum Ascomycota; class Sordariomycetes; order Xylariales; family Xylariaceae; species Xylariaceae sp. X187. The sequence continues at coordinate 784,503 of JAJIZN010000002.1, read as the reverse complement.
GTGTGGACCCACTCCCCATATCCACAGGTGGGTCCAGAGAGTGCGATGACGTAGCTGGACACGGACACATACAGTCTTATACCTCTACATAAATGCTCGCTCTTTGTGCAGAGGTTTTATGCATCCTGCATAAGAATGCAGTGAAGGATTTCCCCGTTAAATACAGACTGTGGTAGATACCTATGATTGCAGGCACGAGTTTCCGACCTTCTTCCTTGATTTCCATTCATCCACCTCATTGCGTTATCGTCATACCAATTGCCATAACAACAAACTGCGTCCATCGGCAGCAACAAACAACAAACAACAAACAACAAAGCCTTTTAATATTCTCGCAAGGCAATCAAGTAATAGTCACATTCGCGTCACCGCAGCCAACTTTCGACTCGCACCGCAGTCATGGATCTCGTGTCGAGTATCCGCAAAACGGGATCGCGTGGTGGTGTCAATTTTAATTGGGAGGACGTTGCGGGTTCTAATCATCGAGAAAACTATCTCGGACACAGTCTCAAAGCTCCCGTCGGCCGCTGGCAGAAGGGACGGGACCTTACCTGGTATGCTAAATCCAACGCGACCGATTCTTCCTCGAACGAGACACCGGAGGAGAGAGCTGCACGCGAGCGGAGGGAGGAGCTGAAGAAGATCAAAGAAGCCGAGGAGGATGCCTTGGCTCGCGCCCTCGGGCTACCCGTCGCCGCGCGCAACGTTACTGGGGCGAATGCTGTGGATGTTGATGGATCTCGAGGCGTCGTACAGGATGGGTCTATGCCCGAGACAGAGGACCCTAGGCCAGAGGCGAGCCGCTCGAGGCCCCCGAAACAGCCTGGAGATTCGGAAAGACGGCATAGACGTAGGCACCGGAGCCGAAGCCATAGCCGAAGTCGAAACCGGTTTGACCGGGGCGAAGATCGTGAACGCGATCGTGATCGTGACTACGGGCGAGACAGACGTCGTGACGACTCACCGAGAAGAAGATATGACACACATCACTATCAATTGAGGGACCAAGCGGATGATAGACGTGGTCATGGCAGTCGGACAGCTCATAGTCGCGAACGAGAAGCACATACTTCCGGGCGATCGCATAGAAATGACAGAAACAGAAAGCGGAGTAAGGAAGGATTCGATCGAAGAAGGGCTGATGATAGAGGTCATCCATCGACGTCAAGAGAACAGCGAAGCAAAAGTCCACGACGCTACTAGGATGGAACAAGATACGGGTCAAGTATCATCTACGTATATCTACTTGAAGTATAAGTAATGAAAGCCTGGCACAGGAAGTCGGACGTCAACTAGAGTCTATGCAGTATTATTGTGCTCGGGGCCCGACTTTATCGACCGATCTCGCTGTCCTATAGTATTCCGTATTCCCTTGTGACATATTGGTTGGACGGCTTTAAGGGCTTGCTGAGCAAGCATGAATCGGAGAGCGTGTCGCATAACCGGGTGACTAGGGCACACTACGGGATCGGAAAATTGGCGTTGGCCCATACGGCGGCATCACTATCTGCCACATGTCTCTATGCCTCCTATGAAGTACATAAAGATGTGCACACATGGGTGATGCAGCATGGTACATAGGTGGGTATATCTGCTAGTTGAGGACGCTCCTATATCCCACGACTTACCAGTAACTACAGTGGGTCACAGAAAGTGACGCTCGTTTTTTCAAAGCCGAATTTTGGGCTCGAATAAAAACCACCATGTAGGCCCGCAAAATGTAGATGTGAATTAGAAAAAAGTATTAATGCAGTTGCCGGCCATTCGTCAATGCGTGTCCATTTTTTAGGAGTGACATATACTCATTTTGATGCGTGGTGGTGATTCTTAAAGGTGGTCTTTTTTGCAACAAGTCTGAGCGAGCGTCACTTTCTGTGACCCACTGTAGGTAGTTAGTCTGTAGGTAGGTAGGTAGGGGAGACTCACAGAATACCGTACCTAGGACACCTATATATCCTCTACTTATAGGATACAGACTGCATAGATAGATAAAATCAATATGCTTACCCCGTCCGAGGTTATGTATCTCTTGATGGTACAACGTCAAAGTATTACGCGTTCACGACCTATAACACCAAGAAACCTCAATATTGGAGCTATGTGGTAGGTTCCATGTGCAAAATGTCCTTCCGGTACAGGCCTGTATGGGTATCCTCTTGCAGTGGTAGATCTTGCGTTTCTTCATTACCCTTCCGCCGACTCTTCAGCAACCCGTGACTCGTGTGTTTTTGCCTTTAGATTCAAATCTAGAGTAACCATATCGTGTTAGGGGGGCATTTGTACTATGAAAAGCACCTCGATTCTGTCAATCGTAGATAAACGTGAGTTGAAGCAACGCGACGGGATACTTTCAAGATTTCTGGCCGCCCGCGTCTACCCGTCAGCATTCGAACCCCGTAATTTACAAGGTTCATAGATATGCATGTCTTTGTATGGTTATTTACGTAGAAAGAACGAAGCGGGCTTTCTTATTTGTCTATGCACATCTATTTGCGTATCGGGGCTATAACCTATAACCTGTAGATAGATAGGTAGGCCCGTAGAACCGGCAACGACGAACGAATATTTATAATGGTATACAGATGTACCTACCTCAACACTTGGACCATCGCTTTCTACACCTCTCCCGCGACCAAAGCAATGCTGGTTTCGCTGGTCCTACAGGGCGCGTTTTACGTATGTCGTTGATCTTACCCCGCCCTTTCTACACTCAACCTATTTCCACATCGAAACTTGCTTGCGACTTGTATGCCTAGCGCCGTCGCGAATCGTCGAAGGTGGCCCGCGCATCGCAGACAAGTTCTAGACAGCCTCACGAGATACTACTCGAATCCTCGAATCATCTTTGCCACCCAACCCCCAATGCACCGTATCCTGAAGCTTCCGACGGGTGTATTAAAGATCCCCGGCTTTATACCTACCTAAGGTTAGAGGCATACTCAGCTATACGGATACTTATCCCCCCTTTCCGCTACATCCGTCATCGCATGTGACCCCATCTAAGCAGACTTCCGCAAAACTCAGTAAACTACGAGATGGATTACGGAAGGCTCCGGGCCGCGGCGCTCAAAGAAGGCGAGGACGAGGAGGCGGTCACCGTCGATACCAGAGCCTTGATAGACAAAGTACTTGCAAGGTATTCGGGAGAATGGACGACCCTGCGAGAACTCATCCAGAATGCTGCCGACGCCCAGGCGACTACCGTGAAGATAAAGTGGGACACTTTGCCGTCCACCCAAGTGCCTCTTCCGGCGACAAGCGATCGGTCCGAGCTACTCAAACACATAATAACACATCACACCCTCCGCTCTCTCGTCGTCCAGAACGACGGCCAGCCTTTCACAAAGACCGATTGGGGCAGACTTAAAAGGATAGCCGAGGGAAACCCGGACGAAACCAAGATTGGTGCGTTTGGCGTTGGATTCTATAGTGTTTTTGCCGACTGCGAGGAGCCTTTCGTCAGCTCGGGCAGCGAAGCAATGGCCTTCTACTGGAAAGGAAACGCCCTGTTTACTAGAAAGCTACAGCTTCCCGAGGAGCAGCGCAGCCCCCATACTGCCTTTGTCCTCGACTACCGGAATACCACGACCACGTTGCCCAACCTGCTTTCTATCAGTCAGTTTCTAGCTACAAGCTTAACATTCGTAGCATTGCAACACGTCGAGTTCTGGATAGACGACTTCAAAATCCTCTCGCTACAAAAGAAAGTCAGTCCAAGTGTTGATGTTGTTATTTCAAAGGATATCGAGACCACGACAAAAGAGCGCCTCATGAAGGTTGAAGGCGTTGACTGCTCTAGCGCACAAATCGATGCTTCGCATATGAGCGCTATAGGATGGAAGCCCCAGATGGCCGCGGCTAAAAGTGAAGCGTACGGCTTAGGAAGCTCCGAGATCCCATCACTACGTAGCTTTTTCTCTAGGCTTACAGCGGTTCCCACGAAGGTTTCGAAGGCGGCAAGAGAAGAAAAAGCCGCTCAAGCCATCATTTCTGAGGATATCACTTCACTTTCAACGTCTAGCATTTTTCTCAGAGTTACAACCGCTGCCATCAGGACATCCGTGCCCAGTAATTTTGCAGCCGAATTAGAACGAGCCACGAAGAAGCCCCCACCAAAAGTTACGAAGCTGTCCATCTTGACTTCTTCATATGACGAAGCTCAAGCGTCGGAGAGTTCACAAAAGTCAGGCGCAGTATCTGCAGCTACCGATGTTTTTGCTTCCGTTCTTCCCACCAAGAAGGGCGGGCGGATCTTTATTGGATTCCCAACTACGCAGACAACTGGTGCCGGAATGCATATTTCTGCCTCTTCTGTCATTCCGACTGTTGAGCGTGAGGCGATTGACCTGAACGCCAGATGGGTTCGGACATGGAACATCGAAATGCTACGAGCAGCAGGTATCATGACACGGCTAGCTTTCATGGATGAAATGGCCGGGCTCCAAAACAAATTGCAAAGAGCTGCACAAATCGCGGGCACGAAAATAACTTCAAAAGAGGTGGCAGCCCTTATGCCCGATGCAATGCATCTTCTAAATGCATTTACGTTTGGTGACTCTACTCCGAGCAGCCATGTTTCGCAAATCATCGAGGAAGCGTTCTGGACGTCATATAAAAAGCCCACCGTGGAGATATTCAGCACCAAAGGCGTACTTTTGACGAATAAAGTCCGGCTTGGTTCTCCAGAAGCGAATAGATTCGTTGACGGCATTCCCATCATTCCGTCGGAGCTGGAAACACTTGGCTTTGTGCGGAAGTTGATCGAATTCGATCTATTGTTCCCAATCACGATAGACGACGTGCACGAAGAGCTTTCAGTAAAACCCCTCACGGAGACTCAACTCATCAGTTTTATCCAATGGCTAGCACGCAAGGTCCTGCCGGGTGACATGGATTCGTCGACCCGGGATCGACTACTCAATGTTGCCATCGCTATGGTTAACCAAAAGAGCGAACACGACCAAGGAGAAATTATCGCGCTTGTGGGCATCCGGAATTTCATGGCTGCACAGAAAATTCCGCTGGACTTGCCTATCCCTCCAACAACCATCTCATTCGAGTATACCAAAACCTGCACTGTTCAAGAACTGAAAGCACTTGGTTGGGAGCCTTTGGATCTTGCGCCTTGGGTCAAATTCCTCATCGAAACCAGACTCAACAGGCCTATGGATCAAGATATGACTAGGTCTCCGGAGTTCGCGACGCGTGTTCTAAATGTGATATCAAAAGGCTGGGAGAATCAAAGCCAGTCTTCCAAACAGACCATTACGGCATTAATGAAAGCCTACACCGTTATGCCTACCAAACTGGGCATGAAGAAGCCGGAAGAGTCTTTCTTCCCGTCTGTGAAACTATTTGACGATCTTCCGATTATCGAATGCCCCCAGTTAAAGGAGAAATTCCTCACTGCGCTCGGCGTCAGGAAGACGGTCGATCTTGAAACGATCTTCAGGCGTTTATTAAACCCTTCGGGAAAGGACAGTGACAGTGCTGGGCAAACAAAATGGAGCCACGTCGAATTAATTAAGTACCTGGCATCAGTCCGCGATGATATACCCTCGGAAGATATGAAGAGACTGAAAGAATCTCGATTCTGTACTGCCGAGGCCGGCCCGGCAGGTAAGGAATTCTCCCAGGAGAGCCTACAGTTATACAAGGTTTCCGAACTTTTCGAACCGAATCGACTCTTTCGACCTCTCGAACTTAAAATTCTTCAATGGCCTGGCGGCATTCTAAGCCGTGGATCACCAGAAGGGAGATTCCTTGCCGCTCTTGGTCTACGAGCCTACCCCTCTGCTCCCGAACTCGTGGAGTTAATGGCTTCGGCCAACCAGGACCTTCGCGGCTATGCTATGAACTATTTTGTTATGCACTACCATAACAATGATTATAGCGCTTTCCCCATCGCGGCGAGCAAACGACCATTCCTCCCGGTCCAGGAAGATCCTAAAAAGCTTGTCCCGCCATCTGGATGCTTTACCAACAGTGCAGCTTCTGTGCTGGGGTTCAGTATTTTGAAATTGGGACTTCACCACGATGCACAGAAATTCGGGGTGTCGAGAGATCCACCGATTCTTGAGTGTATCCAACGGCTTATACGAAATCCTCCTAGCTCCCGCCTTGAGGCGATTCCAGTTTTTTCGTATTTTTCGAGTCGCCTCAACGATCTCGATAGTGCAATGCTCAAACACCTCGGCGATGCTCCTATAGTCCCAGTAACGCAAAAAAGGCGGGTATCAGGAATTCTCTCGTCGCCGAGTTCTGATACTACAACAAGACCTACTCTTCGCTTGAGTCCCCGCCAGTGTTATCTAGGAACCTCAACAAACTATGGCGATATCTTCGATTTCGTTGACTTTGGCCAGCCTGCTAACTCATTCCTCTCTGCTTGCGGTTCGAATAAGGAGCCTACCAATCTAGAGCTTGCCAACATGGCAGCATCAGAGCCCGCGCGAATTCTCAGCTTACAAGGCTCCGAAAAGTACCTAGACTTACTCCGATCTCTAGCGAACGACATGCCAACTTTGAAAAGAGATACCCAGCTGTGGAAAAAGATGAAAGCCGCACCCTTTCTTCTAGCCTTCAAAGAGACAGCTAAATCCTCAAAGGGAAAAGGAGCTGAGCAAGAGGAAGCAGAAGCAGAAGAGGACGAGGCGGTGATGAGGACTTATCATCTTGCCGCACCTTCAGATATCGTAATCTCGGACGACTTCATCAGCTACCGGCTTTTCAAAGACCATTTAATGTGTGCGCCCGAAGATGATCTCCTCGAAAGTTTCTATCAAGCACTCGGTTCACCGACCCTTTCTGCCACGGTTCGAGAAGACCTGACCGTTGGGCGACCCAGCGAGAACCAAGATGTACTTTGGCTACGGAAACACGTCCTTGAGCGGTCGAAGCTCTTTATTCATGAGTATACGAAGCATTCACGGGATTCAATTAAACACGATGCCAAGTGGCTAGAAAAGAACCTGACGGTGGAAGCTGTACGCTCACTGGCGCTTCGTCGGTCGCTTCGGATATCCGGTCAATCTCACGTAGAAAAGAGATCAGCCGCCAGCAGTCATACCAGGACTGGATGGGTACTTTACGTATCTTCCGAATCGACCCGTCCAGATATGTATCAGGTCGGCCAAGCGATATGTCAGTTGATTCTCAACCGGCCCAGCCAGCAAGCATATCTATACTTTGAGCCGTTCCTTAAGCTAGGTCTGCTAGATTTGAGAGCGCGCGGCTACAATGTTGACCGCATTCTCCGCGCCAAACAGGCAGAGGCCAGGATTGCAGATGAAGAACGACGAATTGCCCTAGAAGCAGAGCAGGCTCGGATTCGGGCACAGGAGCAGGAACTCGCCAAGCAAAGCCAAACTGCCATTAAGAGTGCAGTCGCTGCTGAATCAGGGCGCAAAAGAAGTCCTAGTCCTAGCATTGGGCTACCCGGTCTACCCGGTAGCTTTCAGAGCCTAGATAAAAACAACGATGATTCACCTTCATCGTTAGAACCGCCGCCGCCGCCGCCACCGCCGGGCAAGCGGGGAAGGAGTATTTTCTCCAACCTGTCAAAGAGGTTTGGGTTTGATACGAACGATGACGATGATGAGCAATTGGAAAACCCTGCCAATCCGACGCCCAAACCTGTTACTCCTGCTACCCTTCCACCGTCTGGGCCGAGAGATGGAAACGACAGACTCGATGGGCAAGTCACTAGTCCATCAGTTGTACAGCAGAACCTGCTCAGTGCTATCAATGCAACACGGTCTCATGACTCGTCGTCATTATACTCACCTCCAACTACACAAGAGGTCAAAGAACAGGCAACCTACTGCGATGACAATGCGGGTCACGACTTGACAATGATCGGAGGTGCTTCAAACGGAATGCGAATATTCGTGTCTTCACATATGCCTAATTTTTTGTCGGGGTCGTTTCTATCTGCCAATCACGCCGCGATCAACTCCTTTGCGAAACTTCTCGAGAACGTCGCCGAGGTCTATCACCTCCCCCTGAATGTCCTCCATATCTTCTACGACCAAAGTGGGAACACGATTGCCTTCAATCGCGCTGGCAGCATATTCTGCAACCTACGATTCTTCATTCAGTTGCACTTAGATCAGACTGGGCAGAACAGAGCTGCTGCGACTGTCTGGTGGTGGGTAGTCCTCGCCCACGAGCTTGCGCACAACATCGTCCTTCCTCATAATGCCAACCATTCGTACTACACGTAAGCAAAATTCCATATCAAACAGTTAACCTTGAGTTATCCGTCGATGAGCTAATAATAATTAAACTATAGGGAGTCCTTCATTCAAGAGTACTTCCCAATTATGATGTGGAAGGTCTCATCGCTCGCGGAGGAGATGGAACCCACGGCTCCACCCGCCGGTATGCGTCCGTCGCTGCTACCAACGAGACCTCATCCGACGACTGCTTTGGACGATCCGTTGTCGCATATGACCCGTTAATGAGAGAGCGAGCCCCCTCGACGGCGTCTCCGTCGTCGCCAATGATGAAGAGAACGAATGAGCGTGAAGAAGGCGCTCCCGCTTACGCTTGGCTGGGGGGAGAGGGTATGACTCCTTAATGAGATGACGTTACCTGATACCTACCTTTACCTATACCGCCCCTTTGTTCAGTAAGTGGCGGGATTGCGGGCTGCCATCGTATCTGAAAGTACGTAAGACTATAGATACATTTGTAAAACATACACCTTAGAGGAGGGGGTTTGCTTTTCAGGGGAGCTGGGGGTCTTAGACAAGATTTCTTCTTCGGCTAGAGTGCGCTTGATTACTACATCGTTCGTCGGCTTCTCCCGTTCGACTAGGTACTCTCGTGGTCAAGGGCGTGTAAAGTATACATGGAAGACCGCGCCGCCGGTTACTAATACAACCAGGTAGCTTGCTTATCTAGTCTCTAATCATGGATTGCTACGTGGCTTTTCGTCCCTTATGCTTGTCATGAATGAATATGATTGTTGCTGTTGCTGTTTGTGTCCTTGCAAGTTTGACGTGTTGGTCATTATTCAGCAAGGTGGTATTGACGGTTCGGCGATTCGGCGGTACGCGAATACACGTGAGTAGTTAACAGTCGTCCCCCTTGCATCATTCTACACATGGAATGTCCATACAATAGGTATGCAGATTCGGGCCCAAGGAGGTTAGGAAGTGAACAATGTTCAGGACACATTATCTTCATCTATTAATAGTCTATCAGTCAAGTGAGGGACATATCGTGACCCTGGCATCACACCCCAATTTACTCCGTAACCCACCCCTTCCCAAGTACTCTCTTCTGCGTTATCTTCCTCACGGGCAACGGCCACCCTTGTCCACCCGCACTCTCGGCACGCAAGTACGGCACAACCCAGCATTCACGCACGGAAGCGCTAACCTGAACCTCCTTGATCGGCTTCCCGTACGTGATCAGCGGCGTCCCCTTGGCAAGCGCCGCGAGCTGCGCCCCCGTGACGTCCGTGAGCGCGAGCATGCGCGTCTTGGGCCGTCTGGCGCTACTACCGTCGATTTCGACCGGTGTCGCGGCGCGTTGCAAACCGCTGTAGATGATATACTCGGGTACTTCCTGCGTACTGTAATGGGCCAGATTACTCGAGGGATGGATAAAGACCGCACGGTCTAGCAGCGGGTCATCACCTGCCGAGGGATTGGGCTGGAGAGGATGAAGAGGCAGATACGGCACATCAATCGCGCGTCGCGGTTTACGCGTCAGCTCAGGTGGGATGGGCGCCAAGTCCCCGCGGATAGCGACTTGGTCTATGAAACCTGCTGCGACCATTTGTTTTAGAGCGGTTACTTGTTTTGCGCTGGGGCGGTCGAGACGTTCTTGGAAAGTTAGATTTGCGAAGGCCGGGATGTCTTTTCGGAGTAAGGCGGTGATTTGATTCCGGAGTTTCTGGGCTTCTTGGAGGGCTTTGAAGCGTAGGAATCGTGAGGCGCACCAGCTCTCTGAGGGAGAGTGCGCGAATTCGCCTACGACTTGTAGAAGCTTGATGGCGTCGGAGGCGCCGTCTAGTGAGCGGAAGTTACGATGTACTTCGTTGTATTTCCGTCGGGCTTGGGCCAGGGCGTTTTCAGCGGCCAGATCCTCGTTTGTTCTGTATTCCTGCTCTTCGCTGATTTTGTGCTGGGGGATGGCCTGGGATTCCGGGAGGAAAAGCTCCGTCACCGATAAGCCAGCAACTAGCGCGATCGTGTATGGGAGGCAGTCGTGGAGATGGCCAACAAGCAGGATGCGAGCAAACCGTGGCGGAAGGGGAAGTTTGCTCATCGTCTTTCCGATCTGCGTCGCGTGGCCCTCGGGGGTAATCGCCGAGAGATACTGCAAGAGTTTCTCGGCCTTGGCTAGACTATGTCGGTCAGGAGAAGTGGGAAAGGGGAAATTCACCACATGTTTGAGATTCATCGCTTTGAGTTGAAGAACCACTCCTTCTATCGGCATTTTCAAGATCTCCGGCTCAGCGAATTCTCGGAAATCCCTCTCGTAGACGGCTGATGAATACAGTCTCCAGGTATGGCCTGGGCCCGTACGTCCTGCTCTTCCAGATCGCTGGTTCGCACTGGCTTTGCTTATAAAACCGATCTCGTAGCGTTGAACTCCCGTGTCGGGGTCAAAGACACGTTCTTTAGATCGACCGCTGCTCAAGTTAGCCAATTGTTTTCAGTTGTTGAAAGGATTCGGTGATAGGTGCCTACCAGTCTATCACGTATTTTACGCCCGGGATCGTTAGTGACGTTTCCGCCACATTGGTGGCCAGGATGATAGAGCGTGAGCCTTCAGGAGGGGCTTCAAAAACGCGCATTTGCTCTCTTGTGGGCAAAAGAGAGTATAACGGTAATATATGCATCTTCAGGGGCGCTGCTTGCCCAGTCTCATTCGGCACGTCAAACTCGGCCTCTTCTTCCTCATCTATATCCAGCTCGTCTCCGAGAACTTGCAGGTCGTCGAGCTCATTACCCGTGACTTCATCTGTCTGTCCGAATTCGATATCTTCGACTTCCAGCGGTCCATCATTCGCCGAGAAGCGAACCTTGGGATAAGATGCAGCCTTAAGTCCAGTCGAATGGAGCTTCAGCATTTGACTTAACCGGGATATCTCGTTGTGACTCGTGAGGAAAACCAATATACTTCCTGGTGGGAGCTTTTTGTGTCCGCGGATCACTTTTTTGAAGGCTTCTTCGACATAGTCGAAATTCGTTCTTCTAGCAAAATGTATTGTGACGGGATACTGTCGTCCTTCGACGTTGAGAACTGGCGGCGGGGTTGGGAAGAGGGTAGAATTTGTCACATCGCTTATTCGAAGTGTAGCAGACATGACTTGAATGTCAGGGTTAGTGGGTTTCTCTCAGAGCATAGTCACAAAGGGTATAGAAGAAAACAAGCAGCTGCCCATGACGGCTTTGACGTTGTATCAAGGTGGAAACACGTTGGGATTCACTCACTAATTAATTTCAAAGGTGAGATTTTCGGATCCTCATTGGCCATCTCTTCTCTTAGCTTCACTGTTCGACTTAGCATTCCAATCAAGATGTCAGTGTTTAGACTCCTTTCATGGGCCTCGTCGATAATGACCGCCGAATAGTTCGGCAGAGAGATATCGTTTCCAATCTCTCTAAGCAACACACCATCCGTCACAAACTTGAGCCTCGTCTTTTCGCTGGCAGTGCCCTCGAACCGGATTTGGTATGCAACGGTGTTGGAATGGTCGCCCAGCTCAGTTGATACTCGTTGGCTCACCGAGACTATTGTACACCAGTCAGAAAAACGCTTCTCAGAACCCAAAAAAGCGGCAAGACATCTACTCACCCGCGGCAACCTTTCTAGGCTGCGTGACCACGATCTGGCCGGACATGGGTGAATCCGGCGAACCATATCCCGCCTCAAATAGCATCTGAGGAACCTGTGTACTCTTTCCGGAACCTGTAGCACCACAGATGATAACTACGTTGTTGTTATGTATCGCCTCCATGATCCTCTGTTCCTCTGCCACCACGGGAAGTTTGAGCCTGGCTTCCTGTATGTCCTTGTTCCTTTCGACCAGGACGCTATAAGCTTTCCGTCCAGTATCCTTTGTTGACTGTAGTTCCACAGGCAAAGGCTCCTCTTCTACGGGTCTCGGCTTGAAGTTTTCAGGCACCGGAATATTGAGAACGGTATTGACGTTGCTGCTAGGTTCGTAGCCGAGGGCCGAATTCCGCTGCTCGTGGGCCCATGCTTTGAATGCTGATGAACGTTCTTTTGCATTATCTTCGTAATCTTCATCTTCATCATCATCTTCGTTGTCGTCCTCATCATCGTCGTCCTCATCTTCGTCTTCGGATGATGAGCCTTCCTCATCACTCATATCTTCATCTGATGAAGCGCTCGCAGACTCATTTTCCGAATCTTCCTCGGGGTCGCTGTTTGCCGCATCATCAGAGCTGAAGCCATTCCATTCGTCGGTGCCATCTTTTTCTTTCGCATTTTCTGTATTCTCTTCGGCGTCGACACCAGGTAGATCTGGAAAACTTCCAAGTCCAAACTGTGATTTCGCAGAAAGTCTAGATTTTACACCACCCCTTTTCTGTCTTTTTTGTAGGACTGGCCTGCCGTCATCATCCAGTTCCAAAGGCCTTTTCAGACCAGATCCAGCCGTAATTGATGGCGCTTGAGGTACTGGCGGTTTAGTTTCCTCAGGTTTCGCCACTTCTTCATTCCGCTGGAGCGGTTTGCTATTCTCTTTTCGCGAAGAATTGTCCTCGGGTATGGAATCAGAGTCAGAATCGGAATTGGAATCATCCATTGGCACAGCCCTTCGCTCAAAAAGTATGCTTTCATCACTTTGAGCAATGCCCGCGGCCCGCTCTCTAAGAGCTTGGCTCATCTTTTCTCGTTTCGTCACTTTAGCCGCGCCCAGATGGCGAGTGCTCGCAAAGAGACTCGTGTCGATCTTATTAGCGGCCAGCTTTGCCAATAGAACTCGGTTCTCATCCTTGGCCAGCTTCTTATCAATGTACTTCTCAAGACGCTTAGCTTTCTTGCTGCTCATTTTGGCATCGCCTCTTAAGTCGGCCTTCATCTGGGCCCTCCTGGCCGCATCGGCCTCTTTCTTAGCATCGGGTAGTATTTCAACCGCATTGCTGTCGTTTTGAGAAGCAGCATCTTCGCCAGCGGCCTCACGGGCTTCTCGCGCCTGACGCGCAATAACCTTGTGCTTTCGCTGGCGAGGAACGAATTTTTTGGCCATGGTGATGGAGGCTAAGGATGATAGCAGAAGCTGCGTATAAGATTGGCGCGGATCACTTGACCACTCATCGACCCCAAAATATCACGAGAATGCTCGAGTAAATCAGTTATAACTTATCGGCAAGTGTAGGGTACATTACGGCTTTGGAGGCGACAGATGCCCTGAGGTTTGGAATGATGGACTTTTCAAGATTGGATTTGGCACATTGAAATTTCATGAAAATAATCCTCCAGGTACTTTTTTAGCGCATAATCATGGTCGGCCAAACAGATTGGGCGCTAAAGACCTTTCGGCCGGCGGGAGTTTCCCACTAAAGCTTGACTGCTTGCACTAAGTTATAGCGCATCATGATGCAGCCTAGGTAGAAGTCCGTACTGAACTAATGGGTGAAAGGTACCTAGGTAGGTACAGACAGAAATGCACTAAAGTTACATACCTGGCGGATCTAACTGATTGGAGTATTAACTAGCGATAACTAAGCGCGATCCGACCACGACCTAAATTTGCTGGAACGGAATCGATTGTCCCTATCTAGATAAGTACAGTCCGTATCTATCTAACCGTGCGGACCCACTTTTGCATAGGGTCCCCTTTTGCAACAGAAACCATAGATTCTACCACACTACCTTCAATCAACCGTAGAAGACCAACCGTTATAGCTAAAAATGGGAAAAAATCATTTCCTTGTTCGCCGTCGCTTATTTGACCTGGGTGTGCGGTGTTCTTCGAATTTATCGATTTCCGTTTGTACACCCTCGCCAAGTAGTTGTAACCCCCTGTTTCTTTTCTCCTGGGCTGTACGAATCTCCGGTAAGCTTGAAAACACCTTGTTTGGGGGGTTTTTTTTTTTTCAACGTTTATCAGGTACGTGTTTCTCAAGTTCCTTTCGTAGTTGAGTATTAGTTGTACATTCGATTGCGAGTTGAGCGGTTAAGAGAGTGATAGATTGGCCGGCCGTATTGAGTATTGTACAGTATTGTACGGGTGCCGCGAGAGATCGGCCATGAGTTTGTGCTTATTTTTTTTATTGAATTGGGCGATGTTAGTGGCTTTAGGCCTTTGGGGTGCTAATCTACGTTTCTGGAGGCTCATAAGGGGGGTCCCAGGTGAACGTGGTGGTGGTGTGCCTTCCAGGTCATCTGGGGTAGAGATAACTCCCATTTAACGGTTTAAAAGCCGTCAATCACTTAGTTACCACCCGGCACGCGTATTTGAAGACGTGAATACCTCTTCTTACACCCACGCTATGCTTTCTTCTTTATCATCATCAGATTTACTCATTTTGGATGGAAAGCGCATTGGCGGTTGGATTGGGATTGAATTGAAGCCGGCAAGTGTATTGATTCTGTTGCGAAAGGGGGCCCTGTGCAAAAGTGGGTCCTCACGGTTAGACTAAACCTATCTATCTGCTTCCTTGTCTGCCCCTCATCTCGAGCTTCTCTGTCTATACCTATCTTCTACCTGGACTACTTACCTACTCACACATACATTCAACGTGTTAAGACCACCTAGTCTCCTCGAATCCCAATAACAGAAACAGAGCCAAAAAAAAGCTTGATTACACCAGGACAATAAACCAAAACGATGCAGTCAGTCCAAACTCTCGACGAGCCATTCCCAGCGGCTTCCAAACAAGCAACTGGCCAAATCGACGGTATTTCCACCCAAGCCACAGCCCTCTACTTCGCCGACAGGATCCTCGTAACGCTATGTCAAGAAGGCAGACTTTCGCAATGGGTATGATATCTCTCAATCGAACATACTGAGCTACATGACTAAGTAGACACAGATCCAAGTCCCCATGTCCGCGCCCTCTCCTGCTGTAGACATGGCACTCCCAACTGACAGCATCCTACCAATGTCTCATCTCACAGCGAGAACATTACTCGGAGGCGGCGGCGAAGAGCGCGAGTCCTTGGCTCAGCTGTACGCTGTCCAAATCGCTAGCTACATTGCTAGACGAGACTTAGAGGAGCGCCGCACCCTCGTTGTCGGACTGGGTCTAAAGAAGCTCCGACCGGATCGGGAGGCCTTTTTCGATGTACTTGAACTCATTCAGAACGTATTGTGAGGACTGAAATGCCGTGAGACTGGGCGGGCGCTTTCTCCCCTCCCGTTGTGTGTTGCGCCGTGCGCCTTGGAAAGGAAATAGGGCTATTTCTCTATACATCGCTCGGGGGTATGGACACCTCCGCCTGCTTTTTCGCAAACGCCTCATTTTCCATCTTGAATCTCATTTGGCACCCTGCTTGACCTTAGCAAATTGATACCACATGAAGGGTTGGGGCCGCCTCATACAATCACCGCAGGAGATCGGCTCATATCTGGCCGGGTTCGACTCCGAAGTACAAGAAGGCACCACGCTCTCAACACAGTTGAAGTTCAGCCCTGACAGCTAATTATTAGTTACGAGCGACGCAGCGGAGGACTCCCACCAAACTCACCGAAGAAGAAAGGCATCGACACCCTTTCTTGAGCCGACTCGTTCGTAACCCGATGAACAGTGGACTTATAGATGTCGTTGCTCAGACGCATCATGTAGTCACCGATATTGACTACCAAAGTCCCCTCGATCGGCGGGGCCTTGATCCTGTCAGTCTATACATGCCTGTATAGAGAGTCTGGAAACACTCACTTTGATCCACTGGCCCTCTCGAGTCAACACCTGCAGTCCCCCTATATTGTCTTGCCAAAGCAGGGTGAAAAGTTGCAAATCCGTGTGGCTTCCCAAGCCCACAGACTTCTGTTTAACCTCTTCCTGCGTCCTGACGGGATAATAATTGAAGACACCACTATACAAGGCCGTGAATTAGAAACTTTGTCGGAGAACCCGAACGAAACGAGGAATACGAGGAATACTCACTCAGCCCCTGGATACGTCACCTTCTCATCCCAATAATCCTCCTCAAGGTCAAGCGAAAGCGCAAACATCCTGACCAGTCTCCTCGCCAGTCTGAGACAGTGACTCCAATACGCGATACAATCCTTCTTAAAGCCAGGCAAATGCTTCGTCCGATCCCACACAAAGTCCTCGCCTCGAATCCAGGGTCTCACTTCCTCAGGAACCTCAGACATCTCCCTTGGGTGATCAGGATCAAGATCAGGAGAATAGCGAAAAGAGAAGGACTCGCGCACGTCGGCCGTCTCGCTCGGCGATACCTGGGCCTTCCGACTGCCCAGATAGCCGTTGAAGTACTTGCTGTATTTGTGAGACCGGAGAGAGTCCTTCATCTCGTAAGGCTGTCTCATGAAATTGAGAACTTGCTCCTTGCAGCGTGTGATGGTTTCAGGCAGGATCCCGTGGTTCTTGACGTAGAAGAACCCGGTATTGACGGCTGCGGCCCTGATATCCGAGCCTACTTTCTTACGCTCGGCCAGTTTGTCGGAGAACATGGGTGCGAGGTCAATGACTGGGATCTCGTCCGGCGTACAGTCTCGGGGTGGATATGGCAGGACATCCCGATAGACGGGGCCGAGGGCGGTACGAAGCTCTAGTTTTGTGATTGACATTGTTGCCCGTATGTATTCGAAGCTGTGGTTTGGTTCTAGCAGTACATCAGTGATGGGATAACACACCTTAACCTGAGATGGATCAAGATGAATTGCCGTCGAGTGGGGGTTAACTGTAGGAGGCGCAGAGAGAATATGGGTTCACTAACGTACGCCTATGGAGGAGGTAATGGGTCTTAAGATCGTATAACTATATTATAGCTCCTGAATCAGTCAAAACGGAGGGCAATGATAAGGTACAGCCTACCTATAAAGCATGCAGTCCCTCCCTATATATAATATATATTAAATGCTTGTATTCTCCGGTTTCCACCGGCCTCCGCCGGTATGCTCACTTTCGAGAGACCAAATCCGCAAATCAAACGGCTTTGCACGGAGTAACCCTCCAGTAGTATATTAATTACACTTTCTCCAATAAGAATATCAAGTCCCGTATGTCGTAGTACCACGAATATGACAAGATGATCTTTATTGCACGAGCAGAGTGATGATGATGGAAGGGGAGTCATCCCTATAGCAACGCAAATCGGGAGAACAGATTCGTTGGGAAGTTTTATCATCTTGTGGCGGTGTAAGCTGTATTGGCAAACTGGGAAGAGCCCGGTAGTGGTCCATGCTACCAATTATCAGTCCCAGCAGATGGCTCATACAGCGGGAAAACATGATGGATTTGAGAGGATTCTTCTTCTTTAATATGTAGCGGTTTTCTTTCTCTCTCTCTGTGAAGCTGGCTTTCTGACTCGTGAAGAGAAGCACCAGTAAGTTCGCTGAGGAAAGACAGTAGGGAAGGTATAATAGAACGGGCGAGGATTTGTGAACGCGCCCAACCCACTCAACTATATTATAAACTGATTAAAAGATCTCATCGATCTATTCGCGTTGGAAGATGTGACAAGTGTACGGCTGAGAATTAATTCACGACGTCGAATTGACAAGTATTAGTGATTAAGTTTAGAATATCAACATTGCTTCCGCCATAGATGTCGCTTCATACCTACCGTACTATCAAAGCACGCTCTCATCCAAAAAGTTTCAGGAGGGTCGATCACGCAAACTTCATAGGAACGAATATTGACAAACGAACGAACAAAAAACACACACCCCATCTTCATCTCCATCCCAATCTCCATCTCCCTCCTCTCCTCATTACCCCCAACCAAACTAAACACATTTAAAAGATGGCCAGGACATTCGGCGGACTAGCTACACCCCCCGGGACATCACAGACCTCGCTCGCGACGAAAAACGTATACCGTCCCGTCTCCGCACAATGCGCAGACACCTTCTCCAGCCCGAACAGCTCGCCAATGGGGCATCCCCAGCCGGCCAAGAGCACCTCGTGAAGCGACCACGGCTGCTGCGGCGGCCAGACCTCGAAGGCCGGCTGATCCCCGGCTACGGCGGAGAAGTTCTCCCAGATCCAGCGCAGGACTCGCTCGCTCTTTTCTACGCCGCCGCACGTGGGCGCCGTGTAGCTGATTTGCGCTTCGAGTTGTTCGTCGGTGGTCTTCGAGAGGGTGTCTGTGAAGCCTGGGTGTATGTGTGAGCCTTTTTGTCAGGGGATATTCTGATTTTTTTTCATTTTTTTGGATGAAAGGGGGAGTAAGAGAAGGGGGAGTAAGAGAAGGGGGTAAGAGAAGGGGGGTAAGAGAAGGGGGAGTAAGAGAAGGGGAGTAAGAGAAGGGGGAGTAGAGGGGAGTAAGAGAAGGGGGAGTAAGAGAAGGGGGAGTAAGAGAAGGGGGAGTAAGAGAAGGGGGAGTAAGAGAAGGGGGAGTAAGAGAAGGGGGAGTAAGAGAAGGGGGAGTAAGAGAAGAGAAGAGAAGAAAAGGGAATGAAAGTACCTGTGCGCACAAAGAGGATATCGCCAAACTTGAGCTCCGTCCCCTGCCACTTCAGACAGGCCTGCAGATCCTCGAGCGGAATCGACACCTGGGCGAAAGACTGGTAGTCCTTGACCTTCGTCTGCGCTTGGCCCTCGGGCGTCGCGCGCCAGCGGTGGTAGTCTAGCAGGACGCCACGGCCTACGATACCTTTCTCGGCCCAAGCTATTCATAACCGGATTAGTTCGTTTTATCTTGAAATTCGCCCATACACGAAGAACCAGAAAATATCAAGAGAATCAAGCAAGAGAAAAAAAAGAGAAAAAAAAAAAAGAAAAAAAAAAGATGAAAACAAGCATAATTACCCTGAATCCCCAACTTAACACTCTTCTCCCCCGTCACCACGTCAACACCATGAATATCCTCCTGCGTAGCCCCATTGTAAAACAGTCCAGCCTCCTGGTAACCAAAGTGCCGCAGTCCATCCCACTGCGTCGACACCTGCGAGTTGAACGTCCAGATGTCGTCGTTGACGGTCCCTGACGGCCAGGCCATCAGGTCCTGGTGGAAGGCTTGGCGCTCAAATAATGTCTTGCCCTGTCCACGGGAGTTGAGTGGGAGGTTTAGGGAGATTCTTTGTAGGGGGGGTTAGTTTACTTCTGAGCTTGGTGTTGTAATTATGGTGTTATTTGGGGGAATAATGGGCGTGGATGTATGTGAGTTGAAGGGACGGGAAGAAGAGAAGAAAGGGAGAAATGACGGGAGGCTTTACCGCTTCCCTGACCTAATCTCCTCCCGCGCCGCGGCCTCGACACGCTCGTCCGTCAGTCGGTTCAGGAAGCCGAGCTCGTCGTTCGGGCCGTAGAGACCCCACGCGGCGAACAACGGGTCACCTTTCCGCAGGGGGAGGGCATCGAAGTCCGGCACCCCGTTTTCGTTGAGCTTGTATGATGATGACATGATCCTTTTCTTTTCTTGTTTGGTTTTCCTTTTCGTCTGGTTAGTATGGCTTATTCTTCCGTATATGATGTATTTGCCCAATCCTTATAAGGTGTAAAAGGGAAATTCGGGGGTTCAAGGTTTGATATGATCGTATGAGACGACTTCACACCAGAAACCGCTTTGAGGCTTCGAGAAGCCAGCGAAATCAACACTTGATAATAATATCAAGGGTCATTCAGGATGAACAGAACAAACGAACCGCCCACAAGGTGTCCAAACAAGAAAGCCACTCACCGTCGTCAAAACTTAAAAAGATCTCACACCTAAACCCTCAATGTTTTTATCCCGTAAGAAAGACAAACAATAAAAGTTTTCAACTGCCTGTTTAAATCCCCCAACACACACAATATCCAACCAACTCTTATATCTTACCAAATCCCACAAACTAAACGACCAGAACTCCTCCCATTCATTCCCTGTTTATTAATCATCTCATATCCGAGGCTGCTCTACCTAGTCCTGCCCCGCACTTTAGTTTTTTTTTTTCTTCCTCCGGAGAACACAAGAAAGAGGGGAAAGACGAAAACTGATGGGCGCGAAAATGCGAAGATAAGGTAAGATCCGTAGATCGTGGAATGCTTCCGACATTAGCGGCGGAAGAATGTATTCGATTTGGAGGGAAAACGGAAACGTTCTAAGGCCTCACTAACGCCATCGCGGTAAGATGCCGGATAATACCGAACAGGCTTTGAATATAAGTACGCTTCCCCATCAATCAATCCGTTTATTTAGCAGGCGAATGAATGAATGAATGAATGAATGAATGAATGAATGAATGAATCACTTACCAAGACATCAACAACACGTCTCACCCCAAGTTTTATTCGCAAAAAGAGACACCAACAGCAAAATAAGAATAAAAAGGTTTGCAATTAGGAATGTTCGGCAGGTCGGCCCTAAAAGCAACAGCCGACCGGGTTTCCGCCCTGAATTATTTTGTTTCTTATAAGGGATTTTTTCTTTCTCAATCCACTCCACAAACAAAAAGTCGTAACTCATATCGCAGAGCATAAACCTTTTTCCCTCTGCCTTTTGTTTTTGCTCTCTGATGAGCCTCTCTTCTCTCCTCTCCTCTCCTCTCCTCTTCTCTCTCTTGACCCCCTCCATATTGATGCATCAGGGAAGAATGAAAAAGAATAAAAACAAACATCGAAAGTAGAGAAGCTATCACCAAGCCAGTGGAGGGAGGAGAAAAAGCGTCGCCCTGAGCAAGCCCGCGAGGGGGGGTTCACATTTCATAAACGACCGACCAGCCGAATGAATTTTAAGCTGAATCGTCCAATCCATCATCATTCGTCACCCGGACGCTAGCTAGTATACATATTGGAGTATTTCAACTTCGCTTGCGATCCCTATATACCCGCGTTAGAATGGTGAATATGGTAAGCAGCAATCCGGGGATGACTTACATGCTGAGCCTTCTAGATAGTGTATGCAACTTAGTATCATTCTCAGCTTCCCGAGAGGCCCGCTCTAGGGCCAGTTGGCGTTCTTCCTCCTGCGTCTTTACCACTTCCTCATGAGTCGGCGGCAGTCTTTCGTTTTGTATATCGACTTTCCTGGCATCCTCGAAACTCGTAATTGCGTTTTTGATGCCTTCTGCGCCGAGCATCAAGGTTCCCTTGGGCAACCGGCCACCAGACACCGTTTTCAGCTCGGTGACCCTTTCTGACTCTTCACGCAGGACATTGAAAACTCGGGACATACGCCCGATAGCTAGGATTTTGTTTTTGACTGCACGTTTTCTGGCCTCCAACGATGCATCCGACTGGTTAGAGGCCGGCGAATGCGGGGGCCCTGTAGACGAGGGCGTGTCTTGCTGATTTAGCTCTTCTTCCGAGCAAGTACTGAGAATGCCAATCAGCATATCGGTAATCTTTTCTCCAACAAACGGTAGTGACCACGTAAAAACGTCCATGAAGTTAGGAAGCCAATAGGGGTGCGGCGTGCAGTTGAATTGTCGAATGTTCATAACATTGTTTTCGTACTTCAATACTGCTGCCTTATTGTTATACACGTCTAGGTAGTTCGGAGCGGAGAAAATGGTCATAACACTGGGAAATCCTGTGGTCCGAGTCTTGCGATACATTCGATAGCCAGCATCCTGGGCCTCATGGGCTCGGATGATCGAAAGCAGGTTGTTCTTTTCTAGGAAATTGCAGGCGGCGTGGTAGGAGAAGAAGTATGAACAACCTCGTACGTGGTTATGCACAAAAAACTCGTTAGTCTTCTCCTGGCCGAAATCCTCGAGAGGATCCGCCCAGAGAATGTCACACATCAAGCCTTGGGTGGGTGGTTCGCGGAAACGGTCAATCTAAGAGACAGGTCAGTATGTGATAATAAAACCTCAAGGAGTGGTCGTCGTCGTCGAACAGAATCAGACGAGCTCCACGAGAAGTCGAGATCCACTAACACTGCGCAAGTCATCGAGAGTATGCAATTCCGGGCTCAAGCCGCCGTGGATGCACAGAAACTGCTTGTTCATCAACGCGGCAAGGGGGAGACTGCAAAAGGATTCCATGCAGGCCTCGTAGATGGCCTCGGAATACTTGTGCTTGCACTCGAGCTTAAAAGTGAAGTAGTCGGTCAAATGGCGGCACTCGTGATTCCCACGCAGCAGCCAGAGGGTTGAAGGGTAATGTATCTTGAGGGACCATAAGAAGAGAACACATTCGATACTGAAGTAGCCTCGGTCAACGTAGTCACCAAGAAACAGGTACCTAGTCACGGCTGGGTCGCCGCCAACCTCGAATAGCTTCATGAGATCGTAGTATTGGCCATGTACATCACCGCACACCGTAATCGGAGCGTCCATCTCGAGAAGGTTGGGTTCTTGGCGCAGGAGTTCGGTGCCCTTTGTAATGATCCATAAGGCCTGTTCTTCGGTCAACCGGCCCTCGCGGTAGAAATGTTGCTTCAGGAAGTCGATGTTGGGCTTGGTATGAGTCTCGTCCGAGAAGAACTCCTCGTCGCTGGGCTTGAAGGTGGCAGGGGCCTGGACATCTGTAGACGGTAGATTTCTTAGCGACAGGAAGTTCAATCTTGTGCAATCTCTCTCGTTCCGTGAGTTGGGGTCGAGTAGCCACGCCGGCCGGTCAGATGGAAGAGTAGACGTGTAGATGCTTGAGGATAGAAGCCAGTAATACCTTTACAAACGCGTTCAGCAGTGCTCACTTGGGTGCCATCTTCCATGGTATGAATGGTGAAGTCGATTTCAGGAAGAGGTTTCTTCTGACGAATTGCACGGATCGCATTGTCGACGTGAGCATTGCGCTGTGTCTGCGCCTGCTCGTCCTGGTTCATAAAGGTCTGCTCGTCTCCAGCGTCCATGTTGGGCGGCGGGTTGCACCTCGGCAGGACGATGTTGAATTGAGTCGCTCACGATTCAGGAGTTGCTACCGATGAGCGGTGTTTTTTTCCGGAAACAACTTTGTGTTTGTCTTGAGGATCGTGAATTCTTGCTAGCGTAAACTGCGTATGTTGCCGTGGAAGTAAGACACGGTTAGAGAGACGTCGGGCGCCGGGTGTGGTGTAGTAAAGGAGGCGAGAGGTGACAAGGATATCAAGAAGGCTAATAATAAAGGGCAGGAGGCAGGACTCGAAGCGGCGATGGTAAATGTACCTGTTTTTGGGCGGCGAAAAGTCCGATCACATTCATCAATGTGGGGTAAGTGCAATTAGACGGTCAGTGATGAGACGGTCAGTGAGGTCCTGGAAGGTGTACCCCTGAGGTACGTAGGACTGCGCGTCATTCGCACACAGATAAGAGTAGTTCTAGGTATCTTCGGGTGCAGTAGCGCTGATGCTTCAGCGGAGAGTTTAACAGGGACTCCCAATCTCGGCCCAATAATAGAAGCTGCTGAACGAACCCAGGCACGCATCGGCCTGAACCGGTCTGTTGTCGGTGTGGCAACCCGCACGCGTCGCCATACGTACTTACACACTTGTACACATGCACACATGCACACATACACATTCATTCCACGGCCAAAGCCAAGAAGCAGCATTTCGCAATGAGATGTAGAAAATATTGATTGAAGACGAATAGAGATGTTTGCTGCTAAAGTCGAACCAATGACTGATAAGGATCGTCATTCAGCTGAGGCCCCGGGTGCCCAAAATCAAAACTCAGCTACCGCGGTCTAAAGCCACGACGGGCCGTCAAATACAACAGCAGACCGTATCTGACCGATAGATATCTACCGGTCAACATGTTTAGCTCAGGGGATACAGACGTGGTAAACTACCCTGTTAGATAAGTAGGTTAGGTAAGTAAATAGATAGGCAGGTATCTCATCTTCTGCTCGTCCGGAGGTATCTAACCTAATATCTACTTATCTATCTATCGAAGTACTTGGGGTGCGCTAATAAAGGTATTCTATACCTAACTAAACTCAACACTCGAGAATGTTGTCATTTGCGCACTCGTCCACAACCACAGGAGACTCAACGGCAATAAACGTATCTAGATAACGACCTCCCTAAGCTCTAGTCTACGGATGAGGTCACTATCGCGCAATAGGGTACTTACAGTCACAGGTCAAACAATAGTGTCCGACTGTCCGTATGACGATGCTTTCTCTATATATAGCTGAGGCGCTACCAATGGACGAAAGAAGACTCGGGATTCGGGAACGAAGCGAGATTTCTAGACTACTTAAATGCCGACAAGATAAAACGGGAGGTCCTTGCTAGCCACGTGATCTGGCATTCTCTTCCTGATCGTGGGAGGTGAGTGAACGGTGAGAAGTCTATGAAGGGTCATCAACGAAGCGACACATGAGCCCCCTGACATTTTCATCTCCGACGTCGCAACTCACGAACTTGGTCGGCTTCTCATCATCAACGCCATAGTAACTCACAACCTCGCCACAAACATGATACACTTCGTACACGTCTTTTACTTTTTATTCATATGATATGGTATCTAAGGTAGGCTGCCTACTACAATGTCTTCCCAACAGCATCGACTCTTAACACCGCAAACAAACAGCACATGATTTACCCTTCATTTAACACACCACCCCCGTTTATGGCGCGCAGTATCCTCCGTCGACAATAATATCAGTAGCGGTCGTGTATGATGAAGCGTCAGACGCCAAGTACAAAAACGCGCCCTTGAGCTCGCCGGGCTCTCCCTCTCGTCTAGATTTATGAAATGGTGTGAGCATCAAAAACAACCCATAAGAAGAAAAGGTGCTCATCTGAGAAAGCACATGCTAGGAATAGGGATAGAGAGAGGGTTGATGGTGAGTCACTTACCCCATGGGAACCTTGTCCTTGAAGACCTGCTTCGTCGCCTCGGGAACAAACAGCGAGATGTCTGTCTTGATGTAACCCGGAGAGACGGAGTTCGCGCGCGCAAATCCAGTCCATTCAAGGGCAAACGATTTGCCTAACAAACAAACAACCGTTAACTTAAATCGACAACGCAACCCTCCTCCTCCTCGTCCTTGTCGAAAGAAAGTACTTACACGCATGAATAATCCCGGCCTTGGAGGCGTTGTATACAGACTGTCTCTGCGGGATATTGGCAATATGACCACTCATACTGGCCGTGGCAATGAAACTTCCAGAGAGGTAATTCTCCAACGGCTTCCCATCGATCGTCGTGCGCTCGGCGCTCTGTCTTCGCCAGTGCAGCGCCGCCGCGCGGGCACAGTAAAAGGTGCCGTCGAGATTGACTCGCAAAACATCGTGCATGAGTTCAATCGGCTGGTCGAGGAACGATCCTTTTTCCCACGCGATACCCGAGTTCGCCACGAACACGTCCAGTCGCCCGTTGAACTCCCGCACGATCTCGTCCACCGCTTTCTCCACCGCCTCGTAGCTCGTCACGTTTACCTGGTAGGCCTTGCCTGTTGTGCCCCGAACCCGATTGTTTTCCTCTCGTTAGTCGAAATAGTTATTATTTTTTTTTTTTTGTTTTGTTTTTTTTCCTCCCGGAAATAAACGTAAGGAATTAACAAATTCACCAGCGTCATTTTTTTTCTATTTTGGAAAGTCGCAAAAGATTTTTTTTTTTTGGTGTATATCTCACTTACACTTGACTCCGAATCTCTCCTCGATCTTGGCCGCCTCATCTATGGCTTTCTTGTTCGAGTTATACCAGATCGCCACGTTCGCACCGGCTTCGGCGAGCGCGTGAGCGACGGCTAGACCAATACCCGCACCAGCACCCGAAACGATGGCCGTCCTGCCCTTGAGGGAGAAGAGGGGCATGACAAGGTCCGTCTGGGGCGTCGGCATGTTGTCATGCGGAAAAGTACCAGTATTCCAGTCCGCCATTTTGGATGTTTTTTCTTTCTCGATTATATCTTGAATCGTCTTTTGAAAAAAAAAAAAAAAAATAAGAAAAGTGTCGGTAAGAATTAAAAGGTATGATGAAAGTCAAAGCGAATGCTCTATAAAACAAAAAGAGTTTTTATAAGATCCATTCAGCACTAACCATATGGAAAGTCGGGCTATACTTATACTTTGTGTGCTGTACGGTACGTTAGCATACCGGCCGCCCTAGGTATACAATTCCCTCAACGGTCTAGATTCCGCTTCCTACTAAAAAAAATGGATTGATCGAAAACTTATTCGTTTCCATGCAAGTCCGCCCTCCATTTGGGTGGAACGGAAAGAAAGAGGGGGTGCAAATGGGTGCGAATGGGTGCGAATGGGAGAATGCAGTACTACCCGTTCCCTGATTGTGGATCGTCTCCGTGACGTTGCTTTGCAGCTGTGATGCTCCTATCATCACGATTGTCAGGTCCGGAGAAGACGGGGGCAATCAGAGTTACCGGGAGGGTAAATGTTGCACTCTGTTACCCAGGGCGTTGATGGCATGTGCAAGCCAAGTTTGACATATGCCCGACCGACCTGTCCATTCATTCCATCAGATCAGCATATCATTTTTGCTGCAATCACCCCAGCCCCAACATCTACCACATCCACCACATCCACCACATCCACCACGTCTACCACAGAGGTAACGGAGATACCGTAGTAGGTATACAATGCGGGCGACGGCACAAGGTGGAGTTGATGGATCCGACTTACACGTACTCCCCATCCACGCTAATGACTAGATACGAATATGGAACGGAAACGTGCCCCAATGAGCTCGTTCCACACCATGCGATACCTACTCAAGCACAGGGTGAGGAGTTCCAAGATTGCCCCAGCTGTTGCTACCCATGGCCCCATCGCGGGGGAGAAAGTATAGCAAAATCAAGCGCGGAATCTGAAGAGCTTTCTGAAGAGCCGATAAAGCCAGCCAACAAGGTTCGTCCCCGACACCAGCACGATGAATGAAGATGAACGCTATTTCCGTTTATGCGTATATGCGTATATGCGTATTGCGTATATGCTCGTGAGCCTGCTCACTTATCTGATCTTGCGAATCTAGCCAACGGTTCGCTTTAAGATCTGGTCTCTGGGATAGTTTGTGTTCCTCCATCGCGAGATGAAATCATCGCGGTTGACTGAGGGGATTTGTCAGTTCCACCAACTGCGGATATTACGAGATGATAATGATAGTACTTACTATAGCCGCCACACATTCGTCTCATTCCAGTGAAAGCACTTCTCCCGTGCAAAACCCGCCAATTGTCGAAGACTGGGAGAAATTCAGCAATGACGCAACTGGATACAGCTGGGTATATATATACTCACTCAACACACTGCCGGGCATCAGTTGGAACCAATACACAAGTTCCTTGCGTCTTAAGATCTCATCCCATTTCCGTGCTGCCTTATACCATTGCTCCGGCGAGAACTTGCCCCCAAGCGGCACCACACCACGGTCGTCGTTGTTCCATCTGATGCGATGCACTGCGTTTCTTGTAGAGTCGTATTCCAGCACCGGATACAGCTTATCCGGGCCTATGGTGATTCCTTCATTACCGCTGGCGTGCCATGGAAGGTCGACACTGGCTAGAATTTCGAATGAATCTGGCTCCTCCCTTTTCAGGATTTCAGCAGCATAGAAGCCATCGACGAGTAAGGACCGTCCTCCTAAGTCAGTCTCGGGGCTGTCTCCTGAGTTGGGATCCGAATGTGAGAGCATGTGGAAGGCTTGTAGCCCAGCGGGATCGGTGAAATACGTAGTGTCGGTACTGCTCGGGGTCAGCATATGGCAGTGAGTCGAAACCGACCTTAATGAAGTTTGAGAATCATACTGCGCCGCGAGGGCTAAATTGGTATACGCAGTATCTGCGAAGGCAAGGTCTGGAATGAAGTCGTAAAAGCGACCATAGTGTGTTTCACGTATGAAAGCAATCTTCCGGAGTAGTTCCTCGGTTGGCTCCGCGGCCTCGGTTGGTACTCCAGTAACGAATGCATACCCTTTGCGTTTCTGCGTCAATAGTCAGCACAAGGAGCTATGGTTTGCGACCAGTTGGGATGTTATGCCTACGATGGTACTCGTTAAGCGACCAACAGCACTTATCACGTCCGTTTCGAACTCGTCGTGTCCCACACTTGCGTCGCGGTGCCCTTTGGCTCCAAAGTATTCGGCTCTGCGAACGTCATTTAGATTGTTGTTTCAAAATGGACAGAAAAGAGGAATATGACTGACTGAAGGTCTTCGGGTTTCGGCCTATCCCCTTCAATGTACGGTTTAAGAAAATCCCACGTGTAGAAGCTCTCATGCGAATCATGAGACCCTATTATCAGACTTAAGTTAACACAGCTAATCAGCTAATATAACATAGGGGTCGATGGTAAAATTCACATTGAATCTCGACCCCTGATTCCGTGGTTTTCATATGAGCCGGTTTGATATCTTCCGGCAACTTTGTACGATTTAGTGTATTGTCCCAATGCCACATTTCATGAAACGCTCATTGTAGCTTACGTCAAAAGTATTGAAATTCCGCTGCCTCGTGGCTTGGTTCACGCAGGTACTGCATCGGCAGTTGTCCCTTTGAGGAAATGAGCGGCGACGCGCATCTCATGAGAGCTAATCATAGCTAACCTTAGCCATACATAAGGCCTAGAAACAATCAGCTGTATGTTTCTTGGCGCACAGAGGGCGCCGGTTCTCCCTCATTCTCTGACTCTTACAGTAAGTTCCCCCAGCGATGCGGTTTCTCCTGCGTAGATGCAAAGACGAGACCCTTGTGAACTTCATCTTGATTGAGATCGGGCGGAGCCATTGCCAGTGACCAGATGCGAGAGGCGTATGGTATTGTCTATCTTACCTACCTAGTGGGCTGGCTATGCGATACTTATCTACGTATTAATTTGCGTTGATGAATGTGGCGGTTTGTAGGTGGTCACTCGTCCAGAAAGAAGTGCAGACAACGGACAACGGACAACGGCGCGACGACTGGTAAGACTAGATAATTCGAAAACAACAAATGAACAGATCTTTGAAGTTGAGCGCTAATCACGATACAGCAGTAAGAATAGGGGGACACTGTTGCGACGTTGTCCATGCACATATGTCGGCAGTTAAATAGGGAGGTAGCATTGCGATGGAGAACTTCGGAAGGTTTGGATGAGGGAGCAATGGAAACATTGGAAAGTTTGATGGAAGAGTCTCAACATGTCTATCTACTAAGCACATGTAAGAATGTTGGCGACAAAAGAATCAAGAACCGCCCAGCCACTCGATGTGACCGTAGCACCGTGTGAGACAAATATCCGCACGCAGTGTAGCTGTCATTACAGTGATCATTGGGGCATGGCTGCAACTACTACAGTGGTATCAAGAAGTAAAACTTTAGCTATGCACACGGTGTCAAGGATCAACAAGACGTTCAGGGGTCTCGATTCTTCTGTCGTCAACCTTTGGCATCCCGGGCCTAGACCGATACCCCGCGCGCGCGCCACGACACGACGCGCCACGTGCGACCCCAGTTACGTATGCATTTCTCTATTTCATCCTGACTTTTTCTACCTCAGCACGTGTCTTTACCCCGAACTCAACACTATGCACTTGTTCGGAAGATGTGGCCGGTCCTTGGCAATGCAAGGCTCGCGGCTCAAACGTTGACGAATGTAAATTATATATGGTTTGAACCAAAGATTTGTGTCCTATATCGACTGTGAATATGTCGCATGTATGTGGGCAAATTGAGGGTGAAGCCATTGACGGGTTGAGAACTCTCTCACGGCTAAAGGAGCCAAGGAGCACAGGACGAAAAACGATAACTCCTGGGACTGGATGGACACTGCGGGTAACGTCACCGAGGTCCCAAACCAACACAAATACCGATGCCGCCTCTTGTCTTCACCGAGGGCATCAGGCCCCTCAGGCCACCTCCTGTGATATAAGATCCAGGTGCATGATGAAATGCTTTATCTGAGGCTCCATGAAACTCTACAGCTCTGAGCTCTGGCGGTGATCAAGATTTGCTTGCTGGTAAAGCGATTCCGTCACCGCTCCCTGGGTTTGGCTCGAAGTTTCGATTATACTCGGGTCTCAGTCGCGGACAATAGACCACGACAGTCTCAGCAACAGGCAGGATGTTCTGTCAGTTTCCAATCCGGTGTTCCGTAGAACATGCTATGTGATTCAAGGTATTCCTGATACCTCCCTTTGTTTCCTGAAGAGATATAATTACATTCATTTGGAGCTCTTGGATTGTTCGACATATTCCAACAACGGCACCTACTCTCTCAAACCTATTGGCCCAACAATCGCGATGAACTCGAATTATAACGCAAACGGAGAGGATTTGGAGACAGGAAATTCATATTGGCGGCGCGGTGTCGGCAGGACGAAGTTCGTGCGAGATATGACATTCAAGATAATTCCATTTTGCTGCTTCTCGCTCGTCCTCTTCTCCATCGGCGCCGTTCTCGCGTCAACACTGGCATTCAACAGGCCTGTACCACGCAGGGGAACCCTCGTGGTATCAGTATTGCTACTGGTTTTCTTCGGATTCTTTGGCATCGGGTTCATGTACCTCTACCTGCGACAGTTACGACTTCACGGTAGGAATCATTCCACAGCCGTCTCGACACAGGGGAGTTACTCAGGGTCTTCCTCTCATTCGAATTTACCCTCGCCCTTCTTCGGGCTTTTGAGTCTTGGGTTCCCTCGTAATGACGCTGCTAACACTGCTGTACAGCAAGGTGTCAATCTCAATATGGGCCGTTCAGATATACTTCGGGACCCGGCACCAACTCCAAATACGTATAATAGGCACGAAAGAGAGCAGCAGGAGGCTGACAGACTGAAAAACGCCCCTCGAAAGCCAGGGGAAGCAGCCCGTCAGACAGCCCAAGATACAGGTCAACAGCAACAGGGGGGCCATGGTGATGGTGAAGGAGGCGACACCCGGCAGTCAGCCATAACGCAAAGTAATCATCTAGATCTCCGACCCCCCAATACCGGTTATCCTAATTTCCCCGTTCGAGCAGAAGATGTGCCTGCGCCTCATCAATGTCATGCGTCTTGCCCATGTCGTGCCCCTCTTAACCCTAATGCTCGGACTCACCGCGAGTCTTTTGCGGGCCGTCCACCACGAGGAGCCGCAGCTCAGTCTTTAGGGGGCAATGCAAACGGCGTCGACCCCCCGAGACAAGCAAGGACATACACATCACGGTGGTCTTCCTATGTAAGAGAGAGCGGGAATAAATTGACATATCGTGCTCATTCATAATACAATAGCTGATGCAAATGGCGGCCTGCAGAATACATATGACCAACAAAGACCCCCAGGCCCAAAACCTCTCGGCCCCAGACCGCTCGTTCCTTCATTGCCAACAGTCCCAGAGGTGATCGTGACGAGGCCGTCGCCAGAGGCGCAACCCGGAGAGGGACCGACGGTCCCACCCGAAGCCCGGCCGAGAAATAGCATGTGGTACCCATACCCACCTCAGGGAAATAGTAGCACCCGCCCTCCAGTCGCCACACCCCCAAATGGGCCCCAGAAGATGAGTATGCCAGACAGGAGACATCAACTCCGTTTCGAGCAACCCCACGAACAGACCTAACACCGCTAACCGTAGACAAGGTCCCTCAAGAGGCACCGGGCCCTCCTATCGCGCATACCGCCCCCAACCCTAGCAGCGGGTTCGGCTCCCCAATTCCCAGGACTCGGAAAAACGAGATTATTAAGGGGGTTCCAAAGTCACAAAACTACATCTTACCATATTATGAACCAGCACGTGAATCCATTGACCATGAAAAGTCCCGTACTCTTGAGATCGCATCAGATACATCCACGGTAATACGACATCATATAGAACCAACCCCAGAAAGCCCCAAATTAGAGAATGACTTCTCCTTTGATACCGCTGAGTCTGTGGACGGCATCCACCAAGACGTAATCAAGCCACATTCACCAATCCAAACTCCCACACCCATCGTGATGCAGGACTTCATACCCCGTCATCCGTCCGCCTTACCGGAGCCGCTGCGGTTAGTAGACAAGACCAAGCGCAAGGGAGAAGGCCATATCTCCGCGTCTTCTCCGGGTGTCACGCGATTCCCGGGATAATGACCTTGAAATGAACCCGCTGGCACTGTTAACTAGGCCGCAGCCGCCTTCGATGTCGCTTGTTGACGGGCCTGTTGGGAATTGGAGTCCAAAATCCCCGGTACAGATACTGGATGCGGAAGAAGATAAAGGAGCAGAAATATGGGGGCATATACCAAGTACCATTTCCGCTGAGGGCAAAGAGTGGAAAAAGCTAGATAGGGGCTCCTGCGAATGGAAATCCCCATTTGGCTTTTACGATCATCACAGGGGAATACGTGATGATGAAAGTTCTGTGGGAAAATGCATTGAAAGTGAGAGTGAATTTGTGCTGGTACGCAGATTGGCGAGCCAGGTGGTTATTTCAAAGCCCTTATAAGGGCAAACCAGAACCATCCCCTTTCTATCCTTCCAGCTAGGTATTTCATGTGTATTCAACACAGATTTGCTGAAAACATGAGCGTGAAAAGAAAAGAAAAAAAAACCGAGAACTTTTCATATCCGACGTTACCTAGCTTTTGTGTGTGTGTTCTCATGTTCATCATATCCCTTCCCTTCCCTTCCCTGTCTAGCTAATAAAGCCTCATAGCAAGAACGCAAAGCGTGAATAAATAAGAGCGAGACATCACCTAAAGCCCCCTCAATCTATCCCAAAGCGAAACTCCCACCCGCGCGCCATGCGTCGGAGCAGGAGACAAGATGGTCGTGTTCCATGCGTTTTCTCCGTCGACGTATGCCGTGTAGTGCAAGCTGCTTTGCTCGCTGGAGAATTTCTCGATTGTAACCGCACCGAACTTGGAATTGCCGGAGTTGATGTATCTAAAAAGCGCGTTAACAATCATAACTAACAGCATAGAATGCGGCCGATTAAACTTACTTCAACTTCACGTCCTCATCATCCGTCTGCATATACGTGGGAACAGGCGAATAAAACTGACTGAGCGGGCTCGCCGAGAATTCATGAACAGTGTAGGCCTGCGGCCACTTTCCGTCTTTGGGCGGCGGGAACGCCGTAGCGCCAAACTCGTGACGATCACCCGACAAGATGACCACGCCAACACCGAGATCTCCAACGCTCCACATCGCCTCGAGGATCTTCTTGCGTTCGACCAGGAAACCGCCCCATGTATCCTTGGTGTTGACCCGCCAGTTCTTGGTGAAGGGGACAGAGCTCGCTACGATCTTCCACTTGACGCCCCGGGGCTCGGGGCGGCGTAGCCAGGCCGTGAAATCCTCGAATTGTGTCTGTCCTAGCATGGTTTTGTTCGCGCTGTCAAAGGCCTCGGAGTTCTTGGAGCGGTAGGTTCGGGTGTCTAGCATGAAGAAGGATGCGGGACCTTGAGTGAATGTGAAGTAGGTGGCCCCAGTACGGGGGAGGAGGCCGCTGGTGCCAGCTCTCTTTGCTTCTGGAGGGTTCACGACGGTTTGGTAGTGATGCCACGGATCAACTGCTGCGTTACTATGAAGAATCCCGTATTAGAGTTTGTTGCCAATGAAATTTGACTGACCCCTACGACCTTTGGAGAGTACACTAGGGTGGAGGGGGACTGATGCGTGAGGGGAGTCGGAACTTACTAAACACCGGTGGCCTTCATATCCCAATCATTGGCGATTTCATGGTCATCGAGAACATGGATCCAGCTCAGGTTCTGGCCGATTGCAGGCCAGTCGGGAGAGGCATAGACCTGTCGATACTTTTGTCTGTAATTCTCTACTGCTTGCCCAAACTGCCGCGGGACCTCAATGTAGATAAAGTCACCCAGGAAAAGCATGAACTGCGCGCCGAGGGTTGGGAGAACCTTAGCTAGGTACTTGGTCCCTGGAATACCCAATGGGTGGTCCAAGGGGTTGTATGGGAGCCGCGGAACGAAGCAGGATGTCGACAAAAAGGTGAATTTACCATCAAAGAGCTCCGGCATGACACCTGGTTTCGGAGCAGAAGTAAACTGTCCCGAGTGGTTGTTGGACGTAGTCCACTCGTACACTCGCTGTTTATAATGACCCAACGGGATGGTGATGACTGAGGTGTAGTCCGTGTCCTCTGTGGTCAGCTTGACGCTGCCAACATTTTGCCACATGGGGTTATCGAATGGCAGCTGGGCATCCTTGATATGAACTTGCACCTTGATGGGCATCTTGGACTGATCGGGTTCTCTGATCAGCAGCTTCGCTTCAGAGTCTGAGACATAGCCAACCCTAGCAAAGGATAGATCATGGCTGGGGTAATGCCACTTTGGCGTATATACGAAGTCGGTAACCATAGCCACGCAGGCAAGATTGACGAGGAAGGTAAGCGCCGTGAATAGGAGGCTGCTAGGACTTGGCGCGCCGGTAAGAAGAGTCTTCAATCGGTTTGGCGGCTTCTCGGTGATAGGAGCTAGCTCATCAATATTGACCTCCTCTGCCAGAATCGAATCGATGGTTTTTCCTTCGTCAAGCGCATCCTGAATGATAACTTTGTCTTTCACGGCCACATCGACCTCATCCACAACCTCATACTTCGGCGAAGTAATGACGTTTGATACAACAGCCGTTGTATATATAGCGAATAAAGTATAGATGGCCGGGAGAAGGGGCTGTGGTTATTAGAATTCTGCTTGATTCGTAGGTAGTGAATTGATCGAAAAGGTACCGTGAACTTACAGGAAGCGCAGCCTATGTGAGAAATAAGTAAGTACATGCTAAGCATCGCGAAGGAATCACACAACGTGGTTACGGAATGAGACCATACCCATCTAAGAAAGAAATAGGAAGCTATTCGGAAAGCCCCCGAAGCCACGGCGGCCACCGTTCCGCTTCGTGGCACCATCTTGGATGGTGGCGGGATGAAATTAGACGGACTCCAGATGGAGTAAGCTCGCTGAGAGCGTAGCACCGGCTCGGAGGTGAGCTATAAAAAAGGGAGGGAAAGAGAATCTGCGCCCATGGAAGTAGAACGGTTAGAGATTGTTTGTCCAAGTGGTCCTTTTTTTCAACAACATTGGAAAACGTGGTCTGGCTCAGTTGAGACGATGGAAGATCTTCAACTCCCATGTGACAGCACTTACGATGTTGCAATGAACTTTAGAGTTTCGCGGGGATCTTCTAAGTTCTGTCTAGGCGGTTAAGTTCGTCATGGGCCATGGCCAACTTGAGTTGGTCGAGTGCGCAGTAATTAACGGACACGGCTAACACTGGGTACAGTACGGACCGGCGCATATACTCTTATCGTTCACCACCTGACCTATCGATAATGTCATGGTGCAGGCCATCTACTAGTAAGTACCAGTCTAGTCTGGATACGGACTAAGGGAGGCTACATATCTATCTAGATAGATAATCGCACCCTCTGGTAACCGTTCTCGACACCCCCCAAGCAGCCCAAGCAGCCGGACTTGGAATAATCCGGCGCATCACGACAGGGTGGCAGCACCTGTCACCTTAACAAGGAGACGAGATTCCATCTACCCAAGGGCCGTCCGTGCAACCACTTGTTGTTTCCCGAAGACTTCAGTGGTGAGCTTCCAATTCGCTTTCCACAGAAAAACCGAACCGAAAATGAGGACAACTCTATTATCAGTCGGGCTCCTTGCCTGGCTGGTTTCTTTAGTATCCGCGACTGCTTTAACATACCAGATGCAGGCCAACGAGAAGGCCTGCTTCTTCGCGAGTCCTCACAAGCAAGGACAGAAGATTGCCTTCTATTTCGCCGTAAGTCGGTGACAGTTCACGATCCTGGAAGGATTGCACTAACGCGACGGCTATCGAACTACAGGTGCAATCCGGAGGATCGTTCGATATCAACTACGAAGTTTCAGGCCCATCAAACAAGATCATTCTAGATGGTGAGATGGAGCGCCAGGGTGATTTTGTCTTCACCGCGAACGAGATGGGAGAATACAAGTTCTGCTTCGACAACAATATGAGTACATACTCGGAGAAATTTGTCGACTTCGAGATCACCGTCTGTCTTCCCTTTCTCCGTACCTTCACGAACGAACGACTGATGGAATGGCTTTTAGGTCGAGGATGAAGTACGGGCACAACTTCCTTCCAAACAAGGCTCCTCCCCAGAACAGACCAGCGCGCTTGAAGAATCCATCTACAAAATCTCAAGCTTGCTCTCTACTGTCACCCGGAACCAGAAATACTTCCGTACACGAGAGAACCGAAACTTCAGCACAGTCCGAAGCACAGAGTCTAGGATTGTTAACTTCAGCTTGGTCCAAATTGTTATGGTTATTGCCATGGGTGGCCTCCAAGTCTTCATTGTCCGATTCTTCTTCCAGGTATGTCATCACAACACCCAACTGCGTCACGTGCATCCACTGATTATTGGTTTTAGGGCGCGAGAAAAGGCTACGTATAAAATACAGGTAGTGATTTGTATAATGTTAAATTGGGCAGCTTCTGAGACCTAAGAGCGAGTATGGTCCGACAACCGGCGCGTTGCATGTACCATAGGGGCCCGAGGACTTGAGAGCTGGCAGGGTACGAACGAGATCAATGACTAGATGAAGCATAATATCTGCGGTAATCCAAGGCAAAGTCAGTGCTATGCTTCGCGGAGTTTGAGGTGCATGAATTCAAGACTCGGAGACTCGGGTTGCTTCAATCAAGTCCGCTCTTCAATCCTACACTGTAGTTCAGCCCATACTCTTCTGGGGAGAAACAGGTGATTATCGGCAATCCCTCATGCTTTTGTTATCCCATATACAGACTCCTGAGAAGCCGTAATCCATAGAAATTGAGGTGATTCCTACTTGCAATTCATGATAGTCTGGCTATGCAGCACACAACGTAAGAACTGTCCTCAGTGCAAGACGCAAAACTCCCTCGAATGCACAGTGCATTTTACTATTTTACACTGTGCTGTTAGTCAGCAGAAAGCCTTGAATCGTGGCGTTGGGCAAGTTGTTAGCTCTTGTGATCAGCCACAATCTCTCCCGGGGTCCACTCAAGTCAGCCTGCGATTTCGAGCTTCAACTGTACAGACCGTCAAGAAACTCATTCTCCAGAACAATCCTCCAACAAAACGCGCCCGCCAGTCGTCCTCTACACCAAATTTATTGGCATCGCTATTCAATAAGACCCCTAATTACTTGGACGAGGAAACCGAGATATTCGGACGTCCCGCACTTCTAATACCGCGTCTTTCGCGCTCTTCGCGCTCGTTCGTTCGCAAAAGACTTGCCACGCGATGGCTGCATCGTTGGCGGCAGCGTTGCCTAAACCCAAATACACTGGTGAAGATGAGGAGATACCTACATATGCGCAACATAGGGCCCCCCGTATCCTTGGCCCGGGCCAGATAGACGAGTCTCAAATCGTTCTACGACGAACCGGGCCACCTCCCTATGGCCAACGTGCTGGTTGGCGACCCAGGTCCGAGGAGGATTTCGGTGATGGAGGAGCTTTCCCTGAGGTGCCTGTCGCCCAGTACCCGCTTCTGATGGGAAAGAAAGGGTCGGAAACAAGCAATGCTCTCGCTATCCAGGTCGATGCTGAGGGTAGAGTAAAATATGATGCCATTGCGAAACAGGTAGGGCACGACCCTGTTGCTAACACGAATGTATAACTCTGCTGACATGATCTATCAGGGACATGCCGACGGACGCATCGTTCACGCCTCTTTCAAAGACCTAATACCACTACGCCAACGGGCTGACGCTGGAGAAATAAGCTTAGCCCGACCCAGCCAGGATCAAATAGCGGAAACTACGGAGAAAACGAAGGCTGCTTTAGCTGCGCTCGTCGGTTCCGCTGTCGCGGCCCAGAAGCCGAAGACACTAAACACAAATACGAAAAGAGAGGCGACGTTTGTCAGATATACGCCCGCAAACCAGATGGGAGACAATTCCAAGAAGCAGGATCGTATTATGAAGATAGTCGAGCGCCAAAAGGACCCGATGGAGCCGCCCAAATTTAAGCACAAAAAAATCCCTCGTGTAAGTGTGTCCCAAAAATATCGACTGACTTTTACTAATAGTTACCTTCTAGGGACCCCCAAGTCCTCCACCTCCCGTACTACGATCACCACCACGAAAGTTGACTGCTGAAGACCAAGAAGCATGGAAAATCCCTCCCCCTGTATCAAACTGGAAGAACCCTAAGGGGTTCACGGTTCCACTTGATAAGCGACTGGCTGCAGATGGGCGAGGTTTGCAGGATGTCACCATCAACGATAAGTTTGCGCAGTTTTCCGAGGCGTTGTTCATGGCCGATCGTCATGCTCGTGAAGAAGTTAGACAACGAGCTCTTATGCAGCAGCGACTCGCCGAGAAGGAAAAGGCCCAAAAGGAAGAGAACTTACGGTTGCTGGCTCAAAAGGCCCGAGAAGAGCGTGCGGGTGCTTCGAAACGGAGAGGTTCTCGGGATTCGGGCGATTCACCGTCCCGGTCACGAAGTCGCAGCTACTCGGACTCTGGCTCTGAGAGCGATAGCTCTGAGGTGCGGGAGAGAGAAAAGGCACGTGCAGAAAAACGCCGGGAAGAGGAACGCAAACTACGGCAGTCGCGTATGGGAGCGGAGAGACGAATACAAGTCATGGCACGAGAACAGAACCGTGATATCTCTGAAAAGATTGCACTGGGCTTGGCGAAGCCCACGGCACAGGCGGAATCAATGTATGACTCGCGATTATTCAACCAATCCAGCGGGTTTGACAGTGGGTTCAACGAGGACAATCCCTACGACAAGCCCCTGTTTGCTGCCCAGGACGCGATCAATAGCATATACCGCCCTGGTCAGGATATGGATGACTATGACGACGAGGCTGCCGGTGATCGGGAAATGGCAAAGATTCAGAAGACTAGTCGCTTCGGTGAGGCTCTGGGCCGTGGCACATTCAAAGGAACGGCAGATGCAGAGGTAAGATTCTCCATGTCTCTCTGTGTGTGATCATTGCTAACGTACAATCCAATCCAACAGGCTCGAGAGGGTCCAGTGCAGTTTGAGCGTGACATGGCGGGTAATGACCCGTTCCAGATGGACAAATTTATGGCTGAAGTAGACCAAAGTTCATCGTCTAAAAGAGGGTATGGATTGCAGGATGAGGAGTCAAGGGAGCCTAAACGTCCAAGAGTCGAGGAAGATGAGGATTGAGTTGTCTCAACGCATCCAGCTAAGTATGCCAGCTGCAATAGTCGCGTTTGTGGCGAAAGCGGCAAAGTTGCGCGGATATTAGAGATTGAGGCCTCTCCCTCTTGACCATTTTAATACCAGGTTCCTTACACACCATGAATATATACCCTGCGAAGGATCTGCGCAGCAATCCGTGAAGAGGCTGATTGAGGCATGAGGGCTTACGATAGCTCGATAGAAATTGACGACTCAGCCTCTTGTCTACGAGGTAACATTGGAGTACCGTTACTATCGTTGAGGACACTGCCTGGTCTTGGGTCATTCTTTTACGCGGCGTATATAATAAGGACTCTTCTGCCAAGAGAAAAAAAAAACCAAAAAAAAAAACCAGATTCTCGGTCTCCTCGACCGTTGATATCGTATTGCTGACACGGCCCATCAAGGGACCTAAACTGCCGTGGCTACTTCCGGGCTCCAGCACTTCATGTTCACACAGATTTACGATGTGACATACATCAGATTCAAGCCGGGTCGACCCTACTTTGTACCCAACCAGTCCTTGTCTCATCGCGCGACTCGCTTCTTCAAGGTTCAAATGGGAGTCAAGGAGGCCAAAGCGGTGTGTGTGGTGTGGTGCCTGTCGAGACTCGAGAATTCTGTAATGCAATGTGTATGAGTCGTTCCGTGTTATCTTTCAAGGCCATCCTGGTAGGTAGAATAGGCATTAACGTTATCAGGTGTTCGTTCATACTTATTCCCCCTGCCGATCGCCGGACGACGTCCTTCGTCGTGGTTGATGTGGTATGAGAAAAAGTCAGATGGGAATTATCATCCCCCTCCACAGCTAGAACGTCGTAACTGACAGACATGGAGAAAGGGTGACGGCCCGAGGTGGATTCTCGGATATGTGCTGTGCTGTGCTGTAAGTCTTGTTCCAAAGTAAACTTACCAAGATGCATTTGCGGGGATTCGCGAGTAATCCACAGAAGGTTAATCTATCTATCTATCTTAGACTATCTATCTATCCAGGTATGGCTTCTGGGTCGTAGTAAGCTCTAACCTCTAGGTATCTATCCAGCCCACTTAATATTACCAGCTCATCGAACCCGGATAAAGCCCCATCATCGTGCGTCTGTCGGCAAGTCTCTATCAGTATCTCGACTTTGAAAGTCTGGCGGAACTTGACCGCAATGCCATTAGTAGGAGACGAGTAAAGATGTAAAATATCTAAGCCGTGAAGGAATGCGAGCCGGTCAGATTACCATCGAAATCTTCACAGATATCTAGATGAGGTATTCAAATCCGTATCATATTCTCAAGAGCCGTACAGCGTCTACATTTCCGTTACAAAAAAAAAGAAAAAAAGACCCAACTCAAAAACGTGGTCATGTACGTCACTGGCGGTATCAAAGTATCATGTAGATGCGGAAAGATCTGCACTCACTTACTCATTCCTCGTTTCAACTTGATGTGTTTTTATTTGTTTTATTTTTTTCAAGGTAACCCATCCTCTCTGTATCTATTTATGCCTAGACTAGATAGGTATAGAGTTGTTGAGTCGTGACTTGTCGGTCCACTGAAGCTCCAAGCTTTTGCCCACCATAACCATAAGCTTGCCTCGCCTTGGAGAGGTAGACTAGATACCTATCTAGACAACCCATCTAGACAACCTATCTAGGCAGCCGCCCAGACCCAGACTTGCCGCATTCTCCATATATTTCTCGATCCATCTACCGCGTTGGTTCCAAGTCATTCACTACTTACCTAAGGTTAGATAGGTAGACTTATCTATCTACCTCTCGGGCCAGAAGCCCTTGCCGTTTTCCGTTTTCCGTTTTCCGTGCCGTAAGAACGAACGAATCATCTATCTAGACTAGACTGTACCCGAAATAGTCTAGCAGCATCACTTTTGCCCTTTTGTCATCAAGTGACAAGAATACGGCCCGAACCAAGTCGCGGAGAACTCGTGGGCTTGCTTGGCTTTTGAATGGCCGTTTTCCCTCCCATCCCGTTCACTATCTCGGGACTGTCCTGCCCGTGCCTGCATCTGCTTCCCTCCATCCCTCGCGCGGTTTTCATCTAAGATCATGCTGCAGTCATCACCCGAATCCTTATAGATAGATAGATAAAACGTGAGTCACAAAATATTACGCTTTCTGTTGGGAGACATCCCCTCCCCCCCCCTCTTGGCTCTTTTACATCCAGAGCGAGATACCTATTCTATCATATAACCTCTTCTACCTATCATATAAGAAACCCTTCTCACCGCGGAACGGAACGCTGCCGGAGCAGCATCTCGTCAGATACTTGACGACAACAAGGTACGGCAGCTCACGACCTCCAAAAAAAAGCTTTGAACCATGGGTTACAAAGTCAACGAGCCGTGGTATAGGCCGCGGCACTGGCGCAAGAGGACATGGGCGCTGGTCGTCGCCACCATAGCCATCGTCATCATCATCGTCGTCGTTGTGCCCGTGAAAGTGGTGCAGGCCAATCGCTATCCCGATTACTCGAAGCTGAACTACGCCCTGGCTGATACGTGTAAGTCCCTCGAGCTCCGCTGCGCCAAAAAAACAAAAGAAAGAAAAAAAACAAAAAAAAAACAAATGGATTTCCTTTTTCCCGCTGATCAGATGAAAATGTCCGTAGATTCGGGGACAAGCTTCTTTGATAACTTCAATTACTTTGAAGGGTTTGATCCGGCGCAAGGGTTTGTTCATTACGTTCCCCAAGAACGCGCCGCACAGCTGGTATGATTCATTTCCCTTTATACCTATTCCTATACCTATTCCTTTTCCTTTTCCTATACCTCTCACCCTTCTCCCATCCCAAAGAAACCTAATATCAATACTCACAAACCCACCAGAACCTCACCTTCGCCTCCGAGAGCACGGCCGTGCTCCGCGTAGACACGAGCGTAGGCCCGGACTCCGAGCCAAACGCCTCCACCGGCCGCTTCTCCGTGCGCGTCGAGTCCAAAAAGCAATACAACGACGGCCTCTTCATCTTCGACGTGCGCCACACGCCCTTCGGCTGCGCGACCTGGCCAGCCCTCTGGCTCGCCGACGAAAGCAACTGGCCCACGAACGGCGAGATCGACGTCATGGAAGCCGTCAACCAAGCGACGACGGGCAACCAAATGACCCTGCACACGACCCAAGGCTGTTCCGTCGGCGGCATCAAGAGGAAGATGACCGGCAACAGCATCACGACGAATTGCTTCAACGGCACCGACAATAACGCCGGCTGCGGCGTGGGCGGGCCGGCGAGTACCTTTGGGGCTGGCTTCAACGCTGCCCAGGGCGGAGTCATGGCGCTGGAGTGGCGCGCGCAGGGGATTCGCATGTGGCAGTTCGCGCGGGACGCCATACCGGCTGATATCGGGGCGAAGCAACCCGACCCGACGACTTGGGGCGAGGCGGCCGCCGATTTCCCGGATACGGCGTGTGATGTCGGCGCGCATTTCCGGAATCAGAGTATCATTGTCGATATTGATCTTTGTGGGCAGTTTGCCGGGGCTTTGTACCCGACGAGTGGATGTGAGTTGTCTCCCCCCTTTCCCCCCCTCCCCCTTTTCGCCCGTGTGATCTCGATGAGAGACGGAAGAAGATTGATGAATTGTTGACATGGACATATATATATCCAGGCCCCGGGAACTGCACTGGCTTCGTCGCGGACAACCCGAGCGAGTTCGACAATGCGTTCTGGGAATTCGGCTCTTTCGAGATCTATCAGGCGCAGTAAAGAGTAGACACAAAAGTGCGCTCATCTTTATTTACCCTTCCGAGATCACCCTCTACACTATAATAAAATTTGTAAAGTGCAAGGACAGACACTACTGTGTTTTTTCATGAGAATTGAGGCGTCTTACATATATAACAACAGACTGTACGTTTTTACAGTTAACCCACCCCCCCCTTTTGCTTTTCACCCTGGAAGGAAAGATGATTCGACGCGGGGAGTCGTATGGTTTATCATGCGTTACGGAATGAACGAATTCACGGGGATTTTGACATCCGCAAAGGTTCTTTGGAGCTAGGGTTGCTAGGGAATAATGTGAATGAAATTTGGTACATATCTAGATAGATGTCTGCTTATACGGAGCGATGAAAGCAGGGAGCATAGGTTATATACTATGACAGACTACCTACGACTTATATACGGACTACAGACTGGATATAATACCATCTATATAGCCCTGTCCCTCTGAGCCGGGGCGAGCTTTGGATGAGTACCTAGATAGTTGAGAGTACGCACTCTGCAGTATACAGAGTAATACAGACCAGACCTTGAGCCTCTAGATAGCCGTGATGCGATACAGTTCTCCAGTCGAGGCGAGCATGTACTGGTAACCCATGTGCTTCTGTACAGTGGACAGGCGTCCGGGAAAAGGTGGTGAAGCGTGTGTATTTTTGTATATTTGCCCCGTATTCTGCCCGTAGTCGAGAGAGAGAGAGAGACGCGGACACGGGCGCCGATGAACGCCGGTTTAGTATCGTAGCTTCCGTCGGGATTCATCCGTAGGACAATGTGGACGACACCGGCCAGACCCACCGACCTCTTCTTCCGGGTCCGACTCGCACAGCCCGTACCCGTGGTGTAACATGCCCCGGAGCACTCCTGATAATTTGAAGATTTGAGTGTTTCATTCAATAAACAATAAAGAAGCGGAGAGAGCCATTTTCAATATCTCCCCAAATCTCAACGGGCTGGTCGGGATATAATGTAGGTACAAGTACAGCTAGAATCAGCAATGCCAGCCCCAAGGGAGGTAGGGGGTAAATAGTATATAAGCCCTCCTTCTCGGTATAGACCAGCCCTCCTAGGCCCATCTCTATATCGTCTATAAAATTCCCCGTTCGCGGAAATCCCAGGTTTGTTTGTGAGAGAAGATATCGTGATATCTGCGCTCTCGCCCTCTCCACGAGAGAAATCATTTTTCACCCAAAATAACGCCGTAATGCTATGCAAAGAACACAAACAACAGTCCCCCCCAGCCCCTGTTCCCCAGATTGCGCCAGGTGATGGTACAAAGTCGGAGAAAATCCACACGAGATTCATCCCATCATCGTTTCGTTTCGTTTGTTTTGGTTTGTTTTGGTTTGTTTTATTCTTTTTTATTTTTTTATTTGTTTTATTCGTCTTTCGGCTGCCGCATCCAAACATCGATAGCCGTACTAAACGCCGCAAACGCAGCGCATCCGCCAACGATGGCCGTAGGCCCAGCGTTGCGCGCTAATATGCCGCCGGACAAACAGCCAGCGGCAGCGCCGTTCGCGAGATCGTTTTTGGCCCGGAAGCCTTCGATACCACACTCGATACCGCTGAATAGTAGACCGACTTTTCCGAAGTTCTTGGCCGTGCTCCAGGATCGCGTGCCCATGTCTTTGAAGCCGATTTTGAGCTGTTCGCGCATGGGGAGGTCGCCGATGGGTTTCGCTGCTGCGCCGGGGGCACCAGGGACATGGTAGGGGGTGTCGTAAGACATCTAGAGAAGGAAGGAGACTTAGTATATTTGTATTACGTCTTTTTGGGGAATGCAGGGAACATTGTAT
Source organism: Xylariaceae sp. X187 (assembly GCA_028637585.1). Taxonomy (NCBI): domain Eukaryota; kingdom Fungi; phylum Ascomycota; class Sordariomycetes; order Xylariales; family Xylariaceae; species Xylariaceae sp. X187. Next base: position 739,895 of record JAJIZN010000002.1, on the reverse strand, counting down.
TGGGATGGGAGGGGAGCCGAGTAGGATCTTGCTTCAGGGATGTCTGTATAGATGATGCGCATTCGCGCGATAGAAGAGCAACGTACGGATGCCATGAACATTCCGAATAGACCGCCCATGCCGAAACCCATAACACCTGATATTGCAGATTTTCCGAAACAGGACTCCATCATCGCGTTCATCTGGAAAGCGGGTCAGCTATGCACACGAATGACGCGGCGCATTCGGCGAGGCGCGGGGCAAATGGGAGACGAACGGCTTTGATATTTGGATCGTTGGGATCATATGTCCGACCTGATGTGGCGGCGCCAGCTGCCATCCCGGGAAAGTTATTCATGATTGTGTATGGTCGTGTAGGTATCAGCTGTTTGTTGGGTTTGTTGGAGAGAAAGGTGGTCGGAAACGCCTATAGGTGCTACTTATGCTAAGCTGTACCTATTCGTAATGCGATAAGATGGGAAACATGACGATCTTTTGAGCTTTTCCCGGGTTCTGCCGGTCATCACCGCCTCATTTATCAGACGGATTTGTGGGGCTGATCCACCCTGACTGCCCCGCGCTGACCCCTGTCTTGGTAGGTACTTCTACCTATACCTCTCTGGACTAGGTATCTAGTTAATAGGTAGGAACAGTGGGGGAAGAGCTAAAAATTCTTTAAGTAAAGGCCTTAGCGCCTGACTTAGGTAGGTTACAAGTGCGATCATTTTTCGCAATTATGCATTTATGCATATACCCGTGCAGACACCTCAAGCTTTCAGGAGGGGAACAATTCCATACGCTACCTAACTTATCTCGATCGCCAAATTGGCGTGGTTTCGTTTGCCTCCTTGTAAAGCATTACCGCGTGCAAGAAGATATCACATAATTAGATGTCTTTCAATACAGTCTGTATGACATTCAACTAATAGAGTGTTGAATGAATGAGATCAAGATCTGAGCTTGAAAGCGCCTACCTAGGTATCGTATCAACTGCACCCAGCAAAACCTATGTATGTATTTGTGCATAATTACGTAAGCTCGCGTGACACTCAACAACACCTCAGCCAGTCAAGTCAGGATGCGCTAACGACCGCATTACCTAAGTAACTTCGTCCGTAATACACGACACGTTCCCGCCCAGCCACTAGATAGATAGTGACCTAGGCAGCCACAATCTTGAATCGCCGGGCCAATTGACAAAGCCCGATTAACGCGGCTTCAGATTTTATACACTAGATACAGTCCGTACCTACGGACTATCTAGATATTTATATTTACACACAGAACAAAGTGGGCACCAAGCGCTAGTTAGGTAGGTATTCCGTTGAGCCCCTACGCGGCTACCCCGTTCAAAGCTCTTCGACGGTGCTACATTGCCCATTCCATAAGATACACTTGCCTTGACTAGAAGGGGGCTTTTTTCCTCGCCTTTTTCTTTCCTTCTTCTCCCTCTCCTTTTTGATTAGTCTAGTTGGTTTTGAAATCCTCCTTCTTTAAAACTAACTGATCGTCCGCCCCTTGATTGTTCTTCCATCTCTCCCCCTTTCGTTCCTTCATTCTAAACATCTCAACCCTTCTACCGGTCCTCCTCTCAATCGGTCACGTTCGCAGTCATCCCCCCCCCCCCCCTTGGACATCATCATGAGTGATACTACCAAAGACGGCTCTGCCACTTATGAAGAAGTGGCAGAACTTGAAAGACAGTTTCAAGATGTCGAGCAGGAGATAAGTGAGTGAATATGCCTCTCTCTCTCTTTACCTACACGTTTTGCCCCAACTAACATGTCTTCCCAGTCCGCCAACAATACGCTCTCACCAAGCCCCTCTATGAGAAGAGAGCAAAGCTCGTAGCCAAGATCCCCGACTTCTGGGAACTAGTCATGGAGCAGGCGCCACCAGAGGTAGATCAGTACGTGCAGCCCACCGACTCGGCCCTGCTTCTCTCCTCGCTGTCGTCCGTCTACGTGTCTCGCCCCGAGATCGACCAAGACAGCGCCAAGGGCGACCCCCGCAGTCTCACCCTCCGACTGGAGTTCCGCGAGAACGAGTACTTCGAGGATAAAGTCCTCGAGAAGAAGTTCTGGTTCCGCCGCGCGCGCGACGGGAACGTGAAGATGGTCAGCGAGCCTGTGCCCATCAAGTGGAAGCCCGGCAAGGACCTGACGCAAGGACTGCTCGACCTGGCCGTTAAGGTATGGGAGGCGGATAAAAAGCAAGGCAGGCTCGAGGGAACCGGCAAGCCCAAGAAAAAGGCGCCGAAGCGCGAGGACTACACCGCTGATCAGAAGGCCCTCCGGGAGAAAATCGGTACTTTTGGTCTTGGCGGTGTGTCGTTTTTCTGCTGGTTCGGATTCCGTGGTGAGGATATCTCGCCCGAGGAGAATGCTATTGCGAACGAGGAGGACAAGCAGCGCCGTGCCGATTTTGCGGCGGGGAAGAATTCTGAGTCGAAGGAGGAGGATGAAGAAGAACAGGATGACGATGACGAGGATGAGGAGGCATACCCCCGCGTTCTCGAAATCTTCCCCGATGGACCTGAACTTACTATCGCGTTCTGCGAGGACCTGTGGCCATTTGCTCATAAATACTTCAGTAAGTCTTTTCACGTGGCAACGCGAATTTCTCATGCAATCTTTCGCCGGTTGAGTTTCTAACGGATCGCCACAGCACAAGCGCATGAGGTAGCTGCTATGAGCGACTTCGACTTCGAGGAAGACAGGGATATGGAAGATGAGGATGAAGAGGAGCCAGAAGAATACGACGACGATGATGACGAGGCGCCTCCGTTGAAAAGGGTGAAGGCTAATTAGAATCACGTTCCAACTTTTGTACGACTATTTGTTTTATTGTCTTCTTCTGAATATCCTGGTATGGAAGTAAGGAATTTCGCTTGGGTTGCGAAATGTACTCGATACCAAACGCTTGTTCGTTTTTCATTTTGACGAAGTCTTCGCTATGAGTTCCTTAATTGGTAGAATAGAAAAGCAAGAGAAATACCCAGATCAAACTCTACAACCCCAAGGCTTTTTTCATAATGTGCCTCTCAGGGGCTAGATTGAAATGGAATTGAAGACCTCCACTTATTACACGCTTGGCTCCGTATTGATACTCCCGACCTACCTAGCGGGCATCGTGAATTCACACACGGCCTGTTACGGTACTCTGTGTACATGGGGACTACACGGGCTACGTACCGGGAAATTCACCAGCTCTTTACGTTCATGTTCACATTTGGAGTTATCGACGGCCATCATGTCCCTTGGGGAATTCGGCATCGCTGTGGTAGTACGTGAACACACGACTCGGGCCCGGCTTCATGTTTGGAATAATGGTCGCCGAGAACCGAGACTTCAATTCATGTCTGCCAAACAAACAAGCCACAGGGAGTTTGTTTGACCGGTCGCAGCAGTCGGTCCAAAGCTAGCATTCTTCCTTCACAAATCAGCTCTCACACAACGCGCCATGGGAGGAGCGCACGGAAAGGCCTCGCCCAGCACATCGCAGAGGATGTATTTGCCAATAGTAACGGAATTGCGGTCAAGCAGCAGTGCAAAGCCGTCCGCCAATTCGCAAACTAGACCAGCCGAATTCTCAAGGGCCTACCGCAAGGCGCTGGTTAAACCGCAAGGTTTTAAAACAGCACAGCGCCATAACCTCGAGACACTCATCCTCCTCATGTTTCAAAAGCTACTAAATGCGAAGATAAGGTTCCTGCCATCTCTAGAACGTCGATTGCGAGTTGAGGCTTGCCGGTTCGCCAAGGGACAAATTGACACATCCTCAATTTCCTCACACAGCGACCAGCAAAGAATATATCTGTCAATTTCGTGACCCGCAATATTCTATCCGGTCTTGCTCGGCGGAAACTTCTTTTCGTGGCCAAAGAGTAAAGTTAGCTTTTGATGAGGTCTAATAATACAGACGTCTGAGCGCTCGCATCCGGATATCGATATAGATTTATACGGTAGGACATAGTGGGCAAGGAGGGTGATGCATCACTCGGCGTTACGGCACCGGGCCCGGATGTATTGATGGTGTATGATAGCGGTCTCGTGGGCAGTCCGATAGACTTTTCCTGGCATGCCACTGACGATGCAAGCAAGTCCTTAATAAATATTGTAGCCATATACTCATCTCATTCTTTTTTTTTTTGTACATTGGTATACAGTCTTTCGTCTATGGTTGGTAGGTGGACATGTCGGCGTTGTTTGTTACCGGAAAGTTGGGCCACTTCTGGAAGGGAAACGAAAACGGAAACGATCCCAAGAGTTGTCTGCTGGCTTTGGTGCATCAGGCACTTTCTTGGCCGAAGACCCATTTGCCTCGGTAGGCTTAGCTTGGGTACTTTTCCCGGTGTCCTGGCTAGGCGCAGCTGCGTTGCGTATCTCTGCGAACGTATTCTTCAAGTCAGAAGTAAATGCGTTCAAAGGCACGGCCGGTGTGGCAAGAGGCCGTGCCTCGCTGGGCTCAGCTTGGGTGGGTTTCGCGATGAAATCTTTAGAGGCAGGAATCCTTCCCTCGCTAGTCGCGGCCTGTGTGCTTCTCTCTGGGAACAACGCATTTTTAAAGGCATGAGCAAATGCGTCGAAAGACGGGGGCGGCGTGCTTTTCTCTGGGACTATATTATTAAAGGCAAGAGTCTTTACCTCGCCAGGCCCAACCGGAGTGCGGATCTCTGGGGACGCATCTTTAAAGTCACGAGTCAATGTGTTCGAATCCGCGGCCGGTGTGCTTTTCTGTGCGGCCACACGATTAACGGCAAGAGTGCTTCTCTCGCTAGGGTTAGCTCGGGAAGTCTCTGCGATGACATTCCTAGAAGCGGGAGTCTTTGCCTCCTCAGGCGCTGCCCGAGGGCTTCCCTTTACAGTCGTATTCCTCCTCTTCTCAGCGGGGGTTGTCTCTCGGCCGGCCTTTTTTCCCTTCTTGGTCTTTTCCGGGCCTACCAAAGATAGTTTGACAGCCATCCCCATTTTCCCATCCATCTTTTTAAACTCGGTGGCCCCAGGCACGCTGTCAAAGACTCCCCGAATGTGCTGAATGACCTCCTCGCATTGCTCAGTAGTCGCCGGCGTGCTGCCTTTCTTCCGTGCTAGCATGACCTCCACGCGCAGTCCCTTTTCGAGAAATTCCTTAAGCCGTTTCATTTTGTGACTGAGGTCGTTTGCGGCGATGACCCAGCTTATCTCGAGCTGCTTGGTGATCTTCCCTAGCAGCTCGGCTTCCTTCGCAGTTTGCTTAGCCTTCTCCATCTGAGCTTTCAAGTCTATGATGCGGCAGATGGCGGCAGGTGGCGCGCGGACCATGGGTGGATTGGGCCCCGATGCAACTTGGGTCGGAGGGGGCGGAGCCACCATTACAAGACTTTCGTGTTCGGAAAGAGTTGCGAGCACATGCTCAAGGCGCCGGGGCTGCGACAGCCTCCCTTCTGCGTCGGGAACAATGACCCATCTGTAAGGAATATTCTCATCCGTCTCCTGTGACAGATGGGCCGTCCTGGAGAAGGCGCGGGCGTGGCAACATGGCGCCGGGCAGACGGCTTGTCCTAATGCCTGCGCATGTCTTAAGTGTGGCCGTGAGGAGATGATGGCATTGCTCCTACTGGTCGCGTTGCCAAGCTCGAGGAGCAGCACACGGTGCAAAACCCGTGCAGGCGACAGAAGACATGTCGTATGCCTCATCATGAAGGAACAAAATAAATGGCTATACCATCCGTCCAGCAGCCAGCGAGCTGGGACTTTGTTGCATCTGTAGGCGCTTGGGAGACGAGGGTAAATGGGGGAAATTGGTATCTCGGCCAGTGGTGTTTTTGCCTCCACGCAGAAATGGCCAGAATACAGACTGTAGATACCTACTATCTACCTAGATACCTACCTACCTACCTAGATGGAGCCCGGGTGGGTCCTTATGCTCGTTACGGTCATTGCCTCTTTAATAGCATGTAAGCCCTCCCTGGATCTTCACATGCATTTTATCGTTCTATGCCACCTCAAAACAGTTAACTACCTTACCTACCTAACTACGTCATGCCGTCAACAAACTTAGACCGAGGTCGCAGAGGTCGCAACAGCGGGCCCTCCTACCAACGATACCTATAACCAGCCATTGCATCAGGAGCCAACCAGCCATCCAACTAACCAACCAACGCACCCCTCTCCTCAAAAATCCCCGAGATGCCTTTCTTAGGCCATCCCCTCCGCGTGCTACTCGCCACGGCGCAGACGTTCGCCCTCGCGCACGTGGTCTGGGCGCATGGCCTGAGCATCGGATTTGGGTGGGGCCCCTCCATGCTGCCCACCTTCCTGGCGACCAACGAGTGGTTCGTTACCGATAAGCGGTACCGTCGCGGTCGCGGCGTCGAGGTCGGCGACTGCGTCGTCTACTCTATTCCCGTCGAGCCCGGCGAGGAGGGGCTCAAGCGCGTCATGGGCATGCCTGGCGACTATGTCCTGTTGAACTCGCCGCCTTCAACGGCGACGACAAGCGTGTCGTATGCCACTTATCATGGCATTGATGCCGATGGGGCCAGCGGCGTCGATAGAGCCGGGCGTAATGTTGGGAGTGAGCATATGATTCAAGTAGGTCCTCATGCGTTCCCTCTTCCTCGGCCTGGCTTATTGCAAGGTAACAATACGAGCGAAAACGGAATGCGACCATTACGCCTACCAAATTGAAGTGAACACTGACAAAATGACACCTCCCCATTTAGGTACCTAAGGGCCACTGCTACATCGTAGGCGATAATTTGCCCTGGTCGCGGGATAGTCGCGATTTTGGGCCTATTCCCCTGGCTCTCATCAGAGGCAAAGTCATTGCTAGGGGATCACTTTCCGGCTTTAACCCTATGAACTGGTTTTTAAAAGTTGAAAATGGACTCCATAAGCCCACAGCTAGCCCAGCATCAAGCGGAACCTCTCAAACATTCCGGTAGGGTGTGCTCCTCGGCCACAAGGCCAATAAACAACAATATGTACAATAGTCAATGCACTTACTTACTCTATGCGGCTCGTCACGACTGAATAGTTGTCTAAACAGCAATTGGACGGAAAGACTATGAATTAGTGTATAAACAGCATCGTTGCGAGAGCAGACATCTAATTACAAACGTATCAGGCACTCGAGCGGGAAGCCTGAAATCTCGAAAATAAAGCCATCCCGTGTAAGAAGTTCAATGTCATCCTTGGATTCAAGGTTGGTTTGTGCTCTTCCACGTCCACGTCTTCATGCTCATTATACCCTCGTGGATCCGGCTCGCAAATGCTTGCTTGCCTGGAGAATCCTCTTAACAAAACGCCGAACTTACAACGCGGGGGCCACCCCATCTGGATAAGCCGCCACGCAAGGAACCCTAGATGAGCCCCTAAAACAACGTGCGGCCCTGTCCAGGGCAACACGCTGATTTATATGTATACCTATATATACGCCAACAACGCCGTGCCCACCCGCCATATCCGCTTAAAACGCTCCGAGCAACCGAGATGATGATGTGGCAAGAAAATCTGCATGCAGGAAAACTGGTCCACTGGGGCAAGTGGCTGGTTCTATCCCTCAATATGCATTTTTGACATGCTTTGGCCCAAGAGTTCCAGGCAACATTGCGCGAGGGTGATGACCTCACCCTCGTCATCTTCGTCAATCTCGTTATCGGATTCAATTTGCCGGTTAGATATTTGCTTGATCATGTCGACAATCTCTTCCGATTTCCCAATCAGACTAATTAAAACCCTATCTTCGGACTCCAGTAATTGTAAAAGTGTCCAAATGGCGATATGCTGGAATGTGGCATCCCCACTAGCCAGGAAGCGGCTAAGGTAGCCATGGATACCGCCATTGGGTTCAGTCCAATCTTGGGTGAAGATTGTCCAGTTTCCGACTATGTGTCATGTTAGCAACCATTTGCTGGTAGGTTGAATGTAGGCAAACATACCTTTGGATGACAAATTGCCAAGGGCCGCTGCACTATTCCCTTGTACCTCGATACTGGGAGAATGTGTTAGGGGAATTAGAACATCAAATACTCCCAAATTCAAGAGGTGTCCCTTCAGGTCATCGGATAATGCTAATACAGCAATAGCCGCCGTCATCTCGGACTGGACAGTTATGGGGACATCCAAAACGAGTTGTTTGCATTTTTGAACAGCGCCAGCTTCCAAAACTAAAGCCTTGTTCCGATCCGAACTGGCTGCCAAATTTCGGAGTGTTGATATAGCGTGGCATTGAATTTCTTCATGTTCCGTTGAGCCGAGCAGGTCCACCAAAGGCCTCAAAAACCCAGCCTCAATGATAGGCGACTCGTTCATGGGGTGAATAGAAATATTTCGAATGCATGCGACGGCCGACAATATCAGAGGAAGGTATGATGATTGTAGTAGGCGTAGAAGGGGGTTGAGGCCTTGAGCTCGAACGATATCGAGTTGATACTTCTCATCGGATGCCAGATTCCGCAACGCTAAAGCAGCTTGGCATTGCACTTTGGGAGATGAAGAATCCATCAAGGTAACTAGAGACGGGACCAGTTTGGACTCGGAGGTAGCTAGCCTCTTCCTGTTATTGGCATCCACGGCGATATTGCTGAGCGCCGTCGTGCAGTAATACTGGACGTCGACATCTGGGGACGAGAGTAGCTGTACGAGTACTGGAATAGCGCCGGCGTTTACGAGCTGGACACGATTTTCATCTTTTATCATACGTTAACAAGATGTTCACTTAACAAGAAAAGGTCTCCTACCTGAGTGGGTCATATTAAGCAGTGCACCGGTGGCATTGCGTTGTACTCTCATATCTCGCGACTTAGCTAATCTGGTCAACGGGCCAAGGGCTCCAGATCGGGCAATTTTGGCTTTGTTCTCTTCGTGTGTCGCTAAATTGGTGATGCACCCTACAGCATTACATTGGACCTCGACGTTGTTAGAGAGCATTTGCCGGATGAGGGGGGTCAATCCGCCAAGCTGAACAATGAGGACCTTGTTCTCGGCTTTAAGCTGGGGTCAGCGATCATGTCAATGGGCAGCGTGTGGAGTTCGCACATACTGTTAACGGCCAAGTTTCCCAAGGCAGCACTGGCGGCACGTTGCACCTCGATATCGGGGCTTTGGAGAAGGAATAAAATGGGTTCGAGAGTATCGCGATCAACTTCGCGTACATCTAAGAATTGTCAGCAGGAATACACCGAATCTACCGGGGAAGCTTCGGCAACCACCAGTGATGATCCCCTGACTTACCTCTCTCGGTGATCTCAGCGAATGTGAGGCTTGCACTCCGCTGTAGATCAATATTCTCTGAAAAGACGAGCGTACTCAGAGCTCGAAGTGGTTCACCAGAGAAGAAATCGGTCTCGCCGCGCTGAAACACGGTCAGGTTCTGCGTTCTCCGTGTGTAGTCGGGGCTATACTGCTGAAGCTATACTTACATTCTCGAGGTATTGGAGCAGGTCGGCGACAGCCTCTCGCTCGCTGTCGGCTAAAACAGGCTCGTATAGCCCATCGCGGGACTTGCCTAGGTATACTCAGCATCCATCCACCATGCAAGCCGCATCGAGAGCAAATCCGTACCTCCGCAGCACGACTGGCAAACACCCATAGCCGCGGGTTTGGGGTCTAGGCTTCAAACAGGGAGCACACACTCTCCCCAGCAGGCAGTGTGGAAAGACGACTCAATGGGATTATTCCTCGGCAGGTGTTGAGCGATATACTCGCCGGTGTGATCTTAAGCTCTAGACGTACTGAGCTAAGGGATGGACGACAAGGGCGGTGACGGGCTGCAAAGCATTAACGATGGAACGATGGTAGTCGGAGGGATGGGCGTGATTGACAGTATCGAGATGAGATGTTGACAGCGAGAGCTAACCCTGAGCAGAGAAGCGAGTGGAAGGGTAGGTGGATGGAGAGATGACCTTGGCAGAAAGGGACATACAGTACGTCGTGGTGCGGCAGGTAGAGCCGCTGGTATAACGAGGGAAGTGTCGGTCTCGGATGATGGTATCAGTAAAGGTCCAAACAACTGGGGAGGCTTCGGCGTTTGAGGGCGGGTGTCGCGCTTGATTCCGCGTCAGGAACTAAATCAGAGGCGGCAGTAGCGACAGCAACGAGCGATGAATGAGCATGAGTATCGCCTGCAATGCTATGCTTTGGAATCGGTATCTTGCATTGTAGGGTGAGTAGCTACAACCCCAGGGTATGAGAAAAGGCGGTTGGGTAGGGGAAGATGGTCGAACGGGAAGTCTTGACCAGGCAGGGACTCTATCCAGTGGACGAGTTAATGAGGTAAGTATCTGTCTTATCTCAGGGGTGGGGCGTTCCCAGGCCAAGACTCGAGAGGAAGTGGAAGGAGAGTTGGGGGGATTACCACTGCACCTACCAGCCCCAAAGAGTGGGTCGGTGACTCGGTGGTGGTCAGTGATTCTGGTCCAGGCCACCAATCAGCTAACAATCCTTGACCATCTGATTGGCCCACTGCACAGTTCGGCCACCTCACGGGTTTGAGCATGTGGACGAGGGCTTGTAGGTGACCCAGGTGAGTGGCGCCGCTGGGATGGCCGAGCAGGCACAGTAAATTGGAAAGGTTACATCACTGGTACATCCGCACAAGCAAACCGCTTGTATTTATGGGCGCCCCAAATTTTCGGATATGAAGAAATCGTTATCCAAATATGAAACTAACTCCATTTCGTTAGACACTCCAAACTAACTGAATCTGACCGCGAACTCTTGGTAGAGACAACAATGGGTTAATTCCGACAGGCTATTGACAGATACATAGTATAACCCGTTCCAAAATTTCAGATATGAAAAGTTGATTCAGACGCGCCCGCCGTTAGGATTATCAGGCGATGGAAACAGACAAACACTGTACATGGTATCGAAGACTGATATTAGTTATGTTAACAGGATGTACGGAACATTCGGTATTTATCTTGAGAAGGTGTCGTGATGCGAAAGCGTTTACCTTGGTAGGTATCGAGATGTGAAATATACGGCAGGAAATACCTATAATTTAGGTGACAGACCGTCGGAAACGATTCTTCCTCTTCTTAACTACAATTTCTGGCCCGAACCAGTTAGTTTGGGGTGTCTAACGGGATAGAGTTAGTTTCATATCTGGATAACAGTTTCTTCATATCCGAAAATTTGGGGCGATTTATGGGTCCTATCTAGACTCCTCGGCGACTAACTTACATAACTAGAAGTTAGAACCCACAGCCAGACAGAATCCCCTCACCAATTCAGTTAATCACAACAACTCCCAACTTCCCGTCCATTTCCTATCAAGCTCCGACATTATGCACTTTACGACTACGCAACCTCGGTCAACAGCCGCGCCTTTCTTTCAGGATATTACATATCACAATCGCTTCCTTCGCGACGTTACTATGTCAATGATGGACTAGGGATATGTCCGCACTACCTATTCACAACCCCACTATCTCCGCAAGTCCCAGGATTATCCACGCCTCCACTGGGGCCGGAATCGGGTCGAATCCCACCCGCAATATTCGATCCGCCACTAGGTATCTATATTCAATAAAGAAAGTTGTTAAAGAGTTGGAGGCACTGCTCGCGACATGGCGGTCGCCACTCGTACGTACGGGTGCATCGAAATATTCCAATGATTAGAGTGGCTACCACCATCTTGATCAACTCATCTTGAACAACTACATTACTACCAAAGTTACCACGTCAATCCGTCGTCGCCTTTGCAATTCCGAACCATAAGCGCGCTCGCGTTTGAATTCTTGAATCGTCGTCACGTCGCATCCCCGAAATCGTCGTCGCATTCGCAAGTTCCTCCTGTTGCGCCATTGCGTAGCGCATCGAACGCATCGTAATGGCCACTCCTCCCGCCGCCGCCAATATCCCAACCCATTCCCTGACGATGGTTAGGACGGAGGGCACCGTTCGTGTTGTTTTTCTGTCGACTGGGTAGCCTGGAAACAGGGTATTGGTTCAAAGCCATGATGAGGTGGTGGACTCCTGTGGAGGTAAGGCGTGTGATGATAAGGGTAGTCATCTTTCCTCCGCTTGCGTGCATCGGAATCGTATGGGACCATTGGTCATCTCAACGATAACATCCTGGCCTTCAATAGATTGTATTTCGTACGGTTCTTCCCGTCTCCTCAACTCCACACGAGAGCGTAAAGAGGTGCCCGTGCGGTGTCGAGCTGGAGGCTGGACACCTCACGGAGTGTGCACAACAACGAAAAGCACTGCTGCGCGGGTTTAGACCGGGCAGAGCGCTTGAGGAGCTGCTGGGGCCGGTCCAGCTACGCGCGACGGCACGGCCGTCTAGATAGCCTAGATAGGCTATGGAGCCGGGATCACACGCCGAGCCCCAGCAGACGTAATACAACTACTATCCCTGAGCTATCCCTGAGGTTGGGCACACTGGGCGTGCAACATCCTCTCATAATGAGGCTGGAACTACCCGAGCCAGAGCCTGAAAGGGCACTAGGTGCCGGGGGCTGCCCACGAACGAGACCAAGGCCACAAGACCTATCGCGACTTGGGATAGCCTACCTATGAAACGACCAAACCGTGTCTTTTTGGAAAGGAACTACGAACCTATGACGTGGCGGAGATCAGCCAACCGGTGGACGAGCCATCGGTAGTGGCCATGATTGCACGCCAGAAAGGAAAACACCTGCTGAACCCGCCTGCTGAAGTCGTGGGGTACCCATATCCCATAAGGCAGGGAGGTCGACTTCTTCTGCGCCCCCTTGATGGCGGTGCTTACGCTCGTGCAAACTGAACATCGAGTACGGACAATTGGCAAGAACACAAAAGAATCCGTTGAAAATCCTACTCCAAGGAAAACTGCGTCTACCGCCAGAGTCGAACTTGAGGAGCTTGCTCAATCTACCTCGTCGTGTCAATTCGGGCTTCTCCTCGGCTAGGATAGATTTAGCACGGTATATGTTAGACAGGCATTCTGACACGAAGCTGTGGGAGAGCTGCCTGAATCTGGATACGGGATGCACAGTTCGGTCTGTGAATGGAGGGGGAGAAGACGCATTTGTCGCCGGTAAAACCGGTGAATGATAATAAGCGCTGCAGATAGATCTTCAAGAGCTTATATCATTAAATTCTATGAATGGATAGATTGATCACATTGCCTCCTGCACAAGGTACATACTCGTTTAAGCACGTGGGTTGTTTTTTTAGACTGTTTAGATTTTTTTTTTTAGATTTTTAAACTTCGATCAGAAGAAGCTCAACCCCGCTGTCGATGACGCCAGAAATGCTCGTGTATGTACCGTACCAGTCAAGAGATAGTTTTCATGCACCACGCGACTTGCGCCTATCTTCTACATATGACTTGCCAATGGCCCCCCTAAGTTGCCTTCCGTCATTTTGTCAGATGACAGATTTCCCCACACCTTGACACCATCATCGCGCGAATTTTTGCTGCCCCTTGATCAATATTGTTCTTTTCATTGTTGTGTTAACCAGCTTCCTGATAAAATCTCTATTTGTCTCGGGGAAACGCGTCACGTTGTTCATTCTACTTCAGCTGTGAGATATGGTGGAGTTGCGATCTGGTGTCTGTCAGGTAGTGGCTTTTGAATGAAGTTTATACCCGACCAAACCAATAACATCGCCTCGTGATGCCAAATCATCACACTTTCGATCTACAGCATACTTGAGACATGGCAGAGCGGGGTGGCTAGGCACCTCGGCAAGACGGGCAGATGAGACGGAGACGGAGACGGAGACGGGTAAGGTCTTGTATGCTAAGGAGCCCAGGAGCCCGGAACTGCCAAACTCACACCCGGACGGTGTTGTTTCGTTTGTCTTTGCCTTTCATCCTGAGGGGCTGAACACAAGGGATTTTATACCGATAAACAAACATCGTGAAGTGAGAGTGTATGAAAGCATTGAACCGTTCCGTTCACTCAAATTGGCTTCTACTTGTTGTAGGAGGGAAAGGGAGGACGCTTTACATTTAGATATAAACAAGATCGAGAATGCCTCGTGCACCGTCCCGCTAATATCGTCTCGTGTCGTGTCCTTGAACTTTTCATTTTCAACAAAACAAACCCTTCGCGGGGGAAAAAAAACCCTCCAAAAAGGACAATGCCGAACGTGCCCCTGAGGCCAGAAAGGCAGCTGAAGCCATCACAGCACCCACTGATCCCAAGTCACCGTCATCCGGTCGAGACCGAGGCCGTCACGAAGAAGAAGATAATGCCTGCGGAAACTGCCTCGTGCACATCATGCGGGACGTGAACAACCACTGCGCCAGGGATGTTGGAGCGGACTCCAACTTCTCGTGTAGAAGGCGGGTGGCCAGTCGTTCTAAGTAAAATCGATTCTGTCTTCGGACATGCCACCCGTCTGTCGAGCCGTCTGTCGAGCCGTCCAGGTGGTGTGTTGAGAAGGAGGGAAGTTGTAGAGGAAAGTCGAGCGGGGAGTGGTTCCATCTGTAGGACCTCTTTATGGTACACAGACTGTTACGGACAGACGTTCTAGACCGCCGTAGACGAGACGATGGCAAGCATCCTATCTACTCCGTATGTATTCATCTTTATCGCACACTGTAAGATGGTATTGTCCGATTTACCCCTCCAAATGACTCACTCGTTCGTACGACGAGAACATGCAATAAATCTCTCTCGGTGAACGAGATGTTCCAAAAGCAATCCTACAAGAACATCTACGGTAGATTCCAGAATAACAAGACGGATTGGTAACAGCCGTAATTGCGTCATGTACTGACATGTACCGGTCCTAACCCGACTCCGCCATTTGCCGCTTGGATCCAACAGTGACAGCGGCACAGTGGATCTCTTTAGGCCGGAAACCGCAACCGGCGCTCAATTTACCTCACAGCGTCCGTATCTGAAAGTGCCATCTTGTCGCAAGTTTACAACCGTTTACAACTGTTCACAACTATTCCTTTTTCATCCTCACAACTGTCAAGCGTCAAGAGTCAAGAGTCAAGAAAATGTCATTCTTCAATCAGCTAAAGAGCAAGGCCGAAGAGCTGAACAGGAGGCATCACATACTGCCATCCAGTCAGAACAGACCACCTCAGGGCTACGGCGCTCCTCCGCCGCCCTATCAACAACAACAATATTATCCCGGACAACAACAGTATTATCCCGGGCAGCCGCAGTATTCTCCTTCACCCCAGGCGCCATATTCCCCGCCACCTCAAGGACCATGGCAACAACCAAGCCCAGGATACTGGCAACAGTCGGCGCCCCCGCAACCAAATTATAGCACACGCCCCGGTGGGCCACCTCCCATTCCCTTGCATTCAAAGCCTCCAGTTGCTCCGGTTGCTCCGGTTGCGCCGGTTGCGCCGGTTGCCCCGTCAGCCACATACGGCGCCCCGGGTGTATATTGGCGCCTGAACCCCAACCCGGCGATCCCGGTGTCGCAAGAGTTTGAGCAGAAGCAGGGTCACGGCGATCCGTGGGGGTGGGGCAACAATGAGCTGGAGAACTACACGAGCAACTCCGCACACAGCTTCTACACACCCGACGGCAAACTCGTGCTGCGTGCCATCTCACAGCCGGGGCAACCAGACCCCGAGGTGCGGTACATGTCTGCCCGGCTTGTAAGCCGGGCATCCCTAGCGCGCCGCGACGGGTGTCTGACTGCCTGGCTGACGCTCCCCTGCGCTGAGGGCATCTGGCCCGCGTTCTGGCTATTACCGCGCGAGCCCTTCGTCTGGCCGCACGAGGGCGAGGTCGATATTGCGGAGAGCTGGAACGGCGACTGCGTAAACCACTCCTGTCTGCACTGGGGTTTCTACAGCCCCGAGGACGCGCAGAAACACCTGGTGCGCACCACGTATATCCCCGACATGCCGTCGCGACCCGTCCGGTTCGACTTCGCGTGGCAGTGTAGTGGGACAGCGGTCCGACCTGACGGCAAGTCGGCAGGGGGTGGGCGGCTCATGTGGTACATTGATGGACGACCCGTCATGAAGAATTGGATGCCGGCCGGGACCAGACCCATCGAGGATTGGACGATTTTGCTGAACATTGCCATGGGCGGGAATGTGTGTCAGGGAAAGACGCCCCGCGAGGGCGCGTATGATATGGTTGTGCATGGTTTACAGATGAGCGAGACGCCGGACGGTGGGTGGATGAGGTTCGATAATGACTGGCTGAATTGTCCTGATGGTGCTGCGATGTGATATATTGCGAGCGCGCGCGAAAAGGTTGAATACAGAAAGCCGCTCTCTACTCCAACCCGCGATCCCTTACTCCATCTCCGTTTTGGGATATTGGCGTCATTGCGCCGTTCTCCCAAATGGGTTTGCTTCAATATAGGGATGGAAATTCCGGGGAATGAGAGGGTTGGCGCATTTCAGTCTGTTGAGATGAAATGTGTATCATTTTATCCGGCATTCCGAAGAAGAGGGTGGGTACGTATGAGACGTCGACATGCTCGGGGGGTGATATACCCCGGGCTCACACAGAACGACATGCGACAATGCGTCGCGAAAAGGGGAATCGTAGGGATCTATAGGACCGTGTCGAACGAAAAGGGTATATTTTCCGGATGAACCATTTTGGGAAGTCTTTAATCTAAACGTCGGGTGGCGGAGGATATGGTGACGCACCCCTATACGGTCGGAAGCTGAGGCTCCGAATGAAGTTGCTTAAATGTCACGATAACCGCTGTCTACCCTATACTGCTCTATCCTGCCTATCAAGCACACACCTCCTATCCTTTCCCTCTCCAGGAAACATCACAGCCGCAAAAATGTTCGGCAAAGCTTCTGCCCTCGTCTTAGCCATCCTCCCCTTCTCTCTTGCTCAAGTCTCTGATGACTTCGAGAGCGGATGGGACGAGACAGCATGGCCAACCTATGCCGTCGACTGTAACCAAGGCGGGACGGTCACTCTTGACAGCACCCAGGCCCACAGCGGGACGAACTCTATGAAAGTCACTGGCGGCGCTAGTGGTTACTGCGGACACATTTTCTTCGGCACGACGGCGGTGCCTACGGGTGATGTTTACGTCCGGACATGGCTGTAAGTTATTCTTGTCATCATCAAACCCGACAGACACTCCACAGAACAGGCTCTCGCTACAGAAGAGATTTACAAACGAAACTAATTAATATATGACCTGTTCAGAAAAACCAACACAGCCTTAGGCGCCGACCACGTCTCCTTCATCACCATGCCAGATACCTCTCTCGGCGGCAAACATCTCCGCATAGGCGGCCAAAGCGAAATCCTCATGTACAACCGTGAATCCGACGACGCCACACTGCCCGATCTATCCCCCCAGGGCATCGCGACATCAGAGGCTCTGCCAACAGGCAGTTGGCAATGCTTCGAGTATCATTTGGCAAGCGACGGGACTATCGAGACGTGGCTGAATAACGCTACGATTGCCGGGTTGACGGTGGGAAGTGGGATTACGAACCCGAATGCGAACGGGTGGAGTACGGCGGGATATACACCGGAGATCACGGGTGTTTATTTCGGGTGGGAGTCGTATAGTGGATCTGTTAATACTTTTTGGTATGATGATGTTGTCATTGGGTCGAGTCGGGCTGGGTGTTAGAAGTTAGGGGGGATGGTCAGTCACTGGGTGTTTGTTTGTTTGGAGGAGTGAATGAGGGCTGTGTAATGGTTTACTTGGATAGATGGACCTCTATCAGTACGAGATTCCTTGGTCATTTCTCTAAACTGCCTTGATTGAGACGCCGCTGGTAACTTTCATGACTGTGAGAAAGAATATGATAATCCCTAAACTACATACAAATCGATGGACGTATGTATCATCGACCCTAGTAGATCAAGTTTGCTCCAGCCCCAATATTGCGAGAGAAGTCGTAAAGGGAGTCGTTATATTCCAGCTCGCAAACGTGTCCGCCCCCCCCCCCCCCCTACGTTTACCAGATAGCTAACTATTCTCTGTATAGGTTGCCATATGGTGACTCTTCCATTGGTTTTTTTCTAGAAGAATGAATGTTGATTTTGGGACCGACCATAGTGGTTTAATAGGGGCAG
The DNA here is from genome assembly GCA_028637585.1 of Xylariaceae sp. X187. Lineage (NCBI taxonomy): Eukaryota > Fungi > Ascomycota > Sordariomycetes > Xylariales > Xylariaceae > Xylariaceae sp. X187. Next base: position 721,942 of record JAJIZN010000002.1, on the reverse strand, counting down.
GTTTGTGCTGTGCTTATCTGATGTAAGTGATAAGGGGACAGTTAATTGGTTGCTACGTTTCCTTTTCCCTTGCCTTGCCTTGTTTTTCTTTTTTCCTTTTTTCTTTTTCCTTTCCCATGCCTGGAGCATTGGTGAGGCCAATTAACAGGTTCTTGTTCCACGCTTTAATCCGCAGGCAGGTTTCTCTCTTCCATGAAACACGCCTGCCTACCCACCTACACGCGACTGACTGATAACCCTCCCTATCTAACTCTGCAGTCTACACAACGCAACCGGGTCGATACAAGAAACATAGCTAATATTCTCCCCAACTTTTCGACCTCGTCTCTATAGTAGCCGGATAATTTCCAGTGCCCCAGCAGATGAACCTTCCACCATGGACGAACAAGACGAACCATCCGCTTTCAGAGCGGCCATCATGGATAGAATCAAAGCAGCCATCGCCCGCGCGTGCATCGTCTACCTAACGGATTGCTTCTCGGCATCTCACGTACGCCATGCCTTGCTATGCGGCTATATCCTGTTCGTCCTGACGACCATAAAAAAGGACATCAGATGGTTCGCCTTGCAGACTCTGTCGCTAATCCTGTTCTTTTTCGGCTTCTATCGCGACGGGGATTTCTCTCTGATGACCCTTTGCGGCACGTACCTCATCACGAAGACGGCTCTCGCGACGTTCGGGAATGCTGCATTTTGGATGATGGTACCAGATTTTCTCCTCGGTCTTGACCAGGTCATTACGGATAGCACCGAGCTCGCGGTATACCTCGTATCGTGGGCTTTACTGATATTCCTGAGCTGGACGGCTGACATCTGTATGTCACAGTTTCAAAGCTGGCCTGCTTCTGTTTGCATTATCATCGGAGTAAAGTTTGTGCAGGTGGTATTGATTGTTCTCAGCCACGGGGCCTTTCCGGCCCGAAAGCGTGCGAAGCAGCATGAGAAATCATTATCTAATGCCGAGATCATTGCGAAAAACACAGCATCAATGTACGCAGAGGTCGGACTGCTTCCCCAGGGCAATCACATTCGGCTGCTGAAATTGCTGCCACTGAACAGTGATGAAGAGGTGCGTTGTGAGATCATAAACCATGACCTCTCCAATATACTGGAGAAGTACGAAGTGGTTTCGTACACCTGGGGCGACACGAAGGATGCTGTCATTCGGGTGAATGGCCGCCTTGTCCGCACGTCAGCGAAAGTCGTCAAGATGTTACGAGCTCTCCGACACATCTGCAAACCACGAATTCTGTGGATCGATAACATCTGCATCAATCAAGCCGACGCGAGCGAGAAATCTTACCAGGTGGCCTTGATGAGACACATCTATCCTCGCGCGTCCAGTATGATAATGTTTCTTGATCCCTTACCTGATTCAGAAACAGCCATTGATCTCCTTCACGGGATCAATCAGTCGCAGGGACTCACGGGTTCACAAGAATCGTATCTATTCGGACAGCATCATCAACTAAATCGTCTCTCGGCCCTTGTTCGATTCATGGAGAATGATTATTTCAATAGACTCTGGGTAACGCAAGAAATCGTGTCCGCTCGAAATATCCAGGTAGTCTGTGGTGAGCGTGTGATCCCATGGGAAGATTTAGAATCAACCATGAGGCTCATGGGAGCACCCGAGACGGCTCGACTTCTTCAACGCACTGAAGACCTGGGGGTGGTCGCGTGCAATTATGATAGCCTGCATAACTTCAGCAGCATTCCCATGACGAAGGACTATTTTTCAAGTGTATTCTCATCGAGCCTGACCTTCGCACTATGCAATTTTTACAGTTTGAAGTGCAAGGATCCCCGTGATAAAGTGTTTGGCCTGCTGGGCTTGGTTCGTGTCGCTGATGACCCTCTCGTGCGCCCAGACTACAACAAGAGCGAGATTCAAGTCTTTAAAGACGTAGCGAAATATATACTCACGGTTGAGGGCACTTCAAAGAATCTCCTGCCGCTGACATTTGCTGGAGTAGGGCATTGCCGGCGATTACAGGAACTTCCCTCCTGGGTACCTGATTGGGCATCCGATATGCGCAGAAAGCGCGTCCAAGGGGAAGACGAAACTGAGGTAGATCATTCTCTAAGTCAAGATCCCGCATTTTCCTACTATATCCCATCGTTGAGCGACTATGGCCGTGATAGCGATGTCATGATGCCAGGCGAATCTCGATCCGCGACTACCGACGACATGTTAGGTTACAGAGCAGCTCTCGACAGTGAAGCCAATATTCAACTGATCGATGACGACGTGTTGGGGATTCAAGGTTTCCTTGTTGATGAGATTAAGAGCCTCACGTCTGTATTCGAATTTCCATTCGATGAGGCAAGGAGGGTTTCGCGTACGGCAATGACGCTCGCCTCGCTTCCTTGGTTTGAAGAAGCTGAGGCGTTAGTCGTTCATGCTGGATCTGCCTATCCAACTGATCAAAGCGTTGAAAATATTGTTTGGCGCACGATGATAGGAGATCGATTGTTGGAAACGGATGAATACGACATGGTGCGCCCAGCGCCCAACGAGTGTGGCCGTAAGTAAATATCCCTAAGGTCCGTCTCTCGCGCTTCACGGGATACGTTCGATCATGCTCGGGGTCGCGATACTGACACTAACATTGCAGTAATCTATCGGCATCAAAAACGTCTGGCCGCCGACTTGAGACGCGCTTCCTCAATTATCGGCGCGGAGACGGCGGCCGAAGTACAAGACATTTGGTGTGAGATTTTTACTCAACCAATTGACGGTGACTCGATTTCCGAGACCCTAGTGAAGGTGCTTTGCGGTCAGTCAGGCCATCCCAATGTATGGAAATTCATCACTACCGGGACCAAGTTCGCCAATGATGATGCGCTACCGCTTGAGGTTTCCGGCTTGTCCGATAATGAGCAGTTCTGGACCAACCGATATGAGGAACTATGTGAGAATGAAGATACAAAGGACCTCGTTGCATTCTTGCTCGAATTGTTCCAAGTCGTATCGCCAGAAAACTCATTCAATATGTTGAAAGACCTCGGAGGCGATTCTCCCCCAGGTGATGATGCGCACGATGATAGTCTCGGGACATCTGCGACAGATCTCCCTCGTAAAGCCGCTTGCCAGGGATATACGGTCTCTCGGTTTTTGGAAGAGTTGCAGATTAGCCTCGAACGAAGGTTATGCGTCACGAAGAACGGATATGTAGGCCTGGTTCCGTCTCTGACTCGCATAGGAGACCGTGTAAGCATATTTTACGGCGGAGATACCCCGTATCTAGTAAGACCCGAAACAAATGCCAACACGGAGGAAGAGGCGAGTGTCCTTCGGTGCGAACTGGTTGGTGAGTGTTATATGCATGGAATGATGGACGGGGAGATGGTACGGCCGGAGAATAAACCATTATGGTTCCATCTGGTATGAAAGCCGGGCGAACAGAGACAGCACATATGCGCCCGGACTTGAGGGTCTCTTCCATGCTACAGACACCAAGGATAATATCCTCAAGAGTTTGCATGGAAAGAGTTTCAACTAGGTAGAGTTTCAACTGCTAGCCTCTACTGGGCGCCCTTAGCTTTTCTGTCACTACTGCCGCTTGTTGGTACCCTTGGCGTAGGCGTCGTAGGCAAAGAAAGCATCGTTTTTTGAGCGTAGTTGAACCATCAAGAGTCACAGTGAGTCCACGCCCCGGCTATGCGATGAGGAAGCTGCGCTGTGTGTTGAGAGGGCCGGATGGACTGGAGGTGAACGTTCCTGGGTACGGCGGACTAGAGGGGCGACTGTTTCGAAATGCGATTTTTTAGTAGGTGCACGCCACTAGGGGTAGTGACCAGTTTTGAATGCAATAAACCGGTTATTGCCGCCTCTTACCGCTTTCTGATTACTGCCGCCTGCCACTGCCTTTCATTTATGGCCGACTAATTATCAGGTATGTAAATCTGCAACTGCAAAGTGGCAGCTATGTAGAGGGTACTCAATTCAATATATAAATCGAATGCGACAAGAGGTACTAGTACTATCACGAAGCATGCTGTTGCCGATTGTGTGAATAAGAAAAAGCGCTTACAAAGAAGGAGCAGAAAACAAGGTTGGATTTTTTCTGGTCAATTGACTTATAACCTCGTCTCCCTGTGATGACCGTCACCACCTTCAACCCTAACCCTCGTTGCCGACCCCCGGCGCCGTAAGACATGTTCTTCCTTTTTCTTCCTCAAATTTATTTTTTCCATAGTTACGATATAATTGTAAGGGGGTTTGTCACGTAAATGGATTAAGCAAGGTGGTGTCGGACCAAAACGTAGATACTGAGGAATTACTACAGCTTAGAGAACTAAGAACGAACTCCGGCCGCTGGGCGGCTGGGCTACGGTATATACAGGATTGGTGTCCTAGCCGACACGTAGTAATTCCGATAGCGCTTCCGACTGGTAACGTCGCTTTGTGGTTTCGGCTATAGATCGCAACGTTGTGGCCACGCGTGTAAGGGGGTTTGTCACGTAAATGGATTAAGCAAGGTGGTGTCGGACCAAAACGTAGATACTGAGGAATTACTACAGCTTAGAGAACTAAGAACGAACTCCGGCCGCTGGGCGGCTGGGCTACGGTATATACAGGATTGGTGTCCTAGCCGACACGTAGTAATTCCGATAGCGCTTCCGACTGGTAACGTCGCTTTGTGGTTTCGGCTATAGATCGCAACGTTGTGGCCACGCGTTCGCCGATCGATAGCCGAGCAGAGTTTTCAAGACTAGCGGTCGCTAGTATTAGCGCGTCCCTTTACAATAATGTCCCTACGTTTTTTCCATCTGCCTGTAACATATGGGATCGATGCAACATGCATCGCCGGCTGTAGCAGAAGCCATATCGGTGACGAGGGTTAGGGTTAACGTGGTGGCAGCTATTACAATACTGAATATATTAACTAATTCGTACATCCTAATATTATTACATACATATTTAATACTAGGTAAATATGTCGATTCCCTACAACCTGTTAACCCTTATCAGCCACTTGTGGCTAGTGTGGCTGTGCGCGTGGCCACGCACAGAATTGTATTTTAGTGGAACTACTGTCATATGTACATTATATATATTCATATGACACTGTCATATACACTGTGCTTTACCTATACACACTTACACATTTACACTCATTCATACATCTAGCCACATACACCTAGCCACACATACCCACTCACTCATACACAGTTCGCTCACACTGTCCTCCACACTGTGCATCACTCATACCTTACAGATGTGCACAGCCAGAGTGCCCGTGACATGTAGGTAGACTTATTGCGGCCGGGTCAATTGGGCACCTACTTACAGATACAGACTACAGGTGCTGCCTAACCTAAATAGATAGGTATTGATTGATTGATTGACTGATTCATGATCATCATCATCAAGGTAGGTAGGTAGGGTCGCCCGCCCGAGTGACGGTATATGCCGATTATTTGCATCATGCTTTGTAAGGATGCATAAATCTGCGAATCAGAATTATCCATCTAAAAAGTGTGGCTCGCGCTACATTGGCGTGGACCTAACAACCAAATTTGCATTTCGAAACAGTCACCCCTCTAGTCCGCCGTACTGGGTTATGGTAGGTATCTGAAGTGTAGAACTAAGATGCATGGTTGTGTGGATTGAGATAAAATGAACGAAGGATCCAATGGATGGAAAGTGTGTTGCAGACGGCATGAACAGATGTGGCTTGGACTATCTAGATACCACAAGTTACACAGCCGGAATTGCTACGCGAGGATGTACCAGTACAGCACACAGATGCACTGCTTACCTTAGCTACACACTCTAACTAGGTAGACTAAGGTAGGTAGGTAGGTGCCTAGTCTAGGTAGATACTTCCAGGTTATCTGCCTGTCCCCCAGCTTCTCTTCGATAATCATAAAAGCATACAATTCTTCAGATCTGCCAAATAAATCTCCAATTGTGAGACTCCTCCCAGGTAGTAGAAAACCCGTATGAGAACGCACACACGGATCCGTCCCAAGAAGACAGAATGGAAGGATTTGTCGGAACTCGGCAATGACCTATGCAGCTATGCCCGGTGTCCGATCACATGGACACGGATGGGGGACCTGTCCCGTCAGGTACCGAGGTATTATGTAATGCCTAGGTAGCTGCATGTCTATCTCTCTAACCGTAGCATGAGTACCTTTACTTACATATTATCCGTACCTATGGGCGATAGATGCGATTTAGATGTATGAATATGTGGCTAACCGGTCTCTTGTGGGTATCTATTTTGTGCCGACGGGACACACCTGGGCTGTATGGATGCTGAGACTTTTCGTTTCGTACAGACTATTGGTGTTGTTATTTCTCAATCATGACTGCGGACTTCAAATCACTGTAACTAAGTTATGTCTCTTCATTTAGAACCCTCTGTCAGCTGTGAGGTTATTCGGTCCTCAAGATACAACCTACCCGTGAAGTTGGCGAGCCCCGGCGAAATCCAAACTGAAGGCTGGGGCGAGGCACGGGTAGTGATTTCTATTCGTAGTGTGAAAAGCGCGGGTTGCAGCTGCTAGATAGGTACATCGCGTTGTAAATGAGTTACCCAAGTCAGTTAGTCAGCACACGCCGAGTCAAATCAATTAAAGCACCTATCGTATCTACTTATCCCGGTACCTCTCCGGTCCACCCCGCCATGATACCTCCAGCTGCTTCTCAACCTCTTACCATATCCAATCTACCAACCCGGGAGCGACTCATCTCGTGCATCACTACGTAAAAACAAACCGAGCTACCCTCTTTTTTACTAGCACGCACCTGACGCCATTCCGGTCACACGCCTCGAGTCGAGGCTCACCAGTCAGCACAAGCAACAGCGGAGCCAAGAAGCCGGTTTCCAACCATCCTATTGCCCCCGCTACACGTGCCAGGCAGTTCCCGGCAAGGGTGGAGGTCACGATGGACGATCCCGAGACCACAAAGCCTCCAGCTACTGCTAGCACGGCTGCCGCCACGCGTGCAAGTTCGAGTGCGAGTGCGAGCGCGAGTGCAAGGCCGGCTGACGAGCCACTCAATGCTCCCCTGCCCCGCGTCAATCCGGCTACGACATCTATACCATTGCCGTCGCCGCAGCTTGTCGGAAAAGCCAGCCATAAACTGCCTTTCGTCCAGCCTTCCTCCTATCTGCGGCCCAGTTCTCGCAGCCATACAGGTGCCAATACTCCAATGAGTCCTATTGATGAAGAGCAGATGCAAGGCCTGGTGAGTCGAGCTCTCAAATCCTTCCGCTGGATATACATACGGCTATCCTTGCCCACGAGCGCGCCAGTATTGCCTCGCATGTCGTTTACGGCTCTTCTGTACATCTTCGTCTTGGAACGTGGCGCATATGAGGCGCATATGAGGCGCATCGTGAGGTTTCATTGGGGGACGTAGACTAACTATCGCCGGTATTATAGAAAGGTCTTCGCGACTTTCTTCGTGTCAGAACTAGCTATGATGTTCTGCCACTCTCTTTCCGTCTTATAGTGCTCGACAATGATCTTCTTATCAAGAAGAGTCTGAACATTTTAATCCAGAATGGTATGGCCATAAATCCCCCCCTTTGGCGTGTGCCCTGACTCCGCCGCATATCACTTACTGAATCGCGTCGCAGGCATTGTATCAGCACCACTCTGGGACTCGCATCGTTCCAGGTTCGCCGGACTGTTGACGGCTACAGATTATATCAACTTGATCCAATACTATTGCCAGTTTCCTGAGCATATTGACAATCTTGATAAGTTCCGATTGAGTAGCCTTCGTGGTATGATCACACGGGGAGAAGAGGTCTGGGTACTCCATCAGCTGATCAATTTGCACCTGCAGATATTGAAAAGGCCATCGGCGTTCTCCCTATCGAAACGGTTTCCGTTCATCCATCCCGGCCGCTATACGAAGCTTGCAGTCGCATGCTGAGATCCCGAGCGCGCCGTATACCGCTTGTCGATATCGATGATGACACAGGCAGGGAGACTATTGTTAGTGTTATCACACAGTACCGTATCCTCAAATTCATCGCTGTCAATACCGAACAGCATACCTCGCTGCTAAACAAGACAGTACGAGAAATTGGTTTGGGAACATATACGAATATCAAAACTGGGACCATGACGCAATCGGTCTTGGACGTCATCAATACAATGGTCACCAACAACATCTCGGCCGTTCCTATCGTTGACAAGGATAACGTCGTACTTAATGTCTTCGAAGCCGTCGACGTGATACCGATCATCAAAACCGGCGTGGTGGAAGAACTCGAGATCAACGTGGCGGAGGCATTATCCAAGAGAGGGGATGAATTCGGAGGCATATTTACTTGCCAGGAGGACGACAGGTTGGACTCCATATTTACAACGCTGCGCCAGTCACGCATGCACCGACTCGTGGTGATCGACTCGGTTTTGCATTTGAGGGGAGTCATCTCCTTATCCGACATACTCAAGTACGTTCTATTCTACGGGGAAGAGGGGGCTTATTTCTCGCCTTCGCCTAAATGATGCGACAATCTTTATACCTATCATCGAGCCATACCCATATTAGCATGCATGTCATCGCGGATTTAATTCAGGGGGTATTGTCCATTACAGATTTGTTTCATGGGGGCTTTGGGGTTTTGGGTGTGGAAGATGATGAAGTACACGATTTGCTGAAGGGAGAGATGGGGAAAGGTCATATTCCCAGTCGTCTTCATCTGCGCAGGGGCATTGTAATACCGTATTACGGAGTTCATGAGACGACGAAGAACAGAATTTGGCCGGCTTTCTATAGAACACGAGGCCTGACAGATTTGAGGAAGGCGATGGAGGGGAAGGTAGCTCCTCGCGGGCATCAGGGAGCTTCACTCTCGCTCGTCTCATGCTTTACAATAATTATGTAGAATAGGGGAGGAGCTAGTTATGTTCGGATGAAATCTGTCACTGTGCTAGACTGTACGTGGCGGGTGATATTCGAGCACTAACATGTCTACAAATACTGTAGCAATACTCCAAAGGCTGTCTCGAACTGACGTGTATGCGTGTCAGTTCCGCAGCTGCCGTCGATATTGGCAATAACAGAACGAAACAGGGAAGCAGCGTCGCCTGAAGTGAGCGAGAACAAATCCATCTGTCCCTATTCCGTCATCAATCAATCCCCTATTCCAAGAACAACATCGCTCGGTATGGAATGAAATCTCCACAGCCCGCTTTTCTTGTATAATAACCAAGCCTCGGATTATCCTCAGAATTTCGATTAAACCCCTTTGTTCCGCTCACCTTGTTTGCTAGCTACCCTACTCCCGCCATTGCCGGAATAGTTTCCATGTTTTCCGGCAAGGGAAAAGAGCCTGCGTGGCCGAAACCCTTGGACGCTCATGCGGTTACCTCTAGAAAAAGCCTCTCGCAGGCTACACTTCCGCAACCTCATAGCAAAGAGGAAGGCGTATCAGAAAACATTCCGCCCGCCGAGACGAAGGTCCGTTCTGACAACCGCAGCAGCGTCACGTGGACCTCCAGCGAAAACCCAGACGTGCTATTGGAAGAGGACGAGAACGATAGCCGCGAGCGGTTCGTTGTGGCGTACAATCGACTTGCACAACGGGTGAATATTCATATCCTGCCCTTGTCCATTTCATGAACAGAAGAGTACGATAGCTTACTATCAGCCAGCACGGAATCCGTCCTCTCATCCCCGGAGACTTCCCAGCCACAACGGTAAGACCGCAGTTCAACTCAACCCACAGGAGACGAGATCTCATTCTTTAATATAGGAAAACGCTCAGGGCTCAGGTCGAAGCCGCCAAGGCAGCTGGCTTTCTAAGATACTACGACAGCCCTCGGAACAGAAACAGTCAAAGCAGGTCGCCGCAAAGCCTAGCAAACACAGTCTTCGTCATCAGCGAAGCCACGACACAGCGCCCAACCTACTGACCCACAAACGAGACGCGTTGAAAAACCTCGACCTAAAGGACTTGGTGAGGATTTGTGGCAAAAGCCCCCTCTTCCTACCTCCCGAATACGCCCCTTTCTCTCTGACCTTGCCTACCTGTTTCCGAGCGCTTGCACAGGCTCTTGTTCAGAATGGTATGTTGCCCATCCCCGGGAGTTCCTGATGAGAAGTCCGTCAGCTTATAATATTATTCTACACAGCCGACACGAAAGGGATATTTCGCGTGTCCGGCTCCGCACGCGCCATTGACGCCTTATATGATTATTATTGCACCGATATCAGTAATCTGGACGGTGTATCGAGCACGACGCGGTGTCCTACACTCCCGGCACACATCAAGTGTAACACCCATGATGTCGCGGGCACCTTCAAGCGAATGCTTGCAGGCCTGCCAGGCGGGATTCTGGGCTCACTGTCACTATTTGACGCCTTGGTCGCCATCCATTGCCAGCTACAGGGGGTCCCGGAGTCCCACCGGACCAAGGAAAGTCGGCTTCGTGCACGACTCATCGCGCTCGCCATCGGGACGGTGAAGTCTCAATACCAGAGGGAGCTCATATGCGCCGTGTTCGGGCTCCTGTGTCTTGTAGGCCGGCTTGCTGAGAATGCGCCTCGAGAAGATGAGAGTGGCCACCCGCTCCCGACTACTGACTTGATGGGTTATCATGCTCTCGGGATCGTTTTCGGACCGCTTCTGGTGGGCGAGTTGATTGATAATTATAGCATGAAAGTGGCGAACCCTTCGGCCGGCTTGGTTCTCTTACCTATTTCGGCACCGATGTCGAGAAAGGAGGGACATCAGCATCGACATAAACATAAGAAGGATGAGGAGGTCCACGAGCACGCCCATCTGCATGAACATAAACATGAACATAAACATAAGTACGAGCACCACCAGCATGAACGCATCCATGAACATAAGTATAAGCACATGCATAGACACAGACAACATAGGCACGAGAACCCTCCGGAACCTAGCGCGGCGACGACCGTTGCCATGGACAAGATACACGTTGCGAATAGCATCACGGAGATGCTCATCGTTCATTGGAGAGAGGTGGTTCGCCAGATACGAGACACGGGATCGGTAAAGACTTACCGACATGTGCCGCCTACTTACCATGGTCATCCGGAAGTGCCCAAGGATCTATCCAAGTCGGCGTCCGGTGACTCGTTTTCTCTCAAACCGCCTTACCACGATCATGGTACCCAGCAAAGTCCCTCACCTTCTGAGGCCGGATCAACACCGTCAACAAGTAAGATATTGGCTTATCTTTGAGTTTCAGGGTAATCGCTAATGGCTTTGCTAGGGATGAAAGCTTCGAATGGTATTAGCAAGCCCGATAATGTGAGTGCCGGTTGACAGGTCGGTCGGACTCAGGACTAATGTGGAAGCAGTCGCTGAAAGCCCCTCCGCCCCCGCTCTCCCCGACTGTAGAAGAGGGCGATCCTCACGTCGAGCAAGTGAAGCCTAGCGACGGTAAGACAAAAGAGAAAAGCCCCGTCGTTATCAATCCCGTTGCCAAGATTAACTAAGAGACTTTCACTTTAGCGCCAGAACCTCTCCGTCTTCCTCGCCATGATGACGTCCCTGAACCCGCAGATGCAATTCCTCCGATACGGGTGGAAGACCGTCATGTAAATGAGGCGTCGATTACGAACCCGGCGGATCAATGGAAGAAGCTTTTGGCTTCGAGCAAGGCCAGCATAGAATCTTTGGCGAAATCGGCGAAAGAAAGACGATTGATGCGTAGTTCCGGCAATCTTTCATCTCGTTCGAGCCGAGAGGCCCTGGGGCAGGGAGACGTGAGTCCTGTAACGCCCGCGCGAAAGACACGATTGGCGCAGCAAAGGAGTGAGCCGAGATTGAATCCAACGATTTCTCCTGAAAAGCGCAATATCATGGAAGGGAAGCCAATGTTCAGTCGGTCGACTTTGGCACTCTCTCCGACTCGTGATCTCGATGCGTTCCTGGGTAATGAAGTGCCCACCCCAAGAAGAACGCGACGGTCCCCTTCCAAGCCTATGCCGGGGGCAGTGAGAGCCATGACGGCTTTGTTCGACAATCCCGGGAAGACATTACCTCGTAGGCCACCTGAGGCTCTACCGAGGGGCGGGGACGACCAGAGCGAGGCCAATCGCTTTCCCGATCGTGATTCGGTGCCAGAATCGCCGGGTAAGCCCAGTCCACCCCAATCCATTTTGAAATCTGCGAGCTCTATACGATCTATGCAAAAGCAGGCACAGCACGATGAACCCTGCACATGTGGGAATGCTAGTCAAACGCCACCTAGCCAGCATCGAGGTAAAGACTCGCCTGCCACTAAATCTTTCAGTCATAAGTTACAACCCGCTAAGCGGCTTCCGTCGAGGGGAAAGGAGGCGCAATCTCCACCAGAAAAGAGTGACATGGGTCGCAGTCAGCCTCCTAAGCTTGGTTCTATGTTGCCGCACCCAGAAGAACCTGAGGTTGGACAGTTCTTACGACGTAGTTCGGAAACGTCGAAACGAAGCCACACCGATGAGATGTATTTTGGCCACCCGAGTCCTCGACACATATCCGGGAACTCCGTGCTGCATTCTCAAATTCGAAGTCTTCAACGTCAACTAGAACTCAGGCATGAGGAATACCTGCACGTATTGCGGCAACTGGAGACCCTAGAGCATTTGGATATCGGCACGCTTTGTGAGCAGCTGAGAATGACTAAACGCGAATGCAAGACGTGGCGCAAGAGGGCCGAAGCAGCGGAGAAGCGGCTGGCAGTATTCCAGCAATTCGGTGCGAAGTTCCAGGCATTGAATGACGGGGCCGATGACTATTCTGAAGAAACTCAGGACGTTTATTATGAGGCTGAGACGGATAGCGTTTCTTCATGCTCCGCGCACGTGGATGATGAGGAGGGCTATATGACCCGTACGGGACACGACCGTACGGAGATTGGGACAAGCGACAGCGGATATGAAGCATTATACAGAATCAATACGGAGGAAACCAGTGACATTAGCGCTCCGAGAGAGCATCCGCTGCCTAGAGGAGGATCGCGAAGAATAGTTAGGTTATGGGAGGAGAGACAGCAAGCGCTTGGTGTACGGAGGGATGATAGCTCGATGGTATGGGATTGAGGGGCCGCTGTTAGTTTCGATGAGTTTCGATGGTCCTCGATGCGGCACACGATTAAATGTTTGAATCCATAGTCTGGTATACCTCCCGTCCAAGTCGCCCGGCTGCTTGGGCTGGAAGTCCGTTTGCACTCACAAGGTACCTAGGCACCTATATAGACAGAGTAGGAAGACATATTTATCATACGCCTATCATGCTTTTTTTCTGTGCTTCAATTGGTATCTCGCGGAAAGCTCGCGCGTCGAGGTTTGAGCTCTTGGCCATCCGGCCCTTTGGCGTAGGGCAATATCACGGATGTTCCTGGTGTTCCATGAAGTGTGTTGCGATGAGGTCTCGTGGATCCAGCTACGCGCGCATTGATCCTTGATTTGCTGGCGGATAAGAATGTTTCCTGTGACTTTTTGTTTATAATTGTGTCTATTTCATTGTGATCGCAAATCTCTGTTTCGTTTTTGACGTGTGATTTATTCTGATGAGTCAGAGGGAATCGAATAGGTATGTAGGTACAAATGGGAATCGGATGTGAGAAAGTTGACGTAAGATGAGTAATGAGTTAGTCACAGCCGTTGTAACCGTTAGATAGATAATAATACCCCTTGATCCATACTGTGCTTACAGTTTTATTGGTACGGTACAAAGGGCACGGATACCCCGGATTATCTTCACAGTGGGCGTCTGTCGTCATTCATCACCCACATTAGTGAGGAATCCACTAACTCCATCAGCGGTACTGAACTGTGCAGCGTACCATTCAGTACCTAACGTGCCGTTACCCGTCCTTATCCGTGAAATTACAGCGAAAGATACATGCCGGATACTTACCGAGATTGTCTTTTGAGCTCGGCTCGACGCCTTTTTGCTTCTCGCCTTGCACATTCAAAAGTCAAGAAGTCTCTCCCTTCCCCAAAATCCACGCCCTTCAGCTTGTTGAAAAAAAAAAAAGTTTGTTTGAGGGCATCGAGAGAACAAGCTATGAATTCCGTTACTAAAAATGAATTGTAGCACGCAGTCGCCTTCGCTACACCATTGCTACTCCCTTCGTACATTCACGTGAACCCGGCCCGAGGGATAGTCGGCTTTTCGATCGCGAGCCGCGAGCTCGCCTCAGACTGTCGCCCATCATGACGCGACGCATAGTACGTGCCACATTTTGTGCTATGAGCGACACTCGTATCGCTCAACAGCCGTTGTTCCTAACCCCTTCAATAGGTGCGGACTTTAACCCAGCTGTCCATCGCTGCGTTGCTCGCTTTCTTTGTCGTGTTCTTCCTCGATCGCAACTTTAGGCTCCTGCCCAATGCCGTCCACGAGTACATGCCCCAGCACCACCACGGCCTCGTCGTCACCGACATCACCTTAGTAAAATGCAGCAAGATCAATATATTCTCATCCTGTAAGCTGGATCCCGAGATCTGGCATCGAATCGACAAGAACCTGTACCTCAACAATGCATGGATGTCGAGCGCATACATCTACGTCCAGCGCAAGAAGGAGGAAGACCTCGATCCTACTGATAAAGTCGTCATCGATGTCAAAGTCGGGTCCATTGACCGTTCGCGCGGCGTCAAGGAGCAGGCTGACGTCAGATGGGAATCCAGACCAGCCGGCCTGTGGATCTTGCGATCTGCGAAGCCTCATGCGAGCGACTCCAAAGACGCCGTTGTTGCAGTCGACGTACTCTTCGGCGACGATGCTTACGAAGTCCGCCCTGGCTGGGAGATCAGGGGTACCGCCCTTCTCCTTGATACAAATCGACACATTCCATCAGTCCATGTCACGATTCTGCGAGAAGGCTACGTTGAGCCGCCCAAGCGGCCAGTACCCAGAATAAGGGGCAATGGCAAGTTCAAGATCATGCAATTAGCTGATCTACATCTGAGCACGGGTGTGGGTATTTGCCGGGATGCCATTCCCGACGAGTATGAGGGTGGCCCCTGTGAGGCCGACCCGCGCACTCTCGACTTTGTCTCCCAGCTACTTGAGGAAGAGAAGCCGGATCTCGTCGTTTTAAGTGGTGACCAGGTAAATGGAGAGACTGCTCCTGATGCGCAGACTGTAGGCAATTCCGTGTACCCGAATCTCAAGGACAAGCTACTGACCTCCCATTGGATAGGCCATTTTCAAGTATGCGCATTTACTCATCAAACATAAAATTCCCTACGTCTCGATATTCGGTAACCACGACGACGAAGGCTCTTTGCCGCGAGCTGGGCAAATGGCGCTGATCGAACAATTACCATATTCACTGTCCAGCGCCGGACCGGATGATATCGACGGTGTCGGCAACTACTATGTGGAAGTCCTCGCTCAAGGAACCTCGAAGCATTCTGCCCTTACCCTGTATCTACTGGATTCGCATTCATACTCCCCGGATGAGCGGCATTGGAGTGGTTACGACTGGATCAAGCCCAACCAGATCGAATGGTTCAAACAGACTGCCTCAAGTCTCAAGAAACAACACCAGCAATATACTCATATCCACATGGATCTGGCTTTCATCCATATTCCCCTCCCGGAGTACGGAGTCCCTGAAAATCAGTTCTTCGGGGAGTGGCGAGAGGGCGTTACTGCGCCTTCTTATAATACGCATTTCCGCGACGCTTTGGTTGAGGAGGGTGTGGTTTTACTCAGTTGCGGACAGTAAGCAAACATGGAAATCGCTTTGCCGGGTATATAACAGTACTAACATCACCTACCTAGTGATCACGCCAATGAGTATTGTATGCTCTCAGCAAACAATGAGACAGGAAAGCCCGAGCTGTGGATGTGCTACGGCGGCGGCACCGGCTTCGGTGGATACGGAGGCTATCCCGGCTACACCCGCGTGGTCCGCTTCTTCGACATCGATATGAACACGGCGCGCATCACGACGTATAAACGTCTTGAATATGGCGAGACGGATAAGCGTATTGACCAACATATTATCGTCGATGGTGGAATGGTGATGCCCCCGCCTGAACCCCCGGCTGTCGTCGAGAACGAGGCCGAAGGTGTCTGAAACACGCATTTGGCGTTGTTTATGGACTTGCGAATCATAAAAGCTATGCGCGATACGCTTTTGTCAAGGGATGACTATAGTAGGTAGTGAGTCTGTCCCATTCTGACATAAGCACGTATGGCGAACATCATGATGTCCACCCGACGATGCGCCATCGAATCGCACTTCGGCATCCTGAGGCGCTGAAACTGATCGGAAAGACACAAGGCCGGAAACCTATGGGCGCTTTTCAATAGGGTAATGACTACTTGTATAGTCGAAGACTCGATAGATGTAGGGGAGAGGTCTCTGTTCTAGCGACAACACCAGCACGCAGTTCGGCGAATGTTTTTTTTAGAGCGACTTACTTTCCCCCCGTCACCAGCCCGCTTCTAAATACCTACCTACCTTACTTTCGCGTATGTAATATCTTTGTACTTTAGGGTAAGGGCGGACAGGAGACGGGCGGGTTGGCTGGGCTGGACTGGACTGGACTGGGCTTTGGCGAAACCCTCCGGATTCTTGATGTAAAAAACCAGGACTTTTATGTTATGGCTTGGACATGAAGCTTGGTTGGGTTGATGATGGCAAAGCACTACATAGCCTAGTATATAACATATCTAACCTACCAGGTGGATATTCGTCTGACTGGTGACGGTGAGGCGAATACCTACTAGGTTAAGTACCTAGGTTGTCTCATGATGATTTTTTTCCTGGGAGAGGGAAAACTTATACCACATGATATCTATCGATCAAATTTGTCTCCTGCTGATGAATCTGCTGATGAATTCTCATTTCAATAAGGACGTACCCAGAGCCTAGATACATGGAGGGGTAGTTGATGATTGGCTTTCTTCACATGATCATCGCGGTATGTCTGGCAGACAAGATCGACATCTCTGAGACTATCCGTAGTCAAGTTATTGCAGGTATGGTATGGCATACAGCCAGCACGCTGGCGCTACCCCACCGTCGCATTACACCGGCCTGTAACCGGCCTGTAACCGTCCAGAAACTGTCCAGAAACCGCCCCGAAACCGTTGTGGGAGGGTGTGGGAGGTCGTGAACGTGCCTACCTAAGTTGTCTGTCTTATGACGTCAAAGGTTAAATCCGGGGGAGAGAAAACATTACGTATTTTCACTCACTTCACGGGAAGGTGCAATACTTAGGTAGGTTAGATAGGTGACTTTTAAGTTAGGTAACTTAGGTAACCTTAGTGATACGTATTGCTGCCCCTCTTCTCTTCTGCTCGTCTGCTCATCTTGCCCTTCCGGTCTGTCGGAGGACCATGTCGATCTTCTTCCTATCACTAATCATCCTGCTTTCGCTTGGCAATTCCACTTTTCTCTTCCCTACTTAAGTGCGATGAATAGAGGACTCCAGTTCTTCAGGCCCGGGCCGGAGAGAAAACGCGCGACGGCCCGGGCTTTGACTAAATCCTCACCCGTTCGTTAGTTTCGCTTTTACTTACATAGTAGATACCTAACCTACTGGCTCATCGGGCACACAGGTTTGCTACGTACACATAGGATAGAATGGCCTACTGAGGGCTACGAGTTCGACAACTGGTATACGAGGGTTGGGAAGGCAAACAAGTCTAACCTACCTATTCATCAGTCAAGCGGCCACCTTACTGCACTACAGTCTCCTAGAATGATGACAGGAGTTTAGGTTGAGTGGTGGCGACATTGTCACGAGAGCTCGGAACTCCTGAGTCAGGAACCACGAAGTCGACTGACCTCATGAGCGATACTTTTTCGAGCCCCACTGTCAACGTAACCTCGTCCGGATTATACACTCAAATTCACATATGTGGTGTTGGAACAAGGAAATTTGTTTTGATGTGAATTTTTGATATTTTTTTGTTCATCTACTTAAGGTTGCGAGTAGGTAAGGAAATGCAACGACCCCGCGGAAAGGTGTTCCCCTCTATAAAGCCCACCCACCTCTATACATCTATCCCTAGTATGCATAACCAACGATTGATCTATTCCACGAACCTCGCGGATCAAAAGCTATTCCTCATGCCCGCTCTTCCCCCCCGAAACTTTTTTTTTTCTTTCTTCCTTTCTTTCAGTGGTTTTACAGACCAGCGACCTTGACGGTCTCCTCGAGGGGCAGGTGCTCCTTGGCACCGGCCTCGCCACCACGGCCGCCGAAGACGAGCTGGGAAACGAGGACCCAGTCAGAGGGGATGTTCCACTCAGAGGCGACCTTGGCGTCAATGAGGGGGTTGTAGTGCTGGAGAGAAGCACCGAGGCCGTCGGCCTCGAGGGCGGTCCAGGCGGCGAACTGGAGCATGGCGGAGCTGTGCTCGGCCCAGGTAGGGAAGCGGTCAGCGTAGAGAGCGAACTTCTCCTGCATGCCCTTGACGGCGGTCTGGTTGATGAAGAAGAGAACGGTACCGGCACCGGCCTTATAGCCAGCGTTGCGCTGGGCGGTGGCCTCCCAGGCGTCAGCGGGGACGATGGCCTTGAGAGTCTCGCTGGTGAGGTCCCAGAGCTTCTCGTGCTCAGCGCCGTGGAGGACGAGGACGCGATTGGACTGAGAGTTGAAGGAGGAGGGAGTCTGGACAACGGCCTCCTTGATGATGGCGGTGATCTGCTCCTTGGAGATGGGGAGGTCCTTGGTGAGCTGGTAGATGGAGCGGCGGCCCTTGAAGGCTTCGAGGAGAGCAGCGGAGTTGGGAGACATTTTGGATGGTTGTGATTGGCTCGTGGAGAAGAGTCTGTCGTTGCTATGGCAGGTGTTGATGTGAGTGAAGAGTCTTTGGGCTGCTGTTGGGCAGATCGAGGAGGTAGATGCTGGAATGAAGAATCGTGATGCTGAGAGGATAGTAGACATCAAGATAGGGGAGCGCATGATTGACTTATATACTGCACGACGACGTGGGGATCCAGGATCAGTACCAGGTCTGCGATGGGAAAGGTCGCTACGCCGATATGTACGGGGTCATATGTATACCTACTGCGTGCCGTGGGCTGTTGGCGGGGATTGGGGCGGTAAGGGAGTGGGTTATGAAAGATTCACGAGGGGAACAAAGGTGTGTGAAGTGAGGTCTGGTGAGACAGCGCATCGCGCGAGTGAGGGGCAGGATGCTGCGATAGACGACACTAGGTACGGAAATCCGCCCTGTTGAGTCCCCGCTCCGCCAGGGGTTCGCCGTTCACGATACTGGCAGGTACTTTGCTAGTGCGCCTACTATGTACGTTTTACAAGCGCAGGGAAGTATCTGGAACTTGTGAACATGGCTGAGCTGATTCTTACTTATGTTATCCTCCACTCGCGTACACATACCAGGTCACAATGCTATCTTAGGTGTGTCGTGCAGCATTGGGGGCCAGAAATCTTTGGGGGACTCGACAGCCAGGAACCTGGACTCGAAACATGTTGTCCAAGTCGAAGAAATCTAGGACAGAAACAGACAATCGAGATCAACCAATCTGGCAGCTACCAATCGACACCAATCGACACCAATCGACACCAAATGATACCAGTCTACACTAGACATCACACTAGAGTCTCGGACAGGTTTAGATTGTCAGGGCTAGATAGGCGACCATAAGTAGCGCCAGGGACACAGATCGCGCGTATCTTCTAGATAGATACTAGTGTAAGTAGCGCCTGTATCTAGCGGCGGAGTGTGAAAGAACTTCTCCTCTACTTACTTAGTTAGGGGACCCGGTTCAGACCCAATCAAGAAGAGACCATGAACAGGGCACCAGGGGGAAAGGGGGGAAAACAGCTTAGCAAATTCAAGGCTCTTTATTAATAATTGAAATACCTACTTACATAGTATGCTGACGTGACCCACGTGAGGAATATGCGTAATCAAAAGAATGAGACGAAGAAGTATCTTGTAGTTATTGTATAGGGTTTCTGTTTTCTTCGGCAGACTGCGGGAATGTTCTTTTCTTTGTGGAGTTTTTGACAGTCTCGGGAAGGGGAAAGAGCTGAGCTGCTTCGATTGATTTGAAAATCTCTGTCGGGGCGGGGGGGTTTACCTATCCCTTACTACGTGTCTGTCTACCTACCTATACTACAATTTAATTACATCAACTACGGTTACTTTGAAGACATATATCATGAGAATGTGGCGGCGTGAAGTTTTTCAATGCAAAGAAATCTGTTACTTATCCATTTGGTGTGCGGTAAAGCACGCTCGATGATGGGCCTACCTACCTGCCTACCTCCTTTAGACGACACAGACAACAACAACAACAACAACAACAACAAAAAAAAAAAAAAAAAAAGAAGTTGCGGCATTTTTGCTCTCAAGCTGGCGGTTAGGGTGGTAGGTAGGTAGGTATCCTTACCTTCATAGGTACGCTGTCTACTTAACTTACTTACTTAACCTAGGGTATCTAGATGCCTTATCTAGCCGCGACAACGTTTCATTTTCAAGGGTTCAGCTGGTTCTTTTCTTTTTTTCTTTTTTTTTTTTTTGGTTTCTATAACTAGGAACTACTATCTACTTGGGCAAAGGACCTATGTAGATACTTATCTTAACATTGGTAGAGTCTAGTTAGTGTTGGTAAGTACTTAGTGTCGGTGGTGTCAAAACCGCATGCCTACTAGGTAGTAGTAGTATATTAACGTCTAAATGCCTACTAGATAGGTAGACAAGTATTATATACATAACATAACATACATAGTACATCATGATAGGTAGGTAGGTAGGTAGCTGCGGGTAATCAAGTTCGAGAATATATGTGTGTGTGAATGTAGGTAAGCATGAGATGATTCCTTAACCTAGGTATGTACATATGTAATGCTCCATGTTTGCTTGTCAAATCAAAACTCGTCGCCTGTGGACGGGATCAAAATCGAAATCGATCGGATCGGATCGGATCTGGTCCGATTGGTGATGGTGGTCGTGATGGTGGTCGGGTGGTCGGGTGGTCGATGAACATGGTGATGGAGATTAGATAGATATGTCGTATGTAATTTATAAACTCACCCGATAGAGAAGAGTCAAGTCTGTCCTTTGTGGTTGGAAGTTGTTATGTAGTGTAGTGTGGTGTGATTATTATCCCGACAACTTCTACATACATAGGTAATAATTAGACCTTGAATAGATACTATACTATACTAGGTACCGAACCTACTTACTGTACTTAAGTAGTTGCTCATACATGCCAACTTACAGGCGGCCCCCCTAGATAGGTCAGGTTAGGTGACATTTGCCGGTGCGTGTGCGGTAAGAGGAGCAGAGTGCTGTATCTCGGTGTAAAGATGCGAAGAGGCGGAGGAAACTTCTCCCGATAATCAGATGGGTCATAGCCTAGGTAAATCATACATTAGAGACGCCCGACAACTACCTTTGAAGAACTGTCTTTTCTACGAATCGTATGGCTTTTATTAGATATCAGGGTTCGGCTACGACCTCCCATGAGATTCTTGATCGTGTTGGGTCAGTTTCACTTACAAGACCACCTCCCTAGGATATTAGATAGATGATATTAGTATGCCCGAAACTTCCAAAGTTCCATTCGACACCTTTTCTCTCTCAATCGTCTCTCTCCCAGCCCCCCTCGAAAGAAAGAAAACCTGACCTACATGTACGTCCGTATTCTGTATAATTACGCAGACCGATGGTAAAGACAAACCTGTCCTGTCGAATCAACTTTCGTCGCGAGTAAACTGGGTCTCCTCAGTTACAGAATAGGTACCTACTCAAGTATTACTTCCGTTGCCTACCTGAGGCTACCGTGCCCCCGTCCCGTCTTCTGCCTAAGTAAGTAAGTAGCCTACCTACCCTAATACCTACCTACCTTCATAGGTTACCTAGCTCACCCGGGTTCGCCTGGCTCCTTACTTACTTAAGAAATAGAATACTTAGATAAATCACAGTATTCCACCACCATCACCCCTTCACTTCCAGTCAGACGACGCCTAGTTCCCTACCGTGAAAGAAAAAGCCTCGCTTCCATCCTAGACGCCAACAACCCTCAAACCTCAAAGACCACACAGCCTACAGCATATCACAGCACACTACAGCACAACACAACAATCACAAAGGCCAAAGGCAGAAAGAACCAAGCTGCAGAAAAGAAGTTCACAAAAGGCAAAAAGGTATATTAATAAGTTGTCGATCGTTAAGTAAACGTGAGTTTACTCCTTAGATAGGGAGTCGGAGTCAAGGAGTCTCATGAAGCCCAGGCTTCATATCCGAGTAAAGCTAAGCTAGCTAACTCAACGCCCAGTCAAGTCATCCTCATCTCTTCTGCTGTCCGACCCCGTTTGTCTAAAACCACGCAAGCAAGCAATCTCTTTTTCGCGCGCCTGGGCATCTCTCTCTCTTTTTTTATATCATACACGGAAGAGAATAGAGAAATGAAGTTGTTTTGCGCCCCGTTAACGACGTTCAGAGTTTGTTGTCGTCCGTTATCCCGTTTCCCCATGAAATCAAACGAAAATGCAAATCGAATGCCCATATCCTACACAGCAACAGCACGATGTGCGGTCAGTCGAAGGCGAAGGAGGCCGAATCAGTGGCCCGAATTTCGCAGGCGTTAAAAGTCGAGGCCTTGCTTTCCCGTTAAACCCAGCGCAGTGTGGCTAGGTAAAACGTCCCATAAGCAAGTAAATCAGCGAGGACGAACCCAGAATGTTCGTCGAATCTTAACGAGGCCAGAGGTCTAAGCCCCTGGAAATAGACCATAGACCGCCCGCTGTCCCGTCGATTAACGGAACGATTTGATTTTCGCGAAACCAAACTTTCCTCTACCACGTCTCAGCAATATATTGTCCCACCTCTTTCTTCAACTCCCAGAACTTCTTCGCCTCATCTTGCTCTAGGTTTCCCTTCTCCATAGCAACCTTGATCAGCGCATCCTCGACACCCTCACCCATTCCCTTGCTGCTACCGCACACGAAGACACGTCCGTCGACGGAGTTGATGATATACCAGACCAAGTCAGCCTGGTTGAGGACTTCTTCCTGGACATAGCGGCCCTCACCGCGCTGACTCTGAATTACACGCTTGACCTCATCCTCGTGAACGCCCCACTCGCCGCTGTAGAGCTCGTCGACAAGCGAGTCGCGGATACCTTGAAGAACCCAGACCTTATTGGCGCAGTTGGCATTCTTCAGACGGCGCTGGACGAAACCTCGGAACGGCGCGATGCCCACTCCAGCTCCAATCAACAGCATTGGTCCGTCCGTAACGAACTGCTTTGCTAGAGGGTTGGCCATCAAACCCTTAAACATGGGGATGTATAGCTGCGGCTTCTTCCCGTCGCAACCTTCCGACTCAATGAACTTGAGGGCCTGGCGCTGGAAGAAACCCGAACCGATACCCGTGCGGTTCCCGCCCCGCCAGTCAGCCATCTCATGGACGGTGACAGCTATTTCAATGATGCGATGTCGCTTGCCGTCTCGAATCTCGTACGACTCGTGGGGGTCGTTGGAGAGGGAGTAGAATCGCGGCATCAAGGGCTGAAGCACGGACAGGAGGACGTCCATGGGAGGTTTGGCGGCAGGGAAAGCGCTTAGGATCTGTGAGAGAGAGATATTGGGGCCGGTGCGAAAGTCGCAGAAAACGCCCTGTCCCTCGCCCGAGCACAAATAGGTGAGGATCTTCTTCTCGTTGGGATCATCGCAGTATTCGGCGAGTACTCGGAAGAGCTCTCGTGTGGGCGGGTAGGATTGGATGTCAGAGCACCAGGTGAGCAAGTCTCGCCGTCTGGTTACCAATTCTCTTGCTTGTTCGTCGCCCCAAACGGTTGGCCACCGGCCCTTCGTAGTCCGTAGCAAAACTGGCTTATCTCGAAGGTAGCGGGGGACCATCAAGAGATCGAGGACGCGTTCGACTTCGGCAGAGTCATTGGGCGCGGATACACCGATGGCGCCACCGACTTTGAAATCTGTTTGGCCCTCCTCGGGATAGTCGGTGATATCGAGATCGAAATGGAAAGTTCTCTTCTGTGCGCCTTGCTTGGTCAATTCTCGGGAGTTATGAATTTTGGCAGGATAGACGTGATAAGGAGGGTGTGGCTGGACAAAAGACGGGGGCTGTATGGAGGTGTCGAGGTCTTCGAGCCCGACGTCAGATCCAGCGTCACTGCCGCTACTGTTCTCAATGTCAATGCCCGAGTCGGTAGGCGAAGCTGTCCGAGATTGGTGCTGGCTCGGTTTCTCGAAGAATGTGAATTGCTCAGGCAGAGGGGAAATTCCTGTCAAGACGGCAGGAATCTCCTTGATTCGCATTCCTAGAGAGCGGAAGGCGTCGTTATCAGGCAGAGGCACATGTTCATAGGCGACGCCCGGCTTCTTCTTCTGGAAATTCAAGCAGCAGCTGGGACCACAACATCTGTCGATGAGCTGCTGGGTGGATTCACCCGTGATGCGCTGAACATCGGTAGCATTCTGTGATATCAAGCGTGTGGATGCGCGCCGCTTACGTGGGGATTCGGTGACCTGGGGCTCCTCTTGATCCTCAGAGTCTTCGGAGTACGTAAGCGATGGCGCAATTGAGGGGAGAATCGATTCCTCTGGTAGGGTCTCTGCTACCGAGGAGGTAGCGAGTATCTGGTTGCTCACAGCAGCCATTGTGACTCTTAGGGTCTTATGCAGGTTGTATGTAGGTTTCTCTTTTTATCCTCCTCCTTTTGCCCCTTTCGTCAATCTGTGTATCGTCCCGGAGTCGCAAGCAGTCGTTCAGATGATGAAAAAATCGACGGGGTTGTAGTGAAGGATCAGATAACGATGTGAAGAAAGTGCACGATGAACGTCGTGCTATCTTCGCATGAAATGACGAGATCGAATTGTTTCCGAAGCGACTTCGGCGATAGGGATCAATCGGGGCAGTAACGGGGCAGTAATTGCGCAGCGAGTGAAGACGGAATGAATTGTTCGGATTGATCGATAGGAGAGAGAAGGACAACGGCTGATGGCTGCGGGCAGTTGATCGAATATACGTGGAGATGATGAATAAAGGTGTTTGCGAGCAGGCGTGATTGTTTTAGAAAAAAGCCCGACCGGGAACTCAAAGGGCTGACTTGTTAGGTGTGATGAAGAGTGGGACAGGGAAGAGCAGCGGTAGTGGCAACCGGGTACTTTTATTATCGGTTATCTGATTATCTAACAGCCGCCAATGGATGACAGACCTGTAAAAACCCCTCAACCACTATCAGATGCGCCTTGCAGGATGGAAAGTGGGGCGATCTGATAACTTTGTTCGCCATCTCGGAGTGCCTCGTACAGTATGTACACTATCTACATTGCTGCATGGGAATTTGGCAAGGCGCTTGAATGGCGTCATTTGATGTTGCTGAAAATATCTGCAAGTTGCAACTGCCGTAATGTCGTGATGTGAATCGCTCCTACTTTATGTAATCTGGCATCTGCCCAACTACAGATCGCAGTTGCTTAAAATATGGCTATTGAGCGGGAACGCCGTTCATATGAGGCGGCCAGCGACGGCACTGCTGGCCGGAACCAACAGCACAATGTGCATGCAGATACCTATCTAAGCACTTAATCGATTCATTGGGATCAGGTCGCGCTAGGTTAGCGTACACTCATATAGTGAGCGCTCAGTGATTTAATCCGCTAGAGATTAATGATTTAATCGATTTTATCGATTTTATCAATTATATCAATACTAGATAGCGCGACCCGATTCGAATGAATCGGTCGTCCGTAAGTACCTACAGTGTCTTGTGCTGAACTAGCGTTATGTGGATCCCGGTCTTTACCGATGCCCGACTGTTGGCACCGCCCGAAAGCTGACTCAAGTTTATTGATTACAACCTCATTCACATCTGGTAAGCAGTCGGAAACGAACTCGAGCGGGTTATAAGATAACTATCTATACAGTCTATAGAGAATTCAGTAATAAATGCAATTCGTGCCGAAATGCTGAATGCATCCGTTGGACAAATCACGGCCCACGGTGTGCGTAGCACATGGCCGAACCTTAAATCATAAGTCCGGCCGAACGGAACCCCGACTCCTTAATAATCTAATCAATCAATCAGCGCGTTGTTATCAATCTGATCAACTTTCCGATGTCGGCCCTATCTAGTCAGCCGTGGCATCCCACATCGGATGATTGTCACATTCGGGTCTCGTGCTTCTAAACTGTTTAAAAACATCAGATCGGACAGAAGATAGGAAGAAAGAACACAATCACCATTTTTTTCCGATACCCGCCGAATGTTGAAAAATAACAGTGAAACATGCAATTTATCGTGCGATTTCGCCAGATAGGTACAGAGTTGGGATGGGACGCGTCCGTAGAAAGTGCGCTATTGAACGGGGCCGAGGTTGTCGTTTCCAACGCTAGAGTTTTGTGGAGATATCATGTGACACAGTTCCTAAACAGTGCTTGTTTCCGGTGTCGGGGCAGTCTTGAAGTTTACATTTGGGTCTCTTGTTGAAGCATGAATACCTAGACTAGATAGGTATTCTATGAATACAGTCAGTACCGTCACCGTCTCCAATGTTAGTTGCTCTTTAGCAAGGCAAAAAACGCGCCACCACGTTGTCCCTCGGGGTTTCAGTTACAGGGTCGGTTCCATCGCATCGATGATTAGATCGCCATTCTGGAAGAAGTCAACCGCAGCGCCCATACGGATACGGATACGAAATACAAACGTAATAGAGCGGAATAATGAGAGGGGTGTACGACTGTGCACATGCGCCGTGCTGTGCTGTGCTGTGCTGTGTAACCCAACACTCCGATGCAGCGGCGACCATCTCCAAAAGAGGGCCGGCCAGGGAATTTCGACAGCTGAACACAGCTGAACGATGCCTGCGAAGAGCGGGAGTTAGCCAACGTTAACTTTCGGGCATCCGCAGGTAATAACAGATAACTATATACCTACCTATATTCCGGATTCATGGACAACACGTCGCGCTGAGTGTCCCATTCACGGAACTTCAACCCTTCAGTCACAAACATATGGATTATCTTGTAGTCCCCCGGTGTGGCCTTTGCCGGTTTGACTTCACAGAGAATGAAGTAATTACTATACGTCGGTGTATAATGTTTCTTCTGTTTTCTTCCTCCGTCGGAGGGCGTTGTCGGGGTTAAACTAACAGAGCTGCAAAACAGCGAGTCCCATCAAAAATGGTCACTACATTACCCACCCACTCAGCGAACTCGAAGATGATGGCAACTCTTACCCAGCGAGACACCCCCGGAGTCGACGAGCCGGTGGAAGACGCACTGGCTATCACGCTGATTGCATCAGGCAAAGAGACTGTCCGTCGGTCCCAAGGCTGTCCGATGCTACATCCTATGCCTACGGTCCCCCGCCCGGCGAAAACGCGAGACGCCTTCGCTGGGTGCGCTCTCGACTAGCCTCTGTGATCTACTATGCCGTCGCATGTCGGTTACCTTATGAACTTTGCGACATGATTGCACGATACGGTGTCCGTGAATATGCGTTGTACATTAGCAAGAAGTTCTGTCAAGACAACACAGCGGCTGAATTTCGCATTGACGTGCGGAAGCCGGTATGGGCTCGCTATGCTTTCCTCGATGGACTGCGCTACATAGCGTCCTTGGCGAACAAACCGCTTTGGAGTGATGCCGTGTCTCTATCGCGTCCCGAGCCTGACATAAGAGTGGCTTACGTTGTCGAGGACCATTTAGGTGTCAGGGACGTACGATTTGGTGGTTTTCTTTACAAACCACCACAAGACCACACGAAGCCGGGCTTGTGGTGGAGAACAGTCGAATTATTACATCAGAAGCTCGTGGGTCAGACGGATGTGAGTTATACTATTTCAGTAGTCGTCGAGGTTTGCTCATGTGTGTAGGGCACCAAATTGCGCCGCTTGATTTGCCCGTCCACGGATCCTATAGCTCCATATCACATCCCTAGCATGGACGTGCTTTGGGCGACGCTTCCGCGCTACCTAGAACGTTTTGACCTACTCAAGTTAATGAAAACTTACCAACCGGTCAGAATGATGGCACTCAGGCTTGACGAGAATGTCACCGGCTACTCATTTTGTTGGAATAGGTGCACTATCGCGATCAAGGCACATAGTGACGGGGAAGATCTTTCTGTTTACAAGAATACTTTGCCATACCGCCCGGACGCTCTCTGGCTCTACATTCCACTTCGTCAAGGCGAGAGGATCACGGAAATCTGGCTACGCCTCCACGTTGAGGCCATACAGTCTACTCTTGTTGTAAGTCACTCTTCCACCTTCTGAGTAACTATATATCTCCTGACATTGATCAGGTCATTACAAGTACAGGTCGCGTTCATTTTATGGGAGCGTATCCCATTCTCCACCAGTCTGAGTTCAAATACAGACTTCTATACAAGGCCGACCCCAGTCATGGCCCATTTTACTTGGATGAATCTCCCGCTGGCATTCAAGCTGTTGCGTATATGTACATAAGTAACAAAGTGGAAAACTTTCCCCCGCTAGCACCACTTCCACATCCGGACTGCCACCCTTCTGAAGAATTCCTCTATACATCGGCTTGCGTTGACAATGTCACCCACGTCAGATTGTGCCGGGCCAAGTCAAGTTCAGTTATTACCGGTTTGGTCTTCGAATACGCGGATGGCCACCGGGAGAGCGTTGGACAAACTCGCCTTGATTGGCTTGGAGATGCTATTCTGATCGATCCTTCTGAAAAGATGTGGTTGAAGTTGTCCAGGTATACTGGGCGCTTCCCTCGGGTTATCGACGCAGGATTTTCTCCTATTTCAAAGTCTATGGGACACACTAAGGAGTATTTCTATATAATGTGGCATGGCATTTTACACTGGTGGGTTTCGTTGAATCAGTGTTGGCTTTATCAAGATGGCCGAGAGAGTTTTAGCGAGAATCATCGCAGAGAATTGCTATTATCTGAGTGGTAGTAGCAACTGGTGCAGCCATCGGCACTTAAATCACTACAATGCGGATACGGAATACAATATGCAACCCGAACCCACTTCAACTCGACACTCCGATGCTTGAGCTCGTCGACTTGGATCTTGTAGGTCAAAGCTTGGTTGCCATCGAAGACCTAAAGATCCAAAACGCATAAGTGTCCTCAGCGCGCACTAAGCACTGAATGCCTAATCATCCCATGTTCGTCGACGACTGCTTCCATCTAGAAAATTGTATTTCACATTCACAGTTCAGACATGCTTCTCATATCCACCTCGCGGTCTCCGAAATCTCAGAAACGCAAAATGTCCTGCTACCTAAAACCTAAATCCTGAAGCCTTCGGGTTTAGACCCCTCCCTCAACAATCTCCTCACCACCCTTTTCCTCCTTTCCTCTTTTTCATATCATTATCATCATCATCGTATCTACCCTGACACCATAATCCCACGATGTCCGAGCACAAAATCAGAATCGCAATCGCTGGCGGCGGCATAGCAGGACTAGCACTAGCCGCCGGCCTGACCAAGAAACCACATCTCGAAGTACACGTATATGAATCCGTGGCGCAATACGCAGACATCGGAGCCGGTCTAGCAATCCATTTGAATGGCATCAAAGCAATGTCACTCATCGCGCCCGACCTGGTAAAAGCCTACCAAGACAAAGGCATGACGATGGGCGAGGAAGATCAAGAGATCGCAACGCAGCTCATCCTCGCGCAGGGACCTCATGTGGGTAAAATGGTCGCTGAACTGGGCAGAGCGAAGGGTAGAAAAACTGTCAGTCGGGCTGATCTACTGGATGGATTCCGGGCCCTCGTGCCGGCGGAGTGTATCAGCTTTGGAAAACGACTTGTCGAGATCGCCGAGAACCCTCGTCGGGGAATCGAGATCACTTTCGCAGACGGCACGTCCGCATCTGCAGACTGTCTCCTGGGCGCCGACGGCATCCACAGCGTAACGAGATCTCATCTCCTAGGACCCAACCACCCCGCCACATCGCCCAAGAACCACGATGGCTGGCAAATCTACCGAACCATGGTCTCAATGGACGAAGCCCGGAAACAGATAAAGCCCCAATACACGACCACCGTATCAATCTTACTCGGTCCAAAGGGTCATATAAACTGTATCCCACTAAACCAAGGCACGCGTCTAAGCGCCGGCGTAGCCGTCCGTGGTGCTAAATTCACTCCAGATGGTAAAGCACCAGAGCTTGATCCAGAGTTGTATAACGACTACAGCGAAGACGCGCAGCAAATCGTCCGTATGGTAGCAAGGGATACCAGTGCGTCATGGACGGCTGCTGATCACGACCATGCACCCTTTTACTCCCGCAGATGCGTAGCTATCTTCGGAGACGCAGCGCACGCCGCATTACCTTTTGCAGGCAACGGAGCCGCCCAAGCTCTCGAAGACGCCGCTGTGCTGAACGCTTTATTCGAGCACGTATTTCACCGTTCATCGGTAGAGTACGCGCTGGCTGCGTTCAGCATCGTGCGACGACCGCGAAGCCAGGCAGTGGTAGAGGTAGCGAGAGAATTCGGAAGACTTTATGCCTTTGCGCTGGATGGGGTGCATGAGGATCCGGTGAGGATGAGGGGGTTTCTGCAGAGTATGGGGGCGTTTATGAACGACTTCGATGTGGCGGGACAGACAGAGGAGGCCTTGGAGATCTTTTGGGATTTGGTTCGTGAGGTGGAATGGTTGACGACGCCATAGGAGAAGGATACACTACAATTGAAGTCGGGATGGTCAAAGGTTCAAATTAGGATTGGCGGGGTGAGAAAGTGGAATGAACTGAACTGAACTGAACTGAACGGAGCGGAACGGAACTTTCTTTGTCGGACTGTAGATAGTCTGTTTCAAGATGCTAGATGATCGGGGTGCGAGGAGTTTGTTGTCTCGGGCGAGTTCGGATATTTGTCATAACCCTGTCGTGAGGTTATTATTACAAGAAACATAGCATGACAGAATGCCTATAACCCCCTGTTTTGGAGCTCGACATGGCCGCGGAAGTATGTCAGCATAACAATATGGCCGGCCGGTGTTTATCGGCATGTCGCCACCGCTATAGAAGTCCCAGCCGTCACTGCTTCTTCTTGACATATAATCAGACTGGTCTTTACTTGTCCTTTCAATAACGCTCCCAGGATGGCATGTACCTACTGAAAATGCTAGAACTAAAGTGGCGTGCGGCACGCATAGAGTGTTGGAATAGCCTTCGCGGACAACGCCTGCAATAGAGGTATCATCGCGGTCAACATCGTGTCCAAAAAAGGGGGGTTCGCAGCACGCGTAGGTAATAGATTACAAGTTACAACCGTTAATACGACCATATATAACCATACAACAAACTCCCTTCCATCTTACAGCCTCAGCCCCCTTTCCCTTCCCTTGAATGCTTTTTTGTTATGCAGTTTTTCCTTCCTTTGTTCTTGCGTTTCCTTTTTTTCGCTTTTCCCCCTCCACTTTGCTCTGTCTCTCTCTCTCTTTTATTTTTTTTATTTTTCTTTGTATCCAAACAATAATGACAACCCACATCATTTTCTTTTTTTCTGATCGTTAATCACTGATTATCGTTTCATATCATGTCATGCCTTCGTAAACAGTGTTAACACCATTTCCATTCCCCCCTACCTCTTAGCTCCTTTGCTCCTTTGCCTCTTTCCCAACCCTTATTCACAGCCCCGTTAGACCAAACAAACCCGATCCAAGTATGCATTCCATCGGGCTATCATAGCCTCTGTGCGATTAGGTAGTTCCGTTGTCCATCCGAGACCAGCTTAGACGGTAGAGGAGGGGATGCCATAGCGCAATCGATGGGTTGGCTGATGATACGTTAGACAAGTAGGTATCTACCACGTTGCTGGAACTTGGAGTGGAAGGAAGCGGCAAGGGAACGCAGGAGAGAATAGGTGGGGGATTGAAGAAAGCCATCCACCCGGATGAAACTGTCTCAGATTATATCCGTCTATAATTCCATCATCAAGACCCTGTCCCGTCCAGCAGTAGCGTCTTTCTTGAAAGAATTTTATGGTATATGTGCGGCTGGCACCCATATATCCAGTTCCAGCTCCAGCTGTTTTGTTTTTGTGCTGAGAAATTGTTCGAATATATATAATCGAATCGAATCGAACCGAATCGAAAACGAGTATTAAAGCAGCGAGTCCTGCGCTGATCAGAATGAGACCGACAACAACATTTCCGGTCCTGCCGTTGATGCATTTCCTTTTTTTATTCTGTTTCAATTGAATGTAAAGTGATGGGCTCGCGCCCTCCAAAATCTTGTTTTCTTTTTGTCCGCGGGTGAAAATGATGTTCTCTTACGAGATAATGTTTGTATCGGAAATGCGAAAGATGTTAACGGTGAGTGTATATGGCCAAATCCGAATCCAGAGATCAAATGCTCGCAATCCGCCCCTTATTCTCAGGAACCCTCGCATAGCAAACCATAAGCTTCAGACTAGTTCCCCATTCCTCGCACTCCGCAAGCAGCCGTCGATCATGCCATACGCTTTTTCCCCCACCGCTAATGCCCGGGCAAGTGGTCTCGTAGCATCGGTTGTACCACCAACGGCCGACCCTCGAGACCATCTTCGTGATATTCTCGTCGCCTAGTTCCGTTTCGTCGCTCAACATCTCCGCGAGGCTTTGTTCGTCATTTCCCCCTTTTTTGTTTTTGTCTTTTTCCTTGTTGTTCTGTATTTTGTTGGTGTCGGTGAGCGTGCTGGCGACAGGTACACCCACGCGACACGACTTGATGTCTACAAACCCAGCCACGCCCAGTAACCGCAACATGATATCCGCGGTGCTGCTGAGGTAAAAATCAGAATTCTGAATGGCGATCTGCTCTTTTAGACTTCTAACCGCGCGCCGCGTTCGGTTGCCGACGTTATTCAGATCAACGTCTAGGACGGAGAGTTCGATGAACCCGCCTGGTTTCAGAACCCTTCGCGCTTCGGAAATGATGTTGCGGTAGTGAGCCTCTGGTGCAGCTGAGGGAAACCGGAAGACGAGCGCTGTGAAACTATCTGGACCGAAGGGGAATTTATCCGCATAGGACGGGAACTGGATCTGATGGTGATTCGGCGGGGCAAGAGGAAATGCAGGCACCGTCTGGTGTTCCTTCAAGATTGGTGCGCGAGGAGAGAGGTTGTAGAAATTAGCGGCGGGATACGTCTCTGCTACGTAGAAAGACCAGTCGTCATTGCCCAGACCGTCGATGACGAGTATGGACTGACGGTCCTTGGACTCGTTGCTGCTGCTGCTGAGATCCTCGCGGACGGGACTAAACAATACATGCCCGAAAGTGAGCCATTTGCTAACTGTCATGGACCCAACCCGTAAATTAACTTGTGCGAGCGGTGTTTCTTCGTCGAGTCTGATACTTTCCGAGCTCCTATTGCTATCCTCTGAGCTTCTCTTGCTCTCGTCGTTGACCTCGTTTAAAGACGACTTGTCTCGGAGGAACGCATTGGGCTCTCGCTCTGATTCCGACTTATGGCCATCGTAATTAGTTTTGGATTCGGATTCGGACTCGGACATTGATGTCACTGGAAGGTCAGAATCAAAACCGAAAGCAGCATCAATCCGCGCAATCAGGTCAGCGGTGTTATGACTCGATGCAGTAGCAACAGAGAGCCTGGCCTGGCGAATAAACTCTGCGGTAAGACTAGGTGATTGTAGGGGCTTAGCTAGCATATTGTCAACACCAGGACGATATATCTCGAGTGGAGACGGGACACAGCAGGATGAGACAGACGAAGATAGAGGCGAATCCCAAAACAAGTCGTCGAATTCGTCCCAGATCTCGTCTTCCCCGAGCGGAGCCGAGGGCTCAGGTATTTGTGCTATGTGAGGATCGTAGCGGAATATCTCAGACCCTACAGATGCGGGACTCTCGGTCTCGGTGTGCGACGATTTTTTGTGACATGGGAACGTAAGGAATTCTCGTACGGGTGACTCGAAATCAGGCGATGCCCCACGGGATGTTTGACCTAACGCCAGGCGCGACTGTACTCGCGACACCGGCGACTCAGTATAGATAGCCCTCGATGTTTCTGATTCGGTGCGAGTATGGTTATCTGCTATAGAGTTATGATCCGGTTGAATCGGTTGGCATGACACTGGTGGGATAGTGATCTGGTTAAATGGCCGGGAAAAACTCTTGGGAGACATTTGTTCTAGTTGGCTAGTCGTGAGTTTTGGAACCACAGGGATTTGAGGGTACCGCCTAGTACGAGTTCCAGTGATTTCTGTAGCACTTTTCTCGGCGGGAGGCTGATCTTGTGTCGCATCCATCTGTGAACTGTTGGGTACAGTGTCACTCGGTTTCGAGATATTGGCAGTTTCTTTTCCTGGATGCACATGAGCCACCTGAGTGGTGCTACTACTAATAGAAGTCTCCCGGTCACGGGGAACTTGTCTTATGGTAGACGGGGTTTCCGCCCCGCGTCGAATTGTACCCATCTCTTGCCTACCATCAGCTGAATCCGGCTCGGAAGAGTCTATCAGCGTGTAGAAAGCCGTCGCTGTCTTCCGAGTAGATTCTACCGTGACAGGCACACTTTTTGCTTGTTTCTTGGCTGACGTGGCCTGACTCCTTCCGAAAAGATTCCACTTGCGAGGAGTCTTGACTTTCTTGGTTGGCTTTTCGGCAGGCACCTCGGATTGAGGAAGCAAGCGGTACCGTTCAGATTCAAGCTCGGGATTTACGCCGGGGGACGAAACATCAGTGCAGATAGTCGTGGCCGTGCTCGCCACCGATTCGGACCGTATGTTCATTGGCCTAGTGACACTAAACGATGAGCTGTGTTGCGACGGAAGCTCGCGGCTTGATCTCCGATATGCCAGTGTAGGTTTCATCGTAATTCCGTCCGAACCGTTATCAACTGATGGACGTCGTGAGTGTGTCGTCTCGCGCGGGAGAGGTGATGGCCATAGATCGTGACGACTGTTTTCTTTAGTACCGGGCGACACAGCTGAAAGCTGTCTAGAGTGACGGTTCCGAGAAACGTCAGTGTTCTCGGCACTAGCCGAGTCAGAATTGTTCTGATTTTCGACAACCGTACCGCCGGCGATAATTACAGGGTTCATTCGATCCAGGAGGAATTGATCTGTTGATGCGGTACCTGTCAGGCTATCGGACGATGAAACACGTCCTGGAGGCCCACGCTGGACAGTTGAAGCCGTACTACTACTTCGTCTCTTCACAGCGCCAACCCTGCCGTAACCTTCATGACCTGTCCCAGCTGCCGGGCCCTTTCTGGATGGTTTCTCCTTTTTCTCGGTTTGGGCTACTTCAGGACCGGATTTTGTTCGTCGCCCAAAAAGAGAAAACTTGGATTTCGTGATCGGAACGCTAGGACTTGAGGCTCTGCAAGGCTTTTTGGTATCAGACTTGGTAGTGATATGTGTACTCGCTACAGCACTGGACTGCGGAATCGAAACAGGTTCTCGACTAAACGAAGGAAGCTTTGATGTCGTGTTCTCGCGACCTGACCCTTGGGTCATAGTTCTCGGGAGTGAGCTGGGCTGAAGCTGTCCACTTTGAGATCTTTCAGTGAGGCTTGAAGAAGATAGGTTACTATGTATAACTGGGGCTTGACCACCAAATTGAGTGTCAAGAACCGGCGTTTTGTCTCTACTTGGACGAAATGGCAGCGCTGGTCTCCGTTGCAGAGATGATGTAGAACTCGGTAGTCTGCTATGAACAGATCCCGTGGTTTTAATAGGAGAAGGCGATCTCATCAACGGCCGAGTGGTAATTTGGGATAATTTGACAGATTGCGTCTCGACAGCGTTTCGACCAGTATTCGCCGTTTGCGATGATTTTCTGGGTGGTGGGTTAGGTGGTACTTGAGCCCGCCCTCGGTGAGTTTTGCTATCCTTCGTCTCTTCAGCACGTACTGTCGAAGTTGATGATGACGAGGTTAAGGTCTCCCTCACCGAAGAGAGCCTCTGAGACTCTGAGCTAAATGAGCTTTCGTCATTTGATACACTGTCTGTTCGTCTTCGGGTCACCAGTGGTCTCGTCTCGGCTGGACTTGCCTGTCTCACTCTGGTCATAGGTGAGCGCATCGGTGCGACGAAGCCGGGGGATTGTGAGCACATTGATGTAGGTGTCGTGTCTCGGCTGTATGGACCGGGCCCAGGTGACCCCGAGAATCCCGTGGAGGGGCTCCCGCTGAAACTACTGAGCTGACTGTGGCTACTAGCGACAGAGAACTGCGGCGTTGGCGGCGGCAGGTCTTCTGTTTCAAGCTTGTGAAGGGCATCTCTCCCCAGTAGGTCCCTAGAGGCGGGCATTTGAACAGCTCGGTAACGGTCTAGTTCCGGGTAAATTCGAGCAGAAGGTTGTGTGATTAGTGGATGAATCGCGGACTTTTGTGTAATACGGTTCTCTCCCGGAGTCTTTGTTGTACGCTGGTCCAACATAGAGCTTATCTGATGGGTTGTTGTCTGAGATGTTGGCGAGGCGGTCGTTCTCTGTGGTTCGGAATGAGGATGAGTTTGTGCAGGAGTAGTGTTCGAAGGCTCCTTGAAAATGATTGAGGTTTTTCGATGTAAGAGGCTCCTTTTCTGCTTGTTCGGCTCAGCGTCACATGTAGTTGCCGTCCTAGGCTTCGCCGCAGGTAATACAGAGCGTGAATTCGAATTTGATGACAAGGATTGTGTTTCGAGAGTAAGAGGCGGACGAGCAGACCTAGGCTCAGTCGAGGTAGATAACTGGTGTGTAGACAGTCCCTGATGCAAACGGGCTGGTACACGCGACTGGAACTTTTCAGGCATCGTATGTACGTTCCTCTCAGCCTCTTTCTGTGGTTTTTGCTTCTTCGAAATTAGAGGCGTTCTGTGAGAAAGGTCTAGAAGGCCCCCTAACCGCCTACTCTTAGGCTTCTCGCCGTCACCGCGAACACTAGCGACTGGAATAGCGGAAGCCATGTTGCGTTTTCCCTTATCGAAACTGGCCAGTTATATAGTTCTCCAACCATGTCATAAATTGAACAGTATTTTCATCATACGAGCCGAATGTGCTGCAGATGAATCAGTTGCCATCCTCAAGTTTGCATATGCCAGTCAGGTACACTTACTCCGATATGGGAGATGGTCAATATCAATAGAATTGTTTTTTATTGTGTGACCTAGATTCAATCCAACGGAATACA
Source organism: Xylariaceae sp. X187 (assembly GCA_028637585.1). Classification (NCBI taxonomy): domain Eukaryota; kingdom Fungi; phylum Ascomycota; class Sordariomycetes; order Xylariales; family Xylariaceae; species Xylariaceae sp. X187. The sequence continues at coordinate 684,910 of JAJIZN010000002.1, read as the reverse complement.
CGTGGAAAAAAAAAAGATTGAGTCGATGTATCTCGTTACCAATGGTTGAATAAGCATTCAATCCCAGGAGTGAATGTTTATTAGGCAAGGCGGTTCACAGTAAGCAATGTTGAGAATGTAAATGCTGTGAAAGGACATTTAAAGTAGGATTATATCCCTAGTTAGAATTGGGCGATCGATCAATGGGCCTGGTGATGATGCGGATGGACACAACGTGCGGGAGTCGTAAGATATTGGCCAAATTGGGGTTCAGCGTAGATGATTCAGACCCTAAGTTCGGTGGGAAGGGCCGTTCCGTTGCTCTAATATCCGGGGAAAATTGGTGCAGCAGGCAAATTGCGAACTCGGCGTGATCAGGAGTCCAGGCGACAGCCTTTGTATTTATGACAATGAAAAAGAAAGCTCTGGAACACCCGCCGAGTTGAACTCCAAAACGTACCTGGGGCCAGCAAAAGCAAAAAGGGCCAAGTCCACAGATATCTCATTGAAGGGCTAGGTGAGGATTGATAAAGAGCGATTATAGCAAAAGCTAAAGAATGAGGTGAAAAGTACACAAGGGGAGAAAAGAGGTAGTATCCGGGGGAGGGGGGCGTTCGAGGATGAGGTGACTTGGTATATAAGATACCCAGGCGATTTGCGACTTACACGAATGGATAATTACTACGTGGTGGGTTTTCAACCGACCAGTAACAATGATGTACGTACAGTCCGTACTATTACCCAAAAAGAAAGGAGCCAAAGAAAGCGGCATGCAGCCCAGGCAACTGGGTAGTCTTTTGCCGTTGGTCGGTATACTTACCTACACTACACTACCACCCATAGAAAGGATCGCAAGGTTGCTGCTGGGGCTGGCGTGCACTACCTAGAGCCCCCTGTCGAAGGCCAAGAGGCAACCATGTTGCCTCTTGCAGGAATCACCGAGCAAGGCAAGCCGCCGTAGCGGTTTCTGCAGAGTGATCAGGCAAGTTTTATCAGCAAGCTAGCGTGCCGCCGCACGAGGTACAAAAAGAATAGAGAGAGCCACTATGGCGGTCGCAGAAGGCGACACAGGGTCAAAGGTGCGGACGTCGTCGACAAGGCAGTGTTCGAGATGTCTCTGGTACCAAGTACCCGTTCGGGGTACGCAAGCTAAGTTTTTTTTTTTTTTTTTTTCGTCGCGAAGAGCAAGCCGAGGCAGAGGCAGAAGGCGCCAAAACGGAGCGCGGAGAGACGGAAAGGCCCAGACGCTCTCCTATCCCGTACATCGCCGCACATCGTAGACGGTATGGAGCGTTGTCGATATGCGCCCCCGCTGCAAGCAACACATGCCGGGCCAATCTGCTAGCATGTGTGCGTGGGTGCTGCATTTCTTGACATCCTATGAGGATGCGGCAAAGGGCGCCGGGAGATGCTATTCGTCACAACAATGCTAGACCGATCCGGCACTCTGTGCTGGTTGGACCGAGGAGTGACAGGCCAAGTGGGCAGCCCTTGTCGATCTAGCACCCATGTACAGACTGAGAGAGCCAATGCGACAGCGCCTCCAGGGTTCCTCTGTAAGCATGCCCATGCCGAATGAATGTCTTACATGGTACGCTGGTAAAGATTTTCAAATACGTATTGGCGGACGCTAATGTAGTAAGTATAGATGGGGATTGACACACGAGGGAATGCGCGAAAATTAGGATGGCGAAAATAGTGCGCGATAATAAGTACGGAGTAAAGTAGGAAATTGTAGACATTCCGTCATGTGAAGGAGATACATTCAGATAGGTAAGGTAGATACCTAGGTAGGTAGGTAACTAAGAGTCTTAGACGACACAATTGACGCGCAGAGATGTCTGGAAGAGGGACGGGAAAGGTAAGGCAAGGTAGGAAAGGGGAGAGAGAGAGGGAGAGGGAGAGGGAGAGGGAGAGAGAGAGCAAGGAGGAGGCGCGGATACAGAATGCTGGGCGAGTGTTGGGCAGGTGCTGGGCAAGTGCTGGAGTGCCCTCGAGTGGGAACATGGTAGGGAACATGGTAGGGCTGACAGTGGGATGACAGTGGGAAGTCTGCAGCGGGCGGAGCTCACACAGAGGGCAGCTGCTACTGCCTGTCGGCGGGGCAAAATGGGGCCAGAGGGAACCAAGACGGGAAGGCGCTTTCACCAGTGAAGCCACAGTCTGCGAGGGACGGTGCGTTTTTGGTAACGCGCTTGCGAAGCATCTCCACTCTCCCGATGCCCAGTTCTTTCTTAGTGGTGCAAATCCGCTCCATTCCATGCTCTTCAGTGACAAGCCGACCTGAGGGGTACCACCTAGTCTACCACCTATCTACCACCTACCTAGGTACATCCAGTATGCAGCTCTCGTGTTTTTCCCAACTTCTTTTCTCCCAACTCCCAAGATCCACCTTACGGAATCCTCCCTCGGCGTAAGCGAAGAGGCGCAAGGGAGGCCATGAATGGGTCCCCTCAGCACAGAGTATTCACACACCGTACTTACAGCATCGGCATCCGTATTGTTTGTAATCTGTACGTTGTGACGTGTTTTCAAATCTGCCTTGTTAACAGTGGTTACATAGTTTTGTTGAACCGTTGGCGTCACGAATTTGGCACACTAACAATCGTTGATCATCATACAAGATACCTACCTATGTACATTCTGTACTATTTCGTACTTGACGGAGGGTGTTTTCCCGTTACCCCCTACGGGATTACTCCCTTTCTGTATATAGTATCTAGAGCAAGATGCTCTCCAAGTTGCTACCGTACCGTCCCGTCTGATGTCAGGTTTACTTCCCGTGGCCCGTCACATCAAACGGTTCCATTAGCGTCTACGGCTCCATGGCGCGTCGTAGTGTCTCACTTTGTTTATTGTGGTGGGGTTCCCCGGCCTGCGACTAATAAGTAACAGCGAGCAGAGCACAGGTAGATAGGTAACTATGTATCCCGTTCGTCTATCCACAATCCACCTGGATCATACGGTATACATAGTAGGTATCGTCCGTGGGGGGAGTCGAACAACATCTCGCGTCGCGATCCTTAATTATTACGTAGTGCAGTCTACAGAGACTGTATTAGATGCTGACCACTTAGTCCGTACATATGATTATGATATCCTGCGCACAGACAAAGTCAATGAGAAGGAATCCGCTCTAAGTAGGATGCGGGTATGATTCCGGCGGTTGAGCGATTCAAGATTTTATTACCGCAAATGGTTAGTTCTCCACTATGAATAGATGCCATAGCACTGCTCAACTGAACAGTCGTACATAGTAATTTATCTACTTACTCCATGCCCGGCTGATTTTTCAGAGGCTATTCTGGTTGCAGTAAGAGCCGATTCGCTAGCAACGGCAAATAATTACACTACGGTGGGCACACAGTAGGGCGAACAGTAGGGTAACGAGTTATCGGAGCGAGCATCCTAATTATATCGTCGGAAAAGACCCAAAAGACCTATGAAAGGATCTAGCTACAGGTTCCTGATGCATTGGAGATTATGAGTAGGTACCTAGGTATTATGATTCCGGTCCCGGTATGAACATGCCCTTGTCTAATGAAGTCCTATCGCTATCATTCTGTCTTATAAGTAAGCCTGCTAACCTTTGATAGGTTAGGCATGTACTTGGTGTCTCGCCCAGGACTCGGCATATCTTAAAGTACCGACATAGCTTCGCTTAGGTAGATAACTGCCTAACCTATCTAACCGTAAGTAGACCGCTTACGAAGACACTTCCAAGTCCAAGTCCAACCAGGAAACGACTCAGCTCTTTCAAGGATGCAAGTCCATTTGACTATTGACCACTACAGGTGATATAGAGATCCCAGCGTCAGGCATTTCAATCCAGCAGTCGCGCAAAAAGGTGCTGAAGTTTCCCTTTTCTTCTTCTCGATTATCCCGTTGAGTGTCGGGGATCTTGGTATTATCGGCGACTCGAGCCCGAACAAATCAGGCCGACCAACGATTCATCACGGCGAGCCTTAGGGCCCCCTGACGGCCAAAGGCGCCTCAGCTTCTTGAATATACACACCTCTACAAGCAGTTGAAGGAAACGGCGTCATGTGCGTGCACGTGCGCTCGAATTGACGCTTTCATACGGACTGTCGTCGATACAAAATCGCATGACGGCAAGTAAGAAATTCCGAGTCCAATGGGCGATTGATCTTTGTTCGCCCAAGCCCGAGTACATGGCCATCATCTTTCCTAACCATTTCGATCGTCAACATACCCAATAGGATACTTCCCCAAGACGACATCATCAAATAACCCTGTCGGCTGACTCCTTCAAGGCCTTTTGTGTTGAAATATGCCTCATTGTTCAAGCCATGCGGAAATGGCATGCGGCTGATCCGATAATGGTATCCAGCATGCCTATTCATTCGATGAAATCTCTATTCTTATGATCTCATGGATGATTCGGTCCTAAATCAGGATTCAGACTACTTGGCGGAAGCCATGGATACCGTCTACCATCCCGGGCCCTTGGGGGTTCCAACGCGTCCATCTAGCATGCTGGTGAAGATCAGGGGAAGAGGTTCTCCTCGAGCCCAATGCGGATCGACAAAATAGTAACTCTATGAGTCCATATCAATTCAGCCCCTTGGCGATTTCAGAAGACGGGCTGCTGTCCATTGGGATACGATTCCGTCCACACTCCCAGACTCCCAGACTATCTATCACTGAATATCACTCTTTTGAGCTCAGCTTTCACTGGCCCATCATATCTGACCGATCTCGATCCTCTCCATTAGATGGCCATTAAAGTCTAGTTAAATGGCACACTGATATTCTACCTCCCTAGTTGTTGTAAGCCGAGGCCGGCATGATCTACGATATAAACTACGATTGTTGAGCGCGGCGAGATTATTTATGACAGAACACAAATACCACGCTATGCCAACGTAAGCCGTGGGGGGGTTTTGGGATTCTAGTTTGTACAGCCGTTGACAAGCTGAAATTCACTCCGGGGATGTACCCCGTCGTGCTTGGGATCAAGAATGACACTTTATTTGCATAACACGCACATGTCCACGCGAGATTCCCGGAGGCTTGGATGTCAGATCGTCGTACGGGGACGTACATACATTCTTTTCAGCGCTTCGCCACTATGATAAAGGCATTACTTGCATCTGAGACCGAGTATCTTACGTCTTTCTTTGTCATTGGCGATGTTGTCCTCTCCTTATAGTGGCTAACACTCCCCGAATGCCAAGAGATAACCATTCGGAGTATCTAACTTTTTTTAGGCACAACTCCCAGTGGATAGGGTCAGATCAACCCAACCGACACATCCTATCAAAGACGAATCACGAGACTTGATTGCACGTTTTGCAGATTGCGGTCGTGTACTTTTGTTGTAGTCAAGGCAGTGTAATGCACGGAGCAGCAAACAGCATACGAAGTCGATTCGACCTGCCCGACATACTGCATCCTGGACAGGGGGTAAGCAGGAAGCAGGGCCCAATGGCATCTGTCAAGTTGGTATTTTCCCTTGCCATTGGACTGCGACGCGAGGAAGGGTGGAAGCACATGATCTGATCGTCTAGTAACGTGACTCCGGACGCGGGATAACCCTTTCCAGGACCACTCGTTGAAGGGCTGTGCCGCGCTGATGGAAAATGTCAAACCAACAAGTTGATTGCTTGGCAGCGTTGTGAGTTATCATTCCTCGGATTCGGAAGTCCACTTGTCTCCTTCAGGCCCCGATTGGTGCCGGGACATATGCATACCCTCCAACAGCCGACGCGGTTGGCGTCTCTTCCAGTCCTGCGGCTTTCCGCAATATCTGCGCGTCCCTGGACTTGACTACGCGAGACACCCGCTACCGACGAGATGGGTTTGCAAGTATGTATGTCTTAGACAACTTATTCCAAGGTATTCTGCATCAGCCCTAGGATTATGACTTCACGCGCTCTCAGCCCTCACTTTTCTCTTTTCCCCTCTCTTTCCCTCTCTTTCCCTCTCTTCCCCTCTCTTCCCCTCTCTCCCCCTCTCTCTCACTATAGGATCCAAGGCCCCCCACACGCCTATCAGATGTTAGGATTCCCATTCGCAGGGGGTACCGTGGGATATATATAAATAATAACTTCACATATCATCAAAGTCATATGACAGGCAGACCGATCGTCGGTCTGTTCGCTCGAAACGGGCTATACGTCCCAACTAACTCTATTCCAATAGGCGCGTGTGTCTTCACAAAGCCAGATATAAACAGCGCCTTCACCTATAAATATGGTTATATTATCAGCTGGCGAGACTTGTCTAGATGAAAGACTCGTTGGGTTATTTCCTACGCACTCATATTATCCAATTCCGGGGTCTACTGTTGTAAGATCACCCAGAAAGGGAAGCCGATGGGACATTGAGCGCCCTCGATTGGAACGAGGCACATCGCCGAATCCTTCATCGCCGTAATCGGCTTGTCCGGTTTTTTTCTTTTTTCTTTTTTTTTTTTCTTTTTGAATGATTTCCCATCTCCATCGTCTTAAGGGACATTCAACCCCAAATCAGTCTTCCGAACTGAACACCACCCCACCACCCCCAAAGAAGCCATATGGCTTTCATCACGACAACCTTTTTTTTTTTTTGGCTTCGCTTCAAACACCTTTCCTTGATACATGGGTCCTTGATAGGTGTACCAGGAAATAAGCTCGCATGGCAATCGCAGCCCGCAGGCCTAATAGCGCAAGCCACTTCGAGCTTCCTGTTTTGATGGGGGTTGACGGATGGATGGATGGATGGATGGATGAATGCTGTGTGGAAAGTTTGGGTCGGTGACCTAATTTGGCGTTGTCTTTTGCCGATGCATATTTAGCCACCAGGCCACAATGGTAACCTGAGTATCACTTCCCATCACGCAAGTAATGGATTGTTATCCTGCAAGCACTCTCGGGAATAAAGAGCCGCAATACAGACTATTGATAAAAACAAAAAAATTCTATGTAGATATCACTGACTATAAGATCTGCAGGGACTTTGAGAAAAAGCATCGAATTAGGTATTAGGGTCATTGACGGTCGATCAGGGCGCCGAGATGTGAATATTGATCCGCAACAGCCTTGACAGAGTCCGGAGACTCGATACTCTTGTACGTACCTCCGAGATATTACCTATCTGTGACGACGGGAATCCAGATATCTGCCACGAGGAAAACCTCTAACCTTAGACAGCGTCCGGCGTGACCAGATTTCATCTTTCCTAGGTAGGTAGATGCGTCACCGGAGCCTCTTCGGTGAAAATGCATGCACCTTTGAGTGAGAGTGAGTAATATGGCGGTACCAATACAATCGTCATGCCAGCCAGCCTCTCGCTCTACTCTACTCCCGCTCAGTCAATCTATGATTATCTAAGCGCCTGACGACCGGAGTATCGCGAGCACGATCAGATACGGGTTTCTACGTAGCTGAAAGAAACTTATGTTGACCTCAGCTTCTCCTCCACCGATAATCCATAATCAGATCTCCTGCTTATGGATCGATATACGGCGTTGCCTATCACCAATGGAAACGTAAATCGTATTACCAATTCAGCTCCAGAAATGCAACTGACGTCGACAGCGAAGTGAAGTCGTGGTTTTAGAAGTGTTTCCGGAGGGGGGGTGGCGCCGAGACATCGAGGGGTGGCCTCTCGACTTCATGCCAAGAGGTATGTACCATAACGTCTCCCGATTCTCGGCGGGCATGAAAGGGGAGTTGTTTATCTATCAGTGATAAATTTTTTTTTTTTTTTTTTGATTTCATCAGAGGACAGTTTTACGAGGTATCGAACGGGCTTCTTTGTTATACGGCAGGTTTTCGGTCAATTAAGTCGGATGGAAGCCTTGGCAATCTTGAAGATTGGATTGCAACATGTGCTATGATTATTTTTTATTTGATAATGAAAAAAGGGATCCTGAAGCCAGATATCTATCAGTTCTCCAGAGCGTGATAGTGAACTTGAATGAATTGATTCAACGCTTTGGCAACGTGACCGTCAGGTAAGGGCAGCCAGTCATGGCATTGCGTAGTATAGCCCACGGTGAGCATATCCACCAAGTCACGGGTGCGATGGTAATGATCTAGAGTTGCTCGACTCGGATATCTCGCTCGGGAGGCGGACATATTGAGAGTCAGCATCTCGACATGTGACGTAATAATAAGGCAGATGGCGAGAATGGCCTTGCCAAAGATGACGATGCCAGTCGCAGTTGCGTCAGAGGTGCCGAGAGACAGGGAAAGCAGTTCCAGGAAGCGAGATCCAGGAAGGCGAGACTCAAATCGTGAGCACATAACGTGTGTCTCATCTCTTGCCATGGATGTATGTTTCCCGCTCCAATGACACGAAGTTCTCACGACTGGAGTCTGTCAAAAGAGAGGACAAGGAGTGCCAGCAAAGGCAACTAAGTTTTGTCAATCAACGAGTTAAGGAGACATTCATCATCAAAATGTTATTCAAATTCATCATCGCATTGGCGGCATCAGCATCCAGCGCAGTAGCCGCAACACCACCCGGTTTCGAACCAGGGAGTCAGAACAGTCTCATTGTCACGTACGGGCACATCGCAGCGCTCGATGGCGCCGTGATCGCGCAAAAAGGTAAGCCCAGTAACAAGTTGCATCAGATTTTAGACGTGACTGACGAGCGCCTCAGACGTACAAACGGCACCCACAATTGGGACGCTGAACAAGCTGAAGGGGACATCCTTCGCCGTGCTGATGGTCGACCTCGACATCCCGACAGATAATCCACCTCAAACGGACACGCTCCTGCATTGGATGCAGACGGGCCTAACGCAGAACTCATCGGCAGTTTCATTGAACACAACGACGGGCGCTATGGAGGTGTTTGTGTTTTCAGTGCCAGAGGATGAGCCCGCTTCTGCCTCGTATTTAAGCCCAATGCCTCCGGCTAGGATACCACTATCTCATCGTTAGTATGTAATGATCGGCATCATTATTTCCCAAGCCTAGAGAATAGCGCAGTTTATAAAGCGAATAGTTGTTTGATATCGGCTGAAGATGATAATTGCTGACTCTGAAAACTCCACACACGCAGCACGGAAATCATAGTTGATACGTCGACTGTATCGGACGAAGGGCTGGCAACTCTCAAGGAAGCAGCCACGAATCGACGAGGGTTCAACGCTCAGGACGTCTTGGAATCGGCCGGGTTGGCAGACAAGGTCGTAGCTGGGAACTTCTTCAATGTGACGAACCCCGGCGGTAGCGAAGCAAAAGCAACATCATATTCGACAAATGGGTAATGGCAATGGTAGCAACCTTGAGAGCTCACTATCGCAGAGGTTTCGCTAATCCTAATTTTTCTGATGGTCAATCGGTTGGATGGTTGTCGGTTTTTCGCGCTGTCTGTTTTTCTTAAGAGACAGGACCTTTTGGCAATTGATAGAGAGTTCATTGTAGCAATTCTTTATAGCAATTTCACAGTTTTGTTATCGGGTGAACTGTGTATGTCAGTACAACACATGAAGAGATCGCCAATCCTTGTTCGGATTGAATTTCGCGCGTGAACTTCACCTTTGTTTACCATATGTTGTTACAATTTGACCACCTTGAGTCGCTAAGCTATCCTCACTCGTGCCGGGCCACGCTTCATTGAGAGCATGAGGGTTTGAGCAAACTCACTTTTGGCCCATTCGTTCGCGTAGATGCCACGAATATCATTAGCTGCGCTAGCTTGAGTTTATCTTGGTACGTCCAAAGCCGCGAGCACTCCGCTATGAGCGATATTCAATTCGATGCCACGGCCTTCTCGCGGCCGCCGGCCGGTGGGCAACTCGAATCGTGCACACTTTTGGTCAGACTGATCCATTGAGACGATAGACGGTAGAAACATATGACATTATATTGGGCTTCGTTTCTCTTGCATCTATACAAGAAGAAATGAGATCATATTCTAGCAGTGTAGACCGCTGATATACCTGTAGGATGTGTGCGGGATGTGCCGAGCTTCAAGGTTGGGAAGAAGACATCATTGTTCGTATGGAAGTCCACGATAGCTGTGTACAATGGACCCACACCCAATTCGAAGCCGACTGATGTTGATCCCCTCAAGGAGCTCGCGTGGTTCGTTAACGTGTCTCGATCCGTTTCATAGAGAGTGGTGGTATTGTGCGCATACAAGATACGTGAGTCGGGTTAGGGTTACAGTCGTTCACTAGCATCGACGGAGCTTTAGAGTACGTCCTCGTCTTGACTTTGCTGTTACCGTGTAGGCTGGCGTTGCTTAAGAAGCTATTGTCGACACGAGATAGGTAGCTTAAGTCGCGGTTTGAACTACAATCAGCGTCGCGCAACTTGCAAGCAGGTAGATAGATAGATAGCCTGGTTCAAGATTTGTTGGAGTTGGTTCGGATGCGCGCCGTCAATCGGAGGTGTGAGGCCTAGATAAGGCGGACCCGGATGGGCGGGAGCGTAGATAGGTGCCCGTACCCACATCTCGCCCGTGAGAGGAATAACCCGTGTAGATACATATCGTACACAAGGTTATCTCCGTCAAATCAAAAAGCGTCGAGGCTGCAGTACGGGCATGTTCAAGTTACATTCACCCATTCGTTTACCCCAGTCCGAAGTTGTTTCCCCATCAACTCTTGAGCTGGATCTTGCGACACGACTCACGAGTCAACAAACGCAAACAACGATCCTATTGTCGCCTTACGGATGCATTGGTACGGAATAGGCACCAGTATACCTCTATTTTATACATTACGCTCCACCTTCCGGTTCCCAGGCTGAGCTACCCACCGACAATCAACAACGCCGGAGTCTACCTACAAACTACATGTGCCGTTCCTCCATGTTTACAACAAGCATCGATTCTATTCCGTACAGACCACCATCTACCCCCTTGTTACGCGTCCTGGCATGAACAAGGCTGGAGAAAGGTCCCGAGACTTAAAGCAACACCTAGCCTGGCTACCTACCTAATAGTCATCTCGCCATTTCTTACCCCCACCCCCGCTACATTTGGATATCAATACCTACACCAATCCAGTGTTAACTCCTCATCACGAAGCCCTCCCATTGATGACCGATTGGTGGCGACAATTGATATACTGCGTCTGGCCCGACACTCTACTCCAGACTCGGCTCGTCCCTGCGCCTGTATGAACCCGGGAGAGGCACGGCACAACAAGAGGGTGTCATGATACGAATAGAGCCGACCCTGTGTGGCCTCGAGTCAATCAACCTTTCATCATGGAGTCCGAATCCCGGGATGGCCCCGATGCCTCTTCCCTCGTAAGATTGTCTACTGGAGAGCGACGAGCCGGTATGTTCTTCACAGATGCTGACAACCATTCTAGAAACCTGTTTCGTCCCTGCGATCTCACTTTGAGAATATGAACAAGACCAATGAAGAGTCATCAGCTCCAGCACAGGTATCAGCAACACCGCCGACATCGGTATCTGCGCCGGCTCAAGTTCAAGCATCAACAGCGCCTGCAAGACACCGAACACCTTCGCCAAAACCCCCTCCGGTGCCTGTTAATCGACCTACTCGCCCGAAGAGTATGGTCGCCTCAGACAGTGGAAAAGCAAAACCTCCGCCGCCGAACCCTCGTGATCATGCCACACTACGCCCCGGGCCAATCACGAATCCTCCCATAAGCCCCAGGCCCGTAAAACCGCCCTCGGTACTGGTTCAAGCGCCTCATTCACCTGCAAATGCTAAGGCTCTCCATCCCGCTATAGAGGCCACCGCGCTGCTAAACCCCGACCAAGCGAAGACCCCCGCGATACCCATTACGCCTCCCAGACCCTCGAACAATTCTGGCGGACCAAATACTCCGAATTTTGAACCCCGTCGGTCATCCCCTCGGCTCACTCCGTCTCAACCACCTTCACCGCCTCCGCCACGGAGATCTGGCGAACAGAGACGGGAACGAGAGACAAAGACGTCATCTGGAATACCACCCCCCATAAACCGAGCAGAGAAGCCCGGCGTTCGCCTATCTACCCAAGGAGACGCGCCCGCTGGTTTTGAGCCCAAGCTGGCACCACCCACGTCAGAATACAACTCCCCGTTTGGTACGCCACCCCGGACTTCAAGTATTTCCGAAAGCATTGAATCGCCGCCAACGTTGCCAACCCGTCCTACCGGGCGCCCTTCATCACAAATTCCCAGTTTTGTGAGAACTAATGCATCGCCACCTACATTCGACCCCTCGCATGCTCATACAACAGCAAGCAAGCGAAGAGACTTGGAGGCGAATGGGTCTGCCAAATTACTGTCAGCATCTCTTACGAACGCCGTGGATGAGCGACCACCACTTCCATCACGACCACCAGCAATCCCAGAGCCGATTCCCAAAATGCACACCGGGTCGGCAATAAGACCTCCGCCTCGGCCTCCCCGTACTAGCATACCAGCCGCCGGTCGTATATTCGTGGATACTTCAGTGGGTTCTCAGCAGCCAAAGCGGTCTGCATTTACACCTACCTTACAATTCGCACCTCCACCTACTCGGACTCACGCCAGATCTATGACTGTAGATCGGACGTCGGAAAAGTCGCAGTTGAACGCGTCCAAAAGACCTCCCATTGTCGGCCATTCCCCTCTCAACAACGACGCTTTAACCGGGGGTAACGCGGGTAATACTCAAATCGCAACCACTTATCCCGATACATCCAGGGTCAATAGGCGACCGCCGTTCGCCAAGCAGGGCGCTCATGAGATTTACACAAAATATGATACTAGGGTATTTGACGTCTGTGGGGAGTATGTGTGCACAAGCGGCCACCTGACTCGCGTTTGGAACCTGCATGATGGCGAACTTCTTGTGAGCTTCTCTCATGGGGAAGGTATTAAAGCTACAAGTGTTGCCTTTAAACCGGGCCTGAACGTCAATGAAGAAGGCTCGAGATTATGGATCGGGAACAGCATCGGCGAGGTCATCGAAGCTGATATTGCGACTCAGTCTATCATCAGTACAAAGACCAACATTCATGGACGAAATGAAGTCATCAAGATCTATAGACATTTCAATGAGATGTGGACATTAGACGATGGCGGTACATTACACGTTTGGGGCCCAAACAGCGACGGCCTTCCATCTTTAAATGTCAATCCTCACCAAACATACAAATTGGCGAAGGGCCTTACGTATTCCATAATCGTTGGCGAACAATTATGGTATGCCGCTGGAAAAGAAATCAGAATCTTTGCTCCCACAGTTGATGGTAGCGTCCCGGTACAAGCCCTTATGCGACCCCTAATCTCCGAGGGTGCTGGCGAAGTTACGTCGGGGACTACTCTTAAGTCACAGCCGGGGAAAGTCTACTTTGGTCACGCCGACGGCAAAGTTAGTATTTACTCCCAGACCGACTTCACATGCCTGAGCGTTCTAAGTATTAGTACCTACAAGATTAACTCCCTGGCCGGGGTGGGTAACCATATCTGGGCGGCGTATAACAACGGAAAGATCTCGGTCTACGACGTTCGAAGTTCCCCCTGGGCTTTGAGGAAGGACTGGCAAGCTCACAATGATAGTCCGGCCTTGAAACTTATTGCCGACCCTGCCAGTTTTTACAGGCTTGGTCGTCGGCAGGTCTTATCCCTGGGCGCCGATAACACGGTTAGAGCGTGGGATGGTCTTCTGCAGGACGACTTTTTAGAGAACGAATTGAAGTCGATGGACGTTCAGTATTGTACATTTGAGGATCTCAAGGTTCAAGCCATGACTTGGAATGCCGGTGCATCGACGCCAAACAGCCTCAGATACGCCGAATCCGATTCCATGTTTATCCAAAACCTTCTAGAGTCTAGTGATTGCCCAGACATCCTTGTCTTCGGCTTTCAAGAATTGGTCGATTTGGAGGACAAAACAGCGACGGCAAAGCGACTGTTTAAAACGAAAAAGAAGGACGCAACGGACCATAGCCACCAATATCGAGACTGGAGGGACTTCCTGGTCCGAAGTCTGGACGATTTCATGCCTGCCGATCACCTATATCATCTGCTTCATACTGCTACCCTTGTGGGCTTATTCACCTGCATTTTCGTGAAGTCATCGCTGCGTGACCGGATTCGAAATTTAAATAGTACTGATGTCAAAAGAGGAATGGGTGGCTTGCACGGCAACAAAGGTGCTATTGTCGTCCGCTTCATGATAGACGACACATCGCTATGTTTTGTCAACTGCCATTTGGCGGCCGGACAATCGCAGGCCAACTCACGGCACAACGACGTTGCCGCTATCTTGGACAGTACCATTCTTCCGATTGAGCCTGATCCGATCGTTCGCCTCGACAGTTACATCAGTGGTGGTGACGGTTCTATGGTTTTGGATCATGAACTTTGCCTTCTCAACGGCGATCTTAACTATCGGATTGATACCATGTCGCGGGATACGGTCGTGAATGCGGTCAAGGCCAACAATTTAGCAAAGCTACTTGAGCGCGATCAGCTGCTTGTTGCGCGCCGCAGGAATCCAGCATTCCGGTTGCGAGCTTTTGACGAAATGCCAATTCAATTTGCTCCAACCTACAAGTACGACGTTGGTACGGATAATTACGACACGAGCGAGAAGAAACGATCTCCTGCCTGGTGTGATCGCCTGCTGCACCGGGGTTCCGGCAGAATACAGCAACTCGATTACCGTCGGCACGAAGTTAGGGTATCGGACCACCGACCAGTAACTGGCCGCTTCAAGTACACTATCAAGTCGATATCGCCCAAGCAACGCACCTTGGCATGGGCCGCATGCCAACAACGATTCGAAGATTTCCTGACGACCGAGACAAATTCAGAAATGTGAGATCACTCCACTCTTGGGTGTAATGATATATGATGACTAATTGCTCTAGGCTCTTTTATCTCATGAATGTCATCGGGTATGATTCAACGACAAGCAAAGGACTGGTGCAGGACCAGCTGAAAAAGCTGAACGGCAACGCCAGCCATCTTAAGAGATAGAAGAAGTCAGTGGGTCCCTTAGAAAGAGGGAGGCATGATGAAGCACGTCTAGGACGGGGAGACAGTACTTGGTACTCCTCGTCTCAGAAAAAGCGTGACAAAGAAAAGATGACGATAAGAGAAAAGTCTATAAAAGTAATGGGTGGGAATGAGAGCTCTGATAACGATAAATCTGTTCGAGCGTTGCGTTTTTGGGGACTTTAATGAAGAAGGCGTGTTAGTTGTATGTCACGCATAAACAGACGCAGCATCCGGACAAATATGAAGAGAATAAATGCATAGAACTTCTTTTTAACATGCGAGACGCTCGAGTCGGAGGAGGGTAGCTGTTGCTGTCGCCGTCGCTCCCTCATCTCTGAGGCTTTTGTTGTTACGTACTTTGTACTTTGAAGTGTAAAAGCCGTAGTAGCTGTTTTGAGATGCAACCTCGATTGTATGCCTAACGGAACGTAGATAGATAGGCACGAAATGTGAAGTAATAAGACATGGCTAAGCACATTAGAAAATCTCGTCGACCATGAAATTGTCCATCTAATGTGCAATGATTATTCTCGCCGGCGACTCTGGATAACAGCAATAACTTGTTTATCTCTTTTAAGGTATTAACCTACCAGTTCGCTTGGATCCAGGGTGTTTCCATTCCTGGACCGTACTTGTACTTGCCAACGGAGTGTTTCAACTACCGTTAATAACCTTGTTACCTTCCGTCGACAGCCGAACGGTTCCAAATCATACCTACCTAGGTAGATATGGTCCTGATGGAGAGGTAGGAAGGTACGTACAATGGTGTGACTTTCGTGTGCCTACCTACTTTATCTAGCTGGTTTCCCCGCCCATTCCAGGAGTCCCTGCCTTAGAACCATCCCCGATACAACTTGGCTTTCGGGCTTCTTGGTCTTATACTCAATTACTATTATTTTACTGATTCGAATGTCTTTCTAGAAGGTAGGTTGCCTCTGCCGTTCTCGATGCCCATGCTGACGCCATGAATCGCTTAAATTAGGCGTGGTAACCGTATTCGCACGAATGTTGCGCACCGTCTTAGACCTATCCAACGTCGTATTCGCCCGGCCTCAAAGTCCTTCTCCTGCTAAGTCGAAGAATGCCGGACAAATCCAGTAGCGTTCTAAATCTATCACGATTGTCGACCTCTCAATTTGACATTGATCACTCAAAGTGCATGATCTCTAATGAGTCCGGTTCGAGACCTTCCAAGGCTTCCCCATCCATGATACCGTCAACGTAGCATTCACCAATGATGGTATATGTCCCGCGCCCCGTTGACCGCACAACGAATGGGACTTCACCGCCAACCAAGACACAAATGCGATCGCCGGGTTGCGAAGACTGCGATACTTGGGCGAAGCGGCCCTGTTTGGTGATGCAAAATCTGAGGGCGGCCACCCACCCCTGAACAACCCCTTCGACCAATGCTGAATAACCTGGCATCATCGTTATGTGCTGTCGTTCATGCACTTCTTCAGTTGGCTCAGTTCTCATATATTTCATTGCCCACTCGGCATATTCCAGGTATCCATCCACCCTATCCGCAGGTAGACGGTTGCGCATACCGTCTATACCGCACATCATCGTGCGGGAGAAAGCTCTCAGTAGCTCCTTGCTAGGCGTGGGTGCGGGCTCCGAGCTGCTGAGCTGCCCGAACGCCGTCTGATAGCAAGTTCGAAGCCAATGCAAGAACCTTCGATTTCTCCGCCAGACGAGAGGATCAATAACGGCGGCCCCCGAGCCCCGCAACTCGGGTAGGTCATCCAGCGTCATCTCAATCAATGATTTCGATATCTTCTCAATGGTATCAAATACCCGCCCTTGACACATAAGGACGTGCCTATCATCAGATACACTCACAAGAGGCTTATTGAGTCCACCGGCAAAAAACCTCGGAGGCTGGACTGAAAAAATGGTCAATGTTTCCAGGTTCGTCGATCGCAAGTCTGGCGCCCACGATGGAAGTCCTTCGAGTCTTTCGATGTCCCAACGAGACCGACCGAATTTTTCCGGTGCCATACCGAGAAATTTCAGGCTTTGGCCTTCCACAATCATCGATATCGCAAATCGCAGGAAGACTTCGCTCGCCGAGGCAGTATAGTCCGGGTGAATTGTTGGCCCGACAGTACCTAGACTCAGCAGCGAGTAAACGTGATCCCTGGGGTCGGTACATTCAAAAGAGATAGTGATTGCGATTGCATCTACAAGCGTGGCGCGCTGTCTAAACAGCTGAACCAGCTGGATACAAGTAATATTGACCAAGGACCTGAAGCCGTTCATGGACTTCAGCGGCGACGCCATAGTCTCTAGTTCTTGGAACCTATGAATTTGCATCCTGTGCAAACTGGATGCGCAATGCGCCAAGTCGAGCCAGGGTATTTCCACTCCACCACCAACATATAGCACGACTTGTTTAGCGAGCACAACCTCCTGAACCACCCATTTGCGGTGGAACCAGGGGCGGCTCAGCAGCGCTGACAACGGCGTCCAGTCATGGTCTAACAAGTTCGGCTTACCCTCGTCTTGTAGCCGCGTCGCTTCCGAGTATGTGTTCTTTAGCCAGGCCGCTGTTTCTTCCGGGCCTTCAATGTATGCAGGGTCGACAAAGGGTAGCCACTCGACGACTTGGCGCATTGAGGCTGCAACATCAGGCGGCACATATCCGAAGCCGGGCTCGTCGGCCAAACCAAGCCAAACCAGCGTGGCTGTCGCCTGCGAGTAGATGTGTGGCATTAGCAATACCTGGGCACCCTTTTCAACCTCATCGTCTTGGTTGATGCAGACTGCATCAGCCCACAGGATACGGGTCCGGTCGGTATAGCGGAAATTTACCAGCCCGTTGAAGAGGCTTTCGCCGATGCAGAGAGCGGCGCCGTTGCATGTTATCTCATGTTTGCCGCGTGAAAGGTGCCAGCAATATGAGATGGCTTCATAGCTGGAAGCGGACTCGAGGGCGACGGTCTCCAGAGATAGGTGGACGGGATCAGTCTCTGTGCCTGGATGAAGTTGTATCAAGCGAATGTTCTGCGCGGCCGTGATGGCCGTGTACTCGTAGGTAGCATTCGTCGCCATGACATCTAACGGCAGCCAAAGATAATTTCGAGATGGGGAAAGAAATCTGCGAGTTTGTCGATATCCAGCATCCCGAGAGCGAATATCGCAACCCCGCTTCGCTATCGTTGAGGAGGTATACCTATAGGTATAAGAACAAACCTGTTACGCTACCCTGGGAGATCCACAGATGGCGAGCCTCATCCACTCCGCCTACCACCTAGTCCCTGCCCCCTGGTGACTTCCGTGGGCTGAATTTTCAGCCGGTTGTGTTTATGGTATCTCAGCACATGAACAAGGACTGCGTGGCCGACAGGTGTTGTGCCGGTCCAACCACAAGTCTTTTGAATCGTTTAGAGGAGACCGTGGACAAGGCGGCGGAATACATCTCGAATAAACATCCAACGTGATTTATGCCGTGTATCTAACCTGCAGAGAAATCCTGGCGACTTTAGGATCTCCTCGACGAGTAGTTATATCAGGACCTGACAGCTGAAGCTGAAAGTGAAACGCCATCGATGTACGTCTACGCCAAACCGCCAGAACACGTCACCCCTCACTCCACTAGCGAGATATAATGAAGCCGTCAGCTTCGGGAATGTAGAGAGGCCCACCGTTTGATGGAGTAGACCATTGCAAGCAAGACCTTGCTCCTTCGTATAAGAGATCTGAGGAATAGTAAGGCTGGGGAATTCATTAAAAGCGCCCCCACGCCATTCTGTGCAGTTCACTGGTCAGCTGTTTGGCTGTCATGTCACGATGGTGGGATTGCATTAACTAAGGTAGCGGGTATGTACAAGTGAGAGCCAATGTGGATTGCAGATGGAAAGGGGGTGATGGAGGATGAAGTTTGAATTTATATACCTTATTATCCGGGCAGCAAGACCTACAGACACCCCTTCAGCCAGTCTTGGGGGCTGAAAAGAATCATGTTGTTACCCTTGCGATATCCATTCAATTAGTTACAGTCTGTACGTTTGAGAGTACCTAAACAACAAGTCACAAGTCAATTGATTCCGTATCATTACCCCGTATAGAAGCACTGCAAGTTATCTTATGAATTACTTTAAGCTATCTAACCTACTAGGTTGTTGCGACGCGCTCATAATGAAAATACATAACTATCTCGATTCTCGCGGGGAGGACCGGCAGAAACCGGGTACAGCAGGTGTGCACGTAATGATTGTTTCGAATATAGGCAGGGTTGTGCGCTAACTTGCCCCAAGCGAATTCCCAGCCCCAAGCGTTCTCAGCGTTTCTTGGTTTCGCCTAAAAAAAGGGCCCGGCTGGCTCAATGGTTAGAGCATCTGACTTCTAATCAGAAGGTTGCGAGTTCGAGTCTCGCGTCGGGTTGCGCTTTTTACTTTTTGGTGGGGCGGGGAGATACGGGATTAGAGGGGGGGTTTCTCTTTCCCTGATTTGGTGTTTTTTTTTTTTTCCCTTTTGTTTTTTTTTTTTAATATGGGAATAGGAAATGCGCGTAATGGAAATTGCCTTCTATGTAATGGACAATATACTTCCATGTATGCTATCGTGTTTTATTCTGTTCTTGGGTCCTCGTGATCTGGGTTGAAGCCTGAAGGACCAAAGTTGAGTTCAGTCCGGGTATCGGTGATTATCGGGCGGTGGATTTGTGCTACCTACATGACGCGTTATACCGGTAAACCAACCAACCCAGTTTTCTGCCCAGTTTCTGCCCAGTTTTGAGTTTGGATATTAGGTGGGGACCGTGGGGGTCAAGTTTCACTTTTCTTTTCGTTCGGGATTCTTTCGTTCATTCTCTCCTTCCTTTTTAAACCCCAAATTCTTGTTTTTCTGTGAGAGCAGCAGAGCAGTCATTTTGCTGTTCGGCTTTACCTAAAGATCATCATCTATAAACTTTGGGAGAATTTGTTCATCATCGGCGCCCGTGTTTTTATCTTTCCATTACCCTCTCATAACGTAAAAAAATAAAAAACTTCTGGTACCTCATAACTAGTTATCGGCCAGACTCTTTTACCGACGGGACGCTAAAAAGCTGGGGAGCATAAATCGATTTAACTGACCAACAATGGACAGCGGTTTTCTTTTTGGACTTTGTGCTAATGAGGACGTGCATAATGGAACTTGAAGCTGCGATATCGCGCGCGCGGCGTGGGAGAGATCGAAATTCACCCTGTTAGAAAAACAAGGTTTGGACGACCCATTGTTTGGGTTCTTACCTCTTACCTTCTTGGTGCTGAGTCCTGACTGACCGGGAAAAAACAATTCAATCTACCTACCTTACCTTACCTTTACGAGTCGACTCGCGTTTCCTTCGATACCGGCTTTGTGAACATTGTTTATCTCTACACGAACCTACAGTCTGTACTGTACCTACACTCCCTATTTTACGCGCCCGTTGACCCCGCGACGAAAATTGTTATCTCTTTCATAACTTCCCCCCTAACTAAGTGGACTGGACTGGACTGGACCGGACTTGGACTGGACTGTCGGCGGTCCTGTTACTGCTCGCGATACCTACCTTAGGTATTCGATAAACGGCCAGGCGTTTCGGAAATCATTCCAGGCGCATAGATTCAACGATCGCGATAGGTAGTAGACAAAAGAAGCTACACACACATCGTCGGTCGGCGCAGACTCGGAAACCGTCTATAATCGATTTCAATACTATCTATCCATGGTGTCGTTTCAGACACTGGCCCCGGATGGGCCCACGAAGCCTGCGACATACCCCGAGTCCCGAGTGCTGATCATCATCACGGGCGGCACGATATGCATGAAGCCTTCGGCGGGCGGACTCGCGCCGGTCGATGGTTTCCTCGAGAACGCGATGGCGCCGCTGCCTTCATTTAATGATCTCTCGGAGAATGGTATGTATAACTTCTGAGATTTCATTGCTTGGGGTGAATCATCGTGAATGGAGATGATGCAGCGCGTGCGTACTGCGATAGGTAGCGGATGGATGGATGCATCGTGTGTGGTTGTTTTGAGTTATGATGATGTTTCTCCTACAAAGAGAAGGCCTGTTTTACCTGGGGGGGCAACTTTCATGGATTAATGAGAAGTGAATGCGCCCTGAGAGTTGGGTCGATGAGTCCAAAGAACCTTGTTCCTTCACAAAATTACATTCATCTCCCAAAGACCAGGCATGATAGATCCGACTCTATACTAACGCGCTCTCACAGTGACCCTAAGCGCCGTCCAGGACGGCAAACCGGTGAAGATACCCAGTTTCCGCACACCACCAAGCTCATACAGACGGCACATCCGCTACGCCGCGATCGAATTCAATCCACTCCTAGATTCCTCCTCGATCAGCAGCGACGGCTGGACCGCCATAGCATCTGCAATCCGAGCCAACTACCACCTCTTCGACGGCTTCGTAGTACTCCACGGTACCGATTCGCTCGCCTACTCCGCCTCCGCCCTCTCCTTCATGCTCTCGGACCTCGGCAAACCCGTCATCCTAACCGGGTCGCAAGCCTCTATCTTCGCGCTCCAGTCTGACGCCGTCGACAATCTCCTCGGCTCCCTCATCATTGCCGGTACCTTTGTCATCCCGGAAGTCTGCCTCTTCTTCCATCATAAGCTGTACCGCGGTAATCGCTGCACCAAAGTATCAGCGAGCGCGTTTGAAGCCTTCGCGTCGCCTAATTGCGACCCGCTTGCGCGCGTCACGAGTCTCGGTGTTGATGTCAATTGGGGCCTTGTCCTGCGGCCCACGCGCATCGCCCGGTTCGCTGTGACGCCGCACCTCGACACAGCGCACGTAGCCGCACTGCGTATCTTTCCCGGCATCAAACCGGAGATGGTCGACGGCGTGCTGCGCGTCCCGCAGCTACGGGGCCTCGTGCTCGAGACCTTCGGCATGGGCAATGCGCCAGCCGGTGTCGACGGCAGTCTCACCCGCGTCATCAGCTCCGCTGTCCAGCGCGGCGTAGTCGTGGTCAACGTCAGTCAGTGCACGAGCGGAGTCGTATCCCCTCTCTACGCACCAGGTTTCGCGCTCGGCGAAGCGGGCGTTGTCTTCGGCTATGATCTCACCTGCGAAGCAGCACTGACTAAACTCTCCTACCTCCTTGCCCTTCCTGGTCTTTCAGCTGAGGAAGTCGGCCGCCGCATGTCGCGTCCGCTGCGCGGCGAGATGATGGCGCAGGTGTTGCCTTCTTTCACACATCCGCAGGGTTGGTTGGAATTAGGCGAGACGAGTAGCCCTACTCCAGATCACCAATACCGCCCTCACCACCATCACGTCTCCACGCCCACGGAGTCGGGAACTAAGAGTCCGCGTCCGCTATCGGATGCCGAGGCCGCGTTCGCGGGATTGGGGTATGCCATCCAAGCCGGGGATCTAGGGACGGTGAAGGAACTCTTGGATTCGGATACGACAGTCTACAAGACCGGTGGCGGCGGGTTATTGCAGCGCGCGGACTACGCGGGTAATACGGCGGTGCATTTGGCTGCCGTGGGGCCCGAGGCGGCGGTGCTTAGGGAGTTACTTGTCCGCGGCGGCAGTGTTCACGCTAGGAATCGCGCGGATAATACACCGCTTTTCTTGGCTGAGAAGATGGGAAATCGCCCTTGCGTGGAGCTTTTGCGGGAGGCCGGCGCGGCGCTCTGGGTTGAGGAAGGGGGATCGGGGACGGGCTGACTGGGGTGTATTATCGCCTTGTGGTATACACGATTCTAATGATTCGTGTGCACTTGGTCTAGTTATGATGGAGTCTCACGTCGTGTGTATTCAATTTTGCGGATTGGGGGGGCCTTTTTCCTGAGCTGTCCTTACGAATGGCCAGAAGGTCGATAGAAAGAAAGAGCTTCGGAATACACGACGTCGGAGTAGGCTGCTGGGGCACTTGGGGTACTGTTGTATACTTGGCTAAAATCATGATATCAAATATCAGACAGCCATAAGCATATTGTTATCATCAATCACAACCCGCAGTCTGACCCCCAAGAAAAAAAAGAAAAAAAGAAAAAGAAAACAGTTCAATATGATGATGTCTTGCCGTCCAAGATGCGCAATTACCTTATCAAGTCTAGACTATCTAGACTAGACCCGGGATCGGACTTCCGTCGACCTCGCCTCGGTGCTAATCCGGATTTTCCGTCGGAATATCAACCCACATCACCGAAATCCGATCCGAGCTGAATGACATATCCTTGTTGCTGGGAAGGCGTCACCCAGGCCCCATTCCTTCCTTGGAAAAATCACAGCAATGGTCCGGAACAACGGACTACAGTACACAACTAGACCCACTATGCCGGTCCCCGAAGACCGGCCGGCCCCCCTTCTGGTTAGATAGAGCATGTGTGTGTCGGCAAATTCGGCTCTCACCAAATAGGTACCTAAGTAAATACGTTACGTCAATAGCTATCCCTACCTACTAACTAACTAGATAACTATGATGCAGTCAGCATGCGGGTACGCAAGCCAAGAATTCAGGTATCTAACTGGTCTGACTCTGGCGGAGGTAAGCTGCTTGGTAATCTGGTCGATTTCATCCGTCGGCCGACGTACATATTCCATGTATAATCTGTAGGGCTGTTGTCAAACGAATCACCTACCAACCAAACAACATACATACATGGCATCTCTCCATAGTCCATGCGATATTCTTGGCGGCCCTAAGTCCGTAGTATAGCGTGCACTATCTACTGTAGATCCCGGTATCTTGCCTGTCCGCGTTTTGTCCGCACGCTAATAGTTAACTGTAGCTCCCCCCGCCCCCGCAAATCCCTCCCCCCTTTCGTCATGACCTTCTCCAAATCATTCAGACAAGTTCCAAAATAAAACGTAATCTTACTTCATCCGCGGGCTTGTCATTGGGGGGTGTTCCGTTTCGATTGACTGGATCACGCTACAGATCACCGAGGAGGGGAGGAGGGGAAGGGGGGAAGGGGGACAACTCAAGAATAGTCTATGTAAGGTTAGGTAGTAATTATTTATCAGACAAAGTCTAGAACCGGTCGGGAAACCGGCTTGAAGCTCTACCGAATTAACAAAAAAAAAAACATCCACCAAAGCGTACATTCGTTTCTATTCCAGTCATCTTTCTTTCCCATGATATATAACCAAGGTCTATTCCGTTCGACTACTACAGGGAAGTATTCTGTCTTTAATCAAGTCATAAGCTCCATAACCGTCCCCTCACAACTTACGAGAATTAAACCAACCTTCAGCATATCCAGCTCTAGATACACCATGGCGACGTCACGCATTATCAATATCACGCCTGACAATACCGGTCTCTGGCATATAAAGCAGACCGAAGAGGCCGCGCAGAAGTTGACGCAGCTTCTACAGAGTGACCTGGAGGTGTGTAAAGTTCTTATAGCATAACATATCTCTCTCTCTCTCTCTCTCTCTCTCCTCAATCAAGCAAATCGAGAGACAAACAACAGAAATCTCCAAGCCCCCAAATCCAAGAGTCATCCCGCTAAGCGTAAACTTATTGTAGAAACACCACTGCTTCTTCAACAACAAGGGCTTCCATAACCAGTAAGCGGAGAACCTCCAATCCCATATGATAAGTATCCAAAAGAAAACGCCTTCGGAAGACCAACACATCCCGCAGCATCAGCCATCACCTCCTGGCCTTATACGGTATTGGCGGCTCGGCAGAACAGCTCCAGAAGGGCTACGATGACAACGACCATTATCAGAGGGCTTCGGTGAAGACGCATCCGGCCGAGATTGAAGAGTTAAAGGACTTTGAGAAGGCCAAGAAGAAGCTTGGGAATGAACTGTCAGTACAATTTCCGTACCCGCGCTACTTTGCAAAACCCCTTGGCCCTGAGACTGAAATGGGAAATAATATAAAATAAAATAAAAACACGCAGTTATTACACCGATTTCCTCGTATTCTACCAGAATGAAATCGACAGACTCGGTTGGCAGGCCGTGCTGCAAGAGTACCTCTTCAAAGGCAATGAGAGAAGTGAGGACTTACTCAGTCGCTTGTTTGAATGTAAGTGCCAAATTCAGTTGGAACTCATCTCACCATTATCCACAAACCACCAAGACTATGCCTTTTTTTTCCCCCCTCAGACTACTAACACCACCACCAGCAATCTTCCACCCTATGATCCAACTCATGTACGGCATAGAATGGGAACAACCAGCCATAATAGCCATGGGTCTAGCCCAAGCCTCCGTCCACCCCGTCCACATGCGCAACTTCATGCTCGAAGCCGAGAAAAAGGCAGCTGAGGTCTCCGACCCCATGCCGCCGCTCACAGCTCTCTTCGATGAAGTGGCCTCGGATCCGAATCTAGCAGCCTCCACCCGCCCCGACGACGCCGATAAGATCCGCGACGGAGTCCTCGGTCGCGCGTTCGACGACGCAGTCCGCATCGCCTCGAAGGTCCATGTAACGCCCGAGCAACTCGACGAGAAGACCGTGGAGATGTTCGATGCGTGTATTCAATATGCCACTGCGGCTGCTGTCCGCGAGGGCAAGGAGGCACGATTTGATTTCCACTTGATGTGAGTCTTTTCCCTTTCCCTTTCCCTTTCCCTGTCCAAGCTGACATGAAAACACCAAAAAAGGCACCATGTAACCGTGGCTCCCTTCTTCCTCACCATAAACTCCAAACCCTGGATACCCCAGGCCATCAAAGTCCGTCTCCTCGAGTGCAAAATGCGCTACGACATCCTCGAATGCGCAGCGCGTGCCTGTCCAGAAGCCTCGCGCCACAAGATCACATCCTACATCCCCAGACCCGAATCGAAGTTGTCCCAGGATGGTAAGTCAACCTACATACCATTTCCTTTTTTTTTTTCTTTTTTTTACTTTCCCTCTCACTCTGACTTTTCCTCCTCCTCCCCTCCTCCCCATTAACAATCCTTATTAAAAAAAAATACAGAAATAATATCCAAAGTTCGCACCCTCTCCGACGACGGCCACATAACCAAACTCCTCCGCGCCCTGCGCATCGGCAACCGCATAAGCAAACCCTACCACGGACACGGGAACCCACGACTGATAACGTCCGCGGAGTGGGAACAAATCTACCGCGTCTACATGGACTCCGTCACCGGCGACGGGCCCCGATGGGTGCGGGATTGTGGCCGGCCTGAGTCCTGGGAGGTGAGTTCTTTTTTCTTTTCCTCTCCACTTCTTCTTTTTTTTTTTTTTTTTTTTTTTTTTTTTTTTTTTTTTTTTTTTTTTTTTTTTTTGCTTTTTTCTCCCTTTATATATATACTTTCGTACACCACAGCTAATAGATAACCCCCCTCCAAAACAGCAAATTCCTAACCAAAAGTTTTAAAAAAAAAATCATATATCAAACAAAAACATCACTTACTCGCATCGCACTCCCTTTTTTTTCTTTTTTTTAAAGAAAGGTCCGAATTATCAACATTTCATGCCTCTCCGGGGACACACACACCCACACACAACTCAAATGTAAAGTAATGATAAGATTGATTCCCAGGGAATGAATTCATATAGGTATCAATCTTTCAGTTCGAAAAGGCAGCCATGAATAAAAATAAAAATAAAAGAAACTTAAAGCCTGTTCTTCATGCTAATGAAACCTACTTACACACCATGCTATGCCCCTCACTCTATGTCACTTTCCGGACGCACGCCCACCATAGACAATAATACCTAGACTCATAGCGAATGGAGAGCGTCGGAGCAGACGAAGGCAGCGCATGTTATAACTACTATGAGTCGCACCATGAGAAGCACACTATGAAGTTTTCGATACCTATTCACGAGCTTGCTTTTAGCCACAGGCTATCTAGTTTGCACAAAAGGTTTGGAATGATCTGCCAATAAGCAATTTAATCTCGGCTATCATGTTGATGTAACTAGCAACTCTATTCCATGTAAGCCTAGTACTGCTAGTACGAATTACCCGTGTGGTCACTCACGCGGGTGTGCTTTTCCTTGGATATAACCCCCGCCCCGGCCTTCATTCTCGTCCTGATGCAATATCATGTGCAGTGCTTGACCGGACGCTTCCTAATCAGTAAGAGAACTGGTGCCTAACAATATGCCGCTCCCTAATGAGCATCACTCAAGGATCGAGGGATATACGGCGCCTCTCGTTCCGTGCCGAGGCTAGAGGTGGTCTTGACTCTCGCCATCTTTCTGCCGCTAGACGACAAGCCACGTTTCTCTATCATGGTGCCCATTCGTGCCCATTCGGTCATCTACTTGAGGAACATCTCTGCACCGTTTCGGGTGGTCCGGGTGCGGTCCGTATGGTCTAAGCCCAGCATGGCATCTTCATCCACATTGTTTCCCGTCTCATAAAGGATATCATCTGAGAAATGTCAGTGTATTATTAGATAAACAGTACGAACAACAAAACCCACTATCATTTATATATAATGCGGCTTTTTGGTACCGCCGCAGAAGCGCGAATTTGATCTTCTCGAAAGCCTTGCCTTTGATACCTGTGCGTTTCTCAAGACGTTTCTTGGTGTCGGAAAAGATCTCGCCCTGCAAAAAGTCAGTTTTGGCTCGTAAGACAAAAAAACTCAGCGTAGAATTCCTCTTACCTCCTTCAGGAGAAACTTGAATGGAATGCCGTGTACTCGGCTTGGGTCGGACTGAAACTGGATAACTTTGATGAAATCTCGCTCTGGAGCGTCGATTTCTTCCTCGGGTACTCGCTCGGCGATGACGTCGACGTAATCATTGATACTAAGAACGGGATAGCTTGGCACAAGCTCCCGGAAGAATTTGTGGTTATGGATTTCATATACTCTTATCCGCCCAGCTTCGCGCTCATCCTTGATTTGTGCCTTCTTCACGAGGGCTTGGATGAGATCTTCCACATGCCCTTGTTTACTGACAAGAACGTCGAACATGTCCTACTGTCTTTAGCTATGTTCAATATAATCTGCTCTCATGTAGGGTTAGACTCACCTCTTTAGTGATTCCGTCACTCAGCCACGTTACTCTGATGTTCTTTTTGGTGTCGAGTTCTGCCAGGCTCATGTCCAACACCTCATAGAAGAGAGCGTTTGATTTGGTTTGGAGACTTTGTTGCGTGTAGTTTTGGGGATTCATGATTTGCGCGAGTGTCGCATTTGGTACTCGTCGCACCGCTGCTTTCGGGGCACCAGTAGTTGCATTGACCGTAAAGAAACGCAGATGCGTTTGTTCCACGTTGAGATACTCTCCAACGCGTTCAGCTAGTTGATCGTATGTGATCTTCGCACTCAATGTCAGGGAGAATATCTCCAAATTGGGCTTCTCGCAACGCGGGTGTGGCTCTAAGCGAATATCTCGCTTATAACAAAGAAAGTCGTAAAAGGCCTTCGCATCTTCAAAACGATCCCAACGCTTGAGCTCTTCAGAATTCCTATCCCCAAGACGGGGAAGTCTTCCAAGTACCTCCCCAGAAGACTTTCGTTCGTTGACTCGTTGGAAGCATATGATATCGCCATCTTGTAATTCGGCCGCCTTTAAGGTGTGTTTGGCTTTGAGAGTTTCAATCATTGAAGGCTTAATCTCTTCCCACATAGCAAGTTGTTCGCCCGCAGGAAGCTTGTCGCCCCAGCCCATCTTCTTCGTGATCACAGGAACAAGTTCTTCTATCTTCTTCTCCTTGCTGACGTAGATGTGGCCGACACCTTGAAGCTTCTGCTGCTCTGCGTCGTAGTACTTGAGAAATATAAGAATAAGATCATTTTTTACGACGACCCCATTAGCATTACTCTGGTACGTAGGCCAGACAGCATTTCCTTGAGCATCCACCTCATCGGCAACTTCGGCCCAAACACGGAGTACGCTGTCACGGCTGGCGCCAACGGCTCGAGAAAGAGTCTCTTCAAGTGTTGGCCGAAGATCCATGATCGGCTGGTCAGGCCGAGTCGTCTTGTTCTGGCGATTAACCATGATCCATAAGCGAACTCTTTTAGGATCTTGCTTCAAATCGTGGGCAACCTGCGCCACAGCTTCTTCTACAGAGATGTGTCTTCTCAATTTGTAGTACCTGGGCGCAGCAGGGTCATCTGCCACATTAGACTCGAAATTCGTCAAATCGGTCCCGGGATGGCTCTTGAAGGTCTCTTCTGTAATGACCTTCATGATGAGAAACAAATGTTGCTCCTCACGCTCTTTGCGTTTCGCTTCCCGGTTAGCAGCCTCCTCATCCAAGCGCTTCTCTATAGGATGGTCAGTAAACAGTTATATCAAATTTGGTGGTTAAGGGGGCTTTTACGCAGATGTGGTGGGCAATCCTCCTTATTCACCGGGGTCAAGACCTGCGCCAGCCTGGATTCCCGAATGTATACTAACATGTAGGCGTTCATTTGGCGCATCATAGGGGTTCGCTTCTGATACATTGATCGAGGCGGTAGTAGAGAGGCCTTGTACTCTCCGCCAAAGTTCTCTTCAAGAGTTTCTCTCAGGGTTGCCTTGGTCACCTTGTCGTCGTCGAATTTGTAGAACCAACCATCTTTGTTCGGCTTGAGGAACGCGTAGTAATGACCAGCATTGAAGTCTCCACTATGTACTAGCACCCCGTGCAGCTTGTATATCCACGGCTCCGATCTGTCGGCGTCCTTCTCCATGTAAGGCGCCAGGTCCAGTGTTTCCGGGAACTCAAAACGATCATTTATCTTCATCATCGTGTCTCGTTGGATATCGTACTCGAACCGTTTCAGATGCAAATGTAATACCTCGGGAAAACTCGTGAAAATAACACCTTTGCGAGCGTCTTGGTATTTGTGCTCATCGCCAGCCCAGTACTTGTTGTCGCCATCTAGCGTCTCTTGCTGAATATAATCTTTGAAGCTCTCTTGCAAGTTAGGGACGCCTTGGACATTGAGTTGGATATCCCAGAAATCCTCGAGTCGACTGGATTCGTAGTCGACGTTGATACAAGAAACATATGTCTTGATCTTTCCACTGAGCATTTTCGGCAGGGAATCTTCAGCCGCTGTGCCCTTCATTTTTTCTTCCATGCGTTCAATGAGTTTCCGGGACAACTCTTGCACGTCTTGCTGTTCGAAAATGTGGCGGGTATCCCAGCCAAAGGATCGGGTGAGCTCGTTGGTGCCGACAGCCATGTTTGAGATTTGTAGTTGATAGAAAAGCCGTTGAAGAGTATAGGCACTGTTATTAACACTTTCATCTTCGGCGGTAGGAATTTGGTAAACAGCCTGCCCGATTTGTCAGCCTTTCCATGGCCACCGAAAACTCCTCAATGAGACTGACCTTTCGGAATGCGTTGGTAAAATACAATGACTGCAAAAGGGAGTTAAGATAGCATGTTGCGCCTTGGTTCTTCAATCCAACAAAGCCTGTTTCTTTCTTCGAATCGTAATTGTTGAAGTTGTGCCATAGAACGCCGGTTTCATCCTCAACAACACGGACGTAGGCGGTTATGTTGCAGAGTCCCTCCTCGACTAGCGGGCGGCTCGAGTTGGCCCACGGGACCTGGAACATTTTCCTAAGTTCGAGGAAACGCGTGAAACCCCAGTCGCTCTCCTCTTTAGTGAAGCGATGATGAGCGGTATGATGTGTGAAGAGAGAGGGGTCATTAGGGTTCCACATCACCAGGCCAAACTGTACGCAGCAACTCCAGTCATCCGGCATGGTATTCACATCGTCAAAGCCATGCTCGAGATACACTGACGATTGATCAACATTATTACCGAAGGGAAACAGCAGTATACGCCTGTAGAGGAGATCAGCAAGAACTACGGCCCGAAGCAATTTCGCAGTACTAACCATGGGTAGCCACCGGCTTGAAATGTAGGGCCGTGCTCTTTCTTGCCGAGATCCCGCCAATCCTCGATTTTCCATGTATGCACGACATCTTCGATTACCTTGGGCTCTTCTGGGAGTGGAGGCAGTACAAGGTCTTTTATCGCGTCATCTAGGTGTGGCTGTCAGTCCAAACCCGAAATGGATGGTAATATAGGTCAGAACACACAATCGGTAGCGAGAGTAACGTTTTCAGGGCTTTCGGAGTCGTGATCGAGCTGGTCAGGCTCGATGATGGCAACCTGGTCCCTGTCATTTTGAGTCGGCTCGACGACCATATCGTCCTGCGAGTCGATCATCATGTCGTTGGGGGAATGGATCTCTGAGTCGTAACTCTGGGTGGAGGAAACTTTGTCAGCTTGCTATGCGAGACAGAGTCTGCAGCGAGCGCCTCGGCAGAAACTTCAACGAAGGTGCAGATATCAACAACACCTGGTAAAAGGGCATGAATGGCGGGTGTTCTCGGCCAACAATGGAGAAAGAACAGGCGACGCGCCCGCGAGGTCGAGTTACGTAGGCAGCTAGATGCGGGGACAAAGGGTGACTGAGTCTGAGAGGAGGGTAGCGTAGGATGGAGCGTAGCTAGGGATCCCAAGACTGGGCGACTACGCGGGAAAATGATGAAGGAGTAGCAGTGATAAGGATATAAGCAGGTTATATACAAGTTGAATGGGCTCACCATTTCTTGGGGCGAATAATGGAGCACAAGACGCGAGCAGGACGGCGATACAATCACTCTGGACAGTTTGGAAGGTAGGATACTCGAGGTTGTAGTGTTGACGTAGCTGTCAGCGACAATGGACTAGGAGCGGCAGCCAGCGCTGGAGTCGGGATCGAGAAAGAATGACGGCGACGCGGAAGCAGCACAACAGGATCGCCGACGGCAGGTGTACAGTGAATAGGCCAGGGATGGGCTGATGGGTATCGAATTCGAATGCTGGCGGGGTTGGAGAGCAAAGGAACGACGACGCAATGGAGATGACGGAGAAGACTCGGGCGCAGATCAGTGGGCGACAGTGGACGACAGTAAACGACAGAGGACCTGCGGTGCAGCGTTATGACTATGACAGTTCTGAGCCCAGAGGAGAGAGCATGGAGAACAATGACGAGTAAGTGTGTGCAAGGTTATATAATAGATACAATGAGCTCGGAGGCGGCACGAGGGGCGAAAAAAAGGAAGCCAAAGTTCGACGCGAGCTGGAGAGTGCGAAGCAGTTCTTCTTGCTGTGCTGGTGCCTTAGGCCTCTATAGTACAGTGGGCGTAGGCACCAAGAATACCTAGTGGCAGGAGGGGCTGTGTCGCTCTGGGGAGGGGGTAGGTTAGATAGGTAGGTACCTACCTATCTACCTAGTTAACGCCACTCGCTCCCGTCGTTCCTTCCTATCGATCGTTCCTAACACGTCTGTTATGCACATAAGGCAAAATACGCACTTCTGATAACTCGATAGTTAGTGCCGTCTTGCGATTACGCAGGTGTTGTACCTTCGTAGGTAGTGGGCCCCGCTGTTTGAGCTACCTACCTCCAGGTATGTAGGTACCTAGGTAGGTACCTAGGTAGGTAGATTAGGTACCTAGCCATTGGCTCCCATCTTCATCACTGGCAAGTCTGCTGCTGTGCATACACGCCAACGCCATGATTTGCACCTAAAGAGCCCAAATTGGCAGAGGTCAGCATACTATAGGTAGTGCGTCAGCCATGCCGGAGGGGGTACCGGGTAGTGTTATGCTCCGGTAACCTACCTTACCTAGGTATGTGTGGAATCTTGTACTTTGCCAGCGGTATTCTGGGCCGTTGCTAATCGGATTACTGATGTTGTAGGCGGGAAGAGTGATGATATTAGATAATATGCCTTTACGGCAGACAGAGTCCGGGTGATGATGGAATTAGCCAACTTCGCATGACTAGTGGTTAAATACGCGAATTTCTACTTGGGAAAGTTTCTGCTATTGGGAATTCTTGTATACCTGATAGAACTGGCGGGGATAGCGTGAGTACGTGTCTGAGGACTAAACTTGTTGAAGATATTGCTCGGCATAGATATCGTATCTCTCGAACGAACGATGGTAATGAGAATGCCACCTCTATTCCTATTAATCGGCAGAGTGGTTGAGCAAGCCCGGTAGGCGGAGAATAGAGCAACGCAGAGGTTGTTATCCCGTAACCACGTCCTACTGTGGCAAGAGAATCACCTGACAGTATTGGCGAGAAATGTCGCGAGAAGAAACGGTTAACAACAGAGCACGCCCATTCTCCTACGTTGCTCAGAACCGCATGGCTTGAGGACTGTGTTTGACTACATGTACGCCTTGGGCCATTGGAAGCGCAGGTGGAAAGAAGACCGGGTTGGCCTGATCTGATTTTTATCGAATAGCTTCCCGGAATATCAATCCAGTTCCTGGGCAGCGAGAGTCTCCCTCTTCCTGCACTTCGTGTGATGCTCGGCAAGTTGATATAGGTAGATAGGTAGGTAAGTTAGATTGTTGCAAACGCACTGGGGCCGTGTTCCTGCATTAGTCGTATCGAAATAAAAAGGGTACATTAATTATGTGGCATTGCGCAGGAAACATGGGACGGCCAAGTCCTTAAATGAATCATCGTTGATACGATTCGAGGTGTCGTCCTCGTCCAAGACACCGAACAATTAAGACTCGGCCTTGACTGTCATTTGAAGGATTGATGAATCGCAGCCGAAGATGAAACAATAAGTGCCGGTACCTAAAACTGTTCAAAAAGTCGGGAGCTGACCAATTACGCAAGGGCGCCATTACATAACATCTTGGTACAAGGATATCTACGGTCTTAACGGTTCAGCTACAATCCCGCGGGTCTAGTTATACCTACACGCCCGTATAGAAGCATGATACGTGTGGGGGAAGGGGGGAAGGCAGGAAGGTACGGATCACACATGCATGACGCTACGAAATCGGCA
The DNA here is from genome assembly GCA_028637585.1 of Xylariaceae sp. X187. Classification (NCBI taxonomy): domain Eukaryota; kingdom Fungi; phylum Ascomycota; class Sordariomycetes; order Xylariales; family Xylariaceae; species Xylariaceae sp. X187. The sequence goes on along the minus strand of JAJIZN010000002.1, from coordinate 651,329 downwards.
TGTGACTGATCCACGCCGGTGTGGAAGCTGCCCGGTACCTACACTAACCCAACCATTCACATGTGAGCCGGCACCAACCATTCATCACCAACAAAATCCATTTTCTGCAACCCATCACATCCCTATCGTCTCGGTCTTTGTTCGCGCTCATATTCCGAATACTGCAGAAGTCTTAATCCGCCCCGGCATGGAACTGCCGGTATGTTACCCTCCGTGGTGCAAAACGCCACCAGGGCCTTGCGATTGAGCACCGGCCGTCTCCCAGCACGACTCTGCCTTCCGCGCGCGGCGACGACGACTGTGACGGCCTCCCAGTCGCTTGTCATTAACAACCTTTTTATTGACCGTGGCGGCGAGATAGCCAGCGGTTACAGATACAATCATACTACTGCAAAGTGGAGACCCGTACAAGTTCTCGACGAGTATGTCACCGCACCCCTCAACCGCTCAACCCCTCCACCCCGCTATCAACCTCTCTCCGATGCTGTACTTGACTGACACCGTGATTGTGTTTGGCAAACAGCTGGGTGGCCAGAGAAGCGCGACCTATTAGTTTGCGTCAATTGATGGTCTTCGGTCGGTCCCTAACCAAAGAGAGACTGCTTAGTTCTGCTAACTATGTGCGCACTGAACTGCCCACCCGGTAAGTCCAAAGCCACCCACGAGTCTTAGAAAGAAAACGCAACATCGCAGCTCACACACAAGATCTATAGCATTGCCCACCGCCTCCGTGATATGCAAAGCCTCCCCTACGTCGTCGTAACGAACAAGCACATCAGCGAAGTATACGAACTGTATTACACGGCTTTCGACACCTTCCGACGGGTCAAGGAGATCAAGACACTCGACGAAAATGACGACTTCTGTTCGGTCATTTCGAGCATGCTACGTGCTCACCTTTCGGTCATACCTAAGCTGGCCATGGGTATTCTGGAGTGTAATGGACTCTTGCCCACAGCTGAACTCGACCTTTTCATGAATACTATTTTACGATCCGTACGTCTCCGCATCATTCCTACCTACAGGCCGAGAACACGCCGACAAGAGTAGACTAAAAGATAGCTGGCTAACATATTTCTCTTATAGCGCATATCACGCCGCGTAATCGCCGAACAACATCTGTCCTTAACCGAAACCTTCAATTCAGATTGGTTCTCGCCAGGTGCGAAGCTTTCGGAATCCGAGTTCATCGGAGAAGTTTTCCTCAAGTGCGTAACCCGGGACGTGGTAGAGCGGTGCGGACGCATTGTACAAGACCTGGCGCGCTCGACCTACGGTCCCGACGCCTTGATCCCCGAGATTCGCGTAGAAGGACACTTGGAGGCGACCTTTCCCTATATCCTCAGTCACCTCGAGTACATCATCGGCGAATTGTTGCGGAACTCTGTGCAGGCGGTAATCGAACACCATCCCAACCGAAAGTGCGACAAACCTCCGCCCATCGAAGTCACGCTTTGCGAGGCCCAAAAGCACGTCATCATCCGCATCTCAGACCGCGGCGGTGGCATCTCACGCGACGTGCTCCCATACCTCTGGTCCTTCACCAAGGGCCCGTCGACACGCCAGCGTCTCGAAAACCTAGGCCAAGTCCCATTCCTGGCCGCCACACCCGAAGAACTCAGCGTCGACAATACCTCCTCCGACTCGCACAATGTCGACTCACCCAAACACTCAGACACTTACACATACCCCCTCCACAGCCACCACGGCTCCCTGAAGTCCCTCTCGACACGCCCCCCCAACCTACGTCTAGGCATGGGCTTACCCCTAAGCCGTGTCTACGCCGAGTACTGGGCCGGCAGCCTCGAGCTCCACAATCTCGAGGGCTACGGCGTCGACGCTTTCCTCCAGATCTCCAAGCTCGGTAATAAGAACGAGCAACTGGCCACCCGCGCCACCATGGACGCTGTTTAGTACAACAAGATGTTCAAGAGCTGGAATAGACAGGGTGGTACGCCTTTGACCACGCAAGGCTATTGACGGTCGTGGAATTTTTTCGACATCAAACGCTTTACTTCGCTATTCAGAGGCAGCTTTTTGAGGTGGTAGGCATCCCGTTTATTATGAGGTTTTCTTTACACATTATTTGACATGAGACGAATGGCATTATGATAGGCATGAGAAGGGACCACAGAGCACAACTTTCATCCATAGCATCAGGTTTCATTTTGCGCTACGTCCGTATTAATAGGCACTACACGCCTACACGCCCACATACGTATTTCTCCTCGACCGGAGGCTTAATAAAATCACTTATCCTCAGTCGTCTCGAGTATTTTCTCTTATTCTGGGACGGAATCGTAACGCTCACTACAGGTAATTCACAAGAATAACAATCAGATAAAACACTTAAAGCTGAGACCTTCAGAAATGGATTTACTGGGTGAATTGCGACTTCCATTAAATGGTAATCGTCTCGTATGAGGAATCTCGATTACATCGTCAACTAAAACTTTAACAACTGCACTTGCACTGCACTGTAAACTGTACTGAACAAACGGTGCGGTATCACCCGGAGGCGATGAGCACGCTGAAGAGAGATAGATATCTTGGACAACGTCCGTCATTTCTTGCGCCATAACGCTTCACGGTCCTAATTACCAGACACGACATTAATGTTTGTTTTCGGCTCATTTCCTGTCCACTAGGGTCATTTGTTCTCCTCACTGTCCATCCATCCCGTTTCTGGTAAGACAGGCTGAATTAGCTCTTAAGCATATCCATCAAGTGAGCCATCTTCGACTATTAATCTTAAGTGGGTGCAGAAATGGGTATCATAGACTCCCTACCCCTTACTATACGGAAGTGGTGACCAACGGAAATAGAACCACGCGATAGCGCAAAGGGTAAGAGTAGGGTGTGGGTGGCTTAACGGCGACCACTGCGGGCGACACTGCCCTGCATTTGGTCCAGCTCGGTTTCGAGTTGCTTGATCTGGGCATGCGTTTGCTCCAGATCCTTGTTGAGGCGGTCTCGCTCGGCGATGAGCTTCTGTTCCCACTGTCGGAATCGTTGCTCTTCGATCTTGACCTGCTCGGTAAACCGCTTGCGAAGCGCCTCTTCTTCTTCCTTGTATTTGGGATTATCCAACTTGCGGATGCGTGCTTCGCCAAATTTGCGTGTTTCCATCTGTTGGGCGCGGTAAGCCTCGTAGTGTAGCTCCTCCGTGGTGTGGATGAGGTCGAGCATGTGGGTGCGGATCAAAATGGAGCGGAGCTTCTTGAAGTCACAGTGATCCTCGTTCTCGACTTCAGCAATACCCCACGAGTATTGACGACCCTTGACAATGCGGCCATCGTTGGTCTTGACATCCTTCTCAGATCCAATAACCGCGAAGGGCATTGCTGCCATTAAGCTCCGAGCATGCTGAGCAGCAGCTTCGTCATCCTCCTCAATTGGAGGTTGGTAGATCTTGATACTTTGTGCTTCGATGACAGCGCGAATCTACAAGAAAGAGTGTTAGAACGTAGTAGACTTGGCAACGCGAGGCAACTGTACATACCCTAGCCTTGAATTTGGCCAAATCAACCGGGCTCAGCGTGTCGGCCTTGGCAACAACAGGAATCAGGTTCACACGGGAGCATAGTCTCTTCATAACCTCAATGTCGAGGGGCTTCAGGGTATGACCCGTGGGTCGAATGAAGTAAAGGCATGCGTGAACACGGAGGTCGATCTTGTCTTGGCGGCGAGGCTGCTGCTCCTGAAGCATATACGACTCATGCTGGTCATCCAAAAACTCAATGATGGGCATCCATGAATCTCTGTTGTTCACGTAGTCGCCAAAGCCGGGAGTGTCGATAACGGTAAGGCGGACTATAAATCGAGATCGCGTTAAATGACTGGTGACCGGGTGTAGATAAAGAAAGGCATTTACCCTTGAAGAACTTCTCCTCCAACTCTGCTTTGGTTATCTCAATCTCTACCGTCTTATCGACTTGCTTTTGATGACGCTTCTTGTGGTCGGCGTAGTTCTTGATGGTGGTCGAAAAGAGAGTGTTGATGAAAGTTGTCTTTCCAAGACCGGATTCACCAGCAACCTGGATAGCGAAACAGATTCAGCAAATGCTACGCAAGCTACAAAAGATGAATGAAGAGCATGAACATACCATGATGGTGAAGGCAGCACCTCTCTTGGCGACGATCTTGTGTCGCTGGTTGGGCAAATTGGCAATGCCAATGGGCGATGCACTTTCGGCGGTGGCTGGAGGCATCTTGAAGAGTGATTCTCGTTAAACGTGTCGGAACGCGAATTGGCCAAAGTTAGGGAGAGGTCTCGAGTGTAGGTATGTGAGATATGCGTTGCTACAGTTGGTAGACAGACGACACGAGTATCAGGGAGAATGGCAGAATGCCGGTGAGGACAGAAACCGGACCAGGTGTTGATGGAGTTGATGGGGTCGGATTGGCTTTAGGTAGACGCCTCGTGCTTCAGGGGAAAACCTTCCCAATTCTCGTAAATTTCCCACGCACGGTAACTGGAACCCGACAGGGGGTGCCGGTAATTAGGGTGGTCATCAACTGGCTGGCAGATGGTGCCTGCCCCACTCTCTTCCGATATGTACAGGTATCACGTCTACACTGTGTGAAATTAGCCAATAAGGCACGGTGACATGCAATCCTGCAGTGATTGAACCGTCAAATACAGTGCGCTTCCCGTACGCTGCGTACCTGAACACCCGAATGAACCTCGTAAGACATCATGACAGGTGCCCGGTACCTTACTCGGTAGCCGTTGGTGGTTGCCATGACCCATAGTTAGGAGGTACCTAGCCTGCGGAAGCTTTGGCCACTGTTTTAACGAACAGTTCCGAACACTAGCGTACGCTAATAAAGCGTCATCTAACGAAAAGCGGCATGGCTGAGCTGAATACCCAGCACACACTGTATGTGCATCAGCTCGATACATGGAATACACTATCACTTTAGCGAGTATTCCATATGAACGGGGCCGCGACACGAGCTCAATTCCTTATCGTTGATAAGTCTAAAAAGTTCAGCCCATCGCGTCAAATGTTCCTGGCAAACAACTTGCGACATTGGAAGGCTTTAACACATCTAAGACCTACGATGGCCATATGACACAATGAAGACAGATTTTCAGGTGAGTTCAGTTCCTCTCTGCCAGAAATCAGTAACCTGCTGATCCGAATGATGCCAGTTCTCCAATTTGCTTGGAACCGTCTACTGTCAAGGGAATCTCTTGTTCAGTCCAGATGGAACATGTCTCTTCTCTCCAGTAGGGAACCGAGTTACTGTTTTCAACCTCGTCGAGTTAGTCCACTCCCGTTCAATGCTGTCGCCCTCAGTCGCCCTCCCGGAACATGAATACTAAAATGTACTGCAACCAGGAATAAGTCGCATACATTACCGTTCGCACACAGAAAGAACATTTCGAGGATAGGCTTAACACCGCGGGGTAACTTGTTGCTCTCCATTGACGAAGATGGACACGCTATTTTGACCAATGTCCCTCGCCGACTGCCTATATACCACTTCTCCTTTCGATCGCCCGTCACTGCGCTCGCCTTTTCCCCCTCAGGCCGCCACTTTGCCGTTGGACTTGGTCGCAAGACAGAAGTCTGGCACGTTCCTTCAACCCCCGACTCGAGCGCCGACGGTGGCCTTGAGTTTGCTCCTTTTGTGCGCCATCACACTCATATGGGCCATTTTGACGATGTTCGCCACATTGAATGGTCCAATGATTCCAGATTTTTCTTGACTGCATCAAGAGATCTGACTGCTAGAATATGGAGTCTTAATTCTGAGGATGGATTCACGCCGACCGTCTTATCGGGCCATAAACAAGGCGTCGTTGGGGCTTGGTTTTCCAAAGATCAAGAAACGATATACACAGTTAGCAAGGACGGCGCAGTCTTTGACTGGCAGTATACCAGGCATCCCAATGCGCCGCCTCCTGGTGCAGACCAGGAGATGACCGACGCTAATGATGATGACCTGCGCTGGCGGATTGTGCAAAGACATTATTTCATGCAAGGAAACGCGCATGTTCGATGTGCTTCCTTTCATCCAGAGACAAATCTACTCGTAACAGGCTTCTCGAACGGTATATTCGGTCTCTATGAGATGCCTGACTTCAATCCTATTCACACTCTGAGCATATCGCAGAACGAGATTGACTTTGTCACCATCAACAACAGTGGGGAGTGGTTGGCCTTCGGAGCGTCCAAACTTGGTCAACTCCTAGTCTGGGAATGGCAATCAGAGTCCTACATTCTAAAACAACAAGGGCATTTCGACTCAATAAACGCACTCGTCTACTCCCCTGACGGAAAACGTATAATTACTACTGCTGATGATGGCAAAATCAAAGTCTGGGATGTGGACTCTGGATTTTGTATCGTTACGTTTACTGAACACACCAGCGGCGTTACGGCATGCGACTTCGCGAAAAAGGGCAATGTATTATTCACATCCAGCTTGGATGGGTCGATAAGAGCGTGGGATCTGATACGATTTCGGAATTTCCGGACATTTACGGCACCGACAAGGCTCTCGTTCTCTTGTATGGCGGTGGATCCGAGTGGAGAAGTTGTTGCAGCAGGCTCTCTGGACTCCTTCGACATCCATATCTGGTCTGTGCAGACTGGCCAACTGCTTGATCAGCTAGCAGGACACGAGGGGCCTATCTCCTCGTTATCCTTTGCTCCTAATGGCGGTTTGTTGGCCAGTGGCAGCTGGGATCGCACAGCTCGATTGTGGTCCATATTTGGGCGTACGCAAACGAGCGAGCCTCTACAACTGCAGGCAGACGTATTAGATGTTGCCATTCGACCCGACTCGGAACAGCTGGCCGTTTCCACTCTAGATGGTCAGCTAACCTTCTGGTCTATCTCAGAAGCCGAGCAAGTGTCCGGGCTTGATGGTCGACGAGATGTATCTGGTGGTCGAAAAATTACCGACCGCAGAACTGCTGCGAACGTCTCTGGCACCAAAAGTTTTGGTACCATAAGATATAGTACAGATGGTAGCTGTCTTTTAGCTGGTGGAAGCAGCAAATACATTTGTCTGTACTCAGTTAGTACGATGGTGTTGCTGAAGAAGTTCACCGTCAGCACCAATCTCTCACTATCGGGGACTCAAGAGTTTCTAAATAGCAAGTTGCTCACGGAAGCCGGCCCCGAAGGCCTACTTGACGACGAAGCCAGCTCCGATCAGGAGACACGAAAAGATGATACTCTTCCTGGGTCGAAGAGGGGCGGGGATCCTTCCGCAAGAAGAACTCTACCTGAAGTCAAGGTCAACGGTGTGGCGTTTTCGCCTGCCGGTACATCATTCTGTGCCGCTTCCACCGAAGGTCTTCTTATATACAGCCTTGATAACGAGCTCCAATTTGACCCTTTCGACTTGAATATGGAAATTACGCCCGCCTCAACAATTGCGGTGCTCGAAAACGAAAAGGATTACCTCAAGGCTCTCGTAATGGCATTCCGACTCAATGAAGCCGGTCTCATTAAGAGGGTATTTCAAGCTATCCCCTACCCTGATATCCCGCTAGTGATTGCGCAATTCCCCACTGTTTACGTAGCCAGGCTTTTGCGGTTTGTAGCCGCTCAAACGGAAGAGTCGCCTCATATCGAATTCTGTATGCTTTGGATCAAGGCCTTGGTCGACAAACACGGTCCTTGGTTGACAGCAAATCGAAGCAAAGTTGATGTTGAGCTGCGGATCGTTGCCAGAGCTATTGCTCGGATGCAAAACGAAATCAGGCGCTTAGCCGACGAGAACGTGTACATGGTTGATTACCTTCTTGGGCAAGCCGAAGCCAAGAAAACCGAAAGCAATGTGCAACGCCTAGCCACCAATGACCATGATGAGCCAATGAAGACACTAACCGTGAACGAACAAGAAGTAGTTGGGGCACAAGATGATTCTGATGGCGAATGGATAGGTCTAGACTGACGAAACTTTGTCATATTTTTTTACCACCCCAGATGGCTCAGCAGGAGGCCCGTGCAATACGTTGGTCTCGCTATCGACGAGTATTTCTTGCCGAGCCGAACCAGAAAGATGTTCGAGTTCCTCAATGAAGGAAAAATGCTACGAAATCTCGTCAGTGGTCGACGGCAGGGCATATCGCAACATCTTGCCCAAACAACGCTGGTTCTATGAGGCTCCGACGGGAACAAATTACCTGTTAGAGATTGACGCAGCTGTGCGCCACAACCACACAAGATTGAGGTGCGTGTAGAGCTACAACAGAGACGATATCCACTCTGGAAGAACGGCCACCAGTAGATACACAGGTTTAGCAAGCGTATATAACAGAATTTGTTTGAGCCTGGGAGAGGCAAACACAGCATTTGAGCCCCATTCTTCAGCCCCCAAACTGCCACGTCGTCCGCGCACAACCGACGCCGGGGAGCAACGAGACACAAGTTCTGCACAAGCAAGGTGTCGCCCTATCGTCACCAGACGGCGGGACTACCCAGGATACCAACATACATACCAATCCCTGCAATGATTCAATTATTCTCCATCGATTGTCCATCGCGCAGTTGAAGTCCTTCTTTGTTGATCTCGTATCCCCCCTTTGATGTTGTTTCTTCCCTGCATCTCTCGTGCATGCCGCGAACAACGAATGAAATCATACTTTGATATCACTCCATTCGGGAAACTCCCCGCGTCAACACCTACGCTGTGACAAGTGAGGAGTCCATGGTACATCTTAGAAGGCATAGAGAAGGATCTCGGTAGTCACACAGGCAGAGAGACATCTTGATCAGAACATGGTCTCAAGGCAAAAGGCAATTAGGCGAAACAAGCCGCATTGGAAGAAAGACGCCCAACCCGTTCATAAAGGCTGCGGAGACCTACTGTCCTCGTGTGGCCATAAGCTTACCCACACTAGGACTCAGGAGACAAAGTGCCTGTAGCAAACTACAGGCAACAAGCTGATGCTATCGCACCGTGACTCTCTTCAGGTTCTGTCACGAGGCCAGAGAAGACTGTGGAAATATAGAGGCAGTATCTTCCTTACCGACTTGAGTTATTTAACTACATCTGGCTCTCGGTCCCTACCTGTCTCGCCCATCACCTCACATTGTCCAATGCTTCCGTTTTCTGCAAAATAAGTTTCTGATAGGGTCGAATTACCAATTGTTCAGGCCGCGAGGACGGCCATACGTACTTGATGCGAGGGGGCTCTGCGCAGTCAAAAGGAATCATGGACATGGATACGCTACTCGGGGCACTCCCCATGGCAGTGGCGGCAAACGTCACGCCCACCGCGGGTAATATGACACGGTCCCACGACATGCCTCTGAACATTGTCGAAAGCATCCTACCACTCATGGGCTTGAGAGGGTTTGCTCCAGTGTATCAATTTATCGGTAGCCGACTCGGCTGGGATCCGACGATGCTACTGTCGCTGCTTGGGTTTGTATGGGCCGCCAACAAGATTGCCCGGCAGGTCTACCATTTCCTACACGGGCTAGTCACTGAGTATATGATGAGTACCGTCCATATCAGCAGTACCGACGACATTTATCTGCATCTGATGACCTGGCTGTCGAAACAACCCACCATGATCAATTCTCGATCCCTGACGGCCGAGACCATGTACAAGACGGCGTGGGAGGACGAGGATGAATCCGTCGTGGCACGAGATCATTCTGGTGTATACCTCAATTTCTCTAACCAGCAAGCGAGAGCAGTAAGTTCTCACAACCGCTACTTATGGGCCATCGTCCCCTGGCCCCTCAGCGTCCAGCTACTAACCACCATTGTGAAGACGCCGCAGTATATTCCGGCTATAGGCCAGCATGGCTTCTGGTGGAAGGGTCAATATTTCAGACTACATCGCAAGAGAGAATCTATCTATGACGAAAGCTCGTGGGCTGGGATAGGCACATTCAAGGACAAAGAGGATCTCATGATCTCCTGCTTTTGGAGAAATCCCGGTAAATACGCTTTTCCCTCCGCCGTCGAGTCATAGTCATGGAGAAGACTTAACAGCGCTAACGTTGCATTTAAAGATCCGATCAAGCAACTGATGGCCCATGCCAAGGAACAATACTATAGCGATCACCAGGCCAGGACGATGGTGAAGCGGCCCACCCCGCTGTCCGTACGTCGGATCCGATCTAACAACTGGCAACAAGTCGCCAATCGGCCTGTAAGAGACATGGCGACGGTAGTTCTCGACCAGCAACAGAAGCTCCAGGTCCTAGCTGATATGAACGAGTACCTACATCCGGCAACGCCATTATGGTATGCCAATCGCGGCATCCCACTCCGCCGAGGTTACCTCTTCCACGGCCCCCCAGGCACGGGAAAAACCTCCCTGTCTTTTGCCCTCGCCGGCGTATTTGGCCTAGATATCTACGTTATCTCTCTCCTCGAGCCGACCCTAACAGAAGAGGACCTAAGCAGTCTATTCAGTTCGCTGCCGCGTCGATGCGTAGTTCTCCTAGAAGATATCGATACAGCCGGTCTCCGACGCCCAGCCGATGAGGTTCGGAGTATCGAGCAAGCCTCCCAAATAGATGGCGAAAGCAGCACCGAAATCATGAAGGCGACGACGAGCGACATCAAAGAGCTGGCCAAGGTCCTCAAGAAGGAAAGCGAGGACCAGAAAAAGGGTATCTCGCTGTCAGGCCTCCTGAACGCTATCGACGGCGTCGCGAGTCACGAGGGCCGTATCCTCATCATGACGACCAATGTACCCGAAAGCCTCGACGATGCCCTCATCCGGCCGGGCCGCGTCGATCTGCAAGTGCAGTTCACGTACGCAACGAAGGAGCAAGCGCGGGAGTTGTTCATCCGTATGTACGAGGGTGATCACAGCCGCTCGCAGCGCCAACAGACACAGCGTAAGATCGATTCGAAACCCGTGACAGCCGCGAATGGCCACCATCACCATCACGTTCACCTTCGCCACCCGGAGACAAATCCAAGCGATCTCGACGTCCCGGATGAACAGCTCTCGGAACTAGCGCGTCTGTTCAGCGAGAAGATACCCGCGGGCGAGTTCTCGCCCGCCGAGATCCAAGGGTACCTTCTTAAGCGGAAGAAGAACCCGCGTCGGGCAGTGGAAGAGGCGGATAAATGGGTGGCGGCACTGGTTAGGCAGAAGACGAGTAAGACGAAGATCTTGCAGGTTCAGTGAACTTTTGTTTGGGTTGGGGGGTTTGAACCTTGCTTGGGGGTGGTGGTCTGACGATGAATACGAGCACATGTTCTTCTTCTTCTTTTGCTTCCTTGAGGATTGGTAGTGGTTTATGTTACTGGTTCAGGCGTAGAGATAGAATGGCAGCGGGATTAGTCTGCTTTCCAAATTTTTATTAACCAAGTTCAACATGGACTTTTGTTTCTGAAGGACTTTCGTATGAGACGCTATATCTGACCTCGCGCTCTGACTCGTCAGACGGTGAGAGAATAGTATCTGCCAGCCTTCGTCTTGCGAATGATGAGTTAATATGACAATGTGTGAAGGCTAGATTGTATTCTGATCGTCACTTTCATCATAAAGATCATTTATAGGTGATCACCAAGCTCGCAGTGGATATGATGATCGACATCATTCGGGGTAGTGTAAGTTGGCATAGGTGGGTTTGCGACGCGCATGGAAATCGATAGGGTTTTTTTGAACTACGCTTCCACCATTTTTCCTCAATCATCCTATCGCTGAGAGCGGGTTTGATGACCAAGCACGCCGGTCTACATGTATTCATCTCAACGAAAGCTCACATGATTTTTGTCCCGCATGTAATCCTAAGACTTGGTACACACAGCGTTCAGACCAGGGAACGGGGAGGATTATGAGCGCGAAGGCTACTACTCACGAGATGTTTGATCTCATGGCGGCAAAACAAACAAATGAGCGTGAGGACGTTCTCAAGATTGACTTCATAAAAACTCTTCTCCCCCCGCCCCCATTGGAAACCGGGACGGGAGAAATAGGATTCTGAGACTGATAGTAGAGCCCAGAGTGGCTCTTCGGGCGAAAACATGCAGATATTTCAAGAATGAAAATGAAAACATGCCGGAAGGCTTTGTCTGTCACCAAACCCTGAGGTCAAGATTCGAGACTATGTCTATCGTTCGCTGGAGGTGGGGGGTTGGTTGACCTTTAATGTATCAGTGCTTCTGCTGAGCTTTCGCTGTTACTAACAATCTGAATATGGAATATCAGCCGCAGTTAGTTGCGTTGCCAATCGGCTTCAGCTATAAAGATGGTAATCTTGAGAAGGGTCCCCATGACTCAATTACATGTCCTGGGTAATATATCATCATGAGAGATATATATCTATGTCATCTCGAAGCGCGTGACGTGATGATGCTGATGTAGCTATTCGATATTGGTCTTACAACATTTCTCAAGCGAGCGCGAAAAGCCGGCTACGTCCAGTTTGGTTACGCATCAAACAGAGCTCTAATTTCATAACTATCTGTAACTATGTGTTTGGAATTTTGGATTATGGAAAACAGGAAAGTGAGGCGGCTTCGTGAAATGATTTGGCACCTGAGCAAAAACTCGCGACAGCTGCAGTCGGGACGAAACGGCCCGAAGGAAGGAGGGGAGAGCTCTCCTAATCTGTGTCTGACGCCCCGTTCCTCATGTGGATCCCCAGATTAACAACATGATTGGCCACAATAGCTATACACCTCAACAGCTTTGCTTCCAATGCTTTCCCGAAAACGCCGGCCACCAAAGCCCGCCCCACCCAAACCCGGCGCTTCGCAACGCGTCTGATTGGGCCGAGTTGCTTGTTGCTTGGCGCCGGGACTTTGATAGGTGCCTATCTAGATACAGACTGTACGAACTAGATAGCTGTGAGTAAGTAGATCGGCGTGTGCCGGGCGCTTGTTCTACGCGCATCGCATCCACATCAACCTCGGACAGAAGCTCGGAACTTCACCGACCAGAAATGCATGGCCAGGACTGCACTTGCAAAAAAGAACCATTCATTACTAACCGATAAGTAAATGCAAATACCTGGGTAAGAATAGATAGATACATAGAGTCCAACTCCGAGACATGGCTCCTATGAGAAGGTATCAGCCAGCCAGTCAGTCAGTCAGTCAGTCAGTCAGTCACTATGTGGGCATCGTTACATCGCAGCAGTTCATTCAACAGATTAAGGCGTAGTCACGCCTCCTCAATCCCGGCGCAGGTAGTATCTAGGTAGTAATAACTAACGTATCATTATTGCATTTTTTTCGAATGTGTTGGCTGCTGTCTGTAGCTACAGGCGTACCTAGGTTTTTCATCCCATTCTCTTTGTTCACTTCTGATCCACTCACTCATACCTACACTACACCACACCAACCCATCCTATCACTCAGCTCCCCCATACGCCGCATATGTACAGGATTATCGTAGCATCCACCCAATCAATCACCATCGATAGTATCAAACTCGATACCACCTCCATACGATATCCCATTTCCTCCTCCACCTCTTTCTCTTCTTCCTCTTTTCCTCCCCAGACTCACAAGTATTCAGTTCTCTCCTTTCTTTCATTTCTTACGTTCCATTTCCGAGAAAGTACTTTTTGATACCCTTGCTTTTTCTTTTTTTTCCTTTCTTTTCTTTTTTTTTTCTTTTCCTCTGCTTGTTCGCTGCAAATGATGCTGTGCCTGATTGGCTTTTTTTAGACTTCAACTGTTCCTCGATCACACCAACCAATCAACCACCAAACCAACCAACTGCTCGTATAGGCGCCCCTGGAACCCGAAACTCTACCTATCTAATAAGGGAACGGCACAGGCACCTTTTGGCAACTTGAAAACCTACTACTTTACCTCGATCGTAGCATAATATCCATCATTGTAGGGATCACGTAGACAGAGCGCGACTAGGAGGCACACATCATGAGGACGGTGATCTTGCTCCTCGCAGCGTCGAGTGGCACGCAAGCAACTTGGCTACGATGGTCCGTCAACCAGGACACCGTCTGGGCTGCCAAGGAGACCGGCCATGTTACCGAGACCGAACAGGTCGGATGGACGCCAAGACCAACGGCCGCACCCGGTGCACGAAGTGAAGGCGAAGAAGTCCTAAGCCTTCTCAGAAAACGCCAGTCTAGCTCGACTGATTGGACGAATTCCGAGACGTGTGGTTGGTTTTCTGGGATATCGTGTAAGTTTGCCCTCGAGTTTCATTTATAGTCCACGACGATAGTCGCTGACCTCTCGTAGCGTCCGCCTACGCGTGCGGCAATGGTTTCACTTGCGCGACCAACTCAAACCACGCTGTCGCTTGCGCATCGGGTACCATCTCGCCGTTCTTCACTGCGTGTCTTGATTACTCCGCCTACCAGGCCGGATCATGCGTCAGTCTCGATCCCGCCACGGGATGCTGGTAAGTCTCTCCTGCTCTGACCCTTACCATAGGGAGCACCCTTTAGGCTAAGACTTTCGTAGCCAACAGAAGACTCAACCAGCATGCGGCACGTACATCTGGACAGGCCAGCCGGAACGATTCATGTACCAGTGCTTTGAGAGCGCATCGATCATCTCCATGCTAGACGTCCCTCAGTTCGTCGTCGACGCGTCTATCTTCTCCAAGACACACACGACCCCGACCCCGACGCCCACGAGCACAGAGTCCGGAGCCTCTAACGTCGGTTCGGCATCCCCGCCAGATAACACGAATGGAAGCGGCTCAGGTTCGGGTTCAGGTTCAGGCTCAGGCTCGGGTTCAAGCCCAGCTAATCCTGCATCGGATTCCGGTAACACCACGATCACGACCTCGGGCTCGAACACGCCCGCCATCGTTGGCGGTGTCGTCGGTGGCGTCATAGGCCTACTCCTTCTCCTCCTTCTCTGGTGGTATATGCGCCGCAAGACGAAGGGCAAGCTCGGGCTAGGCTTTACGAGCAACAAGAAGAACAAGAAGGAGAGGGATTCCAGAAAAGCGTATCACACCACCAACATCGGTGGTGGTGCTACCGCCAAGGGACGCACCTCGTCAGGTAGTGAGACGACGGCGACCGTTGCACCGATACAGATGAAGGTGCAACCACAGCATCAATACCCCAACCGGGAAGTTCACCACTACCACACCGAGTCTGTAGCTCAACGTCAGCCTCAGCACCTCCAGTTGCACCAGCAGTACGCGCCGCAGACTAACGGTCCGGCGGATGGCCAGCAACCGGTCTCGGTGTCTTACACGGTTAAGGACGGAGCAACACACGCGCGGCACCCTTCGTACACGAGCAACACAACGTATAACAACACGGAACTGTCGGCGCCGTCTGCGGCTCCGCATCACGTGGTAGTCGGCGGGTTGATGTCGCATCATTCAAAGGAGTCGAAATCTCAACACGAACATGCGCATCACCCTCCCGTCCAGCATGTCCAGCACACCCAAGAGGCCCAATCGCACCAAATGATGCCGTCCCAAGTTCAACCCATCAACCACTTCCACGTCTACTTGGCGCCTCCACCAGTAAACGGTGAGCAAAATGGCCCACACCCGGCACCGCAACAGCCGAGCCCGGACACAAACATCACCACACACTCGCAGGCATCGACCGTAGTCAATGCGCTAGGTGTCTCGATGCAATCCAATCGCGAGCGAAGCCTAAGCCCAGACCAGGCGTCGCGAGAGTCGCATAGTCGACAACATGCCTCGCAGTACCCTGGCTCGAACGCGAACGCAAACGCGCAAATGCAAAGCACGGCCACTGCAGCAGCGGGTGCGGGTGCGGGTGCGGGTGCCGCCGCAAGTGCTGCCGTGGTAGTCGACGCGCGAGGCGCCTCTGCACAATCCAATAGTAAGCGATCCGCAAGTCCTCCAGAGCAGTCGCCCCAAGAAGCGCGCGATCGAGATCAAATATACGGATACTACAGCCACAGCCGGGACACATCAGCGCACGAAGTCCGATCCGGGAGCCCTGGTCTGGAGTGGCTTGGTGCTA
Organism: Xylariaceae sp. X187; assembly: GCA_028637585.1. NCBI lineage: Eukaryota > Fungi > Ascomycota > Sordariomycetes > Xylariales > Xylariaceae > Xylariaceae sp. X187. The sequence goes on along the minus strand of JAJIZN010000002.1, from coordinate 635,442 downwards.
GAGGCCCAGGATATCGACAGAGTCTGTGATGAGTCATCGATTTCGACGTCGACTCAAAAAAACAACACCAGGATGCGGTGCTCGCGAGGTCGTATATATGTCCTGATCACGCCCGGTTGCATTTCCGTTTCGTTGACTTTTGTTTTTCAATGCATTGGCGGTTCCAATTTTCCCAATGTTGAAAGGGATTCACGCATAACAGGCACGGCACGGCGTCAGGAGTCACGGTTTCTTAGAGAAGGTCAGTATATATATATATGGTGGAGAACACGACGATAAAGTCAGGGTTCCCTACCATTTTACGATCGCCAGGTTTAAGATAAGTACTTGTCGAGAGTCCAGTTTGGGTCTTGTAGGTTGGTCATCTCGAGATGTGTGTTGGATGTCATCTGGTCGGGTTGCGTCTTACTCTAATGTTGATAGCATCGCGGAGATCATACTCCCAAGCTCTGTAGAGGCTTGTAGGGCTTGCATGTACGCGTCGATGAAGATTGTATCTGATGCAAAGGCCGTCCAAAATAAGCAGTAATTTCTCCCTCCATAGAAGAAGAAGGACGTGCCGTAAATACCGTCGAGGCTCAGGCGGATTTCCATGATGAAGATGGTGAGGCTACATGGGAGAAGTTGCAAGGGAGACCTATCTCGTGACTGCCTAACCTACCTACTCGCGATTCTGTCGAGTCCACTGCCAGTGGATCGAAACGGTTACACATACATACCGTGGTTAGCACAGTGCTGTCCTGTACGTGCACGGCTTTGCTCACCAGGTCAAGTTTCTTATCTATCTAGTTAGTCATCAATCGATAAACTACACTCAAATCGGCGTGCGACGGTGTGAATTGTGAGCACTGAGCTGGGCTGAGCTTTGACCATCATTTTTCCAATCGACGTGACTCGTTCTGGCACGCCCACTATTTACTATCTACCTGTCCACGAATGACGCCTCAACAAGAACAAGTCAAGGGTGACGTACCAATGAAGATGCCCTGTTACTACCTTCAAAGTCTGACCGCACCTCTTCATGCCACTGTGACTACTCAGAATTTGAAAGCCTCATAATTGCTCATTGGATGTTGCGTGGCGTTGACGAAGTCCTAACAGCAAGTTTTCAGGTGCATAACATCATGGGACCCACAGACGTAAACGACCAACTACCAACTAACCTAGATAACTACCAACCTAGCGTGGTATTCCGGAGACAAGCTTGAAGCCGGTAGGCTCGGTATGGCATTACCCCGGAAGCAGGTTTGGCGGACATATCCGTATACGGCAGGCCTTTCGTCGTCTATCCCCATCCCCAGCCTGCCATCTACCGGTAGCTCACAAACCGGTAGCTCACAAACCTGAAGGGAACATGAAGGGAAATCTTGGATAAACAATCAGCTCCTAAACTCCGGCCAGCAATAACTGATTTTCAATCACATTCTACCACAATGCCCCAGAAAACCGCCCTGGTAACAGGTTGCAGCGACGGCGGCATTGGCGCCGCCCTAGCCACCGAATTTCAAGCCCGCGGTCTCCGCGTCTTCGCCACGGCCCGGGACCTCTCCAAGATGTCCGGGCTAGCAGCCCTCGGCATCGAGACGCTAGCACTAGACGTCACATCCGAAGCCTCCATCTCCCAAGCCGTAGCCACAGTACGGGAGAAACTCCGCACCACCACCGCCACTACGGGAAAGGAAGAACAAGGACGACTCGATTTCCTCATCAACAACGCAGGCGTACAGCACGTGAAGCCACTCTCCGACACGTCGATGTCTGAGCTCCGCCATGTCATCGACACGAATGTCGTGGGCCCCTTGGCGGTTACTCAGGCTTTCGTACCGCTGCTCATGACGAGTGATCCGGACCTTGCTGCGACGGACGCGGGAAAAAGCACGGTCGCTATGCTGGGCAGTGTCAACGATGTCTACTCGCCGCCGTTTCAAGTCGCTTATAATGCGTCCAAGGCCGCTGTGCATTCTGCGGCGCGGACGCTGAGAGTCGAACTTGCGCCGCTTGGGATCCGGTGCGTGACGCTCATGACGGGCGCCGTGCGCACAAAGTTGTTCGAAAACTGCGCGAGTAAGGTGCCCGAGGGGAGTCTTTACGCAGCAGTCGCGGATGGGATTGATGGACGGGAGTTCCTCAAGGGCGCGCAGTGGGTAGATGCGGATGAGTTCGCGAAACAGGTCGTTGATGATTTGTTGAAGACACGACCGAAGCTGGATATCTGGCGGGGCGGCATGGCGAGGCTTTCATCTTGGTTGGCGTGTCTTGGGTGGGAGGGGATGCTGGTAAGTGATTTCCGTTCATTAATCGGGGAGTATGGGCTAATTGTCGGCAATAGGATTCTGCCATCTTCAAGGCTAACCATCTTGATAAAGTCGGACGATGAGCCTTCGGGAGCTGTGGCCCGGTTGGCATGGGGAATCGACATGAGGCAACCTATCGAAATGGTGCCGATAAGGTGCGATGGAATGTGGCTTACCTCCGCTTTCTCCTTCGGCCCATGCAGTCGCCATATAATTGTAATGTGACTTGGGTCATCCGTCCAGCCTATGCATTCCCCTAATATCATGGAAGTTGAAGTATGCCCAGCACTCAACAAGCCTCACAATGAGATTGATGAGTTACTGTGACGAATTACTGTGACGATCGTTTGATGCCATACAATACAATATGAAGCAAGTCATTGACCCACCCACCTGCCCGCCTTCCCACAAGCTCACTGAAAATGCCGGACAGGATTAATTCACATTCACATCATGATCTCTATAGGCCTTCGCTACCACCTAGCTAGCATCATGATCAAACGCCTCAACACCCAGCATCTCATACGTATCGTTCATCTCATCATGAAAGCGTAGACACATTACTCAGCTCCATCACCCACTAACATGGCCAGAACATTCCTCATACAATCCTCCTCTTCACTTGCACTCACCATCTCCTCCGCACCAAAAGCATCACAACGCGTAATCAGCGCAGTGTTCCCCAGAAATTTCCGGAGTGGCTCCGTCACGGCAGTCTCCCGCCGTACATCAAGTGCAACACCGGCCAACCATCCAGATTCGAGAGAATCAGCCAGCGCCTCCTGGTCCACGACAGACCCGGAAATGCTCACGAGTCGCGCACCTTTCTTCATCCACCGTAAACACTCCCGATCAAAGACCTTCGTAAAATCGCAGAGAACAACACAATCAGACGCACGCACGAGAGCCTCGAGATTAACAACGTACCGTGCGCGCGGTGATCGTGCGGCGGTCCCCGTCCTGCGCTTGTCGTCATGATACAGGATCTGCATGCCGAGGACGGCACAGCGGCGCGCGATTTGCTGGCCTACGTCTCCGAAACCTACGAGTCCGAGGACCTGTCCGCGGAGATTGTGGCGTCGGGGTGGTGGAGTTGATTTTGTGGATTCTGGCAAAGTTGCCGAGGCTATGCAATAGGGCAGGGCGCGAAAGGTAGAGATTATTTGAGCCGTGGCGAAGTCGGCTGTAGCCTCTGCGGCGGCGAAACCAGCGTCACAGTAGACAATTCCTGTGATGGGTGTTAGTTTATGAGTTGGCTTTTGTCAGCACGAGCTTTTGGAACAAACTCGGCATCCATTCCAGTAGTTCGGTTGGTGTGAACGGAGCCATGTTCACCTCCCCTTGTGACCGTGAAAGGTAAGGGCAAAAGGGGGTTGGAATAATCTGAAAAGGATCGGGACAAACCTTTTTCTCCGAGTGTCGTCTTGTCAGTCCAGCCGTCAGATTCGGTAGTATTGCTTGCAAAAACTCGCATGCTGTCGGGGAGAAGGGCAATAAGCTCGGCATCCCAATCCCCCATCTCACCACCAGTGGTCCGAGAGAGTCGCATGATAGCAGCGAAGTCACCCCATTTCTTCTGGCGCAGAGCAGCTATGAAGGCGGCACGGCTGCGTTCTTCGGCACTTGGGCGCACGATCTCGAAGTACGAGATAAACTCGGCGTAGGTTTCTGTTTTTTGCTGTACCGTGTCGCCTAGGAGGAGGACTAGGGGTCTTGAGGTTTGTGCGTGAAGAGGCACGGTGAGAGACGGAGCACGCGAGTGAGGAGGTTGTGCATAGGAGTTGGAACTGGAATGGGAATGGGACTGGGATTGTGGGTGGGATTGAGGCCAGTGCAATATCCTTGATGTGACTGGAGAGCATGATGTAGGGAGTGGTGGTGCAGGGGACGAGGACCGTGTCGGCGGCGCCGTTGGCATGGGGGTGTTCGTGGGCTCGGCCATGCTTGCCGGCAGAGAGGGTTGGTTGATCTCGGTTATTGAGGATTGGAGACCAAGGAGGTCATGACCGCGATGATGGCATATAGAAAGTGTGAGCGGGATAATGTACAAAGAGCAGGTCGAGGAAGGAGATAAATGCCGGGCACGAGTGACGTGTAAGAGGTGCGGGATGGGGTGCAGTAGGTACCTAAAGGCTAAGGTTAGGTGCCTGTAGGCCTATCTTTCAGTCTGGGGTTGGGGGCTGTCGTCGCCTGTCACGGGCCCGCATTAGTGGGGTAAATCTAACAACCCGAATTGAGTTTAGGCCCGACGAGATGAGCGATCAGCCCACCGACGGTTACGTACCTAAGTACCTAGGTACCTATCATACCAATGCCCGTACCGGTAGTACAATAGGATACATACATATCTATGTATATATCGAGGTAATTTGAAGATCTAGTATGGTATATAAGCATGCACTCAGGAGGTATCCATCACCTTGGGCCTTCCCGTCCTGAGGCTGTGACTGGCGGGGGGACTGTGGCCTTACGACGTGATAGGTACAATTCACGGTCGTTAGATCTGATGAGGTTCTCCTCGTCCATATGTCTCCTAGGTATCAGACTGTACCCAACATGTGGCGTCCAACCTCTTACTATACGCTTGCGTGGATTCTTTGACTGCAGTGCACCTGGACATAACATCTACTAGGTTGGGTGGCCATCCGGGCCATGCAGTTAAAATGCTGAAAGGATAGGCTGAATTCACCTTGCATTCATCGCACGCGCGTGTACGTCCGTATGTCCGCTACCTATCCATATTTCAACTGCTGATCTGCCAATTCCAGTTTGTCTCTCTCCTTGAGATCAATGGCGCAAAGATCGTCAGTGATCAGATCACAAACGTTTGTGATGCTGACTTAGCGCTTGGCACAACAAGAGGGATTGGCTCTTGCAAAAGAAAACAAACAGCCAATGTCAGTCGAGTGGAAAGGAGAATGAAAAGCATTCCCGAAGTCAGAGTGGCCTCCTGACTTCCATATGCTGCCAACAAATCGGGGGAGTCGATGTCCGCAACTGCCTGTGTCAGCCAGGATCAGTGGAATTGACTCGGTGACGTCTTCACCGCGAACATTCGCTACAGATTCAATACACGGATGTGCGCATTCATTATGTACACGTCTCTCAATGAACCGCAGAAAACTTAACGCCAAGTCACTGAGGGAAATCTGGCTACAAAATAGTCACAAAATCATCAACGATGGCAAGTAGGAAACGATATACTATCGGGAAATGAGAAGGAACTTTTTTTTTTTTTCCTCTGATACAATACTACATTCTGTGAATATCCAAGGGGTGCGAGTTATCCAGGTAATGAATACTCCGGTCCCCATCTTACCCTTTTCTTCGGTGTTCGTATGCTGATGGCATCACGACACTCTTGACAGCTCTACTCCTAATTTTCTTCTGGCCTTGGCAAACTGAACTGACCAAGCATTTCATCGTTTAGTTCCCAGGTCCATCCTCCAAGCCCCATATCACCGGCAGCTTCAAAGTCATTATGGCTGCCAGACGAGACGTTGTTCCACTCTGTTGGGGGTGAATTGATATTAGATGGTAAATCGCCATTGTCATGACCTGCCCACTCCTGGTTGATATCAGTAAAGTGCGGCGTAAAGAATTCTATCTCCCCACAATCGGTATACTGGGGACTATTTACATCAAACTCGGACACGTCACTGGCTTGCACCTCACGCGCGACTGCGGTAGGGCTTCTCGGAAGGTGGCCTGAGGCGTTGCTCTCGTCGTTGGTCTGATCGCGAGTACGTTTTACCTCATACACGGATGGATCCTCAGCAAATGGGGTATCTGCACTGGCTCCGTTAGCCGCTGGGGTAAGGGGCAGGGCGTCGGTTATGTCTAACTCGGGGAATGATTGTATACCTGTGTACACCGTCGTCTGACCCGACTCTCCGTCCGCGAATAAATCGGTTAAATCCCTATCAAAGTCAGAGGGGAGCAGCTGGGTCTCGTGGATAGGGTTAAGCTGTTCGGGAAAGCTGTTGGTGAAGGCTGCGTCCATGTATGCTGGTTCCGGAAATGCTGCTGCTCCATCCGCGTAGCACTGGCACATCATGCCTCCGTTGAAATTTGGCTGGATACAAAAATGATTCATAGGGGCTTGGTTGCAAGTCCAGTTCGAGTCGCATCTACAAGTGTTGACGGATATGTGGCAGACCTGTGTATGGCACGTCTGTCCGTGGCATGAGTTGCAGTGGTGGACGTTTCCGGGGCACATTGTGAATATGCGAGCTCGCTCTTACCTTTTCGAGTTCTCCGAGATGTCGAGATGGAAAAGCCTTGAAATTGGGCGAGGGCGGACGATGAGATCGTGCGGTGGCAGGAGGGAGGGTTTTGTCCAAACAGTCGATGATGATGAGTCGAACCAACAAGAGTCTCTCTGATACTCGACGCCTCTATTTAACGTCCGGCCTGCCGATGCCACGTGCTTAACCAATTCTTGGGTCTCCTTTGTTAACTGTTGCCAATCAAAGAGCTAGCTGTCTCCAAGTAAGTTGAATTGTCTTTCTTCTATTTTCTCTTTGCATTGTAACCCTGTGAACAATCCCTTTGCATCAGGCGCTGAATAAAGATCGAAAAGGGACAATGCCATTACAATCACCACCTCTTGCCTGTCGTCTAACATCCTTCCCTCCTAAAAGCAACAGTTTCTTTGGTATCACTACATTGACAACTGAAAGTCCTCGAGTTTGGTGCACGCGCATTCACAGGCACCGGTGCGAAAGCAGACTACACCACCAGCGTAAATTCTGATCACTAGCTCTCAACAAGAATTATCAAAGGGGGCTACTATCTAACATGTCAATTGCCAACGGTCTGGTCTGAACCGACCTGATGATGAGCTGCGTCTCTAAACTGGCTGGGACTGGCCGATGAAAATGTGACGGATCAACTGATTCAGTCAGGTGTGACAGGGTTGATGAACTTGTTTGATCGATGGTCTATCTCGAGAACATCAAAGGAAGGATTTGACGTGAGAACTCTCCCTTCAGCTGACTGACTAAAACTCTCGTCATATCCCGAGTAGTAGTTGATTATACGTCACGCAATCTCTGATTTCAAAGCCGCTATGGAATTCTCGTTTGGGATACTCGCTCTGAGTGGCAAGTTCGTTGATCATTCAGAGTGAGCACCCGGTTCATTTCCAATCAGCTCTGATGATAGACATCGCTTCTTCAATTGCCCAGGCGACGGCGATTCCGCTTGGGATGATAAAATACCGTGACAGCCTGGCCCCACCTGACCTGACCTTCAAATCACCAAAGAATGGCTTTAAAAGTGACACGTTTGCAGACTGAGTTATTTCAATATTCAACCCGTCAGATTGGCAAACATGTCCGTCGGATATGAGCCGGGTTACCGTACGTCTCAGTTACTCCGTCTGCCGTAGAGATGACGCCTCTGGAAAGACACGGTAGCTGAGTTATAAGGTCCGCACGTCACAGCGGTATAATACGGCCTCTTATCACCATTTCGACGGAATATCCCTCTTTAGGCAAAATGGTCCTGACTATAAGGGACAAACCCCGTACGTGGGCTACGAAAGAGATATTCCCTCTGCTATCACGACTCAACGGCGACTCACATGTCGAAGAAAGAAGAGAGTTGAGTAACGTAAAAGCACCAATGGGTGCCACCAACAACGAACAGATGCTACGGTTTTCATCACCTGCTTTCCGCAAAGCGCAAATTCAATCATGATTCTATACCAACAGAGACTAGAGCGGAGGTCAGGATTGGAGTAGAAAACCCCATGACTACTATATATAGAGAGAGATCTTGCCTATTACCCGTCTGTTGTTCATGGCTCACTCAGGGGGCTCACAGAAGTAACGGAGTATAGAAAATCAACACAATGCCCCCTGTAGTCACGGGTGATGAACAAACAAACTTCGACGAACAAAAAGAATTACACACATTCTGGCTCTTCTGCCCTTTGGTAAATCTATAAAAGGAAAAACTTCGAGCGACCCAAGCTATGAAGTTTGAACCGTCACTTTCCCAGCAAACCCCCCACAACACACCTCTGACCACATAACCCATTTCTTTCCACACAGCAAGAAACCACACTCGAAGATGACGGAGCAAGCATTGCCAGGAATCCGATGGGGAATCAGAGATCCCGCGATCAACAAGATCTACCTCGCCATACGCTGGCCGAATCGCGAGGAGCCAGACCATTCAGTAATAAGACGTCTCCTCGAACCCACAACGCTGCTTTTCAAAAAGAAAAAACTAATTCGATACTTCTCAAATACAGGAGCTGAGCATAATGGTAACCACGAGGCATCCCAGAGACGTCGTGAGGCCCAGGGACGGAATCGAATACTTTATGGAGTGGAAGGCCGCCGCTGTCTGGCACGGATCATACCGGTGGGTTGTACACAATAACTTAGGTTGGCTGGGCGCGCAGGAGGCGAATGGGCTGAAGATGGTAGCGTGGTTGGCCGATATCGACCCGAACCGTGTGGTGCGTTCTTTGGAGGCTATCGACACCGCTATCTGCGACATCACCCGGGCAGCCCCTGTTGATCAGCATGGTATCGACGACCCGATTGAAGCGCTGTTCCTTGAGAAGTTTGCGATGATGGCGGAGGAACCTGGGACGGTGATTCGGATTCCGCAGCCGATGAGACGAGCGATTCGGACCGCTGCTCGTGAGTTCATCTATTCTTCTTTCTATACCGGATTCTTTTTTTTTTTTGGGGGGGGGGGGGGGGAGGGGGTGTCAAAGAGCCGGAAAAAAAAGAGAAGAGGAAACTCAGTTTATTGCTATGTGGTGACTGACAACAGCTATGCTCAGGCGATATCATTGCCTCCGCGAGGGCAGCGGTCAGGGCTTACCGAGGTGCCGAGGCAGTGACCGCGAATCCGAACGCGCAGCCCTGGACGAGCTGGCTTCTAGCTACGGATTTCCGTGCTATAGAACCGGCGCCCGAGACCTCAGCTAATGGACATCATTAAATCGATAAAGGGGGAGGTTGCCAAGCTCACAGGCAGGTTAAATAGTAAAGTCTTCGTGGTGAAGACAATGCTTAAAGCAAATAAAGCTTCACACGGCGGATGAGTGTCCGCGTTTTCCTACTATAAGTCTACCTTGCTCAGCGCGAGGGCGTCCATGATTCCAAGTGAAATGTAATCTGTTCCCCAAGAAGAAAGAGGAACGGGTATCATGATTATAAACAACCCCAGAAACTCCACGATAGAACAATCTTGAAAATCAATCCGTACTCCGAATCGACCGATCCCTCTTTTTTCATATTTTCATGTAAAGCCTAGATGACACTACCTCGTATCCCCACCAAACGCGCCAGAACGCCTCACTTCAACGCGTGAAACCCGCCTTCCCGGAGGTCGACAAAGGCCGGGCGGACTTCGATGGTCGTCTCACTAACTGATCGCACCCCAGTCTCTTTGCCACTGAATCCGGCCGTTTGATAAGCCGTGGCACGTACGCCGGGTTCCGCATCACTTTAATGGGCTGTCGTATAGCGATCTCTGGCTCAGCGGCGTACCACGTCGTCGCTAGCTTCGAGCCAGGTCCACGTGCTACCACGGACTCAGGAGGCGACGGCGTCATGCGAGGAGCTGAGGACACGGATGATAATGACGAGGGTTTGGACGATATAGCTGACGACGCGTGGGCTTCCAGAGAGCTCCCGGACAAACGCGACGGGCCCATGCCGTCCCATTCTTCGCGCCAGGCGCCGGGGTAATAGGTCTGTAGTGGCGCGGGTAGAGGGACAGGGAGAAAGAGTTCGGAGGAAGGAGGCGAGGGATGGATATGCTCTCCTTGATTGATTACCGCCGGGAGCTCCGCGGAGGAGACATGTTCCGCATCACTGACCACCGCTGGTCGTTTGGCGGCGGAGACCTGGACCTTTTCTTCAACTTTTGGGGCGCCTAGTTTGAATATCTCCTCTGTCTCCATAGTTATCACGGACCCGGCTTTGCTCTGCTGGTTTCCCTGATATAGAGAGCCGCGGCGGGATATGCTCACGTCCCCGGCTAGCTCGTCTTCGAGGTCGCGGGGCGAAGCTTTCGATATCCCGGCTGTGGTGAACGGCGTGTTTCTTCTCTCGATTGTGATGGTGATTATCAACAAGGGGGGTCTAGAACGTACATGCCTTTTGCGTAAGCGCGGGACTTTGTCCTTGTCCGCAGAGGAATAATGGCCTGCACTTACATAGTGCTAATGCAAAGCATCAAATTCACAACCGATACCCGTCCCGCGAATCCATGAAAAGGTACAGATCTAGCAATCACCACCGCCGTAGCCAGGAGTGCCGCAAGCCAGATAACAATTCCAAGCCTCGCGACCAGCAGTGCGGCCGCGTGTAGATAATGGCCCAGTTGCTGCGGTGGACACATACCATCTCTCGAATAATCCTGTCTTGCACCCCTGATATGCAGACCGATATACACCAGCGAAAGCACACTGGCGAAAAAAACTAGGTCTCTCGGGAGGAAGGCTTCTTTTTCTATAGAGGCGGATTTGATCATCAGAATGACTGATAGTGGGAGACCGGTCGCAGAAGCCAGGAAGAGGATGAGGAGTGATGCGACGATTACGGCTGGTCGTTTTTGTTTCCGTTCGTTGGCTTGGCTTTTGTTGTGGTTGTATTGTTCGAGGGATCCGAAGGCGGTCCATTCTGGTGCTGAGACGGACGTTTTGGATAGGACGCCGTAGTATTCGTAGTTTTGAGCCATTGATTATGGGTGGGAGGTTAGGAACCGGCCGGCGGTTTGAGTGAGGCGTTATGTTAAGCTAAAAAAGCTTCGTGAGATAGAATCCTGGAGTTGACTGCCGTGTATTCGTTACGACTAAATGACAGCGAAAATAGCAATAGATGGTGTACGGTTGAGAGAAAACAGAAAATCTACTAATTAGCCAAATCCGTTTCACCCGGCTACTCATTCTCATAGGAATAGAGTGGCCGGTCGTGATGATCATGATAGCCATATCGTGGAATGGACTATAACCTAATGGAGAAGTGAGCCTCTGCATGATGTGCAATCTAACTCAACTCGGTGGCAGCCCATCGCGAACATCATGGGCCCACGTGCTTCTGAAGACCTAGGGATAGTAAAGCACGTTCCTCAATAAGTTTCAACACGGCATCCGAACTGGCATGTGAAAAAGGCGAGACGAGGCATTCCAGTGTGGGGTCGGATCAACAACCAACCCCGCGGCTCTTTTTGAAGCCGGACGTGGTTGATATAGTGAGGTAATCGAAGCATTGGAATGCTTAGGATGCATGCTCATGAGACATCTTCCTGGTCATGTATGTCTCGCAAGTTAGCTCTTCTTTCAACAGAGCAACGGCCTCAAGAGTAAAGGGGAATTTACCCAGGTCAGTAATAGGTGGGTTCGGTTCGTTCGTGGTTCGTCCCAGATTAGTCGTCTTGATAGCTCAGGTTGATTTGATATTTGCTTCACGGAAAAGACATAACACACCCGGGTGAGCGAGTACTTCGCACAAGAATGGGATGAGCAGTTTAAGTAAGGGTTCAAGTCTGGTTGTGGATTATACATTCGATGCTCAAAATCATAAGTGGGATAAAATATATGATAGAAATGGAATAAATGGCCAAAAACCAACGCCAATAAATGTCCTTGCAAACGCTATATCCAATAAAGTATTCTAATGCCGGTTAACGCTTCTCTTTTCAACTCCAAATGCCACCGATGGGAAGGACAAGGGCCCCTAACGAGGGCGTAAAGGTTATTCGTAGGATAGGCGACATACAAGTTCGCCTATCGAAGCATGTATGATAAATCCGGTAGGTTTCGTAGAATATTTTGTACAATGAGATTATCTTGGCTCTCACTTCTTGGTAATTGAGCCGGGCTAGCGCCCATAGTTGCGTCCATCGTAGGAACGACTGTGTGTGCAACTTCGTCCACTGGAGTTTGACCGGTCACACTATTTCTGCCGGGTGTCTCAAGCGCAGTAAGCTCAGTTGTGTTGTGGTTCTCTTCCAGGGAGAGCTTTGAGCGAGCCGGTGACGCATCCATGGGAGACGCGGAATGTGCCGGTGACTGAGAAGCATGCTCTATTGGTAGTTCAGACTTTTCATTAAGCTTGTCATCTGACAAGTCTGAAGATGGACGTGGATCTGATGAGGGTTGCGTAATTATAGAATTAGATGACTTTGCCTCCACAGGTTCGGCAGTTTTTGGTATTTCCAGTGCTGGTTGAGACGTTGGCCTCTGTATCTCAGTGGACATCTTGGAGAGAGGGAGAGCATCAATGCTTGGCTGGATACTCTCCTTGACATGTGGGGAAGACACCATTTCACCCCAATCCTCATCATCATCATCAATGCATTTTGTTTGGATGGGTACTAGTCGCTGGGGTACGGCCGACGCTGGTACAGATCCAGGCGGGGGGATTGGACTTCGGTTACTACTCAGGGAGAGCTTGGGTGTGTGAGCGGATTGGCTGGGCTTGGACTCAAGGTCCAAGCTAAACCTTGGAATCGGCATGACTGCCGAGCCGATGGATGATAATTTTGTGGAAAATGAGATACCGGTCGAGTTCCTGTATGGGCGATCGGTTGGAAATGGACGTGATATCGTCTCATGATTTGCTGGGATGGATGCTGTTCGTGCATGCTTCGATATTGACTTCCTACGTCGGAAGACTTCATCCAACTGCACGGGAGCGGCATCGGAGTCCCAGTCAAAAAAGCCTGTTCGTTTCGAGCCCCCGAAGATGGCTTTTCCGGCATATAAATCTTCCTCCATCCACCGGCGAGCAATTTTGACTACGTCAGTGCGCAACTGGGACGTCGGCCAAGCTACCCTGACATAATTTTCATCATCCCCCAAATTGTGTTTCCGCATAGAACCGAAACGAGAGACGCGATACCATGCTTTGCGTTCTGAGATTGTCGTGAAACTATCATTGATAATATGGCCTGATGGTACAGACTGCCCCTGGGGACCACTTCCAGAAGAATCAGTAAGGCCAGCGAACAATTCGTCCATCATCACCAAATTCGTATCAAAGGTTATGCCCGCAAATTCGTTGATAGTATTCCTGGATGGATTGAGTTGTGTTTCAGTTACGGCCAGATCGTTTTCTACCTCTTGATGTTTTGTCTCCTCGGTGGGGGTGTTTTTGAGCTCCGCCTCAGGTATCGATGATAATTCTGGAAGAGCGTGGCTATAACATCGCGCTTCTATGTTATCGTCGAATGGCACATCGCCCAATGCGCCAGCTACGTAACTGGCTTTAGGTTCATTCGTCCTAAACGGTTTGTCCTGGTTCTGCGTTCGCAATGTTTCACATGAGCCAACAGCTAGCGGTTGCTCTGACTTGGCTTGAGCTATACCACCATATTTACCTTCTAGCACCTGGCTCTCCAATATGTTTTGCAGTTTGTTTTGTGATCGGATCCCCCGGTCCTCATCTATGGACGTAATCGGGGAATCCGGCCCCTCAGGCCCATCTCGGCTATCAAGAGTGAAGGTCGACGATGGCCGAGACGGAAGCTCGCGAACTACTACATCTGGGAGAGAACTAGCATTCCCATGTTTATCGTCCAGGTCTTGACGAGTCGTTGGGGATATGCTCTCCCCAATCACTTCGGCTCCATTCAAGGTATCGGTCTTGATGAATAGTCCTCTGTCTGCTAAACCCTCTTTCGCGCCGCTTGTCGCGACTGTTTGAGATAGTTGGATCGTTTCTTCGACTATTCCAGTCTCCACCCTCAGTGTATCGCTCGATGGGAGATTCGGAGATCTTGAAAATTCGCTATCGGCCCTGTTCCTAGACGAGGGTACGGTGGCCCACGGATCGGGGGAGCGACTTCGTGATATGGAAGGCGTTTGGGATCGACTCCTGGGCATTATAATCGGGGATGTCGCGACATTCTCGGGTCGGGTTAAGGGGCTCTTGCTACGAGACACACTAAGCCTCGAGCTCAACCGAGGCAGTTGCGTACTCGAATCCCTCCGTCCGAAATCCCTCCAGACGCCCCAATCGTTCTGACTGTCCGAGCCGTCTGCCCGGTCGGGGGTAGTCCATACGCCGAAGCCGTCATTCTCGGAGTCCCAGGGCGACTGGGCTGACAAACTCGACGCACTGCCGAAGAAGACCCTAGGTGGCGGACTCAGAAAGGCGTCCGCTTGAGAGGGTGGAAGGGAGCCATTGTCGGAGGGCGCGTCGGTGGACGCCCAAGGCGAGCCCCAAGGATCATCCATGCCTCCCTCGGATTACTTTCATTATTGAACACGGCAACTCGAGGCACCAACATGTGTGGCGCGACTGGGGATGTTAAGTCAACCTGCCCGCGATCGAGGTTGCATTATTGAAGATGTTAACTAGCTCCGGTAGTAAAGAAATCGATACTTTAAAACTCTCTCTAGAAATGAATACTGGTGCAATCACCTCGATGACATCTATGACATCTACGTCCGTAGAATTGAAGGAAATAGAAAATTGGTCAAGGTGTTGCGTTGCGTCAGGGGTTGAAGTTGTCCGAATTGTCTGAAACTTGTTGAAATGAGACAAATGTTAAGATGTAGGCACAAGGGGCAAGTGCTGTTAGATTGTAGGTACCCGTTGGTAACCCCAGGTCCTGCCCAGGGTCCGTGGTCGCTGGTGGGGTAAGCCGGATGTAGGTAGTGTATCTAGATAGTGGTGATACATCTCCGGCACATCTTTCTGTACATTTGTGCAGTGCAGGTGACTTCACGTAAGCGACACATCCGTTACACTCAATTGTGCGCTTCAATGGTCGACCCGTTCGGTAATGTAAATAAACTGCAAGTTCAAAGTCTCGAGAATAGGTAACCATGGAAACGACTCACAAAGTTTCGACTTGCCAAAATTATCCGAATTCCCTGAAGTTTATACGGTCAGAAACGAGGTCAATACAGTGTGTCGAAGTAGTAAAGCCACTTGTCACACTGGGCTCTGACCCACATGGGGTCTTTAGCGTCGGCTCCCGCTTGAGAGTCTGGGTCTCTCTTATGTAAGTAGCCACCTACCTACTCTGATTGGCTAGCCCACTCATCAATTTAAAGTGCTCTGATAGTTAGCTCTGATAGGATAGGGCAGGTGGGGTGGTCTAGCAGTACGGGAAACGTAAGTATTCACAGGTAGTGACGACCCTCTGCCGTCGAGGCGTATCTTTCCTGCTGATAAATACAACCTCCGATGAAAGGAGCAGGATTGAAGACATGACTATCGCTGCCTAATCACACGCCTGCTTATATCTTCCCTTTGCAGACCTCATAGTCAGTCAATCCTCCAACAAAATATTCAGCCGGGAGTGCAGTCTGTAAAATGTCGCTTTCAAGGGTAAAGCACATCGTGTTGGTAAGTCCATCTCTACCAAGCCATTATAAATCACCTACCTCTCGCATAGTATCTCACCTGTGCATTGTAATATAGGTGCTATCGGGCAAGGGGGGTGTTGGCAAATCCTCCATCACCACTCAGTTGGCTCTTTCGCTATCATTGTCAGGATATTCTGTCGGTGTTCTCGATGTTGACCTCACAGGGCCCTCGATGCCCCGCATGTTTAATATCGAAGATGCGAAAGTGACGCAGGCCCCTGGCGGTTGGCTTCCGGTGCCTATCCACAGCGCAAACCCGGAAGCCGGCATCGGCGAACTACGCTGTATGAGTCTAGGCTTTCTGCTACGGGCAAGGGGAGATGCCGTCGTTTGGCGAGGCCCCAAGAAGACTGCCATGATCCGGCAGTTTCTCTCCGACGTGCTGTGGGGTGAAGTGGACTACCTTCTTATCGACACGCCGCCGGGAACATCGGATGAACATATCTCTCTTGCGGAAACGCTACTCAAAGAAGCACGGTCTGGACAGGTAGCCGGTGCGGTCGTGGTCACCACACCTCAGGCTGTAGCTACGGCAGATGTCAGAAAAGAGTTAAATTTCTGCGCCAAAACTAGCATTCCTGTTATTGGAGTCATCGAGAACATGGCCGGCTTTGTCTGCCCGAATTGTGCCGAGTGCACGGATATTTTCGGCAAAGGCGGCGGGCAAGTGATGGCGAAGGATTTCAACGTACCGTTTCTCGGCAGGGTTCCTATCGATCCACAATTCGTCATGTTGATCGAAACGGGCCGCAAGCCGGAGTATCCGGCGGGCACCATCATCAACGGGCAGGACTTCTCCAAAACGCCACAGGAGGTCAGCAGTCATACCGATGGCGATGCAATCAGAGACGCAGGCTCGTTGGCGGAGAAGTACCGAGGCTGCTCGCTTGAGCCCGTGTTTCGAAACATCACCAAAGAGATAGTGACCTCTGTTGGATGACTTGTCAACCCCCTCGGTTCTAGTCTTGACCAACCTACCTACATAAGCACTAATCTCACGCTCGCCCAACAAACGCTTGTCAGGAGCCGATGCAACACAAATAGAGCGAGGCACACTGGAATCTTCTAGAACTACGGAGCGGAAGCCGCGCGGGAGCGGGGCGCACACATTGGGCGGTTTGCATGAAATGGAGGATGGAGGCACGCAAAGCAATGCGGAGGGGCGCCTCCTGACTCCTCCGGGAGTCCGTCAGGCACTAAGATCAACAACGGTGACTCCAGAGTCCAAACTCGACAGCAGTACCACACAATGTATTATGGGACGCTTCCAAGTCTTACGAACATGTCATCCGGGGTTGACTCACCATTTGCCCGGTTCACGTGAGCGGTGGTGCCTGTCTAGAGGAGGAGGGTTGCGGATGTTGCGCAACGTTCACAATCCGGAGTCCCATTGCGCTGAATATTCCCCGTCTACACTTAGGTACCTACATCAATGGCGAAGAGGAGGGTGACAGTCTGAAGTCATATCACAGAAATATCTGGGTAGGTAGGCCACCAGCCTGTTGCCTATGTAGATAGGTAATGAAGTGCCGGCACCCGTAGGCGGATTGGGCGCCGCTCCTGACCGGAAATGGTGCCAAGAGCTGAAACGATTGGGTGGCGTATACCCATAGCTACCTATTGCATCGCCGGCTCGGACTTGGAGTACATACTGGGTAAAGAGCACGCTGGGTATTGGCCAATTAGGTGATCCATGTGAGTTTCGGCCCTACTACCTAATCGTCTTGGGTTCGTCGCTGCGACGTTGTGAGTTCCTCAGCTTCAACGGACCGGACTCGATAACTATCATAGGAAAGAGGCTGCAAAATACAGATCTAGCGGGGATTCCGGCACCAATGAATCAATGATAACAGCGTAGTGTATAACCATATAAGGGATTGGCACCTCGTCTCTGCACTAGTGTGAAAGTGAGGCCGGCTTTTCACGATTGTTTGAGGTTTCGAGGTCGTTATGAAATGTCGTGCAGCACATCACAATACCCATGAAAATGCAATGCCTTGTATTCCGATATAGGAACAATTCATAGTCAGTGGTAGCTCGACATCTTTGGGGGTACGCAATGCACTCTATAGGCAGTGTACAGCAGGCGGTCTACCATTGTCTGGAGTCGGTACGTCATGCGGCCGAGTACCTCAGTGCGGTTGCGGTTAGTACCTCGAGAGTATTCAGCGCCGAATTTTTAGAAGAGGGGTTACTTAACGGGTACTCCGGCTGAGGTGGCTAAGAACGTGGTGGCCAATGTGGAACCGCACTCTTTTTCACCCCACCATTGTCGCTACCCAACAACATAAGCTGGGACAATGCCGATCCCAAGTACCGATGCACATATCCTGTGTGGCTTGAAACCTTGTAGCGAACCATAATGCAGAGACGGCCAGTTCCGGGGTGACCTCACATCCGGTCTCTAGGTCTAAGGTAGGCAAGTTGTTTTTTTTTTTTTGGGTGCTCTTTCTCTGCATGAAGTTTTTCCCGCTTATTTCAAGGGTTTTTTTTTTTTTTTCCTTTTTTTGTTGATCGTCTTTTCGCACACAAAATAATAGGTAACCCTGTTGGATAAAAAACGAGCGTACCGAATAGTGGAGAATGCTCGTTATCACTCGCTTAAGTACATATGGACCAACGGAACCCGGTAACAGCATACACTAGTGAATATGGTGGGGACTTTCAGATATCCAGATGAGGGATTTACGATATAAGGATTATGTAAATATACCGTATAGTAGCCACCCATAATTCCCTCCGAAAAAAGCGAGCAGCTGGAGGAAGAGGGAGAAGAGCAGACAATACAATCACGGTTGAATCCAACAATTAAGAGTCTCATTTGACTGTACCAGAAAAACATATATTGAGCTGATCAATAGAAGCTGAAAAGCTCGTTTAACCTATACAAGATGACTACTCCACGAGCTTCCGAGGGCCAGCCAGCCAGTTCTACCAGGGTGATCCTGCACTCCCCAGGGGACTTCTCCAAATGGGAGGTCGTACTGAAGGGCAAGGCCGGCCTCAGCCAAATCTGGGAGCATCTCAGGCCTGAGCAGAGAGAGCCCTGGCCCCCGCGACCAGGGGCTCCCCGATTCGCAGACTTCCCTCACAATCAGGCAAATCGACGCCGCGAAATTGGGCTTCAAGACCTCACGGAGGAAGGACATCGCCTATACGCCTCCGCCAACAGTGCCTACCAAGTACAGCTCAACGGATACAACAGTCACCGCAAGGCTGTCAAGGAAGTAGGCGACTGGATGCTTATGTCGATTGCTGACGATTACCGTGAAGCCTACATTGATCAGGGTGAGACCATCGACGTGTGGTACGACAAGATAAGGGCACTCGGTGAAACGGCCCGACGGGCTCTCATGTTTCAGTACAAAATTGAGTACGAGACCTATATCAACGCTGCCGTTGGAAAGGTGATCAAGGACTTCCCGAAATGGATTGACGAGGGGGCCAAGAAGGTCGCAAGAGCTCAGACTGCGGGCGCCGACCTCCAAGACAGCTTCAGGCTGGTCACCGACCTTGAACGTGCCTTGCTAGCTACTGCGCCATCGAGCGTAAGCCCGTTTCGAGCGGCCCATAGCACCGAGATTGGCAACAATACCCTCTCCCTAGACACCATCTCTTCCGAATTGCGTCAAGAAGCGGTGGTCATACAATCGGCACGAAAAACCACCAGGACCGTAAGAGGAGGTGCGTTTAACACTTTCGAGCCCGGGGAACAAGAGGAGGAAGCGCCTGCATCGAGTGGTGGCTACCAAGGAAGCCATCACCAACGACGTATGAGGGGAGGACGAGCGAGCTCATCCGTACCCCGGAAACGATCTCATTCCGACACTCGAACCGAGTCAGAGAGAGATAACCCGAACGTAAGAGACTGCATCGTGTGCTTTGGACGGCACCCAATCAGGCGCTGTTGGTATGTGTTCCCAAAGATCGCACCACACTACTGGTATGGCGGCAATAAGAGAGAGGCAACACTTGTGGAGGATAGAATGAAGAACAACGAAGAAGTCAAGAAAGCCGTCGAACAAGCTCGTCAGCGGTTCGGAGACGCCCAAGAGAAGATCGAAGAAAAGACACCGGAAAAAGAAGCCAATTGACAACCAAAAGAGCCGCTCACCCGTACTACGACAAGCTTCGCAATCGACCCAGATATGAAAGACAACTACCCCCTAAGAAACAGCGCAATACTCGACTCCGGAACGAGCTTACACATATTCAATGAGAAGAGCCGTTTCCTTAACTTTAGGGAAGCAAAAGAAGGAGACGCTGTACTGGCAGGAGATAGTATCATCAAAATAGAGGGTTATGGAGATGTCGACATGAGGGTGAAAGGCTCGGATGGGACAACGGTATATAGACTACACAATGTTGCCCTCTGCCCTGCGATGGCTACAAATCTTGTTTCGCTACAGGTATTAAATCGTCATGGGGTATACTGGGACAATCAGCCAGAATCCGATCTGTTGCGCTATGCTTGGGGAAAGCCCCTATGTTCATTAAAGAGGCAACACGGCCAGTACGTCATAGAATCTATCCCGAAGAGACTGACAAGTTATACCTTTTACGTTAGAAGGAACCTATTGAATTCGTACACGGGGCGCCCCAAAGCGCGAGCCTCTGCCTTCCGGTGGCATCAGCGCCTAGGGCACATAGGACCTGAACCTCTTCGACGCCTACTCAAACACACTGAAGGAGTGACGATCTCGAGTCACCCAGACGACGAGATTCGCACTACGGGGTGCGTAGCGTGCGCAGAATCGAAGGCGCATAGACATATAGTAAGAGAAGCCAGGTCTGAGGTCACCCCCGCGGGCGTCCGAGTGGCAATCGATTTTCACGAGTTCGACACCCCAGGCGAGGGGCGCCTCTATCGAGTGATGATGATCACCGACCGATACTCGGGGTACACGTGGGAATACTATTTCGATAACAAGCGCGCCGAGCCCATTTTATCAGCTCTCAACGACTTCCTACGCCATATGCAGATTCACCATAACACCAATGTGCTAGTGATAGAGTGCGATGGCGAGCTTGCGGGCAGCGCTGGAGAGACTTCTCGGATAAGTGTTACCCTTCACAATACCTTTGGAGTCAAACTTGAAATTGCTCCCCCTCATACACAGGATCTGAATGGAGGTGCCGAGCGTATGGGAGCACTAATCAAGCTCAAATCGCGCGCAATGCGCAACGACAGCAAGCTCCCCACCTTCCTATGGAGGGAGATAGTTCGCACGGCAATTTACCTACACAACAGAACACCTCGTCGGGTCAATGGCTGGAGATCGCCATACGAGAAATTACACACATACTTCGACGAGCTCCGTGGGGGTGTCGCAAACGATCGAACCCCGTATGTGGGACATCTGAAGGCCTATGGGTGCATGGCTTATGCTATGACTACGAGCGCAAAACACAAGCGCGAGAAGCGCCGCAAGCTAGATCCGAACGCGTGGATCGGCTATTTGGTGGGCTACCAATCTACCAATACCTATCGAATATGGTTACCCAGAGAAAATCGAGTTATAGTAACAAGAGATGTTATATTTAACGAGGATGAATTCTTTAGTGGCCATATAGACGAGTTCAAGGACGATCTCCTCCGAATCACCACGGAACAGTACCAGGAGCTCCTACAGAGTATAGACTATCAACGTGCTACCGATTTAGATCACGAAGTAAGGCCCGACGAAGAGGACGAGCCTGCGAACATCATCCCGGACGATGCCCTACTAGGCGTTGATGGGAACGAAGATGCAGACACAGAGATGACTGGGACTGACGATCAAACCACGCTGGTCGGAGAAGATCCAAAAGGGGACGAGCTCATCGTGATGGATACCGAGAGCGACTCAACCTCAGTTGCAGCCACACTATGTACCCTTACAATCAGGGATGGCGAGCCAGGGGGCGCGGGACCGGCGCCTCCCAGAGGGGAAAGCAATGACCCATGGATCTCAGCTTTTCAAGCGGGACGACTAAACGGTCCGAAGACGATCGAGTCAAGAGTTACGAGAGGATCGCTAAGTCCTACTCCATATCAGTCACAGGCTTTCAGTACTGTGCCCGACGAAGGAGAGAGGGTTGACAATATGGAAGAAGCTCCTGATCACCCACCACTTCGCTCGGAAGACCGATCACCGCCTATAATGACCAGGGACGGCTCAGAAACTACAGAAAAAGAGACGAGTACGTCCATACGAGACGCTCGCTTATCCAAACTCATCGCGACAAGGCAAAAGATCCATCGCAACGTACTTCCACCTCCGCCCAAGTGGCATTCAGAATTAGACTCCCATCCTCTTGGCGAGCACTTCCGACAGGCTGAGAAAGCTCACCTGCAAAGTCATAAAGAGATGCCCACCTGGGCCGAAGTGCCCAGAATCGCTGCACGAGGAAAATTACTCCTAGACTGCATGTGGGTGTACGTATACAAGTTCAATAAACACGGCTATTACATAAAGTGTAAAGCCCGTTTAGTGGTACGGGGTGATCAACAGCCCAATAACCGCCTGGAAGACACCTATGCGAGCACGTTAGCAGGACGATCCTTTCGTACTCTCATGGCAATTGCAGCTAAGTTCGACCTTGAACTCAAGCAGTATGATGCCGCCAACGCTTTTGTCAACGCCAAAATAAATGAGGAAATATATATGCGGATGCCGCCCGGTTATAGGCGACCCGAAACAGTTGTGCGGTTAGAACGAGCATTATACGGGCTGCGACAATCGCCCCTACTATGGCAAAAGGAGCTTACCGGTACACTGAGAGAGATCGGGTTTAAACCCGTCCCCCATGAACCATGCTGCTTTACCCGAAAAGGGATGCTTCTATTCGTCTATGTCGACGATATGGTTATTGCCTACAAAAAGGAGAGCCAACCAGAGGCGACTAAAGCGATCGAAACGCTGAAAAGCCGATATAACATGACAGGTGGTGACGATCTGCAGTGGTTCCTAGGTGTTGAGGTAATTAGAGATCGCCCTAATCGTCGGTTATGGCTATCCCAATCCTCATATATTGAGAAGATCGCCCGGCTGAGGGAGAATTACATGACGAAGTTTGCGAGCACGCCAATGAAGGCCGAAGAGCTATTTCCATACGATCAACAAGCGACACCGAAAAGCCTCTTTCGATACCAGCAGAAGATCGGGTCTATCTTGTACGCTGCAGTCATCACTCGACCAGACATAGCTTTTGGCGCTTCACGACGAGCTCGTTTTAATCAGAACCCTGGTCCAGAGCACCACAAGGCAGCTGACCGGCTCCTGTCTTACCTACTCCTAACCAAGGAACTATCCCTGCAATATGGAGATGGTGATAACTTCGTGGTATCTAGCGATGCTTCGTTTGCCGATAATACTCTTGATAGGAAGAGCTCACAAGCACATACTATGACGCTCTTTGGAGGCCTGATCGGGTGGCGCGCTAGTAAACAGGATACGGTAACCACCTCAACCACCGAAGCCGAACTACTCGCCTTAGCCCAAGCAGTCAAAGAAGCCCTTTTTATAGGGAGATTACTCGTTGAGCTGGGGGTGGGGCTGGAAGACCACCGCATAAGGATTCAATGCGATAACCAACAGACCATTGGCCTCGTCACAAAGGAGATCGCCGTATTACACACCAAATTGAAGCATGTGGATATTCATAATCACTGGCTAAGGCAAGAGGTTGAAAAAGGAACGATTCAAGTGGAATATACGCCCACTGGAGAGATGGTGGCCGATGGCCTTACCAAGTCATTACCAGCACAACAGTGGGAAGGGTTCTTGCAGAAGATCAGACTATGCGAGCCCCCCAGATCTGAGCCAAGGAACCACTCCGCAGAGGAGGGCAAGCTCGTCAACAACCTAGACGCAACTGAGGAATCATTGATAGGAGGAGAATCCGAGGAATGGATTAATTAGAGACGAGCATGTCACCAACACATGAGGACTGCAGTGAGAAGCAATTGAATTGACAAAGCAAATTAACTAGCAAGCCCTTTCCAGATTCCTCAAAAGCTCCCCGAAAAGAACCATTAACGCCACCAAATCTCTCGAAGTCCAAGCAAATCAATCTTCCTCCTCTATCCCCGCCAGGGATAACATCGTACGAACCGTTGTTCGAAGCTTGTCGACCGTAGCCTGAGAGGCTCCACGCACCAAGGCGTCTCGAAGGGCGGAGGCAGCGGGGGCCACCACCGGAGGGCTGGAATAAAAGATCAGCTTAAGGCTAATTCAAAGGAATATAACAGAGGTTATTCATACGTCACCTCGCACTTATGCCCATGGGCACAACGGAAGCAACGGGCACCTCGCCCAACCGTCTCTTCACACACCCCGTTGGAGCGACCCCGAAGGGCGCTCCGAACGCAACGAAGGCAAGGAGGGTCCCTGACTTCTCCAGACACACGCGGAGGCGGTGCCCGCCGACGAGGACGGGGAGGCTCAGGCTGAGCCTCACCCGAGCGAGCATTCAGGTCAGGCCGGGGATGTGCCCGGTCACCGAAGTTGGGCTGTGGGATTCCACCCAATATAGTGTACGAGCCAGGGCCCAGTGTGGCTCGCGCGACGGAGGGCGTGAGCCCTGTCGATTGAGCCGGGGGAGCACTGGGGGTGACCCCTCGGTCAGGAGTGACCACCCGCAAAGGAGAGGCCGAAGAAGAAGGGGTGCGCTCGTCACGAGCCTTTGTCATGCTACGGGGGTTGGCAGGCATGGTGATCTTCTAATACCAAGATGACAGGGTGTTAGCCACGCAACGTTTGACCACTAAGTGGCGACGGTTACCTTAAAGAAGGGAAAAACGGAGGTCTTATGTGTACGAATTTTGGAGGCGTGTTGACTTCCTATGAGACACGATTAGAGAAGAATAACGAGCGCGCCAACATAAGGAAAGCGAGCGACTCACGAGAAGTTGAAGAGTGTGCATGAAGAAGGAAAGGAAAGGAAGAAGTTGAGCACCAAAGGAGGAGAAGATATGCTCGTCAATCTCTGATGAACTAACTATGCCATGAGGAAGGCACCACTCGAGATGAGTCAAATTATGAAGCACTCCTTCCTTACTTACAGGAAACCATTACAGAAAACAATCATCCGACGCATCGCACCTTCCCAAACTCACGATAATGTCCAAATTCCATCCATCTCGAGAAGGCGCACCTTCTAAATCAAAGGGATATTACCCACGCTCCTACCTCACGATACATCGCAGCTTCCCAAAGAAAACGCCATAGAAGGAACGAGCAGGCAAGATGGGGGTGACAAGCTCATTTTTCCCTTCAATGACTTAGGCCAGTCTTCTACCCGAATACT
Organism: Xylariaceae sp. X187; assembly: GCA_028637585.1. Taxonomy (NCBI): domain Eukaryota; kingdom Fungi; phylum Ascomycota; class Sordariomycetes; order Xylariales; family Xylariaceae; species Xylariaceae sp. X187. Next base: position 610,503 of record JAJIZN010000002.1, on the reverse strand, counting down.
AGCCTAAGGGGGTGTGTTGGATAAAAAACGAGCGTACCGAATAGTGGAGAATGTTCGTTATCACTCGCTTAAGTACATATGGACCAACGGAACCCGGTAACAGCATACACTAGTGAATATGGTGGGGACTTTCAGATATCCAGATGAGGGATTTTCGATATAAGGATTATGTAAATATACCGTATAGTAGCCACCCATAATTCCCTCCGAAAAAAGCGAGCAGCTGGAGGAAGAGGGAGAAGAGCAGACAATACAATCACGGTTGAATCCAACAAACCCAGCCCCCGTCCACACACTGCCTACCGAAAACTTTTGCTTGTACCTAATCTTCCTGATAACCGACCCCCCCCCCCCCCCCCCCCCGAGAAGCACCAATAAGATCCACCTCTGCGAGATCTTATATTTTGACGTCCTTCGTTGACACGTCTCCCTACTAGACCGACTATTGACTCTCCATCTTCATTCTGTTGGCAAACTTCGCATTGATACGATTCGGTGGTCACACGACACCAGCCCGCCGACTATTTTTTGGCCGACCACTTCGACTTCAGAGTTTCTCTGGACTCTCTTGTGGTCTCCCATGAACCCTGTCGAACTCCTTCGTTTTCTCTCTAAGCCCGCAAAGTATGAGCATAACCCAAAATCCCCCCTCTTCCCCCCACCCCCTCTTGTTTATGTTTATATTTTCCTGTTTGTTGTCATCCTTCGAAAGACACTTGCCTTCTAACTAACATTCACTCGCCTTCGCTACAGACCCAGATAACATTTGCTGTTCACTGTCTCCCAGCCAGGAGAAGCTTCGTCCTCGTCTCGTCTTGTCTCGTCTCAATCTTCGCTCGACCATTTTGCAGATATCCTCGTCTGCTAGGTCCGATACTCCGCCATAGGTATCGGTTTCTGCCAGAACGAGGCCACCATAGTTGATCACCATTCCGTGGTCAAAGAGCTTCCTTCTTCCGCTTCGCGGCCGACCTCCCTAACGTCCACTTTGTGAGACGTTTGAACCATAACCCCTACATTGTAGCTGGCTTCCGCCAGCACTCGTTAGTTCCCCGTCATCCTGTGGGCCTACTCTCTCAAACGAACACCGCAAGGTTCGTTTGGGTGGCAGTCAGTGCTCCGCAGCAGCTTTAGCGACGGCACCCCGTTTCTGCAAGCATCTGCAATTCAAGTCGACTCGACTTTGCTAGCATTATAACTTTGCCGTCCCGTTGCCTGTCAAATCGTGTCTGTTGGAGATGGTGAACCTCGATACCCCCAACGATTACATTTTCCCGCCGTCTGAGGGCGCGCCCCAATTGACGATCAATCATGAAGTTGCGGCAGATCTAGACTCCAGCAATGCCTTCGAGGGTGAGTCCTTCCAATCATATGCCTAATCTTAGTCGCAATGGGGCGCTTAGCTAACTATTTCGTTCTACAGGTCCCGAAAAGCTACTCGAGGTCTGGTTCGCGCCTACCCCCGATTGCTTGCCCCCCGGCGCTCAACCCAATGGCCTGAAGGCGGTTCCGGGAGATGCCTGGGTCGCTATGCTCGACTTGGTCAACTGCAAAATCCTCTCCGTGCTCGAGTCTGAGGATGTTGATGCCTATCTTCTTTCCGAATCGAGCATGTTTGTCTTCCCTCACAAACTAATTCTGAAGACATGCGGGACTACCACTCTGCTTCTGGGTCTTCACAGACTTCTGCGCATCGCTGCCGAGCATGCCGGCTTCCCGTTCCACAATACTCAGTCGCTCGACGACATCAACACTGCTGCTTCACCCTACCGCGTCTTCTATTCGAGGAAGAACTTTCTCTTCCCCGACAAGCAGCGTGGACCCCACCGAAGCTGGAAACAGGAGGTCGAGTTCCTGGACGACATGTTTGAGGGTGGCAGTGCCTACATGGTTGGTAAAATGAACGGCGACCACTGGTACCTGTACATTACTTCGCCCGAGACTCTTGTCACCCGCCCGCGCGCTACGGACGAGAACGGGACAGCCAAGATTCCCACCACCACTGTTCCCATCATGGAGGCGGACCTCCAGCGCAAAGACGAAACCCTGGAAATTCTAATGACGGATCTAGACCCTGACAATGCGAAGCAGTTTTATCTGGAACACGCGAGTGCGGTCGCGAGCTCTAGGATCTATTCGCAGGCTCAGGCGGCGGGCAAGTTGGCTGTGGACAACTTGGGCAGTATGTCGGATAGTAGCATCACTTTCCGATCAAACAGTACTGCGGACAGCATTCTGGATAGCGGTTCTGAGGATGCGCTTGATGTTTCTGATAACGGAAGCGACACCGACCTTCACAGCGCCTACACCCCATTGACCGAGCAGGCTGAGGAGGAATGTCTGGCACACGAAGGCCACGCTCTGGGAACGGTGGTCTCAGATGCCTGTGGCCTCTCGGACGTGTATCCCACGTCCCAATACCCAGATGCACGGATCGATGCCTACCTCTTCTCGCCTTGCGGCTTCTCCGCCAATGGCATCGTCCCGGCCCCCCAATCGCAAGACGACAGCGATCCGGCGAAATCAGGTCACTACTTCACCGTCCATGTGACCCCCGAGCCCAACTGTTCATTTGCTTCATTTGAAACCAATGTCCCCAGTGGGCAGGACGGACGCGACACGCCGGAGATTGTTGAACACGTTGTCAGCATTTTCAAACCTGGTCGATTTAGTGTCACTTTGTTTGAAGCTAAGGCCGGCGATGGGTACGACGGCGACGAGATCCCTGCTAGCCTTGGTAACAACAAGCGGATGGAGAAGATTCCAGGATACCGGCGGATCGACCGCATCATCCATGACTTTGACGACTATCAACTCGTTTTCCGATTTTTCGAACGCGAGGATTGGGCTGGTGGGAATGGCATTCGAGTTGGGGAGGATATGTAGGGCGTTCTCTTCGCTACGCTACCTACCGACCATTTCTGGTTCTACTCGGACCGGTAGTCCCTCATTTAATTTATGATCATGACGTCTCAATCTAGGAAGCTTGGATAGCTGGGCCATTGGCGCGCTGCGTCACAAATCTTGTCTTCAATAGTCACTCATTGTCTGAATACTAAGCGACCACCATACTTATACCGCCATATCAGCGAATCTTTCGCTAAAATCATGATATATGTGAGTATTACCTCAGTGGGACATGATCTCACTGACTTGAAGTGTCCTTGTGTCGTGTCGTGTCGTGTCGTGTCGTGTCGTGTCGTGTCGCGTTATGTTTAGGACCGAGGGTTTCGTCAGCTTCTGTGCACAACGTGCCAGAAGCTTATTATGGTCGGTAAACCAGCAAGTTGATCACGCATTAACTTCCGTGTGCAAGACGACTGGGAATTCGGATTCGCTCCAGGCAAGTGGCGACTTGGAACTGAACTGAGAGACTATGATTTTGCTTGTCTTCCACAATGACCATGCGAGCGATAGAATCAATCACCCCCAAAGCCCATCATGGCACAACTCCGCTGACAACTACATTCTACCTCAAGCTATCGTCGGACTTAGCCGAACCGACGAGTGGTCGAGCAGACAATTGGAAACAGGTTGAGACAGCAACTTCCGGTCGTGAGAGGGGTTTATTCTTTAGATGGTGCATACAAGGCAAGGGTTTCCCCCTTCCGCTAAGATGAAGGAGGCTCCGGACTTTTCTCAAACATAACTCCTAGTTGAGTTTTGTGTTTCGCTTCTCTTCGGTCTTCGCTTCTTTTCGCTCGGTGCTCCTCGCTTGGGTTTTTTTTTTTTTTTTTTTTTTTTGGTTTCGCCCCCGTCTATCTTTTCTTAATGTGTCTGTTCGTCTGGGTGAGGGAGGATTCTTGATAAATACCCCCGAGCATCATCGACTTCTTTCACTTATTCACACTCAACACAGAGCAAGCAGGCAAATAAGCAATCCCAAGGAATTTCCCTCTCAAGTCTTCCGTTCTTCAAGTTCAAGTCCAATCACCAGAAACCAACCAAAAAAAAACAAAAACCCCCCCAATTCACATCACTCAAAAATAATTCACACATTCAATTCAAATCATGGGCCTGAAGACTTATCTCCTGACTCTTACGGGAGCCAGCCTCTTCTTCCTTTCTCAAGCCTACGCGGTCAATAGCCTGCAGCCTCGCCAGGAAAACGACGACACGATGGACCTCTATCTCTGTTCGAATCCGTATTTCAATCATGATTGTGACGGCTGTGCTTGCGAGCGGCTTACGGACATTGTGACGATCCCTGGGTATGGAGGTCCGCCTTGTTGTAAGTCACCATTCTCTTGAAGGGGAAAAAAAAAAAAAAAAAAAAAAAAAAAGGAAATTGGTGATGTGAGCCCTTGACTGACTAGAGAATATATGGGAATAGATCCTCTCCCGGAGGACCTGCGTGTCGGTAATCCCCAGGGCGTGTCTTCGGCTCGTTCTTGGTCGAAGTGGAATTGCACTTTGTTCGAGTATGTTGTCTTCTGTCTTTTCTTTCACTCCATGTGCTATCCCCTTTGAATGACTCCATCGGCGCTTCTTCACCTCGGTCGCATCCCATCAAAAAACATCATACCGTCATGACGCCTTCATTAGGAAAGTGTATTTGGGGGAGTCGGTATCTAACAATTTTTGAAATTTCTCACCATAGTAATTCGGACTGCAACGGTTCGTTACCCGGCAGCGCCCTCAACATTCCCCCTGGCCCGCCAGGCTTGGCGGTATTGGGCGTTTTCGACGATCGCGCCGTGACGTATCAGTGCTACAGCATTGCCTGAGCAAAAGGTCTGCTTACCTGAAGCTTTGGGATTAAGAGAGAAGACCTGTAACCTCTCCCCTTCCCCATTTTTGCAAAAGAAGGTGCCGATATGTTATTGCCTATACTGTTTTTGTCCTGTGTTTAGAATTTCTTTTTTTTTTTCGGGCCTAGTTGTTATGAATGTTTTTTTTTTTTGTTAAAGTGTTCATTTAAGTACTGTGTTGTTAACAAAACCAAATAATGGGACTTCAGCCGCTCGGGTGCTCGTGCTGTTTGTTGTCATTTATCTTCGGCTTCTCTGATTTGCCTGTCATGGATGGAAAGGATGCAGGTGTATGCTTGTTGGATCTTTTTGAGAATGAACAGGTTGCATAAACGGCCTTTTGATCGCCGGGTCGTCGTGATTGTTGGTTACAGGATGCGATGCGCATGTCCCAGTCCCAGTCCCAGTCCCAGTTCTCCGTGTATAATATAATACAATACAATACAATACAATGCAATGCAAAGAAAGTAGCGGTAACCGAGTCCATTTGTCAAAGAAAAAAGCCCTATCTATCTAGTCTAGTTAGTCGACGCCGGGTCTTCATAACGGGCCCTGATGAGACCTCATTGTATGTACAGCTTTTCATGGGAATTTGTACACAAACACCCTGTTTTTTTTTTTGTTTTTTTTCTTCTTCCTTCCTTGGTAAAGCTTTACTTATGTTAGATATGTACGTACTTTGTACTTTGTGGCGTCGACGAATCGGAGATGAACCGTGCCCAAGGTTGGCGATACGATCTGTAACGAACCACCTTTTTCAAAAGTTCTACCCAAAGGACAGGGCAGGACGGGGCAAGATAGGGCAGGACTAGGACCAGGACCAGGACCAGGACCATACAAGGACTTTGTGGTGCATTCTTGGCGTAGGAGGGGTCGTATCACTTGCGAGTGACGGGTCGGGGCCAAGTCTACCACACATCCACATACACATACACATACACACGGACGAGAGAAGGAGTGGAGAGAATGGAATTGAAGCGCCGCTTTTCTGGGACTGGACTGGACTGGACTGGACCGTAAATGGGGACCTTTTTGTAAAAAGTACAATACATTGCAGATTGCGTTTTTTTTTTGTTTTTCTTTCTTTCTCATGCGTTGCAACACGCACCCTTTTCATTATTATCATTATCATTATTATTATTAGTATTATTATTATTTTTTGTGTAAAGGCCTTTACAGATTGTATTACACCTATAGAGAGATCTTCATAAGAGAACTTGCAGATTCTGGAATAAATTGCCGAGAATAGAATATGAAGAAGAACTGACGTGTGTTATCTTGGCATGAGCATGAGCATGATGGGATTGAGGATAGATGGAATGCGATACGATACGATACGACACAATACGATACAATATACAATACGATATCCATGGGATATGCGCGATGGGGCCTGCGGGCGTGAACTTCTGGAAACGCCTCCCTCACCCTTCCCCCCGGGCGGACATGACAGCGAAAACGAGGCGAAAGTGTCAATGCGGTTGTATGGTTGATGCAAAAGGCCCAAAAAAAAATGAAAAATAAAAAATACACTTGGACGAAGACCGAGGTTGCTTCTCCTATCCAATGGGGTGTCCTTTTGCTCTGCTAACCCTTAATTACTATACTGGAGTAAAACGGTACACTCTTTGCTCTGTGCTCTGTGCTCTTCGCTCTTCGCTTGCGCTTTGCATATATATAAATATATATATATAGGTATGTGAGGATCGTCAATGTTTCACTTTTTCTTCATGACATTCGAACAACAATCTCATCTCACAAGGAGAATCACCCTCACACACACCTTTCGCTACCATCACTTATTCGACATCTTACTCACTTCTCTCTAAGAGAAACAAAACCCCCCCGGGGAAAAAAAAGCAAAAAGATGGAATCCAAATCCGTCCTCCTCCGCAGTCTGCTAAACCACCAATTCTTCAACTGGACCTCCCCCCTCCTCTCCCACCTAAAGTCCAAGATCAAATCAAAATCAAGATCAAGATCAAAATCAAGATCCGATAAAAACACATCTTCATCACAGCAAAAGAAAAACAAGAAAAAGTCAAAGTCAAAGACAAAGGAGCCCGAACCCGAGCCAGAAGCCAAGCAAACCATCCTCATCACCGGTCTAAACGGCTACCTAGCCGGCCGGACCGCCGAACTCGTCCTCCGAGAGGGCTACCGGGTCCGCGGCACCGTCCGCAACCGGGCATCCGGCGAGGCCGTCAAGACGGCTCTCTGCCGTCTGGGTTTCCCTGCCGAGGATATAGATGTCGTTGAAGTGCCTGATATGTGTCGACAAGAGGACCTCGACTCAGCAGCTAAGGGTTCGTAATTCCACATTCAACTCAACTCAACTCACACCCGACTTGAAAAATAAAAATAAATAAATAAATAAAAATAAAAAACAACTAACAAAATCCACCTTGCTCAGGCTGCACAGCAATCTTCCACCTCGCCGCCCCCATGTCCTCAATCTGGACCCTCCCCCCCTCAGAAATCATCCGCATCTCGACCGAGAGCATCACCGCAATCCTCAACGCCGCCCAAAATACCGGTCCAACCATGAAGAGCGTAGTCTTCCTCTCCTCCACGGCGGCCGTCTTCGACCTGCCGCTCGAAAGCCGCCTCTACGCCGAGCATGACTGGAACCGCGCCTCGGAGCTCATCTTCGCCGAAAAGGGCGACCTGGAAACCGGTGGCTTCCACGCCTACCTCGCCAGCAAGACGAAGGCCGAAAAGCTGTTTTGGAGATTCCGAGACGAAAGGCAGCCTTCGTTTAGCATGACTACGCTTCAACCTACGTAAGTAATCTTCTATATATATATTTTTTATCTTACCCCTTTTTCCCCACCCATCTTTCTTTCCCCCCGACCCTCCCATTCCTTTTTTTTTTTTTTTTTTATCCGGGACGTCGCCCGCATGCTCCTGTGGTCCGTCACCCATCGCGCCGACGCCGACGGACAGCGATTCGTATGCTCGTCTGCCGTCGGCGGCGGCCAGGCCATCGCCGACATCCTCGCCGCCCGCATGCCGCACCTCCAGACCCGACGAGGCCGGCCCGGGCACGACTATTCCCCCGACTTTCGACCCCAGGATGGCGTCGCCGGCTTCGACTCCGGCAAGGCCCTCGCCGCGACAGGCTGGGCTTGGATGCCGTATGAGCAGAGCGTCGTTGACATGGCGAGGTTCCTCCATCACGAGTACATTATAAAGCCCGGCAAGGTGTGCTTTTAAAAAATCTCAAGTAGGTAGTTTTATCGGATTGAAAGATACATTTTCTAGGGTTTCGCTATCTTTTTGGTTGGAGATTGGATAGCTTGCAGGCTGCTGGCCAGCTTGAAACTTCTTCCAAGAGACTTATGTAAATCGCTTGATGATAAATCGCTTGATGAGAAAGGAAAAGAGCAAAGGAGTTGGAACCACTATGCCGTCCCAGAGATATCCCGGGGCCCAGGAGTCGTTCATCTTGTCGCAGGGTCACTAGATATTGAGATAGACTCCGTCCTGAATGATTGACTGTAAATTCGTATTTATTAATTGTGTTGATGATAAAGAAACAGGGAGAAGGCAATAGTAACGGTATCGATACATGAGGTACTCCGCGTCCACCGACCCATCACTATACTGTCCCAGGGATGCTGGAAGGTCGCGGTATTCGTCCGGTCGCTTGGGCACGCAGAGACGAGTGTAGACTCTATCCGTGGTGGATTGAAATACTTGCATTGTGTTGATTCGTCCAAGAGAAGCTATCAGCCAGGGCCATGGATCCTCTGTGATGCTTCATATGTCTCCGTATTCCTATGCTATCCCAGGCATTCTGGGCAGTCACATTGATCGCAGTATCGCTTGACATGCAGAACGAGTGCAGACTCTATCCGTGATGAGTGGAATTACCTGTATATTGATGATTGAGTAAAGAGACGCTGAGGCTACAGTCGCTGCCTCCGCTGGCACCTTGTGCATGTATTTCCATTGATTCCCTGACATCCTGAGGATGTCCTCATGAAGTTCTTGCCTCCTTGATATCTATCTGATATCCTTCCTGCTCTCCTGACGTCCTCAGGATGCCAGTACAATTCCCATCCTCATGATATCCTCTTGACATCCTGATGTCAATATGGTACAGTAGCTTGGCCGTGGTATAATGGACACACAAAGGTGACAGGCGCAAAATGATGTGTACAGCAACCATCCGTGGATTGTGGTGTCGAACCGGAATCATCTTGGGGCCGTCTAGGGTCCGCCCGAGTCATGTGGTAAATTGTTGGTAATTAACAGGACCGGAACAACCGCTCTATATGAGCCACGACCCAGGGCGTCTCTCCATGAATCGTCATCACTACAAGTTTATATCAGCAAGTTTGAATGCGTAAAAGGAAAATGCGAAGCTCGCCACTCACGGTTGGTCATCTTCTTCGTTGCATGAGCTTGAGAATTCCAGCATCCAGCGTCAATTGGCTGAACCGGAAAGCCCGTGTCAAGACAGTCACCTTTCGCAACACTCGCGGTGGTGAGTTAGACCACCGTGCTGCGTTGCAGATTCTGTGCCTTGAGCACTGAACTAGATAGTTTATAAAAACCCTGGGCCGAGTTCCAGTTCCATAATGCAGACGCGAGCAGCAAAGCCGGATGCCAAGAGAATGAGATCGCTTGAGAGCTTAATATCTGATCTGAGTCACTAAGTGGTGGATGGGGAGAAACAATGATACTCATGAGAAAGAGAGCGAGAGGAGCCCGTTTATATAGATGGATGTGGGAGATTCCTGCTATCTGAATCTCGATGATCATGCTCCTTCTCTGTGTAGGTGCCTAACCAGGCAAGTAGTAACTACGACATACCAAGAATGTAAGCGCCATAAAAACAGGACGGAACTGAAAGCAAAAATTATCAGGGAAAGTCCAAACTCCAAACCACTGAGTCGTCATGGCCGCGAGATCGGACATTCCAAAAGGGAAAGGTTACCATGTTCGTTATGGGTCATCACGATCTTGATCCTGACAAGGAGCATCCAATGACCGACAATCCAAAGCGCTTTCTTTATCTCCTAATGACAGCCATCATAATGCAGGAACAGCTGACGATCGTGTGAGCTGGAAAAGGTGTGATGGTGGGCAGAGAATTCACAGTTCACTAACACCTAGATAGACTCTCGCATCTGGTTGAAAGTGTAATTGTGAAGGTAGGGTACCCTTTCTCCTTGTCTATTGTAACCGACATTCTGTCGTCTCCGAAAACGACCTTTATTCTTATACGACTTGGGCTCTCCGTAACAGGCTATAGCAGGATACATACTGGAACTGATATGATAGGCATGGGATTGTTTCTTTCAACGACCTTGATGCTTTTCAAAATGCATGTTCTGACATTTTTGTGTGCTTAGAAAATTTAGTCGCGCGATCCCCCCGCATCGCTCGGTCAAACGGGCGGCGCCGGACCGGACCCGCATGGCCGGTGTTAGTTCGGCATCGCGGCGAGATAAGACCGGTCGGCGGCCGCAGCTAAGGCATATCCTCTGTGTGGCTAGAAAATGCAGCATGAAAAGAAGAAATACCCAAGTCGGTTGGTGAGCCCTGGCGAAATCCAAACTGAAGACTTTGGCCGAGGCACGGGTACCAAGAACTGACAGCGGTTAGATAACCAAGGATCCATGACAACGTCTTGTATGCGTGAAGTACATGTGACAGAAGTACGAGACATAAATCCGGTATCGACAGTAAAACCTGAGTGGGGCGACCGAAGCAAATCCCATCCCATCCCATTCCTAGACACACCCCATTCCTAACGGTCAATGACTCAATTTTCCAGGTGATTGATGCGGCTGGTTCACCATCATCATGAAAACCGTGGCTTCGGGACAGAGACACCCAGTTGGCAATCCCCGATCCGTAATCCCCGATCCGTAACCGATCCGCGCGCTTAAGGCAAGTTGCAACCTTCCAGTGGCAACAAACTGCCCTGGTAGCTCAATTGGTTAGAGCGTCGGACTTTTACGGACAAAAAACACCTTGTCTGTTACAGTTCCGAGATCCGAAGGCTGCGGGTTCGACCCCCGCCTGGGGCGACGCTAATGTTGGCGCTTGCCGTTCATTTATCTTTTTTTTTTTCCTTTTTTTAATTTTATTTTTAGTCTATCTAGGTAGTGATTTTTGTTCTCGGTCCCGATAGATATCCCACCCCCCCGTTTTTTACGCGATGGAATCATACCGGTCGAGGGCTTGTTTCAACTTTTCAGCAAGTCCATCGTTCCATCCTCATTTGTTAGGTGTGTAACTGTAAAGACGATTGTCACTTCCACATCTTACATTCACTGTGTCGTCCACATGCACGCGAGTCAGAAGGCCTATCTAGGTTAGGCCCTCTTGTCGTCACTGCGGTCGCGCTGGTCGCGCCGGTCGCGGAAGTTCCCGCCGTCCTGACTCCTCACGTCTACGCACGTCTCAATAATCCCGCAAACCTCCAATCAATCATTTGTGACCCAAGCAAAGCACGACCCAAGTTCTGAGCTGTAACTTCTTTACTCTCTCTTGGCAACTCGCCGTGAATCATGCATCTCGTCGCCTACAAAGCCCTCGTCTTGTTACTATGAGTGTTTCCCAAGAAGCGGTAGTCCAGCCCGGGTGTATGTCGCAGCGAGCTCTAAAGCTCCAATATAAGAGGGAATACGAGGCACTCATCAACAGTCAGGGGGGCAAGGCCGTCAAGGACCTACCGAATGGAGTGGGGAGTTGCTCGACAAGGTCGCTGGAGCTAACAACGCGATGCCGACATCACTGAAGTGCTCAAGCTAATCGCCAACTTGGAAGAAAACTCTCGGCAATACCCGCCCAGCGTACCAGACGACCGCTACTGGATTGAGGCAAGAGGTGTGTGTGATATGCTTAGCATCATCACCTCTAGTTCCAATTCAATAGTGATCACCTGGAGCCGTAGGGCGTTATTCATGTCCTGATTACTATGAGCGTTTCTGAACGCTATAGTCCAGGCTGGATGAGTGTCGCAAAGAGCTGTCCCCAAGTTTTCCGTGAGCTTTGAATGTTTCGGTGCTGTCAGCACCAGTGCTGTAAGCTTCCTGATGACCTTGTTGAGCCCACTCCTCACTCACTTGGCTGGGCCCTTGAGGGTATTGCCTCCTGGAGTGTTGATTAACGCCTCGTATTCAATCTTGTATTGGAACTTTAGCGCTGGTCGCGACGTGCGCTTGGCCTGGACTGGTTGTCCGGGACTACTGCTCTTGGGAGCACTCATAGTATGTACCCAGATCATGGACAATACTCTCCGGCTAAGTGCTCTACTCTCCTGAGCATCACAATGACAGCGTCATTGCAAGCGGTGCAAACTCCGTTTCTCTTCATTTGCCTTGAAAATGGCCAAGACAACCCAAGGAAGTATACTTGAACTACTAGTTGTTGCCATTCTGCTAATTCGATACCGTTGACCCGTTGTTATAGTAGTATATGAGCTCTAGCGGTCGGCTACTCCGTTGACGGGTAAACAGCGCCGCCACCCCGGGATTCGCTAATAACGTCAGATCAAAGGAGATCCTGACAACAGCAGTATTCGTGATATCAGTGTGTCGAAGACTCAGTAATGTCCTACTGGAACATCCACACCAGGCTCTTCAACCGTCTTCCAAAACGCGTGCATCATCCCTGATATCGTGATGTAACGGCCCCGCTGATGATGATTTTCCGGAAGTCTGTTGGCTCGTGAACATGCTTTACACGGTGTTCGGGGCGCACGTTGTCGCTGTGATGCGCGACGGCACGTCCAATGACACCGACGTGGTATGGGCCTGATGGTATCAGGATTGATACGGCATCAATCGCTCGTGCCTGGATCGAGATAAGGAAACACGATATCAGCGAGTCACACCGTCCACGCAAAGGCTATGTATGGACTCTGTTCCCACCTGAGAAATCGTCCAATACAACATTTTGGTATATTTGGTTTTAGCTTGAGTGTGGGATGTCCTGAATCCTTTCGATTGCTTACGGCTACGATTGTCTCGAGATTTCTAGCCGAATCAGCGCCGAGGCGGCACCATAGTCGCTTTCCTCGCCGTCTAAGGTCTATTGGGTAACATAGGATAACGGATTTCACGTGAAGCAGACATCCAACTCTCACCGACATCACAATGCTCATTTTGGTTACTGGAACGTTTTGTCATTTCTTGTCAAAGCATTTCTCAGTTATCTAATCTAAGCAATTAATCTCTCTCGACTCTCGGTCTCCCCGAAGTCAAGTGTCTAACCGGTCTCCTAGACAAGCTCTCCTGCATCCTTGATCCAGTCGCCGGAGGGCTTGGGTGGCTTCTTCTCATCTTCATTGATGTGGTTGGCTGCATCGTGCAGCCAGTCAAGAGAGCTGTCGTTACCGCCTTCCTTGTTGTCACCGCCGTTGTCCTCGTCTTTGCCCTTCTGGTCGCCCTTCTGGTCGCCCTTGTCCTCTTGGGGGTTCTCAGGGTTGGGCTTCTTGCTTTCTTGCTTGTCGGACATTTTCACTTGCTTGTTGTTTCTTGAGCGTTGGTAGAAGACTTCGGGTGCTACTAGTTGTCGATGAAAATCTTTGAAGGTTAGAGTTGGTTGCAATGTCTCCGGTTCGTAGCTTTTATAGTTAGTTATACGACGGCAGATCCTGTTTTGTCAGCGGCTCACTGTTGACTCACAGGAATACGGTCTCGCTGAGGTTATTCGCGATTCACTTATATTGCCTTGAGTGTGTCTTTGTTTCAAGGGCAGCTGAACAATGCTTGTGTCGCGTTTCTTTTGCGATTGTTCTGCTTGGACAATGGCTGCCGGCTTCCTTTGACGCATCAATAGTGATTGTGGTAGGTGGTAGGTTCACGCAAAGAAAGTGGCGTACGGAGATCCATTGTTCTAGGTATTCACTCTAATCCAACGACCGATTCATCTTGGATACCGAGTCGGCGGTGCAAAGCGCTTGCTGAACAAAGCTGTGAAAATCACGGGGAGTTCGGTGACAGCGCGTGCAAGGGTAGTCGTGGTACGCGCGTAACGAGCACGATGATCATTGATCTGTGACTTGGATATATCGGGAGGAAAAAAAGGAAAGGATGTGAGTCTAAGGATCATCCTACCTGGGATATACACGGTGCTGTTGTTAACCTCGGAAGTTCAGTGACGCGTCCTCAGGATTGCAATTATTGGCCCTGCTCGCGTCGAGGAGTTCCTTCTTTCAAAATCCCATCTCCAGGATGTGACATTCTGCCTTCCTCTACCTTAGCTTTACCCTATCTCCCTCATCCTTCCCTCATTCATTCAAATCACTCTTCCTCTTGCAATGTGTCGTGCTGGGCGACAGTTTGAACAGAAGATTTGTATAATTAGTCTAGTATCCAAGGAATAACATCAAATCTATTCCACGTTTTCTTTTTCGTTCAGTCAACTGCTTCGTCGACGGTCATTGGCCACGAACGACCTAGGTTAGAACTCGTGATTTCATACCAATCAAGTAGGGTACCGGCAACAAGGTCAGTTTGGAACTGGCCCGGCGATAGATGGATATATAATGCCAAGGATACGGACAAACGGGCACGTACGACCATACCTACTGGACTACTCGGGATCCCGTCCGCTCTCCCATAGATAAGCCGGTGAGGGCCGGATCAGTAGTTGGGTCGGTGACGACCAGCGAATCCCTGGTGTTGTACGTTTTTGTTTGTTTGTTTGTTTTTTGTTTTTTTTTATTTTCATGTCAATTGGTTGAGATTCCCTTCCCGTCTGCAAATAGTATCCTTCCTAGCCTGGGGCGATGAAATAGAATTCAGAATTGAGAGATCAAGAATGTGATCTTTGGGTCGTGGATTTGTGGATCGTGCGGTGATGGTAGTAGGTATCTAGGTACAGTACCTACAGCGGGAGTCGCCTTCTATTCGACGGGCATTCTGTATTTACCTACCTACTTGTAACGTTATCTAGGTATCTAGATAGATGGAGCGAAGCATGCCGAATAAGTAGGTATCTAGGTATCGGTAGTGTGCGCTAGATAAATGACTTTTAGCTTTAGTTGGTCATCATCGGGGTGGAAACCTTGAGAGGATCCTCGGGCGCAAACGAATGCTTTTATATCAGCTTGGGATAAATTTACTTTCTTTTTTTTTTGATTCTGTGAAGGAGTCGTCGATTGGGCAGGGTTGGGTTGATGGGGGGAGTGATGACGGAAAGGTTCGCGGCAAAGAAATTGAGGATCTCTTGTCGAGCAGGTAGGTATTCATCTATCTATCTAGGTTAGATATGTATTGCTAACTACTTATAAGTGCACTGGAGATCAGGGAGGGTCAAGGTACCAGGTTAGGTAGGTCCACTGTAAGTAGATAAACGCCGGTACATCCCGGAGAAACCTTTGAAGTCTGGGTGAATATGTAGGTAGCAGACTTGAGTGTATGGATTCAGTCACCTGGAACTATTCCGTAACAACTCGCAACATGAAATCTGAAGATCAGACAGAGGAAAGTGGTGAACATGATATAATAGTCTTCAAGTGATCATTCGGTTGGTATTATATCAGCAGAGTCGGCATGGTTATCGCCGCAAGTCCTGAGTACTGTTAAAGACTCCTTTTTGACTCCATGTCAGCAATTCCAAGGGCTTGCGTGCCATACCCGGACTGTTTGTTTGTAATTGCTTGACACCAGAGAGTTGTTCTTGGATCTTGAAACTTGTTTCGAATGTAAATCGCTAACCATCGTTGGATAAGTGTGCTTACGGGCTTATGGCGCAACTCACTAACTAACTATCTACCTAATTATCTACCTAATTATATCCAGGTACCGGTAGATATTCGGCCCGTTTCCTCCAGCTACAGATGCCCGATATATATATCCTCGGGCTAGCTACAGTTGTAGGCAGCGGCCGGTCACTAGACAAGGTGCCTGTTCTGTTACCTATCTATCTTACCGCCCATTACCTACACAGCCGGCTAACTTCCTTCCCAAGCCTCCTTTTTGCCAGATTCCATTCCTACAATGGTAGGTACCTGTTCTGGAACGTCCATTAAGTATAGCATACTGCGAAGTCATTCACGACCATCGCCAGTGTCGTCGCTGAATCACTTAGCACCCAACCCGTCACGATGCTCATCGTGCGGCAGACAGACAGGCAGACAAACAGACAGCGTGCCTTGACAGGCCGGAACGGAATCACAATCCAGCTTCAGGATTGATTCCAAACAGGCCAAGCGCTTACTCGTCACCGCCCGAGTTTTACGTAAATCCTGGCCAAGCTCACGAAGAATCCTGTTCTTCACGGTTCCAAGAGTGCTCCGAAACTCACGTGGGAATCGCGGCGAAGAAAACTAAAGAAAGAATAGGTATGCAACACGGTGAAGCGATCTGTATCGAGGGGGTGAGAATCGAGATCGATTCTTGGCGATCCGCGCAAGTAAGCCCTCTTGCCCGTTCCTGGATAAGGTTGTCTGACATCCGGCCCATGCTTCTACGGCGCAAGGAATACGAACGTACAGTAAGTAATTATTAGGGCCTCTGAGGATTCCTTCGCCCGGGAAGGGGAGGGGAGGGGGGGGGCGCGATGTCGCGCATTTCTCACCTGGGGAAGGGGAAAGCCCATTTCAGGCTTACCAAGGCCATTCAGCAGACATTCTATACATAGATTTTTAAGGGATCACGACCTGATGAGCACCTACCTATATAGTAACCGATCGGTTCAGGAATCAGGGGGGGAAAGCCTGATAAACGGGGGAGGGAGGGGGTAGTACCTGGATGATTCTTGTCTGGTCCCCCCCAAAAAAAGAAAATGTATTACCCACGTTGAATCTTGAATGTGTTCATGCTTGAATTCGTCAGGGTATCAGGAGTATCCATCGATAGTCAGGACTCAGTGGTCGGAAGACACATTTCTTTTCGTAGCATCAACCAGCGGCAAGATAACGAGAAAGAAAAAAAAAAACAAAAGAAAAGGAAAAAGAAAAAGCTCGAAATGGCATCACCGCACTCGAGCTTCTCGCAGCCAGGTCTGGAGGTGGTCCAGCCCGAGATAGGCTTATACGCCATGCCGCCGCGACCAGCAACGGCCGCCTCCACGAGCTCAAGCGTATCCTTCTCGAAAGAATTGCCCCCGATCGTGGTGCCTCAAGAACCAGCTCAAGACGCGGGGCAACCCCAGCGAAAGCAGACGAAGACGATGATGGGCCTGACCGTGCCCGTCTTCTGGTGTCTCGTCGTGGTTCTCATCATCCTTCTCGGAGCGGGCATCGGCGGCGGCGTCGGCGCCGGACTCAGCGCACAGCAGAAATCAACGTCGAAAGAAGTTGTTCCAAGGTTCATTTAAACCCCACCCTTTTATTTCCCTTCTTTTTTTTTTTTTTTTTTTTTTTAATCAACGACAATTTCTCACAATCAGAAAAAAAAACAGTTCTGTCAGTGGCATGGGCACGGTGATACCCATATCGTCCCTACTTACAGCAGTGCCATCGGCCCCATCAGCACCGCCAGCCCCATCCTCATCACCCGACTCGGCCCTCCCTACAGACGGCGGCTGCCCAGCCATCGACAACCTAGGCTATAGCGCGTACTCCGCCGACGGAAAGCCAATCCCGGCAGCAGATGGGCAGCAACCGCAGGAATTCCGGGAGCAGTGCTTCACGAACTGGGCGAACACGGGAGCCCAGCACGACATCATGACGACGTACACGCCGACCCTGGAGGAATGCATCGTCGTATGTGCCGAGTACAATCGGGGCTACGAGCAGAGTCTCTCGCAGCACGTCGATGTCGGCGGCGGGCCTTGCGTTGCCGTTACGCTTCACAAGGTCCATGCCGGCTTCTGTTATCTGAAGAACGGGACGGGGACGAACGATACGCTCGGGACGCCGGAGATGTACTCCAGTGCGGTTTTGATCAGCCAGCCTTAGGGAGTCGGAGGCGTTCCATTCCACGGATATTCAGCGACCCTTTTTCTTTTTTTTTTTTTTTTTCTCCTTGGAAAACCGTCCATCACACGAATTTATCCGGACGTCACGAGGGCCCGGAGTAATTTTCGCAGACCCGATGCGGTATTTGGAACGGCTTGAACTCGTTTAACAATCGAGACTTTCTTTTGTTACGGGCACGTGTAAGAGTACGGTGTTCGATATGGGTTTGGTTGATACGATTCGAAAAAGACGACCATTTAATTAGAGGCAACATCTAATACCGGGTGGTTGGAGAGAGGAGACACGTGGGTCATCGATTCTGTTCCCGGGCGAAATATGTATTATACCCTGGCAGTGGGGGGGAATCAGTTCTTGAAAAGTCCGGAAATTTACCTCGCGTTTCAAGCTTCGGATGAGGAGGCCCAAGAGGAACTTTGGGTGGATGTGAGTTGGGATAGATCATCATACAGGCGATGTGTTGTTGACCTTGGAAAGTGAAACAGCTTCGACGTCTCCAATATCATGCATCAACTGCGAATATTCCATTTAGTATTAATAAAAATGTAAAGACAGTCCTGTTAGATGGTCACGGTGATAAATCAGAGATTCGGAAGGGTTTGAGATGGGCTTGTCACGTAGGTCGTTGTTCGACTGAGCATCGTGGACCTCAAGTTGGTCACGCAACTGGCCGGCGCCAGCCCCTTGACAACCGATGTGCCGTCGTCTTCGCTTTCGTCGATTCCCGTCTGTCATCTCCGCCAGGCAGATTACCGCTGTAGGGATGGCTTGCCATGGGAGTTACCCAGTACCTGTAGTGAGCCAACAAGAGTGTCAGTGAGCCCCAACAGCCATGATATGATATACATGGATTATCTATCATTCGCTCGATGTGCGCAATCTGTTGCTCATTCCAGGCACAAGCTGACTGCATGTCTGCTCAATCTTTGAACTGTCTTACCACGTGAGAGACAGATATTTTGATAGAAGAGGGAAGATTTGGCAGTCTCAAGACTTCTCACAATCATTTAACAAACCTGTAGGTTAGCAACGAAGTGTTGCGATTGGAGTTGGAGTCTATACCATGGCTTCGACAAGCGAATCTCCAGGAGTCATCCCAGAGCCTTCAACGCCAGGATCAGTCGCCTCGAAAATCCTCCTGAGTCTGATCGCTCTCTACCTAATCTCATACCCAATATACGCACTCTACCTCCACCCACTCAGCACCTACCCAGGCGGAACTCTAGGAAAACTAACTCGAATCCCTTACTGGATCGCCTGTCTCCGTGGAAACCAAAGTAAAATGGATGATAGCGCAACACCAGAAAGACGGCCCTACGATTCGATTCGCGCCAAACGACGTCAGCTATACCTCAGCACAAGCCTGGAAAGATATCTGCCTCATCCACAAGGGCAAGAAAGAAAACGGAAAGGAGGTCAGATTCCGCGCGCCGTCAGCAAACGGCACTCCGAATCTGATCACGGAGCCTGATCCGGTACGCCATGCGATCGTTCGACGGGGTTTTGCGCCCGCTTTCTCTGAGAAGGCACTTAAAGCACAAGGAAGGACTTTTTCACAAGTAGGCGAACCTCATGGTGGATAGGTGTCGTCAGGGTGGCGATGTCGCTGTTAATTTGACCGAATTATTCGATTGGACTACTTTTGATATCATGGCGGAGTTCGTCTTCGGAGAGGCCCTTGGTTTGCTTGAGAGGGGGGAGTGTTCGGACTGGGTTGCGACGCTCTTCAACGCGCTGATCGTGAGTATGAGGTTGTTATTATTTCCGTGGTGAAAAGACGCTGAACGCCGATGCTAGGTCCTACCCGTAGTGCAAATGATTGAGTTCTACCCACTGTCAAGAATTCGAGATCTTGGAGCCGAAGTCCATCGCGAAGATGCGACTTGATCACTTCAATCATACCGTCACTCGGGTCGACAAGCGGTTGAGAGAGGGATCGAACAAACCGGATCTGTGGAATCTCGTAGAGGGATCCGGGATTCTAACACCGGGGGAGATTTATACGAATGCAGAGCTCTTCATGCTCGCTAGCACGGAAACCACCTGTGAGTCAGGACAACTGTTGTGACGTGTAGAGAGCGTTTGCTGACCACGTAAAATAGCTTCCCTGCTCACCGGAACGACGTACTACCTCCTCAAGAACCCGGACAAGATGAAGATCTTGACCGGAGAGATCCGTGGAAGATTCGAGTCCGACGAGGAAATTACCTTTGAGGCCCTCGCTCAACTAGAGTACTTGAACGCATGTGTGTTAGATGGTTGCCTTTACACGGGGTTTTTTCTTTAGCTTTTTTCTGGGCTGATGATCCCCTCTCTTAGGTATTCGCGAAGGACTGCGCGTCTACCCACCCATTCCCTCCACGATACCACGCGAGATCGCCGAAGGAGGGAATGTAATCATGGGCAAATGGCTTCCGGGGGGAACCCGCGTCTCGGTTCACCATACTGCCACGTATCGTTGTTCGATGAACTTCAAGTAAGCTTGTACTCACCACGCAGTCTAGCTCGCCCGCTGCCTCAAAGTACCAGTCCTTGACACTTGTTTCAGAAATCCCGATGAGTTCGTCCCGGAGCGCTGGCTCGGAGACCCCGTATACAAGGACAATATTCGGGAAGCACACCAGCCGTTTTCGGTAGGGACGAGGAACTGCTTGGGCATGAATAGTAAGTAGTTCTCTGCATCGGACTTTAAAAAGCATCACGAAACATGTGGCTAACTTTGGGGTACTTCCTGTAGTGGCTTGGCAGGAGATGCGTCTCCTACTTTCCAAACTCGTCTATCACTTTGACTTGAAATCGGAAGTGGATGCTAGCTGGAGAGGCCAGAATGTCTTCGTCATATGGGAGCGCAAATCATTTCCTGTTACTTTTATAGATGCCAATACCACGGCTTAGAGGCTTGGTCAGGATGGTTGCGAACTTGCGAAGTAATAGGGGGAGGGGTGTCAAGATGGGTGTTCGCCCAATGGAAAAAGGAGAAAAAAAAGAGGGAGAAAAAGACCCTAGGCCAGGAATCGAATGCCAGGTCTTACGAAAATATCAGATATTTTCGTGGAAAAGGGACAACAAAAATAAGCAAGCCAAAAAAGAAAAGAAAGAAAAGGGGGGCTAGGCTCAGAATCGAACCCCAAGTTCCTACAATCCCCAAACAACGATGTACTCCTCGAAAGCGATACAGAACGAAAAGCGTCGTAGAAAATCCAAATAAAATAGAAAAAATAAACAAAAAAGCTCAGAAGAGGCATCACAAGGATGCCAATTCCTACGAAAAACCACAACGTTCGGCAGGTTCCAGTTGTCAAGTTACGGGCCCCCCCGGTCCCGCTCCAATTCAGAAGACAAGCCTTTGCAGTTCTTTCATGACCTCAATGTCACCCAGGGATACGTCCTTTTTGCGGGGTCGGTCTGTTACCAACTCGACCATCTAACTTGGCTTATATACCCTCCTACTTTATGGTGCTCAGGCAGGGGAGACGGGCGCCGGTGGGGCCGGGGGTGTTGACAGCTGTGCGACAGCTCGTCGGCAGCATGTCACTGCCAACGAGCTGTCAGCGAGCTGTTACTTGTGTCAGGCAGCTGCCGTGTCTCCATGGGGACTCCTGTGGTATTCGTATTCGTGAATGGTTCACCCTATCCAATTTCTTAGCTGGACTAGGTCGGTCGTGGGCTATGATCGAGACGAAGTAATCGGAGCACGTATGTATTCCGTTCAGGTCCAGTCCATGTCGACAATACCATGTATCGATGATATCGAGTTTTGTAGATGAGCACCTATCTAGGTTTCGAGGCAGCAAGCCCTCAGGAATTGGGCTCGTCATTCGACAGAAGACATCGAAGATACGCCAAGCCGGAGGCTGACCGGAACCGGGTACCCAAATACTGAATAGTATTTGGGAGAAAAGAGGTTATCTGACGCGGCCACGGACTCCTCGAGCTCTAATACCTCGTACGAGGGCCTGGTTCAACTCCTTTGGTCCACCATTCAGCCACTGAGCGTCCCCTTCGTGATGACCGAACCAAGCGAGCAGAGCAGTTGTAAGAAGCCGTGGGCTGCCCAAGCCGAACGACGATGAGGGGGCGGGGTTGGCCTCGCTAACACAGGTAATGAATCGGGCCTACATTGGCTTCGCAAAGGTTCGGCTGGTCTCAACTCAACTCGTATCTTGAAGTTCGGTCCTCATTCCGGTCCGTTGCTGACGTATTACCGCATTCTCCGTCCCTGGCGGACAAGCGGAGTCTGTCCATGACATGTCACCGTGACACCGTAGCTCAGAAACATCATAACATGTCGTGACCGCAACCGTGCATCTTAACGCCGCTCCATGCCCCTGACCCATGACGGAAAAGGAGCTCCATGTGCGGTGACTGTCACTCACATGAGACGGAGGCGCCCCATGCGTAGTAGGCTGTACCGAGTCAGCATTATGACAAGTCAAATAGACGAGAAACCACTGCCATACATAGAGATCCCATCTCAGGCTTTAGGAGACGTGTATCTTGGGATGATACGATGGGATCTGTGTAACTTCACACAGCAACACGCCACTGTAACGAATAGACTTGCTTGGCGAGTGCCGGAGCGAGTGATTCAATTCTCCATGCGCCCCGTTGTAGCACCGCCAATTTCATCGCGTTGTTACGATATGGGTTTGTCGAACGCGGTGCCATTGGGTAAGCACATGAATAAGGGCATGAGGTCCCTAAGGGGCTGATTCCATGTGTAGTGGCCGGGCGCGGGATTGCTATGCACTTTGTCGTGTATTTAGGATCGCGCCGGAGCGAGTGAACCGGCGTCGCGAGAACGAAACGGATCATCGGAGCTGGAATAGGTCACATCGAACTTCGATTGTCTGGGGCGCGGGCGTGGACGGGTTGTCGAACCTGAAGTTATGAACGTGGATAGTTAGGTAGGTAAGTAAGTAAATATATAGAATATACAGGAAAGAAGTTGTCATCGACATTGACATAAGTCTTGAGTCAATCAGTAACAAATAAACAAGAAAACAGGGTATCGCGTAGCAGGAAAGTCGTCGCATGTGCGTAAGGCATCAACATCCCCAGGATATCCAACCGATCCGGAGGCCTTCATGCTCATCAAATCATAACGCACCACACACACACACACTCTCTCTCTCTCTCTCTCTCTCTCTCTCTCTCTCGTCAAACGTAAAAACACGGGCAGAAGCAGCACGGCTAACTCGGCCACGAGAACATAAACAAGTGAAATAATGCTAGGCTTAGCATGGCAGCGATGACCGGCATCCCAAATAATCCCGGCATGAGATTCATAGCACCGGAGTCCTCACCAGAGCCACCACCCACATCACCACCCGGAGTTCCGCCAGTGCTGATAACCTGGCCAGTGGAGGCAAGCACCTTGTCACCAGATGGATACAGAATGTTGAAGACCGGGTCGGTCGTCAAAGCGACAGGATTGCCAAGCATATGGGGACAAGCAGGCTGGTTGGCCGTGGGCCAGTCAAGAGTGCATTTCTCATCGACACCGAAGGAGCAAACGGCGTCTAATATGTTGTATAAGACATAATTCTGGCTGACCCAACTACCAGACTGCTCGAGACAGCTTGCGAGAAAGTCCATACTGTTGGGTGCGCTGAGGGGCAACTTGTGGCCATCGGTGTGAATGAGGTCGGCGCACTTAGAAGGGTTTTGATACTGGAAGTCCATATCAATACCACCGCCAGCGCTGGGCTTCTGAGTGGCCGGAAATCCGGTTACGAGATAGTTCCAGGCATCGTAGCTGACATCATGGGCGCCTTGAGAGGAGTCCACGCGGAGTAAGTTGACGGATCGGCCCTGGTAGCTCAGCGTCACGCAGATGTTGTTGCAGTCTACGGAGCCAGGCCAGTAGGCGATGCGGTCGGTGTCCACTTTGCAGCCAAGCACGCCAACGGAGCTCGAGTAGCTATCGTGAGGCGTTGCCGATACGGTCCCGCTGGTTCCACTCTGCGCGAGAACAGCGACGGGAGAAACCGTCAGGGTTGCCCAAAATGACAAGGCATGAAAATGAGTGGTGGAGAGCATGTCTTTTTTTTTTTTTTTTTTTTTTTTTTTGGTTTAAAGGAATGGCGGAGATCTTTTTATTATTTTTTGATCTCGAAAATCTCGAATGAGTGGCGAAATGTCTAAATGTCTAAATGAATGACATGCTGTGACTCGAGAGAATGTTCACTCGAATCGTGAGCATTCAGCAGGCTTTGAGTGAGCCCCTGACTCAACCGACAAGAGAGTCGCGAGTCTGGTCCTGCGTATCCGGTAAGGTGATGATGAGAACAGAGAGAGAGAGAGAGACGGCTCATTCTCGTCGAGGCTTGGGCGGTGCTGATCTGCGAGATTTTTAAATGAGAGCTTCCACTCTTAGTTTAGCGTGTGGGACCATTGCATTTCAATTGCACTGTGCTTAGTTATCAATTTGTGTGCATAATTACCTAATGCAACCTTTCATACAATCCGTAACCTATCTACCCTCACTACCTAGGTACCTAACCTCCATAGATACCCCTTAGATACCTAGATAGTGCGATAAGCTAAATGGTGCAACGAATGCACGGCCACCAGCGCCACGTTCGGTCACCAGCCACAGAACGAACATTCTAGACAAGGCCCCTCGTGAAAAGGAGGAACGATCACGCGCTCGCTCTTCATGAAGACAAGTGGTCACAAATCTTCCCCAAATCTATAGCGTAGAACAAATTTGCCAACAAACAACAGCAATTAGGTCAATCTTGATTCCTCTACATATTCCGAAATATAACGCCATGGTTCATCAAGTCTATCCAAAAACCCGGTGTGGTCTCCAAGCCACTTTCTATCGTGATATCGTCAATTCGTCCAATACCCGACCCACTGTTCCCACTGTTTACCTCAAATGACAGCAGCCGCGTCGGTTTCGTTGCCGTGAATCGCCAAGTTCACGGTCTCATCAAAGTGCATCTTGAAATCATCGCCAAGTTCCTTTCGCAGCGCCGTCTTCACGGCTTCGAGAACATTCGGGAAGACGCCGAAATTGGCGGGGTTGTTCTCATCGTTTGCTCCTCCTTGGAAGACTCCCGTGCGGACCAGGCAAGTATTCCACCCGTACATGTTGCCGCCGATGATGTCGGACGCAGGATTATCACCGATCATGTAGATGTTCTCGGGCAGCCTCTCCTCACCATGGATCTGGTCCATCCAGGAAGTCATGACTTCATCCGCGTACTTATATGTCGCCAGCTCTGGCTTGCCATACACCACACGCTCCAGGTCAAATCCCGTCAAGGCTTTGTACATGGCCTCGAGGCCAATACGGAACGCGCCCTGTGACATCCGTGGTGACCAGTGTTCTGTGGGGCAAAGCAAATCGCCCTGGGAGAAGTAGATGGGGATGCGTTGGGACACGGGATCTTTGGCCTTCGTTTTGAGCCGCCCATTTTCCGAAAGCAGCAGGTCCATGATAATCTGGATGTCGGTTGCGTAGTCTCGAGAGTCGGAGAAGACTAGGATAGCCTCGATGTTGCACCTGCTGAAGTCTCGTGGTCGCGACATGGCTTTTTCGTACTCGGTGAATTCGCGATACGGTGCAATGGTAGGATCCCAGGCAACGATGTCATTCGGGACAACGACGTCCTTAAATCCGTACTTCTCGGCAACCTCACGGCATCGATAGCCAATACCGCCGACGACAAGCACCGTCCCGTAGTACGAAGCCAGCGCACTCATGGGGGTGTGCGACTGGATAAACTGTTCCGTGCTGACGGGGCTTCCCAGGATCTTAGATAACTGGTCGCAGCGTGCTTTTTCGGGCTTTCCGCTTCCATTCGTCAGGAAGATATGCGGAATCTGGATGCCCAACTCGTTGTCACCGTTGAGGATCTCGAGCGCACGCTTGCCCTCGGGGATAAGCAGATCGCCGTGGACGAGTACCCCGTCGATGTCGAAAGCAAAGGCCATGTTTTTGGCCTTTGCAACTTTCTCGGCCTCGATTGTTTGAATCTGGCTAGCCAAAATCTGGCGGGCAGGCGGCAATGGAAGCCTGCCTGGCCTTCCCGTCTGGTCGCCGGCATCCCGAGTATGGGCCGATGATAGCCTTGATTGCCGCTTGGATCGTGGTATAGGCAGGGAAGCGCCGAAAGAGTTTCGAGATGCTCTGCGGTCTTTCTGAGACGGGGACACGCTCAAGTTATGCATGTACTTCACGGCCTCTGACATGGCCGATCGGGATGCGGGTATTTCGATCGGGCCCTCCTCACGATCACCTCGGAAGGTGGGCATGAGTCGGTCGGGCTCATGGGACCCCACTGCCAGGTTCTCGTAAGGGGCGCTGAGTTGCGAAGGGCTTAGAGGCACCTCAACGCCAAAGTCGGACGCTTCAAACATCGGCATTGTCATATGTTGGATGATAAAAGCCAATGCGATTTTTTCAACGCTCCCCGCAATACAGGGTATAAAAACAATGCCTCCTATGACTTTCCAAAGGATACAACGAATGGAGGCACATTCGAATGCGGCTAGTTGTCACTCGACTCGAGTTCACTTGGACCCGGACCCAACTTATATCTGGCCACTACAAAACTATTACGTCTCACTCATCACCTTGTTGAGTACATAACTCAAAACTGTTACCTATCATGACC
The DNA here is from genome assembly GCA_028637585.1 of Xylariaceae sp. X187. Classification (NCBI taxonomy): domain Eukaryota; kingdom Fungi; phylum Ascomycota; class Sordariomycetes; order Xylariales; family Xylariaceae; species Xylariaceae sp. X187. The sequence continues at coordinate 584,233 of JAJIZN010000002.1, read as the reverse complement.
AGCGATAGGGAATGAAATGACGTCTCTGAGGAGCTGTTATTCTCTAGCGAGCCCCGAGCACAGGGTTATCGCTCGAGCCCACAGGATAAGGTCCGTTTTTGGGGATAACGGCATGGGCTTGCGAGCAAGGAGGATAGGCCCGATACAGAGGCACATTCGGAGCACTAGCTAATGTCTTATTGCAGTAAGTGAAACACTCAGAGTTTGGTCGCCGTGATGATACAATCTGTAGCGGCAAGTATGCTATATTTGCAGTGCCAGCCGTGCCTAGGAGTCGAAGACAGCAGCGGCCTGGATGGCCTCATGCGAGAACATCCACTTCGAGAGGCATTGACGTCATGCGGCTCCGCTGATGCCGCCGTCGATGTCCGCAAATGACTCGGGGGAATGGGGAAACCTCTCGGTGAGAATTTTCTACAAGTTACACTATGCGGTTGCTGTTGTCCGGGAAAAGCAGCAATCTGGTGTACTTTTGCTCTGCAAGAAACCCGCCAACAGGCGCTGTGTGGAGATGGACTAACCAAGCGGACGCCAATTAGCGTTGCTAGGAATCGAATCTAACTCACTAGTTACCTCGCTCAGTTGCTGATCATCCAACGAGTGCGCGTCCTGATTCCTCGCATCTCGGACCTCGCGGCTGTCTTTGCAGTACAATTCCGACGAGGCCAGTGCAGGATTCGAAATTCAAACCAAATGGCCGCCGCACATGTTGCTAACGCAGTCTAACGGCACCGACAGGAATCGAACGCGGCTTACCAGTTAGCCCGCTTAGCAAATAATGGATCGTCGACGAACTTGGTATTGGAAGTGGCCTATCACTGTCGCAACCACCAGGCCAAACTGGAGATAGGTATGCCGTGGACCACATGCAAACTGATCTCTTCCTCGGCTGACTCCACAGCCCTTATTCGGCCATTTTTCTCACTGCGAGGTGAAAAATGTTCATTGAATTGGATATCGCAGGACAATTCGATTGACCAGCGGTGCTGCCCACTAGAAAAGTGGTAAAACAAAACGCTCACTCCCCGTGGACACCACACACTACCGACCCGACTCAAGGGTAGCTATAGTGCGAGTCCAGCGGAGATGGTGGATTTTGCTAGTAAGTGTTTACATGTGAAAGCACTGGCTTCTGGGTCTACTATGTACACCACACTACAGTCAGTCTGAACTGAGGTATTTTACCAGAGACATCTAGGTAGGTGGAATCAGACCGAGACGGCGTACGCTTTGGCGGCAATCGGATCCCAGTCGCCAAAAGATACCAGCGTCCCTCTGCGCTTCCACATAGGTACATACAGCGTCCTACTACCTACATAGTATGTACTATCCAGAGTAGGACTGCAGTCTATCCCCATTCCTCTACCAGCCGCCTTAGTGTTTAGGTGGGCAACTGCCAAGAACTGAACGGCAGTAGCAGTCGGAACGACAACCTCATTGAGCAAGCCGCTATTCACTGGTAACGTCATAGGTATCCCAAGTCGTCGACAAGAGCTACTGCGAGTTGAAATGTCTAGTACTATGAGGTATGTATGTTGGTGTGATGCGCATTATATACTACCTTGGCATATCAGCTTACGTCCATCAGCTTTGTCTAGATACAACAACCCGTGCGATCACCTAACATCTTGGTAGACCTACCCTCGACATGTCAGTTAACAAGGCGACCTTCACCCTCTCCAATGGGGTCGAGATCCCTGCCTTAGGATTTGGCACCTTTGCCAATGAAGGAGCCAAGGGAGAGACGTACAATGCAGTCAAATGTGCCCTCGAGGTCGGTTACCGTCATCTAGACTGCGCGGCATTTTACTTGAACGAGGGCGAAGTTGGCGACGCCATACGGGACTTCCTGGATGCGAACCCTTCCGTAAAGCGTGAGGACATCTTCATCACAACCAAGGTATGGAACCACTTGCACGAGCCCGACGAGGTGAAGTGGTCTCTTGAGGAATCACTACGCAAGCTCCGACTTGATTACGTTGACCTTTTCCTCGTTCATTGGCCCATCGCCTCCCACCGCAATGAGGACTACTCCGTCAAGCTTGGCCCCGACGGAAGGCATATCACCAAAAAGGAGCTCACCGAGAACCCAGAGCCCACTTGGCGGGCCATGGAAGAACTTTTGGCCGCCGGGAAGACCCGTGCCATCGGCGTTTCCAACTGGCGTATCTCCGACTTCAAGAAGCTACTGGCCTTCGCCACAGTTAAGCCTCATGCCAACCAGATTGAGGTGCACCCGTTCCTTCCGAATAGCGAGGTGATCGACTTCTGTGTGGCGAACGATATTCTTATCGAGGCGTATTCTCCCCTTGGGTCACAGGATCAGATCCCCAATACCGGCGAGAAGGTCCGAACCAACAAGACGCTCAACGAGGTCGCGGACCGCAGCGGTCACACCCTGGCACAGATTTTGCTTGCTTGGGGAATGCGACGCGGCTATGTCGTCCTGCCCAAGAGCTCCACGCCCTCGCGAATCGAGAGCAACGCGTATGTGCCTGAGATCTCGGACGAGGATTTCGAGGCCGTCCAGCAGGTCGCCAAGGGCCGACACTCGCGTTTCGTCAACATGAAAGACACCTTCGGCTACGACCTGTGGCCCGAGGAGGCCATCTAAACCACGGTACATAGTGACCGGGGAGAGGGACATTTGAATTTCCTTGTATATATTGTTCGTCTGTGCAGAGACATAGGCTGTAACGCTACGACAAGCTCCCACGTCATTTTATACCGTCTATATTTATCACGTGACCTGGCTCGATAATAAGTCGACAGCATGTCTACCACATAAGTATTACAACGCCCCAAGGGGGTTACTGGGAGTCGAAAGGGTTCTTGGACGAAGGCCGAAAATATAAAATCTATCATGGAATATCGTACATTTATGTTGATCTGAAACGCCGAACGTACCCACAATCTAAACGGCAGAATCTCTAGAGTCTAATGAACCCCCCTTTCCACTTCCCCTGAAATAACGCCATCTATGTTCGTCCGTCTGTCCTTCTGTCACATACAGTCAAAGCTAAGCCTTGGCGACCTCAGCAAAGAACCCATCATGGTGGTCAGGATGCGTCTTCTCAATATTCGACTTGATAAGCTTCTTCGTGACCATATTGCTCTCGATCTCAACGTCTTCGTCAAGCTTGCCGGCGCGAACACGCCACTGCGAGCGGATAGTGATGGAGCCCGTGGGGGCACGGCCCTCGATGACGGCGTCGACGCCGCCGACGACGTTGGTCAGCGTCATTTTGAAGGTGGTGACGCCGATGGGCCGTTTGTCTGTGACTTCGTAGACGCAGGGCTCGCCTTGGGCTGGCGTCGCGGAACCGGAGAGGCGTTTTTGGGAGACGAGCTGGGGACAGGTGGTTTTGATGTAGAGCTCGTGGTTCTGTAGGCCTTTGACCAGGGCGGCTTCGGTTACGCCTGCCGGGAGGGGGGTGGTGATGCTTGTTTCGGTGGGCATTGTTTGGTTTGTTTTTATTTTTATTTTATTTGGTTCTTGGTTCTGTTCTTGTGACTGGCTTTTCGATTCGAGGTAGATTGCAAAGCTTCTACGAGAGCATGCGTTCGGGGACGTTGGCAGCAGATGTTGTATTTATGTATCTAGTCTGTCCGCCCCGTAGGTGTTCATATAAGCCATTTGCGTTCATGTGGGGGGAATGAAGCTTATTGTCGAGAAGGCTTCTACCCGAGTGCGTCAAATGCAAAGTTCGGTGTCCATGGACAACCCGTACCTGGGGGTCTCTACTCGGGGTCGCAGCTCGACTTTCAGGGCCAGGACGCGCATGAGGGACTTTCCGTCATGCAGTCTTTTGGTGGGATGAGCTTAGGAGAAGCTCACTACCTGCACACGCACTCTATGTTAAGAGACATCGGGTCTGATCGGGACCATTAAGCTATCATGAAAGCATGTCTATCACGACATGGCATCCATAGTGCTTCCACTCTTTTCCCCTCGAGACCCAGAGCCGGGGGACCGTCTAAACCGGAGACCTCATTCTTCTCGGCGAACTCTTTTTTCCTCAATGGAAAGAAAGCTTAGATAGATGCGGACACATCCAAGTATTGAATCTATAAAGGACAAAAACCCAACGACTTTCCTATAACCACTAAAACCATAGTCAAATGAAGAATACTATCAGGAACGGCAAAGTCAGATAATCTTCCTTCCCACTGTAAACAAGGGACCCAGGGGGAGAGAACCGTGAATAAGACGAACGCACTGCTTAGTACGTACGGCATTCCGTCCTACAGGAGGGTTCGTTGGAGAATGTCCATCGGCTTACTCAATGCTCATCTTCCAAACCACCCTCGTAGAACCCAAAGTCCCTGGCCCGACGAGTAAACAAGTATAAAGAAAGGCACGCGTCTTATTCAGCATCTTACAGAATGTTGGACCTACTTCAAACCCTAATCAAACCCGTCTGGATGGACTCTAGAGCTAGCTTGATGAATTCCAGTTAAGAGAAACCAAAAAAGGTGTCTTTTTACTTTCATGCGCTTTCGGAGACAGCATGGTCAAGGGAGCGATACGTTTTGACATCAGGTACCTAGATAGTAGATGGAGGCATTACCTACCTACACTATCTACATTCTATAATCACAGCCACATGTCTCAGTCAAGGAAACACACAATCAAGGGTATTGGAATTGTAGTGTTGTTTTCTTACTTCCATGTCCTACGCCTAACCACTACTAGCCGTTACAGACTTGGCAAGTTTCATAAATAGAATCATGAATCCTTTCGCGAGTCGCCAGCTAGAAGCTGTTTTGCCCCTGAAACTCAAACCAGTCTACCTAGCGCTTCTTTCAAAACTACAGGAAACGCGTAAAAGAAACAGCACAGGTTGTTTGAATGTAGTCCGGATAACTATAGCTAGTTCTATCCTCTGGTCTTTGGGCAAGACGGAGTTACGATGCGACGAATGCGATGATGAATTGCACACGATCAGTCAACATCCAACATCTTGTTGTCAACTCTTTTGCCCTTGCCCTTTGCCCGCCCCTTGAAGTGTTTCTTGCTCGAGCCGAGACGAACTTCACTGGGATCCAGACCGTTCTCAATGGCAATCATAGTTCTGGCTTTACGTCCGCTCACATCCTTTGCTTGTGCTTTGCCTTGTTCTGTGTACTTGTGATTGAATGGCATTGATAGGTGTCCGGCGTTGCCCCCGCCACGCGCGAAGAATGACTTGTCTAGGGACCGCGACTTCGCGCTGGATGGCAGAGGGATGACATCGGAATCAGCCATGGACGACGACTCCGCATCATTCATGTCAAGCGCCTTCAGGGCAGTGTGCAATGCAGTTCTTCGCTTTTCAGGCAAATGGTCCGCATCATAGAGCTCACGGTTGAAGTCCGCAGCATCACCCCAGCCCGGTGGCGGCTCCACATACAGTAGCTTTCCACTCACATAGTCCTTTAGGACTATTCGGGCCGCTCTGGATTCATCTGGTTGACCGACACCCTGGGTTTTGAAACCTCTCGCATTGGCGTAGGCGGATAAGAACTCGCTGGCTGTTGGAATTCCAGTTCCGCCTTCTTCCAGGGGTCGGGTCTTAATATGAACACCATAGATGGCCTCTAAAAATGGTTGAGGAATCCGGTGTGCGACCAAAGCAGCCGGGCCAGTAAATTCTCTCAACTGGTCAATTGGCAGAACACCATTGCAAACCAGTTCGGCTTTAGTTGTTGCAAAATTCGGAAATACTAGACCTGGACAATCGCACAAAACAACCTTGTCACTTAGGTGAATCGTCTGGAAGTGCTTGGTTTTTCCGGGGGTTGATGAGACCGAAACTTTCTTGGCGCCGATGAGAGCATTGATAGTGGAGGATTTACCAACGTTGGGGTAACCAACTAAGCCTATCTCAAGCTTTTTATCGGGATCTTGACATGTTAGCCGCTGAGACTCATCAAAAGGAGCCATTATACTCACTATCAGGATCATGAGCTTGTTGAATAAAGATATCTTCCAGCTCCTCGACCGTCAATATTCTCGTTTCGTCTTCAGCCGCATCTGATAAAGGTACACCCGACGGTTTATCTTCTTCACTGGCGCTTTCATCATCATCGCTGCTGGACGGGCGTCTTTGGAAAGCTTCTGGACTAGAATCTTCGTCGTCTCGTGACCCTTCAGACTCAAGGTCACGTTCCTCGATCATCTGTTTGGCTAGACTGGCAGAGAAGAAGCGATAAGAAATGCGCTTTTCTTTAAAATACTTGGACCAGGCTTTTCGTTGCGCTGTCGTCATCATATCTGCCTTGTTGACCAATAGCAAGTTCTTTTTCGATGGGTCGACATCCTGAACATAGGTCTCCAGATCCTCTGACCGGAACATCAAGGGGTTGCGCGCATCGACAATCTGCACCACCAAGTCGGATCGTTCAATAACACGCCAGAGCTGTCTCCAAACTTCTAAGTTGCGCTCGAAGGGAGTCATGAGGAGATCGTTGTACTCTTGTAGTTCTGCCAAACCTCGCCGCCATATTAAGAATGATTCTCTCTCTCGCTGATCTAGTTCTTGGGGAGTCGTGGAGTTATCCCACTTCGGCCGCCGCGGCACAGTCAATCGGCCTCTGTGCTGGTTATGCTTTCCTATGACGTTTCGTTCCTCCGTGGCAGTGAGAAGATAGGGGTTTCTCTGATCCGTGTGGATAATCTTGACGTTGTTCATTTTCTCAGCGGTGAAATCGGTGTTGGCGAGTTCAGCCGTAGCCAAGAACTCGTCGAGAGCGCCCTGCTCGGTGACAGAGCGCATCTTGACCCATGCCGCCTCTTTTCTGTCATTTGTAATGTACTGCGGCGCAAGTGGGCAGGATTAGTGATGATCCAGAGCCAGAGAGTGAATGAAGCGCACCTCTTCGCCTGTGGCGTGGTTAATGCGCGTAACACCGCCAGCCTTTCTCCGGTCGGAGCCTTTGCCTTTGCCGAAGCGATCATTCATCAATGTGTTGCCAAGGCCCACGGAGGCCTTAGACTTCGCTAACACCATCTTGGGATACCGTAATAAACCCAAGGTCAGGGTCGGCTTGGCGATATAAGCAATGGAGGTCGAAAAGGTGTCTTTAAAAGATTGGTTTACTGGAGTGTGAATGAACTTGAGCCTAAGCGCTGAATATCAAGGAGAGGGGAAAGTGTCGGGGGTAATGGTGCGATGGTGTGTGAGAGAGTCTCCTTCAACAGGTTATCCCCAAGTCCATGTCATTCCAATCGTGACTGTTCGCTAGGCCGCCCTAAGTAATGCATTTAAGCCTCACAGATTTATGTACTTATGCTGATTAAGGAAAACGAGGGGTAACTTTCAGATTTTTGCGTCACCCCTTGGTCCGATAAGCGAAACGATAAGCCTCCAGTGAGTACCTAACCGATAAGCACCCCTCCATTTCGATAAAGGCCTTTCACCCCACCAAATTTTGTGAAATGGGAAGCAACGACTGTCGCTATCTGCCTGTATCTAGTCCGGACAGGACGGGTACGAGTGACCGCTACGTATCTGGTGCTGCGCCGGCTACAGAGTACCTATGGTACCTGAAATAGCCGCTGGATGTACAATTTACTTTAGACATGCGTACCTGTAACCCCTCTGTAAACCTAGCCCAGGACCTACAATATCGCCAAGTGAACTTGAGGACCTATTTGGAAACAACTGCCTACTTCCTCATTCTCCCACGTCAAGATCAATCTGCACTTTGATTACCTATCTCTCCCGCAAAATCGCCGATTACATAGTTGCTCATTGCTCTTGACCGACAAGAACAGCCAAGATGCCGAAGGGCAAGTGGATGTAAGTGACGCCACATTCACTACCTGACTTCTGAGGATACATGTACTAACAACCGTCGTCGGCACTTCATAGCGACAAGAAAACAGCCCAGCATTTCACGCTGGTGCACCGTCCACAAAATGATCCCTTAATCCACGACGCGGAGGCTCCCTCCATGATCTTGAACCCCACAAGCAATCTTAATGCCGCCAAAGGAAAAAAGCTGGGCGACCTGGCCTCAGAGTTGAGCGCCGATGATGTGGCTCACATGCGCGCAAACGAAGGCGAGGCCGCCAACTATGGTGTCTACTTCGATGACACAGAGTACGACTACATGCAACACCTGCGCGACCTCGGCTCATCCGGCGCCGGTGATGTCGTCTTCGTCGAGGCGAAGACGGAACAGAATAAGGGCAAGGGAAAGCACAAGCAGAGTCTCGAGGATGCCATCCGGCAACTCGATCTCGAGGACGAGGAGCGCAAGAAGCGCGAACTCTTTGACGATTCTTTCCTGCCCAGCAAAAATCTCCAGCACGTCACCTATCAGACACAGCAGGATGTCCCTGATGCTATCGCTGGTTTCCAACCCGATATGGACCCTAGACTGCGGGAGGTACTGGAGGCACTTGACGACGATGCCTACGTAGACGAGGAGGATGACGACTTATTCCAGGAACTGGCAAAAGATGGTCGGGAACTTGACGACATCGAATTCGAAGGAGAGTTTGACGATGAAGGTTGGGAGACAGACGGCACGGCCAAACCGGAAAACGAATACAAGTCCCGGGACAAGGTACCCAAGTTAGTTCCTGTCGCCAGAAAACAAATAGGGGAAGATGACGATGAGTTCGCAGAAGAAGAGGACGATGTAAACGACAACTGGCTAGAGGATTTCCGGAAGTTCAAGAAGAACCAGAAGACAGGCAGCCGCCCCGTCGCGCCCTCACAATCGGACATGCAATCCAGCATCTTAACTACGACCACCAACGGTGGACGCCACAAGAAGCGCAAGGGCGCTCTGACATCGCGGTCTGGGTTCTCCATGACATCCTCGTCGCTGGTGCGCACGGAGCAGCTCAGCCTGCTGGATGCGCGGTTTGAGGTCCTCGAGCAGAAGCAGTACAACCCCGAGCACGACGACTACGAGGACGACTGGAACGGCGACATGGACGACGACGCGAAATCCACAGCCATGTCCGCCATGTCGACAGCGTCGAGCGTTACTGGCCCTCTGCGCTCCGACTTTGACAGCATCGTAGATGACTTCCTGGGCGAGTACACGAAGCACGGGAAAAAGACGGTCAAGAAGGGAAAGTGGGGGAACGGCGTGGAGCAATTCGACGAGTTCCGCCGGGAACTCGGCCCCGCGAGAATACCGGCTAAGTACGGAGTCAAGACGCGGCCCGCCGCAACCTTTGCCGCCGGCGGTGCTTCAACTTCTTCGTCGCCGTTCCACTTGTCGTGACATAGTTAGTAATTGCCAAAAAAAAAAAAAGATAGTAACCCAAAAAAAAAAAGAGAATAATACCCTGTAGAAACCAAGCCTGATATGCTTCGTTTGTCTCTAATTTACCGTGCAAACCATATTCCACAAATCAGTAATTCATTCACATTCACACATTCATAGTCACAAAGGTCTTCATGTACAGCTGTAATCAATTCGTTGTTATCGCATTTCTACGCGGGCTCACTACCTAGATGAAGTCCACCGAAGTAGCCAACAGTTAATCAACCATCGGGTCCCGGCCGAAACCTAGTACATAGGTCGGCAAACCGTGTACAGCAAACAGGCAGCGAGGAACCAGCGCAAGAGAAAGGGGCTGAGCACTTTTTTTTCCCTTCTTTGCTATGACTTGCACTCGTTGGAGACTAGCAGTTCTAGAGAGGCGAAAGCTCATCCGTACCTTTCCGCGGAGTAACGAGACCAGTCATGGGTTCAGCACCGGTCCGAACCAGGCAAGCAGGCCGGTGATATACCAGAGAAGGCGTTCTGCCAACTGCAATTCCGGTATATCAGCTCCCTAGCGATGACCATTCATTGCAGGCGGCCGTTCCGGTCCATAGGCACCTGGCGGACCAGCCGATTCCTCCTCTGTATCATCGTCGAATTCGCCTTCACTAATTTGCTCTTCGACTTCTTCATCGTACTCGCACTCACTCTCTTCGGGGCCTTCTAGCTCACCCTCTTCCGCCTCTCCAGCCTCTGCATAACAATTGTCCGACGCACCTTGCATTCCCGCTGGAATGCCACGGCCTTGTTGTTGCATTTGGTTGATTATGCTGGTGAGCTTTTCGTTCTTCTTCTTAACATCGTTGAGGTCTTTCAGATGCTTGTTGCGCTCCTCGGCCATCTTGAGGATGTTTTGGTTGAGGGACGTGTCGCGACGTCGGAAATCGGCGTTTTCTTTTTCTAATTTCTTCGTCTTCTTTGACATATCTTCCATCTCCTTGCGAAACGTTAAAAACAGATCGTTACTGTTATTGAGAGTATCCTCGACCTCATTCTCTGTTAACGCCTGTGTCGGGCGCGCGAGCGAAAAAGAAATTGAGGCGCATACCTGTTTGAACTTCTCGACGTAAACATTTAGTTGATTGCGCAGCTCGGTTTCGGTTTTAGTGAAGGTGCGGACCTGGTTATTAAGCTGATGTGCTCGTTTGGCTTCTACCTCGGCCACTTTCTTCTCCTGCTCATAGCGTGCCATATTGTATTGAACTTCTATTTCTTTGGTTCGCATAGCCGAGTTATAATGAAGTTCTCGTAGCTCATATTGATCAATCATCGACTTGAACCGATTTTTGAACCTAGATGACTGTTATTAACCGGCGGGGATGAGTGCAAGAATTGGATGCCATACAACTCATCTGCTTTCATGTACACAACCTGTTTCCGCGGGTTGTCTTTCTCCTCTTGGAAGCCTTCTAACGTCTCTAGGACCTTCTTCAAACGTTCGTCAGAGGAAGTCTTGAGCCGATCATGTGAATCGTTCAAAGCCCTGTGCTCGTTCTATATAGTCTCCGTCAGCATCATCACCCCCATGTTTAGTGTATGGATACTAGTAACCTTCAGCTTGTTATTCTCCTTTTGCAATTCGCGGCAGAGTTTTTCCAGCTTTTCTTTGAGACCGATCTGCTTACTTAGATCAGTCCGGCTTGAGTCTTTCTCCTTTTGCAGTTGATCGGCACGCTTCTTGTTCTTGATGTTCTCGCGTTCAAGTCGCTTCAGATTAGCGAATAGCTCGGTCGATCGTTTGGTAAGCAAGTCAATTTTATCCATATCGTTCATCTTGTTCATCTGATGATTCAATTCACGATTGGCCTTGCGAACTTCCCTATCTAAAGATTGAGTAAAACTCTGGTCAGCAACCCATAGTGTAGATGGCCAAGAAATTCATATTCAAATACGGTCCTTTCAACAGTCATATGGCCATAAGTCCCGCATCGTGATCGACCGCCGAGTCAAATATCCAATTGTTCGCATATGGTCGTAGCCTATCATTGTCCGTATTACAGTTCTGCTCACTCGTTGGCAGAAATGATAAAGGCCCAAATCGAATGAGCATTGGCTGATCGGTGGAAGAAGCGCCATAAATACTTCTCGCACCTTGTACAGAGCCGCTGGATAGTATGCTTAAAAAGGCGCAGGGAGTTTCCGGCATAAACCCAGCGGGAGGATTGTGTTATGCGCCACGTAACCCGGCCAACTTTGATTCAACTACATCATCTCAGCAAGGGAAAACTTAACGTACCGATTTCGGCCTCTTGTTCTTTTTCGGCAGCCGTATCGACCTCGAGCTGGGATATTCTGGCAGCGACCAGTTTTGATGCTTCCGAGGAATCTAACGCCTTCTTTCCTTTGGCCTTCTTGTTCGCGGCGCTCGAGGCCATGGCGGGCGTCGGCGTGGGGGCGGGTCGGGGTTCTTGAGAGGTAGCATGGTGGCCGTTGGAGAGCGAAAGATCGTCATGAGCATGGGCTGAGGAGCCGTTCGGGGCGGAGGAGAGAGGGGCCGGTGTTGCGGGTGGTGCACGGTGACCCGTGGAAGTGGCCATGGCGGGCGAAACTAGGAAGGGTACCGTAGCCTGAAAAGTGACAAGTGACAAGTGGTAAGTAGGCAAAACAGAGCATAAAGCGTCGAGAGGGGCAGGAAGGTATATCGATAGAAGGCCGGCTAAGAAGGCGGCTCAGAGCCTCGGAGAGCATCAATGGCACTTGGGTATGACGAGGAGCTGCTTACGTGGGTGAAGTCGTAAAACGCATTTGGGGACGTTGCATATACAACCGAGTGTAGCGACGTCGGGAGAGCGCCGTTGTGACGAACGATTGGCGGGGGTTATAGCGGGAGCTGGCTGACTGGGCGCGTGCGTGTGGCGGTCGTGAGCAATGAGCAGTGGTCACGATGGCTCTCGAAAGAGAAGTTTGTCAAGACGGGCAGAAGGCGGCCGAGTCGGTTTAGCAGATAGTGCTGGTTACTCGATCGTGGCAGAAATGGATAACGGGGGATCGATTAATCAACCGGGGCGCGCCACGAAACTGCAGTGCGCTCAGGTCCTCATTAGCCTTCAGGTTAGGGCAGGTCGGTACAAGAGAGTCCGCGACAGACTGCGTACCTTATGCGTAGCCGACAGCGTGGCGGGATACTTGAGTGGGTGGGTGAATGGATGTACTTGCCGAGGAGGCGGGTCCTGAAGTCAGTGGACCGGAGCGAATGCAGGTGCACCCTTGGAGGCTTGCCTGTGGAATGACGCTATTCACAAAGGCCAAGACTTGCACTTAACCAGCACTCGGACCCGATGATGCTCGTGGTGCCAGCAGTTGACTTGATTAATCCAGATGTGATAAAGGACTTGACTTTGCGTTGTGAAAGGCAGAGGAAAGGTATGACGGCGAGACGGGAACCAAATGGAATTCTCGACAGGAATTAGGTGGTGAACATGGAAAGGTACCTACATGGAGAGGTACATGGGTAAGTACATTGGGGCATCGAAGAAATACACAATGCCGGCAGGTACCATTAGTTAGGCGGAGCCCACCGGCAGTGACTCAATGCTGGTACCTACATTACTAAGCTACTTAAGGTACCGACCTCCAGTTAATTTTTGAAAGACCGGTTAAATACCTAGTCACTCACGATAGAGCGTCATTTTACTTTGGAAGCATATCGAAAGGTGCATTATGCACATGTAGAGGACTCTGGTATACTGCGGGATGATCCATGTCACCTCACCTATCTAGATAGGGCACCCGCCTATCCATCGGTCCATCCCGTCACCTACCTATCTATCCGAAAATTTCCAGACACTTGGAATCTCAACAACCCATTCCTGCCCCCTCCCATCGGTCACTTAGCAACTGCCCCTGCCTGGCCCTCTAATAATCCCTTGGTAGGTTTGCTACCTTCTCCCGAACTTTGCGCAAGCTCGCGCTCCTCCATTCTTTTATCCCATTCAATATGTTGCGCAACGCTGCCAAAGAGGCGGCAAAGCGAGCCGTCACCGAGCTTTCTCAGTATCCTAAACCTGGCGAGAAGCTCCACGGGTTCACATTGCTCAGAACCAAACACGTGCCTGAGCTCGAGTTGACTGCCCTTCATTTGAAACACGATAAGACCGGCGCCGACTACCTACACATTGCCAGGGAAGATAGCAACAATGTCTTCTCCATTGGCTTTAAAACAAATCCGCCCGATGATACCGGAGTCCCCCATATCCTCGAGCACACAACCCTCTGCGGCAGCGAGAAATACCCGATTCGAGACCCCTTTTTCAAAATGCTTCCTCGCACCCTATCAAATTTCATGAACGCCTTCACGGCGTCGGACCACACCTTTTATCCGTTCGCTACAACCAACGCCCAGGACTTCCAGAACCTAATGTCCGTCTATCTCGATGCGACGCTCCACCCTCTTCTAAAGAAGACCGATTTCACTCAGGAAGGATGGCGTATAGGTCCTGAAAACCCCCGGACTGCTGAAAGTGACGGCGAAGTCAAGCCTGAAGAAAGCAAACTTGTGTTCAAGGGGGTCGTGTACAACGAAATGAAAGGCCAAATGTCCGACGCCGGCTATCTATTTTACATTAGGTTCCAGGATCACATATTCCCGTCGATTAATAACTCTGGCGGCGATCCTCAAAAGATTACCGACTTGACATATGAACAGCTTAAGAAATTTCATGCAGAGCATTACCATCCAAGTAATGCCAAGCTGATGACTTACGGAGACATGCCTTTAGCCGATCATCTGAAAGAGGTCGACGCACAGATGAGCGCATTCGAGCGTATAAACGCGGATATAGAACACCGGCAGCCCATTACTCTTACCGATGGACCTCGGACCGTGAAGCTTTTTGGGCCTGTCGATCCTTTGGCCGATCCTGACAAGCAATACAAGACGTCTGTCTCCTGGATTACTGGTGATACAAGCGATGTTGTCGAATCTTTCTCCGTGGCATTGTTGTCGTCGTTGTTGATGGATGGCTATGGTTCGCCTTTATATAAAGGCCTGATTGAGAGCGGCCTTGGTACAGACTTCAGTCCTAACGCTGGATACGATGGGTCGGCGGCTACTGGGATATTCTCTGTCGGTCTAACTGGAGTCAGTGAATCCAAGGTTGAAACGGTAAAGAGCGAAATACAACGGATACTGCGAGATGTGCGCGAGAAGGGCTTTGAACGAGGCAAGATTGATGGATACCTTCATCAACTTGAACTCGGCCTGAAGCATAAAACTGCCAATTTTGGTATGTCTGTGCTGCAGCGCCTAAAGGAGAAATGGTTCTCCGGAACTGACCCTTTCGATTCCCTGGCATGGAATGACACAGTCAGCGCTTTTGAAGCGAAACTTTCTGAAGGTGGCTACCTCGAAAAACTCATGGATAAGTATCTGATGAATGACAATACTCTCACATTTACAATGGCGCCCTCACAAAATTACGAAGCGGAGCTAGCGAAAGAAGAAGAGGAGAGATTGGCATTAAAGATCGCCCAAGCTACGGAGGAAGCAGGTGGTGAGGAAGCAGCTCGACATTTTTTCGAGCAGCGAGAGCTCGAGCTCTTGGCAGAGCAAAACAAGTCAAACACTCAAGATCTCGGTTGCCTTCCTACCGTTTATGTGAAGGATATCCCCAGAAAGAAGGAGCCCATCACAATTCGCGACGAGACCTTGAATGGAACGGCCATTCAATGGCGAGAGGCCCCGACTAATGGGCTCACTTATTTCCGAGCCATTAATACCTTCCAAAATCTGCCGGACGAGCTTCGGGCTCTGATCCCCCTATTCAGTGACTCAATCATGCGCTTGGGAACCAAGGATATGACAATGGAGCAACTCGAAGATTTGATCAAACTGAAGACAGGGGGTGTATCTGTGAGCTACATGACCACGCCATCACCCACCGATTTTCACCAAGCTTCGGAAGGGCTTGTCCTGAGAGGAATGGCCCTTGATCGCAATGTCCCCGAAATGTTTGACCTCTTACGGAAGCTTATCTTAGAAACGAACTTTGATAGTCCAGAGGCTGCACTCCGAATCAGGCAACTCCTCCAAGCTTCAGCCGACGGCATTGTGAACGATATTGCATCATCCGGGCACTCTTACGCTCGACGATATGCTGAATCTGGTCTTACTCGCGACGCATATCTAACTGAACAAGTCAGTGGACTGTCCCAAGTAAAGTTAATAACTTCACTGGCAGGTCGCCCGGAATCGGATCAGTTACAAGATGTTATCGAGAAACTCAAACAAATCCAAGCGATTGCTCTATCCGGCAACAACATCCGTACAGCTTTAACATGTGGGTCTGACAGCGTCGCGGGCAACACAACAGCCCTAACACAGTTCATGGCCTCCCGAGCAAGCCAATCCATCACCTTCCCGGCTGGATCGAAGCAACAGCCTGCACGTGACATTAAAGCTTTCTTTCCCCTTCCCTACCAAGTATACTATGGCAGTTTAGCCCTCCCCACCGTGTCTTACACCTCCCCCGACAGCGCGCCACTACAGATTTTGGCACAGCTTCTCACTCACAAGCATCTACATCATGAAATCCGCGAGAAGGGCGGTGCATATGGTGGCGGTGCATATATGAAAGGTCTTGAGGGTCTTTTCGGATTTTATTCGTACCGAGACCCTAATCCCCAGAACACCCTCTCCATCATGAGGAACGCTGGGCGCTGGGCTGTTGACAAACAGTGGCCGGAGCAAGATCTAGAGGAAGCCAAGATATCCGTCTTCCAGGGTGTTGATGCTCCCAAATCAGTGAATACTGAGGGAATGCTCCGATTCGTATCCGGAATCACGCATGAAATGCAACAGAAGAGACGAGAGCAGCTTCTTGACGTGACAAAGGACCAAGTCCGGGAAGTTGCCCAAAAGTACATTATCGACGCACTCGCCAAGCAGAGCGAGCGAACCGCCTTCCTAGGCAAGAAGCAAGACTGGATCGACAACTCCTGGGAAGTGAAGGAGATCAATGTCGACGTCCCTGCCACTGACGCTGAGTAGAAATACTTATAGTGTCTGGTAGGACATATCAACGTTGTAAGTACTCGCCCGGTCTCATGATGGCTCAAGTCCCTTCTCGCTAAGCCTATGAGCCGTCATTAGGCCGGGCGAGTGTACTAGAGATTTGTACACCATGATCATATATACCCACCTCCAAAATACATAGAGAAGTTAAACGTAGAAGATTTCCTGTTCCATGTCCATGCACCGTTTATTTATCACGGCCATCAATCATATTACCCCTTCCTAAAAACCTAGCGTTCGGATACGATACGTCTTCATGCTTTTGTGGTCCTTTGCGAAAAGGATCACTCACTTCCATAGCATGGAGACCACAATAAAACGCGAGATTGAAAAGTAATACCAACGGGTTTTTTTTCGGCTCTCTAGCAATGGAGTCTGCTGCAAAAAAATCGAGTTGGCACGCTCATTCTTTCAGACTCGGATTCCTCAGCTTTGGAACTCCGGACTAATGAATAGAGTACATACATGTCTTTTAGCTTGACTTGGGGAATAAACCGGGTTGTTTGATAAGGGTGACTGCTCTTGAATGTCTGCAATGGTCTCCGTCGACGTTTCCTACTATGACCGGAATCGTTTGCGAGTGACTTTGTCATGGCTTGACTCCTCATACACGAGGCTCATGGTCCCGGCTACGACAAATGTTCATGGAAATGGTGTCCTAGTTGGCATATCGTGCCGCTGGGAGACATTGCGCCGTTCGCTACTGCTCGTTCTCCTTATACTCGTTGCTACCTACCTACCTACCGCTGGCGATACATATGGGCACTCCACGACTGCCGCTCGTATCATATTAGTGTACTAGGAGCGAATACGACGATAGTCGCCGTATTGATGTGGTTCGTGAAGTCTCCCAGAGGCATGGCCTGCAGCGCCCTATACCTCGAGTTTCGTAGTTGACCATGTTATCAAATACATAGGTGGAAAAACGCAAATGCTAAGCCGCACCTATAATTACTACTATTACCTGCCTAGACTACATAACTACCAACCAACCAATGCAAGTCATATAAAATACCTATACAACGCCGCATATATCAGACAGGCAAGCGGTGTCCCGGGCGAAACATGATTGGGTACGGGTCGCTCCGGGTCGAACTATGCACGCACACCCATCCATGGATGAGATAGCCGGTCGGCCAGCCTGTCATGTAATGTACCTCTCTCTATCTAGCTCGACCCTCCACTGAAGAGGCTTCGACGGGACTTCCCCCTGTGCAGAAGTAGGGAGCTAGCTAGCTGATCAGATTCCGGGAATCTCTTATATGTACATGCTTTCCGGCGGTAAGGAACAAGCACCGGTCATGCCATGGCAGTCAAAGTCCGTACGCAGTGAGTTTCAGGACGGATCAAAAAAGAAATGCGCAGCGCCGTGTCAACTCAACGACAGACGGGAGTTCCCTATCACCCCTCACTCACTTCACGACCACGACAGACATAACAAACAGCAGGACATCAAATCCTACAAACAAAACTCAAAACTCAAAAAAAAAAGTATATACGTTCCGACCATCCAGGCGAAAGAAATATGCATCAAATAAAAGCAAAAAGATGGAATAAAAAAATACGAAAAAAGAAGCTCCCCCGGACAGGCTTGAACTGTCAACCTCTCGATGATCTGTCGTAATAACAGTCGAACGCGCTAGCCAATTGCGCCACGGAGGACTTGTGATTGAAAATCGCATTGGTGTCTTGGAATATATGGGTCGCTTGTGAGACTAGACCCCCCGGCTACAAAACTTAGTTGGGAACGCGACCAGTCTGGAGTTTGCTGCCACACACAACCGTCCATCGCTCCAACACGCATCGCAACAGGGTGAGGATCTATCAACCCGCAACGCATCCTGATAGCGACGCATCCCACTTGCTTGCAATCGCGAGAAAACACATGCCTTACAGACCTGTACTCAGATTACACCCAGTCACGACATCGACGCATGGCGAGCCTTCCATGTGGCGGAATGCGATCTTCTAGTTTCTATTGGCTCCTAACCCCTTTGTAGATTCTACCTACACATGAGGCACGAAAGGGGTGATGATTATGTCGTATGGAAGATACCATGTAGATTTATTTACCATAAAAGTAAATATCTGTGTATTTGCGAACAGCCTCGCTGCCGTCAAATGTACAGGATCGATGATGTCAATAGGTGCTTATGCACAAGATCTATCGATCAGGTCAGATCTCTACGATCGAAGTCATAAGATGCCGTCAATCATAATCAGTACCGATTAGCCCAGAGCGCTCCTGCCATCGCGATGCGTTGGTCAATTGGTGTCTTCCTTACACACCCTCACACCTACCATGATGATATGTGGTAATATGTCTCGACCCAAACACTCAGTCCGGTCAGGCCGGGACTTTACGTCTTTATCAGCCCATCGCGGGCTGTCACGGCCTCGTGAAACATGACAATTCTGGCCATGTCATGGCTGGAATATGCGTTCCTAATAGTAGCAGCCCCATCTACTATCGTCGCGACGGAATCAACGGCATCTCTCGCCGCTTGTTAACTAAAGTGACCAGGAGAGCTCGGTAGTATGCGTCCGTATGGCCATGCTGCAATCTGGAATCTTCGCCTAGCAGCGAGGCCTTGATCGAAAGTGATTCATTTAAAAAGTTCCGTCGCCATGGTCGTCTGATCCCGCATCAGAATCATCGCTTACCTCTATGACGCTTGAGAACGGAAACTCGGCAGGAATCTCCCAGTCATCGTCACCATCGCCACCGTCGCTGTTATCAGCGAAGAAACAATCTCAGGGGGAATGAGAAATTTTCGTCTGGACGCCGGTTTCGGGGATCGGACCTTACGAGGAGAACGGTGCGGTCCAATCTCTCGTAATCGTCAGATTGGAGAAATTTCTTCCTGTACGCCCACCAATTTCGAGACTGGCGCTTCGTCTTATCTTGGGAGGGCGATAAACGGCACAGATGGTCCGGAAAACTGGCCTAATGGTGGTTTGGCCTTGCTGAACATGATGGGTCGCGTTGCATAGGTAAGCAGGCAAGTAGGTACGTAGGTAGATTGGGAGGTAGCAGAGCAGAGCAAGGACCTCCGATTCGATTCTGTGCTTCCGGGGGAATACTTGTGATTCAGCTGGTTTGGGGACCTGATGGACGGTATTCCGTATTTGTACTTTCGTAGATCACATTGCCGTCAAGACTTTTTTCAGCGCAGTCCTAGTGCCGTTGCTAGGTCTCACGTGGAGCGGGTTCGGGATATGATGAAGACGAGCTTGCCGCCGTTATTGGGCGTCGAAATGGCTCTTGTGGTTTTGGGGGGGGAAGGCCAGATCACGGCTAGAGGTAGGCAGTGATGTGTAATATAGGTGGAAATGTACGGAATACACACGGAAGTCTCTGTAATTTGCTCACGGGCATAAGGTTTGGCCAATCAGGTCAGCAGGCCCCTTTTTCCGGCTGACACTAGCGAATAAATACCTCAGGGGTTCGCAAGGCACGCTACTTGCATAATGCCCTATAAGCGCAACCATTACGTAGCTGATCCGGTCTGCGGCAGGCGTGATTGGACGGTTTGGTGCGGCACCGTCGTCGGTTAGGCAGATTGGTACGAGATTGGTACGATTCTTGACGCCAATGCAAGTGCCCGCGCTATGCAGCGCCCGGCAGGTACTGTCTACTTATGGATATAAAAAGTGCAGGTGCACAGATCCGTAATTACCGTTTCGTTACCGCCTGGAACTCGCTTCGATTCACTGAATCACACAGACACAGCGCACCTGCCGAGCTAGCCTGAGCTGCTGAGCACACGATCGATCTTTACACGGCCTACGCCTGACAGTGACACTATCTACACTTCACCACCCACCCGCAACTAGGACTCCCCCCCATATGCGTATGCGGATGCGTACACTACTAGTACGTCCGTACAGAGTCCAGACATAGTGCATTGCCCCGGAGCGGACCTCTCCTTGGAATCGTACAATTGCACACGAGATTGTGGTGACCAAGAGACATGCCGGCCAAACCGACGTCGCATTTGAGCTGTCAATTCTCCTGCTACAGATGGTGCGATGAGGTAGGTAGGTCTATCTGTCGGACCAGGCATCTCCTGCTCCTGCTCCTACTACTTCTGTGGTTCTCCCCATCGCGGGCTGTACAGGTTTCCCGTATTCCGTATGGAACAACACACAATGCCATGGTATGCTCGATGCTACCTCGCCATGTAATGCATATGTAGTGCTTAGGGAGATCGCCAGTCGTCCAACTACAAATTGTACCTAATAGCTCCTGAGCAGCCCTTCCAGAACACTGAATACTGAACACTGAACACTGAACACTGAACACTGAACACTGAACACTGAACACTGAACACTGAAACAGCCCAACAATCTACAGCCAACCACCCAACACCAGTCCTTGTCATCGCTAATCTCTTCCCTCCTGGCCAATTGACGGAACTGTGCACTCGTATGGCCCGACGGCCAATCATGCCGGGCATAAACACTCATATTCCACAGTAGCCGTTGTATAGGGGCTAGACCTACATACGTTGCGTGCATCATAGCTGCCGATGCTGAAATGAGGATGCCTCGAACTCCATTGGCCACTGAAGGGATATGAATTGGGTGTGCGTTGACGCGACCTCGGAGGCGACTGAACGAGAGGAACTACACCTCGAGAGCATCATCCCATCGCATGGTCCCCATCGCATGGCCGACGAACACAGGGGCAATACCTACCCTAACATCAAACGGTCTGCTACGATCAAAAATATGAAGGGCACGCGGACCCAGTCAGCGACAGAGACAGCACGCCACTTGACTCAGCATCTTGTCCAGTCGACGCTACCGAGACCTATGTCGCATTTACAATTCCAATGCGCGCTTAGACCCGCCATGGTATTTTATATTCACACTGCGCCCGTGAGCGATAACAGGGCCGATTTCGTCGCGGGCTTCGTTTAACATGCCTATATGAATACGGCCTGATGATTGGAGATTGATCTGGTACTGGCCGGTTACCTCAGGCAGCATGCAACCCTCGATGCAGGAGTTAGCGGCGCATACCCTCAAGACGGCACGGCGACGGAAAGGGGAGAGTGGATAAAGGGATTGCAGGCGACTTGCGGTCAGGAACGTGAGGAGGTGCTGAGGGGAAAGGGGAGAACTGCCGTCCAGGCCCGGGCACCTGAGTGACGAGCAGTGCGGCAGTGTGGACAAGGTTGCAGTTGTCCCCGACATGGTATGGAGAATACGTAAGTATGTAGACTTCTTTTTTCTCCTGGCTGAACTGCAAGCAATATCGAGTGACGAGTTGGAGGTCAATTAGCCTGTATCTGTGTGCATCACGAGCCCATCGGTATGAGCAAAAGCGGCAAATGAGGCGGCGGCGGAGCACGACCAGTGACTAACAACAGATAACTCACCTTGAACATGAGATAGTTAGTAGCATTGACACTCAACGTACATATGATAACAGAGGGGAAGCCAGCCCTAGATCGTGTAGTAGGTAAGTATCTACCTGAGCATTGGTGGTAGTGGATAACATAAAAGTTCTGAGGTGCCGGAGGCCTGCGACTGTGGTCTCGGCAATCTCGACAGCAAATCAATTTTCATCCTCTCCTGGCGATCCCCTACTTACACCACTACCTACTTATATACGGTAGGAGCCCGGGTTTGCCCTGTCTTCTCGGGCTCTCTCACTATACTTTCAGCACAATGAATACACCACGGACCTCCCATGTAGATAGTAATTGTCAACAGCGGAACTTGGTAGCGATGTGCACTGCCGACACTGCCACGCTTGCCATGATGAGTATCCCGCACTTTGTCTATTGAAAACACTAACTATGTGATACGTTCCAGAAAGTCCCCCTGGCATCGGCTGCAGTGCCCCAGTTGTATTCCTTGCTTTATATCCAGAATGTAAACATTTGTGGTTTATGCAGAATGTAACTTGAACCGGTAATCAACGCACTGGTTACGTGTTGTCAAAAGTGTATAATACCTAGATAGGGAGGTAGGTAGGTAGGTAGGTAATTACCATCTTGTTGTAGGTATCTGCTTCACACACAAGTCTATGATGTATCTTTTGGCTGTGGGATAAGTAGGTAGGTACCTACTTGAGAGAGCAGAGGGATCGGAAAAAAGAACTGAAGATTTTTTCCTGAAAGCGGGATGGAGAGCGCAAGGAGAGCGCGATTTTCATGAAACCGAGGTGTTTTTTGTCCAACACCGGGGCGCGTCGCTAAGTGGCACGCCACTGGACCTCCTATTCCAACCAGCAGAATAAGCTATCACAGGCTACAAGCCCACTGTAGTGGCGGTATGGTCAGTTATTTGGCGTGCCTATTATTAGCGTAAGAAAGATCACTAATAGCGCTCTGGCCGTCCACGCATACTACCTACCTACTTATGTAGATACCTACCTAGCGTTCATGCTCAGTTAGAGTCAGTGGTGTTGTACGTACACTACCGGCACCCTCTGCCGTCCGCCATACTTACGTATATCGATACACGAACGATACTTTTCATTGCTGCTGTCATCCCCGCAGTTCCGGGTTTTTGAGTCTGTACTTGCTTGTACTTTCGACCTGTCCCGCCCCCACTGCCCGTGCTCCAGCCCCTCCACAATAATAAGAGGGAAAAAAAGTTCACCTTTCGTTGGTACACTACAAAAAGGAAATCACTCCCTCTTCCCACAAGTTGCCCCCCCCCTACCAACATCCCTTTTCGCACTCGAACTTGCTCTCCCGCTTCCTCTTCTTTTCCCCCGCTCAGCAATCTCTCGTACGGAGAATTCGACAGCGACCAATATATCGGTACATTTTCACCGCCCAAATCACCCGAAATCACCCGCGCTCCTCCGCAAACCAGCCAAAGCTCCCACTTCAATCAAATCGCGTATTTGATTGAGAACATCGCCATTTGGCGTCATATATATTCTCCATTTCCCCGTCGACTCGCCTTTGGTCTATTCAAAGGCACGCAGCTATCACGGCTTCCTCGGCCGTGAATTTCGTCTCTGACCAAGATTTCAGCCTGCGAAAGGCTTTCCACATTATCAACTCGCGACACCACCCGGCACCTGCTGAGGACACCTGAGGACCGCCGAACGCCTTTCTTGTTCGACCCCATCCCCAATACTACGCAGGACATTCCCCTAAGACACCCCCTGCCGTATAGGACGAGTTCTAAGGTTCTTCCTCTTGCGGAGGGAGAGTCGAGGAGACCTCGTCAGATCACTTCGGGATCAGGAAGCTACCGTGTTCGACCCCCTTGACATCAAACGAAGAGTTCCTGGCATTCGACTTCCTTTGACCGACAAACGCTACTCCACCGATAGCTGCGGCAACGTTAACTCGGGGCGACTCACTTTGTGTGAATCCCCATCCTACCCTTGCATTTGCACGTCAAGGACACACATCACGTTCTTCTCTCCTCGCGATTCGCCGTCGACGCACTGAAATCGGAGGATATGGTTATGGCAACGGCTCTTGTCGATTACCCTGTCACGACTTGTTTTGAGAATAATCCGATTCTTCATAGAAAGAATCATTCTGTGGACCATAATCATGGCTTTATCGCAAAGCAAATGATCGGTGATGCTCTTCGCCAACGCGTTGAGTCCATCGATCATGAAACCTGCGAACCAGGAGATGAGGATACCTTTTTTGTAGGTGATCTAGGCGAGGTCTATCGCCAGCATATGCGATGGAAGAAGAATCTTCCTCGCGTCAAGCCCTTCTACGCGGTTAAATGCAACCCGGACCCCAAGGTGATCCAGCTTCTCGCTGGCCTGGGCACCGGCTTCGATTGTGCCTCCAAGGCCGAGATCGAGCAGGTCCTGAACATTGGCGTCGATCCGTCTCGCATTATCTACGCTCAGCCTTGCAAGACCAACTCGTACGTGCGATATGTTGCGACCCGAGGCGTCAAGCAGATGACCTTCGACAATGGCGACGAGCTCCGCAAGATTGCCAAGTTCTACCCAAGTGCCGAGCTTTTTCTCCGTATTCAGACGGATGATTCCTCGAGCATGTGCCGCCTTAGCGTGAAGTTTGGCGCTTCCCTTGATGCGACCGATGGCCTTCTCGCCTTGGCCAAGGAGCTCGGGCTCAATGTAGTTGGTCTCAGTTTCCACGTCGGATCTGGCGCTTCCGACCCTCTGGCCTACCTGAAGGCCGTTCAGGATGCTGACTTCGTCTTCAAGCAAGCTCAAGCTCATGGATTTGACATGAAGACGCTTGATGTTGGCGGCGGCTTTTCGGGCAACAGCTTTGAGATCATGGCCAATGTTCTCCGCAAGGCCTTGGACGACTACTTCCCGCCTCACATCAATATCATTGCCGAGCCAGGCCGGTACTATGTGTCCTCAGCATTTACCATCGCTTGCAACATCATTGCACGTCGTACCATCGAGAACCCGGCTACCGGTGAGACCAGTTACATGCTCTACATGAACGACGGTCTCTACGGCAACTTCAGCAGCATCATGTTTGATCATCAGAAGCCCGCGGCCAAAATCCTGCGTACTGGCTCGCGCACTTATTACGATAATGTGCTTGCTGAGGCCGTCCCCGAGGGCGTTTATGCTGGCGCCGAGTATTCCATCTGGGGCCCTACCTGTGATGGTATCGACCGCATCACCGAGTCGATCCGATTCGAGCGAGAGCTCAATGTCGGCGACTGGCTTTACTTCGAGCACATGGGCGCCTACACGAAGTGCTCTGCTACCAAGTTCAACGGGTTCAGCAACTTGCATGATGTCATCTATGTTTGCAGCGAGCCTGGCGCTAGGGCTATTATGCGACTATAATATTAGACGCTGTCTTTGGAAAAGTGCCTTGTCACTCCCCAGTTCACTGTATGGATGCAGTTTCTAGAGTTTTGAGTTTTTTTTTCTTGTCTAATGATAGACCTGAATTAGATACAAAAAAATCCTTCAGCAGAGAGCGAAGTGGTTTTCTCTTCTTTTTTTATCTTTACCGAGAGCGTTTTTCGTAATTCCCGATAGGGAGTTGGCAAAAGAACATTTTGAAATAAAATGGCGTGTTTTGGGGGAAGCGAAACGCCCGTTAGTTTTTTCTATTTAATGTTGTCTTGTCTTGACTCGCATCCAGCATTCTTCTGTTGCCGTGAGGTTTGGAGAAACTTGTTGGGAATGTTAGCATGCTGGGAGTTGAAACTATGATGAAGCCTGTTCATTGTCCTTCCCGTACGTATATACATACATACACATGCAGTTATATTCTCTTCTACGTTGCTTTTATGATCTACTATGTAGACAGCACATTGCTGGATGACTAGTGTCGCTATGTTTGGATATAGACGGGGCTTGCTATTAGTCGTCTTCAGTTCTGATTCCAGATCTTCTGTCTGCCTCCTTTGGCGGTATGGGCTCGACCGTCCAATACCTGCCGCCGTGGTTCGGGTGTTAACTGGTCGGCTTCACCTCTTCGTGGGTTGGTGGTTGACGGCGCTGTGCTGTGGCGCTTCACTTGTGTCACTTGCCTGGAATGGATACGACGTGGCCGGAGGGCTACGGACGTTGTGGAACTGGATCGACCGACGGATCGAAGCCCGGATTGGTTTGGTGTTCCCCGGACCCGGGTCGGTGCTACCTACCTCTCCGTGCGAGGGATGGGTCCTTAACGGGGCCGAGATTTTGAGAGATAACGGCGTGACCTCGGGGACTTCCCTGCGGATTGAGGATGATTCGAAATGGTGGATACCGCTTCCTCGTGGAGGTTTAGGTTCCCATCCTGGTTTCGTCGTTGGTGGCGTGCGTTCTCGAACGTTCAGACTTTTGTTCAGACTTTTGGATCAGCTACTCGGGGTAATGGTTCATGGGACGAATGACTGAATCCCTGATCCTGATATGTTACTCAGCTGTCTGGTAATTAATGCATTGGTAAGGCTGATATACTTCCTTACATGCTTACATGTAGCCCGCGCGAAGATAGGGGCTTGGTTCTGACTTTGGATCATCGAACACGGGGTTTGATATTGTTATGATGGACCTCGAAGAAAGACTACTTCGGTATTGCTCTCAATCATGGACTACACCGGTCCTCCACACCAGTCCACCGGTGAACTATGGTGTGGTTGGTGGCAGCCCTGCTGATATATGTATAAATATCTCTGCCTGCTGACTAGACAGGCGAGAAGCATTGCGTTATCCTGGTGAGTTAAGAACTTAAGTTAGCCAATGGCGAATGGAAACAGGACTTCTGATGAATAATTAATGATGTGGGTTTTTGGGCGGGTTGGTGATGGCGAAGAGGGAGCAAAACAAGATAGATGAACATCAAAATGATACTTTTCAGCTTCTGTTGGTAACTTAACGACTACCTCGAATAGCCGCGGAACATATTTCTTTATCCATTCATTGTTTGTTGGTGCGATGGGTGTATGTGAGTGCCGAGTTACGAGTTTTCTGCATAGCCAGAACACGATCACATGGGCGTGAAGAAGTATCTGTGGTTATCCTTGGTGAGGTGTTGGTTGATGTGATGGGCCCATGGTCATGTTATCAATCGACAGTCAGCCTTGAATACTTCTTCCTTGGTCATTTCCCATCTGGCTGCCGAACCGCTGTGATTACGCCCGGTATCAACACCAGTAGAATAAGAACTTGGACGTTCGAGTGACCATACGTATAGGTAGCAGGTAACCATCGCGTTAGCAGAGATGGTCGGAGCGTAAATCTTCAATAGGAGACGACGCGACAGCCGCCCTGGGAAGGCTCATAGGTAGCGTAGCTGTAAACGAGGCATTTTGGTCATCCTTTACTAGCCTCGTTAAAAGCAGAATATGATAGATTCGGCACTTCAGGCGCCAAACGTCTGCTGACCCTCGGCTGTAGATAATAGAGATCTCGTTATCACCTGTGAATTCAATAACGATTCTACGCCTGTCTATGTCTTTCGTAAGGTACATAGGTAGGTACCGGCCTCAGTTCCTGGAGCATTCACTCACCCCGCCCAGTGCCGGGAAGCTGCTCGACGCCCACCAGGCTGCCAGGTGAATACAATCCCGCTCTACTCGACCGCTGGTTGGCCGAGAGAAAGAGGCCGTGATCGTACAGGTACCTACGGCGAGTAGATCAGGCCAAAACGTAGGAAGATCGGGCATCATAGACCAGCCTAGCACCAATGAGGCACTTCCTTTTTTTTCAAATACTTGGGAAAGTGCCTTATGGGAAAGTGCCTTATCGAAAACGAGCAACTACTGGCCTCGCGGCTGCTTGCAACGGAGTTAATGAGTCACATACAACTTCTTCCTTTTCTATTTAACCTGCCTTCGTCGCCCCGGCTGGACACCTCTTGTTCTTTTTCCTCCTTCAACCACAACTCTCGATACCTCGCGTGATCATCCTCACGTCAAGCCTGCACTCGGAACGCGTACGTTACTATTCCTTCATCTACCCAACTTTGTTCCATCTATTTCTTTTATTCGTCTCTGTTCACGACCCAATTTATCATATTTGAAGTCAATTCCGGCGGCGAGCGTACCCATCGTACCGGCATGCCCCGGATCATCCTCTGCGCATATCCATCCTCATACTCAGGGCATCAAGGCTAATAACGGATCCAGGAACTTCCAAGTGCAACATCACTCGGTATCCTGCTCGACTGCCTCTCAAGTCAAGTCTCGAGGCAAAGGTATTCTATCCGTCCGCCATCGATGGAATCACCCGACAACCCCTAAGCCCTAAGCACTGCTAACAATATCTTCTCAGTCTCCCCGTTGCCGCCAAAATGGCAACCACTAATAACAACAACAACGACGCTCAGAAGGGCGGAATCGGCATCCTCCGCACCAACGTCAAACATACCACCCCGAGCACGGCCCAACCTTGGCACACCGTCTCCGCCACGTCGCCCACAGGTTGCAGTTTCACGATCCACGCCACGCGCCCCTTGCCCGACCCGATCTTCCACAAGATCAACTCGGACCCTGGCGCCTACGTGGAGATCGAGCACAACCCGATGGGCTGTACTTGCACCAACCATGCGCGCAGCGTCGCCTGCTTCTTCGATGCCTGGCGCGCCGTCCATCTCAAGCTTCGCCACGACCCCGAGGACCATGCCTCCAGTCCCTTCTATCCGGACTACGAGTATGCTATCGGCGAGGCCCTCGGCCATGCTTCGCTCATCATCTCTCTGTCGTGTGGCCTGCCCATCCCGAAAGTTTACGAGGACCTTGTTCCCGAGTACGGAACTCCCTGAATCAGACAGCCTTACGTCGGTGGACCCCGTGGTAGCCCCGACGAGCTTGGTGTCTACCATGATGACGACTAGAAAAGGGGGGGGGGGCCGACCGACTACCCATGCGTTTTTCGACAGCCGGAGGAAGGGTTACAACAGAAGAACAAGACCTGTTGTTTCCTGTTAGTTGAGGATATAGTGTTCTCCTTCTTCCTTCGTTTTGCCATCGCTTTCTGTCTGTGGACAGAAAACTTCTCTTCTCCCTATTCGTGGGGAGGGGGCAATAAGGTGGTTCTGAGCACAGGTTTGCTTGTTCTTGTCGATTCTCCGGATTGACAACTGTGGTCTCACACGGAAAAAAAGGGGGAAAATTGGGGGACAATGATTAAAAGGAGGTTAATTATTCTGTGTAGTCTATCCCTAGCAGAATCTGCCGTACTTGTCCCAAATACCAGCACCCATTACATCGCATCACATCACATCACTTTCTTCCCCCTTTTTATTTTCTAGCATGAGTTTTCTTCGAGTGATCTGTCTTAACCTAGCTAACTTGTCAGCGAGAACCCCGAGCACGTCCTAAATACCGCGTCGACAACGGAAATTGATGTCGCGTAACTATCCCACATCGTGGGAATATCCAAGACTGCATTCGAGCTCCCTCCATGTGGCGCGGGCATAAACTCATCCCGTTCCAAGGTGTATGATACATACCCGTCCACCACCTATCTCACCCATGACTCTGTGATACGATGTTGAACCCGACCCCTATTTCCCCCAACCAACACCTTATTCAGGCAGTCGGACCGGATATCCGACTCTCATAACACAGTAGTCGCCGCATTATTCGCCACAGCAGAGCACAACACCAAAGGGCAAAGCCCCAAAACACGAAATACAAAGTACGTCTTCTCACGGATTGAAAATAAAAGAGAAAAGACCGTTGAAAATTGAGAATTATCTAAGGGCAAATAAAGCCCCAATAGGTACATGTAGCTAAGCTCAGGTTCCGAAATGTGGCGTGCTCAGCCACAATTCATCGCAGCCAAATGTGGCTTAAATAGGTGATAGAGACGCGTGGGAAGAAATCGTGGATGATTCAAGATGATTCCTGCAACTCCGATTCTCTTCTAAGCAAATGGAGGGCCATCCTAAGTTAAGAACGTCCACGATAAAGAAAAAAAAAGAGAAAAGTGCTATCAAGCATGGAAAAATAAGCTCAGTTTCCACCCCCGATCATAAACTCCCGACTCCCGGAAAACACGACGTCGCGTAAACTTCCAAATGCTAAATAGTTACTCTTTAGAGAAGTTGCGTCGTCCCACCCATCGGGCCATCACGGGGTATCATGAAAACGAAGCGGAAAATGCGTGTGCCCTTGCCCCTCGATGCTTATCCATACTGCCTCGTGAATGTCAATTCAGATGAACCATCTACTTTCGAAGTCTAGAATTGGGTGGTTTTACCACCGACCGCCTAACCTAGAATGATGTCCTCGACGAGGCCGGTCTTGCGGTCCTCGACCGACTGGTAGCGATCCTTCATATCCTTATCCGTTTCTTGTTCCACAACTCGAACGAACTCCAGTGTACTTAGACTGTGATCCTTTCCGGGTCCCTTCTTCCACGCATCAAATAGCTTGCGCAGGGCAATTTCATGATCTCCCTCCTTGATTCGGATCATGGCTTTATCACTCCGATCCGGTCCTTTTATAGCTGGTCTCATCATGAAAAGAGTCGTCAGATTGGGCCACGATCGCGAAACCGTGACCCAGCCGGGCTCAGATGCCGGTAGGAGATGTGGAGAGTCAATCTGAACGGCGAGCCTCCGAACTGCTGCACGGTCCTCCCGACGGTACTGCTGTGCGCAGAAATAGGCCCGGCACCCGCTATGGCAGGGCTCATAGACTACGATGTCTATATCGGTGTTGACGTCCTGGGCGCGCAATGCCCTGTGAGGAATAGGCTGCATAGCCACGGCCATGGATCCAAACATTTCATTCAGCCCAAATAGCTTCTTGTAGTGTCGCTGGGCGATATATGCAGACATCCGGCAGGCAGTGAACCAGGCCGGAACCTTATTTTGTACGCCAAAATTATGAGCGTGGTCCAGGACTGACGATCGGTTGCAGATATAAATTAGACGGGCCTGAGTCGCAGCTTCCCAGATCATCAATTGTATCTCTGGCGGGAGCTCAGGGTACATATGGAATGCCTCTAGCGGCTTTGCAAGTCGAAGGGAACGGCGAAGTCGGGTTTTGGTCTGGCTCGTATTGTTCAAAGCCCTCTTTCGTCTCTTTTGGACGCGAGTGTTGCTGTTTGGAGCATTTGATAAAGCTGTTGACGGGGATGGCTCTCTAGCGGCCCGGTTCTTGGCACGTAAGCGATCCGATCGACGAGGAACACGAAGGCCACCAACGGTTGGATGACCATTATCAAGTTCATTGTTTTGGAACTCCGCACCCGCCTCCCCGAGATCCTCTTTATCGTCCTCCTCGCCATCCCTCTCTGTGGGATTATAATCAATGTTTTCAGCCTCTTCAAGACGCGAGCTGGTCGCCGCCGCCGCCGCCGCACCATTTCCAGCAACTGCCAAGCGCAATCTTTCGTGAGCCTGG
This sequence comes from Xylariaceae sp. X187, assembly GCA_028637585.1. NCBI lineage: Eukaryota > Fungi > Ascomycota > Sordariomycetes > Xylariales > Xylariaceae > Xylariaceae sp. X187. The sequence continues at coordinate 553,161 of JAJIZN010000002.1, read as the reverse complement.
CTCGGAGTTGCGGTATTTTCTACGAGAATGGTGTCAAAATAGCCTCTTGGTGTAGATTGGGCAACAGGTCGAGAGAAGTCCGCCGAGCCAAACGGAATGTTGGAAGTCCTATTGGATTGAGGTGTAGACATGAGAGCATTGGGATACGTCTCTATTTCTTCAATTGCTTGATCCTCAACAGCGGACCCTACGACGACGGCCTCGGCAGTGCTTTTCCCCGCCAGCTGTCCCTCTTCCTGACCAGTATGACTAGACGCTTCTTCCCTTCGCCCCGCAGCCCTTGGCGGACGGTGTCCTCGTTTGGTGCCAGCCATCTGAGTGTATCGAGCAATATATTTGTAGACCTCGCTATAGCCGACTGCCTCTGATCTCGGACTAGGTATTACTGGCAGTAATTTGATGCTGTAACCGAATCGCCGAAAGCACTAGCAGGCCCTGAGGGCTAACCCTTTTATACGAACAGGAGTAAGCTTCAGTTCCTAGAAGACGACAATTCCTAATATGTGTTTATGGGAAATGATGGGGCTGTAGGATCGATTGACAATATTGACGAGGCGACGGGCACATGATGAAGCTGACTAAAGCTGTGCCCTCTAATTCACAAGCCAGAGTGGAAAACCCTGGCTGTGCGTATTGCACGGGTGTAAGTGGATGCCAGAAAACTGGGGAGGACTCACCGAACGTCGGACCAAATGGAGGATAAGACTCTGGTGTCGGGGAAACCAACGATGCAGGCCTAGTAGAGACAAAGACGCAGCACCAATAGGTAGGAGAGATGGTGCTATCGTGACTCGGCAAAATCCAGCACGGCACAGAAATATCCCGACGGCTTAATCGTAGTGACTGGCAGCGTGACACTGAGAGCGGAGAGGCAACAGAGCGGTGCTACCGATGGATCACCCGAAACCAGGTTGGGACGAGCTCGCGCGAGGTGGAGAGTACGCAAAGTAGGAATGCAAAGACGATGGGGATGATGTTAGGGTGATGGGCTATACTGATAGATGGTTGCAAACGGATAGTGGCATTGGTATTTCTGCTGGTGACGAGAAATTGATGTGGTTTTGCGACCAGTAATGAACCCGAAGAAGACAGTTCGGCGTGGTTGACAGAGAAAGAGATGGAGGGAGCGGGGCGTTGGCCATGAAGGCTAAGTTGAGAACTGGTCAATTTGTGGAGAGTAAGAGGGGTGCTCTGTCCGGTGATGATGCCTCATCAGTATAAAGGGCAAGTACTTCCCAGATTAAGCACAGTAAACTCATGATTCCAGTGCTGGAAACGGACAAACAAGATGTCCCGAGGAGGTCGCATTTGGCGCACTTGTCGATGAGCCGGTACCTGCACGGTACCTGTGTCCTTGCTAAGCCGTTCTTCAAGATTGGCAAGTACATGAATGCTAGGCAGGTTCAACGAAGTAAACTATATACCTACCTTAGCATCTACAGGCAGAAATTAGGTAAAACATTATATATAGAGAGGCCAAGAGGGTAGGTGCAACCAAAGTCGCAGAGAAAGGATGGGCTGTGACAGCTGGAGCCGTATCCCTGTTGTGTGACACCTTCCGAGTCCTTCTCAACGGCGTTGATTTTAACCATTTTTAGTAGGTATATTTTGTGCCCTATTTGAAATTACAATCGTATAGGTAACTGGATAGGAGGAAAGTTTAACAGTCCTTGCAGCCCCGATTACTTAGGTACTTTAAGTTTCAATTTGGCTTAAGCGGAAAGGTTTCGCGTCTGGATGGAATATGTATAGACGGCCAGGCAGATTATCATGTGTGTTTGGCTAGGAACAGCCCCTCCAACGTGTAACTGTACCTATTCCTCAGCCCACATCGATTAGGCACGTAGGTAGGCAGGTACCTACTGTAGTGTACATAACCCCATACAATCGGCATTCCGCACACCGCTTTGGACGGTAAGTAATCCGTAACCACGACACAACCACTGGGATCTTTGTACTGTGTATGTACTGGTACAGACTATGTGTTGGCCTCTGAGGTGGCTAACTAGAGTCCAGGATGGATAGGCCAGTGGCAGTTCGCTCCTTGTTAAAAGCACACTACAGTTTCGCCGTCGGCATGTGCTTTTGTAGGCAATTTGTTTCTGTTTTTCCGTCGCCATTGTTGAGACCATACGAGTCGCCGGCACAAAAACCTTAAAGTACCTTACGTCATCTTGAATGCAGTGTCGTACCCGGCGGATAAAAGACCCAAGAAGAAACCGAAATCGGTTCAGTCAGCATATCTACACTACGGCACAATGTTGAGTTGCATACATAGTGCGGGCAGAGTAAATGTACGTAGGTATGTAACATCCTCAGCTTTGCAGTCCGTAACCACAGCAGATTGGAACAGAGGAAACCGAGATTCCGCCTGAGGCGTACACGTGTCACGCACCGGTCCGGGCACTTAGCCGGGGTAGGTATTCAGAGGCCAGCTAGTCCGCTTCAGGCTCCATCCTACGCTTTGGTTTGAGTGCTTGCAGCCGGGCTAGTCCAGATCCGGCACGGACAGAGTTACATTGATCAATGTAGGTACGAGCTTTGGGCATCAGCAGTTCTCACCTGACTTTGCACCTACCAGATAAGCTCACCTATGCTACGATCCCCGACGGAATGGTGACTTCAGGGCAGATCTTTTGGCACCATCCCGAACCAGAAGGTAGTTTCTGTTGAACCAAGTCGCTAATCGCTCAAAGCTTCACCCAAGCCAGGATTCACTTTGGCGCGAACCGCTGGGTACATCATACATAATGTGCGTAATGCGGTCGTTGTGAATCCTCATACGACCATCATCCCAAATGTGTGTCTACCTTGGGCCGCAAAGTATGCCCAATAACATTGAAAGCATCCCTCATGTGACGTAGCTCTCAGATCGTCCGGGAACCTGACTTGATATACCCCTACCAGATAACCTCTGCACAGTATGATGATGATGATGAATTATAGTCTACCGGGGGGACGTGGCCTGACAGAAAAGGAAAGCACCATCAAAGATCCTCTTCAATACGTATGCAAAGGCGTAGAACAGCCAGGCTTCCGCGGCGGGTATTGATCGCAGTAAAGGCCCAAGGACAACTGAATTGTCGGATCGACTGCCCACGGCATGGGAGAAACTGAGTTTGCGGCGGCATCAGTCCAGTAAAAAGGAGTCGTCTCTCGTTGAGGGATAACCTGGAAGGAAAAAAGCCGAGATCATTTGATCGGGTAAGATTATCCGCGGCTGTCGGCTATCAATCGAGGCCGTATTGCATCGCCTTATTGTAAGAAGATTATGCTGCCACCTTGCCGTTCCCGTAAGGGCGCAACCGACAGGACCTTGCCACCGCGATCCCCGGTCCGAGTCGTCTGCCGCGGTATTCCCGTCGACGTGCCATATTATCCCAAGAGTCTGTGGATGACGCCACCTTATCACAAGGGGAGGATGCAACCCTCTAGCGTCCATTGTCACATCCTTGATCACTGGACATAGTCGGTTCGTCTCATAGAATACCGACATCACGAATCTTCCACTAGACGAGGGCGCGACCGGCTCTAGCATGTTGACATGACACTCGATCGTCTGCGAAAATTGACTATTCAAGTTCTCCTTGGTCTACCGGAGGCAGGTTTTCGCCACGCTTTGACGACTCAGTGAGGCGATTACGGAGAAGTCGATAGGACGGCCTGGAAATTTCGAGACGGAGTGGGAAGAGTCAAGTCGGGTTTCGGTCGCAATCTGGTATATGCTTGAACAGGGACGGCTTGATGGGAAGGACGATCGAACCGTACGCGAATCAGAAGGGTTCTCCACGCATCGGTCTTTAAACTCGATGAGCTCCTCTATGCGTTCGGCTACCGTGCGGCAAACGTCAGCACGAGTGCTAGGGTGGCATCGACAGTAATGTTGTGTTCAACGGAGCTGAAAGTGATCCTCGGAGTCCCATTAAATATAATCAGCGCATGGCCTTCACGTCGAACCCTGAAGAACTTCAGATGTTAACATCTTGGAGTATCAAGAAACGCATAGTATCCAGCAGCGTCGTGTCGCCAGAAGGTACAACAACTAAATTTAGGTAATAGGGTTGCGATGGTGGCAGAATATGAGTTCAGTCGACAGCGTATGGGCATGAGATGAATCGGCGCTTGCTTGTTGACAGTTGAGACTTGTAAAGCTAGAAAAACAGCGTAACTTCTCCAAGTCCAACTAACTAACCAGATCTACTTATGATGTGTGTGCGACGACGAACGAAAAAGGGATCCCGTTACTCCGTGTCCAATACACTGTCTGTCGTACCTGAGCTTGTGCTAGCAGAACTCAGTGTTAGCGGCACGCTAAGCCAAACCCAGCACTAAATTATGTAATGAATGACGTACACGGTGACCAACTCCCTCTTTGCACACTGTAAGGCATAAGGTACCGTACATAGTAGTGCCATTCTTCAAAACCGATGTGCGCATTCCTCGATCACCTCAACCATCGCAACTTGCAAGATAATGACGAGGAGAGCCATCGTGAGTGAGTCAAGTGCAGAAACATGGACAATACATGAGTCGGATGCTACACTAATCTCAGATTCCCATTCCATGGATAGGATACCGGTAGGATGAGAAGTTATCTGAAATTACCCCACCTACCCTTGCGGCCAACTTACACTACCTTAAACCTAAGCGACACTTAGAAGTTAGGCACCGTCGATGATGGTGTCATTCCAATATCCCTCTGCGGTCCTCTTGTCCTTCCCTATCGCCGCAGCTGGCCGATGATAACCTGTTCCCGACGTGGCCTTACTGGGTATAGCGAACCCGGCGCGAATCCCCTCAGGGCCTCAGCGACCACATTCTCACACTGAATTGAATCCCCCTCCCCCCCTCCTCTCTCCCCCTCAGGCGCTCCGCGTGCAATCCTAAAACTAAATTTACCAAGCCTGTTCTCGGGGCGTTACGCTGCCTGGCCACTTAATTATCTATCTGCCCATTCCTTGCCGGAAAAGGACCCTGTGCTACGTAAATTGATCTGCAGGAGAATCAAATGGCGCGCGCTCGAACGACGGATGGCATGACGAAACATTAGCATGGAAGAGGAGGGGAGAGAGCGGGAATAAAAAAAATAATATTTGGGAGCGCCATTATATCGCTCTTTATATCTTGTGGGTGGGACGAGGGGGTCTGGAGACGTGGCGCGAAGGCGTTCTTATCTCTTCCCTTCCTTTTCTCGTCGCGAGCATCGCAACTCACGTTGTCGTTCCGTCAACTTGAGTGTTAGCCAACAATCTACCACAGACAAAACTCTTCAACATGGTCTCACACGGCCTTATGAATCTTGCTTGAGCAGCTTCAAGCTCCTTTCCTCAGATCCGAGTATTTATATTACGCCCCGTGACCGGGTGGCTTTGCTTTCCCCGTTGTCGTATCTTCTAACCGCTACTAACAAAAGCAACGGAAGTAGATCAAATCCTCCCCTTAGCCTCTTGACCGCCGGTAGCCGGTCAAACTTATCGAAACGAGCTCCGAGCCCCTGTTCAACCAGAGCGAGATCAAATACGGAATCACCGCCAGCAGAAAAGAGAAGAATTCCCAGACACCTCGTAAAAACCGAGCTACGGGGATGTGCGACGCGTGGCGTTGGTGGTACTATTGCTTGACGTGCGGCCGGGGCCCGTTGAACGGAGAGGCAGTCTACAGCTGGCGAACGTCCTGCGACTCCGACTATGTCCAGACGCCTTATTGTCCGAATCTAGTCTACGAAGACCATACCACGCACGGCGCCGATTGCTTGGAGTATGGCATGTACCATAAGCGGAACTAGGCCTCTCGAGATCGCAAAGCCAGCATCGACCGAGAAGATGATGCGTTTCAAAGAGCTGCTTCGTGATATGCTGCCGGCAGCACTTCATTTATTGCTTGAGAGATCATCTTCTCTTGATTTCTCAGTGTGGATCCCTTTCGCCGCTCTTGCTTGGAATTATGCAGGTTGACTTTGTCTTTGTAATTGTGTGTGGTAGTCAGACGTCAGGTTCGTCGGCTGGTACCTTTGTGTTTTGTGTTCTGCTTCGGTGTTGATGGCAATGCTGGTGATGAAGTCTCCGGTCGTTAATGATTGTTGTTGTTCATATTCTTCTTCCGGATCTCCATCCGCCTGATATGTGCCGGCATATCTACTCCATTTTGAACAGAGGTGTAAGACACCAACCAACCGGCCCGCTGTCTGATGAGTCGTAGTACGGTAACAGCCGGGCTTGTACGTGCTGGGAGCCGCCGGCTGAGACACTGCACCGCCGCGTAGGGGGGTAATTCGATCATGATGGGGTTCCACAGTAGGGAAAAGATTCTATTAGGGGTACCGATCGCGCCTGGTATGCAAAAGAAACACTACTGTGTATCTAAGCTCTCTTGGGGGCACGAATAGAGGGTCTCTGTTCAACTCATCGATGATCGATCTGGATAGACACGGATTCGAGTTGTATAGCCCGTGAGGTACGTTCAATTGCTAGTTGAGCGCCTTGGATCTGTAAACTGCGCATCATATTTGGGCATATTGTGCCATAGAGCAAACAGCTCAACTCACGAACGTTACTCCCTCGCTCTACTTATGGCCAACAAGGGCGTCAGCTCTCGAATATTTATAACCCATAATGAAGATAACTCATCATTGAAACATTACAGGACCAGAAGACCTTGACGTTCCGACTAAAATAGTGTCAACGGAGACAGTATAAAAACAAAAATCAAGATCATCCAAAACCCCATCACAAGAAGCGCATTCAGTAATTAAGAAGGGAGGTAGCATAGAAAGCAACCAAAGTCTATCTAACTAACAGTCAGCCCATAAGCACGATAATAAACCTCAAAAAAACAATAGTCTCAAGAAAGCGGACGGCAACTCCTCGCGAGCACCACCACCACTCGCCCTGTCTAGGTAGGTAGATGCGTTACATCCGCCAATCAATATGACCTTAAGACATACCTTACTGTAGGTACATACCCAGCTTCCCTACCGTGAGCTGGGTCTCTCCAAAAGTCCTTATAATACTAGTGTAGATACACCTATTCAGGCACCAACCCAATGATACTTTTTAAAAGGGGAAGTATTTGCGTTGCTTTCTTGGGTTCCTATCCACATGCGTATATCGTTGCTAATGTTTCATGATCATTGACCACCAATACAATGAAAAGAATCCTATCCCGCTGACCGAGGAAAAAAAAGAAAAAAAAAAAGGCAGAACTCTCACAATCGACAGTATTTCATCGTATGATACTTAGCCAACTACTTCCGCCGGAGCAGGAAGAGTTTTAAGGATCTACGATATTGTACCTACTATCAGAACATACAAACACCATCTTACAAACCACCAAAAGTCTTCATAATCTTCACAGGAGAGAGAGAGAGAGAGAGAGAGAGAGGAGGAACATGACAAAGTAGCGTGTGTAGGTGTGATATCTATGTAGTTAGAGGTAGAGGTAGCTTGCGAAGAAAAAGAAAACGCCGTTTATAAACAGATACTCAAGTTCTCAGTGTTCCAAGGTTTTAAAAACCACTCCCGAGATAATTGCCTTCCATCCCTACCTACCATCTTTCATCCTGAACTCCTGCTGCTTCCCTGTTTTCATTCGTCAAATGTATATGAGCATGTTTTTTTTTTATCTTTTTCTTTTCCATGGGGATCCCAGAAAAGCCATCGAGCTCAAAATAATCCCCATCGCCCACGCTCCTTCTCACCCCCAATCACTTTTAACCCTCTCTTCGCATCCCGTTCCCGGCCCTCGAGTTGTCTCAAACTATCCATCTTCTCAAGAACAAGTTCGAGCAGTTCTTTCCGCTTGATGACCTCCAAGTGCCTTCTGATCTTCGGGTCTTCTTTCGCGAACCTCTCGACCTCGTCTTCGGAGAGATGGCGGCCGAGTCGGATATCCAGCTCCCGCGGGAAGTTATAATAGAATTCAGAAAGGAGCTCAACATTTAAGAACAGTACCGCTGTTGATGCCAGCTTAGTAGATACCGCATCGAGGAAGACTTCAGGGCAGTGATATTTGTTCTTCATGTTAGCGCACTGCTTCGACTTGACGGCTAGCATGCGCATTTTTATAATATCGGCGCGGTCACGGAGGAAAACTGCCTCTCGTCCTGCGTCGTGTCAGTAAAACTTGTTGATATAGAACGGCATTGGGAGAAAAGCCAATAAATACCTTTAGAAAGCAGCGAGGCGCTAAAACCTCCGGCTCCGCTTTGACTCTCGCCCTCGACAATAACCTCTCCCTTTCTAGCCTTATCGATGAAACCCATGACTTCTCTCATCTTTCTCCTCCCGCCTACAACTTTCTCCAAATCTGTCAATGCGCCTTCGCAGGCCTGTAGTTCCTTCTTAAGCACTGTCTGAACATGCTCTCTTCCAGCATTCCATTCACGTTCTTCCATATCAATATCGAACTTAAATGGTTTAATACAGTTCTCAACTTGATCACTGGTGCTGTAGAACTTGTCGTTCAAAATGCTCGATGCGGCTTCGGTGATGGCCTGACGAGCGAAAGGATGATTCACAAAAGTCGATGAGCTGATGAGACTGTCTACGTGAGACTGAATCGAGCTCGCTACCACATTTGTGGCTAGCCTACCGACGCCCAACTTCGTTAGAGCAGAAGTAGATGCGTCGAGTCTTCGGCGCCAGAAGAGAGAGGTCGGGTCAGCTTTAGGAAGGTCAACTAAGCTGTCGGGCTCCGGGGGAGGGACGCTAAGGTCGTATATAGGCTTGTTCCAATATTTGGCGGCAAGTAGATCCAGCATCCGTTGGTCAAGTTCGTTCTTCAATATTTCGTGCATCTGAGGCCGTCCAAACTCTTCAGTGAATTTCTTGAACGAATGCTTGAATGCGTCCAAGCTCTCAGCAAGATATGACTCGGCGGATAGGGGACGGTCGTTGTATTGAACCTTGAACTCATACGTAGCCTCTTCAAGTTCCTGACGGATGGCATCGCTCGTGCTTTGTAGACCGGCTGACATGGTTTGTTCGAGGACGTGCATCAGCTTCTTTCGCAGTGTTGAAGTCCCAACGGATACATCGGCAGTAGCAAACTCCATGGGGTGGGATGAGAAGTACGCGTTTTCGTTCTTGGAAATGGATGCTGTTAAATTGCCGTCTCCCTTCTTGAACAGTGAGCTAGTGGATGGAGCGCGGGACACCACACCTACGTAGCCTAATCGAAGGGGATATTGCTTGTCGTTTAAGATCGCAGCACCTCTTGCAGGATCGACGAGATCCATCTTCGTTATGACCCCAATGGTCCGCTCGCCCCTAGGGTCAACTCTCCGGCTGGCTCGTAGTGCGGTTGAATTTGCCAAGTCGACATCCGCAGCTGAGATGGCCAATATGACATTGGGTGCTTGTATGTACTTGTCGCAAAGCTCCGAGATCTTCTGTTTGAGCTCCAAGGGTTGGTTGTGCCCGACAACCTGAATATAACCAGGGAGGTCGATGAGAGACAAATCTGGGACGTTCGGTGAAGATATTGAAAGCCGAATAGGGTCATCCGATACACACTGCGCCTCGGGTACGGCCAGGTTGAGTTCTGTCAAAGTTCGTTGAATGGAAGAGAAGTCGGTAATCTTGCCCAAACCAAGGTCAGGAAACTCGCCGTATTCGGCGCGGGACTCGGGGGTGTTGATCAAGGTAAGTTCGATTGGTCTACGTGTGACCATATTGGAGCCTTTGGGAAGGAATTCATGTCCAACTAAGGCCTCCAATACCGAGCTCTTTCCTGAGGACTGCGATCCAATAACGACAATAGACGGGAGAGTCAACGTACTTGACTGCCCGATCCTCGCCATGATATTTCGGATCTCGATCATTTTCTTGGTCAACAGCATCATCTGGTCGTCTTTAGCCATGTCGTCCGGACTCCGATCTTCGTCTGATGATGCGTATCCGTAGGCGGCAGCAGTAGCACCAGCAGCAGCACCAAACCCCGTCCTACTTTGTTTTGGGTCCTCGCCACCCGGGCCACCGTCCTTGCCGGTGCCAACTTGCTCGTGGAGTTTCAGTAGTTTCTGCACCCATTCGGACATCTCGACTTGTTCTTTGGTGTTTTCCCATCCTCTTTTCGTCTGGTTGGCAAACCCCACCGCGGTATCGAATATACTCGTTGCTGTGCTCGTGATGTTGTCCTTGGTAGTATTGACGACGTCCCAGGCATAGTTTCCAGCCTCTGGATTGGCAAAATTAGCGGACGAGCGCTACACGCGGACGAGGGAGGGAGATAGATATTGGGCCTGCAACTAAAAACATACGGGTAGCCTGGTATTGAATCCATGCCAGCCCACCCACCATGATACCACCGGCCAACGCAGGTACCCTTATGAACTTCACCATGAGCCTCGGTAGGAGGCGGGCGAAGGAGGCATTCCGGACAGCGACGGCGTTGTGGAAGGAGTTGACTGGGAACCACATGCGTCGTCTCGTAGCTCGGATGGCGGAATCGGCTCGAAGGAGGCCACCGGTGGGCAGCTGGTGATATTGACGCATGGCACGGCCAGTGGCTGAACGCATTGCCGGAATGCGTCCAGCCCTTGCTATAAGCCGCCCACTCATGCCGATGGGAGTCGGAGGCGCTCAAGAAGGTTATAGCTGGTGACCATCAAAGTTAGCTGTAGAGGTTGGTCCCGAATGGCGAAGATTATCGCGACAAGGCACATGCAAAGGGTGAGTGGCGTCAAAGCTAGGTGTGATGTATCATGAACAGCACCGCTGGCTACATTTGTGCAAGGTTCGAGTCCGTTTATCCATACCTACCTTATTACTAAACTTAGTTCTTTATATGCATTATATCTTGCGGTTTGCATATATTGTGCAAAGACTGAATGCATATGCTCTTAGAGGAGTATGTACAGTGCACTTATCTTGTACACTGTACTACGTCGTGGATTTCTAGCATCGATCCGTCTTTCTACAACACACGTATACGGAGCAACAGCTCAATTGGCACGGAGAATTAGCCAATGCCGGCTTTACAAGTAGTTGTTATGTCTTAGCTATGTCGGCATATATGTAGCTAGCTCACCGCATAGAAACATCTTGAAGAATACCAAAGGCGGGGTGTCAACGTCCCCGATCAAAGTTTATGAAGCCCAAAACATAACTCTTGGATCAGGTACGTTACCGTCAGCATCAGTCTCAACATTTTCCTTTGCATTCTCTCTCCGGGAGCAACGGACTTTCGACAATGACCACCTGAATGTGGTCTTGTGTCTGCGGTGAAGTGGATCAGTATGTTCCGATAGGTACAAATACGTACCTAGGTCAATAACAACTGGTAAGTAAGGCATGTCAGGCCGCCACATTCGAGGTGACTGAGAGGGGATTGAGGGGGGATTGAGGGGGGATTGAGGGGGACCTCGTTGATCCGTACCTGAAGCAAAGTTTGTATTGCGAGAAGCAAAATTTACCATCAGTGAATATACAGACTACCTACGAACTGGCACAGTAGAAACTTGGGTACCCGAGGCTAACGCGCATGAGTTGATCATCGCCGAACCCAGAGGACGAACACCTACCGAACTCTTACCCAACCCGCCACCACGTATATCTTAGTCATCCTATACATCGTGGCCCACATACCCACTGCTCGCTCCAACTACTGATTCACAGGTTCATATCGATAACAGGTAAGTTCCTACTATAAGTTAGTAATATTGTGTAACCCCTGATTGCACCAACTTCGGAGCAATCAACTCCATAGGCACGGAATACCGGAGTAAAAGAGCGTATCACGAGTGGAGTCCCCGACAACGGCCGATCCCGCTTTCCCGTGAGAACTAGTCCCGGTAGTTGGAAATTAGCACATCCGAGACTACCTACCTGTCTCCTATTAGGTAGGTAGTGTATAAGTAAGAGTACCTAATGAGGGAGTCAGCTAACCTAACTTCCAGTTGAGGCCGGGCGTGAACAAAGTAGCCCAGAAAGGCCATGGGAAATCATGAACAACTCGATGGGTAGGTAGTAATAGTGTAGAGCAGCACTTGGGAATTTGGAAACACCCTCTTCGGTTTGGCCTCCCACACATATATCGTCTTACATAACTACATACGACCTTCCTCATAAAGCCGATGACTACACATTCCCCAGAACAACAATACATATCCGAGCAAGCCAAGTCCATAAGAATCCAATAAAGAAAAGAAGTCCCGCATAAGCGAAATGATCGTCAGCCTCATTCCGCGTAACGGGCGTTGTCCCCAGATCCGGTTGACCGGTAGTTATTTGTCTGTGTGTCTATTTCAGGTATTAATAGAAATAGATAGGCAAGGTAGGCGATCAGTGAACAAGTGTCTTCATAGTGGAATTTCTAGCTTTTGTTTTCTCTTTTTATCTTTCATTCCGTGACCCGTCTACTTGAAAATAGACAGGTAGTTCTACGAATGGCTTCTACTTTGCTCTGCCGGAGAGATGACGGAAAGGTTTCTCTCGCTTTTGAATATATCACTTTCTTGAGACAAGTCTCAGGGTAAGCGGCCAATAAATCCCCCACCATGGCAGACTGCCCCCTCACTAGGACGCCCATAGAAGACAGCAGACAGTTCTGAAGACATCCGTCTCAAACAAGTGTTCACTAAACAACAACATCAAACTCACGAACGCACGATGATTCATTGACGAAATCTTTCTGAGACATTAAGGTGCTTAAAATATCCCACACAATCAACAAATGTACATACAGCCCAGTCCCTGATAGGTAGACCTAAACGCCACGCTGATTTACAGCCATTACCCGCGAACCCGCGAATCCCGCCCATGCTCTATTCCCTAAAACGCCAGAGTCTATGTCTGGTTTAAAGAGGGGTGAAAATGCAAAGAAACACAAAAGAGGGGACATTCCGACAATATCTTAGAATACCTGAATACCTGAATACCCGAATACCTGTAAAGGCCCAGCCTTCGACATCCGCCATAACTATTCCACCAATTACAAGGCCATGCCCAATATCCGAGCTGCTTTCGACGACGTTGCCAATCGTCCCGAGGCCCTTGGGATAGTTTCCTCCGGGCTAGGGGGTGCTTGCGTCTCCGGCTCCACAGATTCAGCCGGATGCGGGTACTCGCCGTTGTTGAGAGAGCGGCGTTTCTTCTTGATGTTGCCTTGTGTGGGAAGTTTTGGCGGTGCGTCAGGGCGGATTACCGGTGGATCCGTCACCATACGAATGTCGGTCGCCAAACGGGTATCGGACGCGGGAGGGGAGGCTTCGACTGGCGGTAGTGGAGGTCTGGATCCGCTGGCAACAGGAGTAGCGTCAGGTGTGCGGCTACGTGCAAGCATCGGGGGAATCACGGGCGATATAATACGCTTGCGGGCTTCGGTTTCGGAACTGGTACCCAGACCGGGCGTTGGCGCAGGAGCACTGATCGGCGGGGTGATCTTTTCGTTAGTTGTCAAGCCTTTGGTCTGCGCGAAAGCCGAGGAGCGTGGATGGCATGGGTCTCGGTCGGAGAAGCCATCAATAATAGGAGTGACCATGACGGTTTGGCCGTGAATAGTGAGGATGGAGTTCGTAGGGACGTTGACCCAATTCTCTGCGGTTTGTATTAGCACAGAATCGTCAAACACGTTGGGGTTTGGTTCGTAGCTACCTCGTTCGAAAGTAAGTGGCTCACTGGCGACCAGAACTATATCCGCTCCCTTATCACGACGCTCCATCTGATAGTCCTGGTCTTTACCAGCAGCTGGCTTTATCTCCCATTGGGTCCCAGAAGAAAAGTATAAGCTGGCTGCCTCATCCGTCTTGCTACTTACGTATCTGGTACAGATAATTGAATGGCCATCGGTGACGGCGAAATTGAGCAGACTTCGAGTATCTACATCCTCGAGTTGCACAGTGCTCTCGGGTATGCCCAGAGTCAGTTCGTTGATAACCTCTATAGTCTGTAGCATGGCCCGTCGTAGCAGAGATGGGCCGAAACCGTTCTTGGGTTGCGAGCTAGGATTGACGCCCAATCGTTCAAGGCGATCGAGAAACAGGGCGAAAGCCCATTCGCTATCGGTACTCCCTTTGACATTCAGATACCACTTGTCATGCAAGCGCTCGCCAAGCCTCCGTTTGATATATTTCCAACCTCCCAGGCCGCCATTATGCATCCACATCAAGCTATTGTGGTAGAAGGGATGGCAGTTGTCTTCAGTCAGGGAGCCTTCTGTCGTTGCTCTGACATGGGCAAAGACTAGTCGGGAGGCGGTCTTAGAGGCAATGCGATGGAGGTTCGTGCAGTTCCATGCAGGGATGGTGGACGTGAAGAGGCAAGGGGCGGCGCCGAGTTTCGGGTCGGTGTAGAAGCCAATGCCAAAACCATCGGCATTGTTTTGACCTCGTCTTGTATCCTAGAGTTAGGGGCACATCTGTTAGGGTTTGGTTCGGCATGAGCTGGGAGCGGAAGGGTACCGACAAGACGCAGCCGCGAGTCAAAAGACTGCTTGAGGATGGAATGGGTTGGGTCAAGAATCAGCTTGGAGAGCAAGACCTCATCACTACCCCGATATACCTGAACAAATGTGTTGTCAGTCAATTGTTTCTTTGTCTCCTTATCATGAGCGACGATGGGCAGGGCCGTCCTACCAGGAAGCGGCACATGATGATTGTCGCGTTGATCACCGGATGAAGTCGAATGGACAAATCTATGAAGCGGAGTTGAGACTCGTAGTTGCCATCAGAGTTTGGGTTTATCCGTGGTGACAAGCTGAAATTGTCAACGTTTGCTAGGTGGGTAGGTAGGTAGTTTGGTAGTAGAGGAACTCAACACCTTCAAATTTGTTTCGTGTTGTATTGTTTGCGTGTCGTTCCCTGCGTGTAGCCAAGAGGTGTTGTGTTACCTAGGTATACCGTGTAGATTGCGATCCCGGAAGGCCGTTAATTATGCCGTCTTCAAGCGAAACACCCTTACGTTCATAATTTTGGTCGGGTATGCACGGTTGATAATGGAACTTGAGATACCAAACCGTTAAAAAGGGAGTAAATGAACGTGTCAGTCACGTCCAGTAATTAATCCGTATTCCCGTACGGACTACTGCTGGTGACAGGTAACTAAGTAAGTAGGACAGAGTATCGACAGTTGTGTGGTTTCAAGTTTCAGGTTTCCACGTACCGAGCCGTAACAGTCGCATGATCCTTCAACCTATCAGTAGTACTACACACGGTCGCAGTGTCAGTACCCAGTCTGCCCAAGGTAGATAGAAGGGACCGGAACCGGCCGCTTGGGTTACCTTTTCAATCCAGCCAATGAGGCTAACGCCTCGCAGTTAGACAGTCGAGACGCTGACAGGTGGCGTGGCCAGACCCTGCTGAGGTCTGACGTCGCCCTCCTACCACAGCCTACGGATTACAGCCACGAGAGTTTACAGACTTGTAGATACCTAGCTTCCTACCTATCGACTCATCGCCTCACACCTGTCAAAAGTTTCCACGTGCCCAACCAGACAGCATCATCTTTAACAACACCATACCACAATTCCATCATGATTAAGATGTTTTCTTCATGAATTGGTACGTTTATGTACGGAATTCCGAAGAGAGCTACCGCCTCCGCGTATTTAAGTATGATACACTACTAAGACATGTCTCTTTATTCGATAGAGTGCAGATTCTTTGTACTCGCATTCGCTCACGTGATGTTTTGAAGAATATTAATTTTGGTCGTTTTTCATTTGTACTTCGTACAATCCGTAATTAGCTACTCGACGGACATCATTACTCGTTCCGCCAACTAGCTAGATACACAGTAAGTAGTTAGTTACCTAGGTATGTATCAGCTGCGATGGAAAAAGAACAACGATAAAGATGTGTGCCCAGATCATAACATAAGTGCGGTACAGACTGTACATAGGCACCATATGTTGAAGGTACCGAGTATTTCTGTCCTGCGGCTGTTCACTTGAGTAACAAGCCAACAGAACCCAGACCTTCCGAAACATTTACCCAACCCAACCACGGGTGATCGCATAGGAATTCCAGGAGGCGTGATTGCTCTATAGCATTTTCCCAAGACCGTGTGCAGCCTTATCATCGGACGTACGCGGTGGCTGCAGTTTTGGCGTGATGTGTATGTAATAGCTGTTAAGGGCCGGGACTATTGTACGCCAGGTGACCAGATACAACACGACTAACCTTACAGGCTTATAGATAGTGTACATATTAGATGCGACGCAATGTGTAGTATCAGATCCGTGCCACCATCGGCTGTGATCACCATGGGGCTTGATACCAGTTACCAGTCATAAGTGGTCCATCCCTATGTAGCCTGCGCTGCTGATCGGGTCTAGATGTAATTACATTTTGTATTTCGTATAGATAGACTCTACCTCGTAGTACTATCTATCTACGGAACCCAGTCTAGATGCCTCCACGTAGTATGGCTACGTAGTAAATACGTAATATGCTGTTAAATGCCAACGTTCGCGTCTTTGTTGGACATGCTTATTGGACATGCGCTTTGAACAATCCATCTTTCAAGTTCTCGCTGTCAGCCGAGTGGCGTCTCAATGCCAGTGCCAAGATAGCAAAGATGCTTTTGCGCCCCAAAATGCGCATTCAACCGGATCGAAGCTACGAAACAACTGAGCCTCTTTATCCCTATACCACCAGGTAATTGGGCTAATCTAGTCGTCTGCCACTCTCCGTCCTCCCTAGAAGCGACTCTCGTTCGTCATCGCTGTCCTTGCTACTGTCCCTGTAGACAAAATAGTGTTGCGCCATGAACAACAAGTCGTAGACCATGCTCACGTTGCCTAGGAAGAGCTTGACCGGGTTGCCAGTAACGCCAGACCAGTCGCGTTGCAGATACGAGTCTATGCCCAACTGCGTGATGCTCAGTATGCCCCCTGTAAAGTCGAGTAAGATCTGCCAGATATCCCAGCCCTGGGTACTGCGATTGCGAATGTTGAATACCAGTTGCGGCGCATACTTGACCAAGGTCACAAGCATCTTAACGTAGGATATGAAATAGATTACGTCGAGCCAGGCCCACGCAGTCTTGGGGTTAGCGACTGGTCCTTGCGCGGCGACAATGAAGATCGCCAGCAGGATGCTGATGATACAGCCGCTCACGATGCCCGTAATGGCGCGCGAAGGTTTGCGACCGGGCGATCGCTCAAAGCCCCACACCGACGGCAGGAAATATTGCGTGTTCAAGATAACGGTGATGATAAAGGCATGAAGGGCGAATGCGATGTCATTCAGAGCGACGGTCGGCGTTAGGTTGTTATGGCGGAGCGCATACTGGTGACGAATGAGGGGAGACCAGTATAACGCGCTGGTGTATATGAAGTAGGATGCGAACCCTGCAAACGCGTCTGGTCAGTGCGCGTGCGCCAGAGCTGGGGTAATATGCGATGCGCCGAGGGACGAACCGAGCGCATTAAGAAAGGGGAAATCCACTGTTGTTCCGGCAGTGGACTTTCTCTTGAAGTTCAGAATGGCTTGTGGATAGAATGACAATGACCAGCAGATCGTGTAGACCCAGCCAAGCAACGCCGATAAAGACTGGAGGTAGTTCATGGTGGCGACAATGGCGCTGTTTTGCGCCGCGTCGTCGCAAGGAAGTCTGTCGCAAAGGAGGAGCAGCAGGGCCTTGTCGCAAAGAGGAGTCTGTCGCAAAGGAATCTGTCGCCTCGTGTTTAGGACGCGTACTGTGTGTATACTAGATAGGTAGTCTCCCGCAGCTTCCGGGGGGCCAAGGGAATACCTGGCAAGGGCTTCCTATAGTGAAGGTTGGCAGGTAGAAATATAGCACTAAACCGGCACTATAGATGGCCTCCCAGGGAAAATTTGTTGTGTTCAGTGAACAAACGGGGAAGCTCTTGACAGTCCAGCCAGCATGAGTGTCTCATCACGGGAGGCTCGGGGAAAGGCCTATCCACCACTAGTGTGACGCTAATACAAGATTGGTCTACTAGTCACAGCCCCTCTAGGAATAGTGTCCCAGGCTTATAGATCAAGCCCCATGTCAGCCCCACCCATCTAATTTAACGTTTTATTAGATCGATCAGCGCCAGGAGGGCCTTTCTCCGTGTCTGGAGATTCCCCAAGTTCTGCACGTAAACGAATGAGAGCCCGGGGTCGTGAAATCTTGTAACGAATCGAATCACTGATGCGGTCGTAGATTTGTTATCCGTACACTAAACTGCCTAATTAGTGTGCACAGTTTCTGCGAAGACCTGTCAACCTTCTAACGGTCCTCAGAATTGACTAACGCAAAAGTACTAAAAGCCCCTCAACTGGCTGCTAGCGCACGTACGTATTCCTACCTATGCGCTGCCTGAGGCTGCCTCCCACCAATCAATGCCCGGGATAGCTACTTGACACACGCCCCGGCTTGACAGCAAACACGAGCTAGTGCCAGATATTCTCTGATTCTCCACTGCATAACATACGTGTACAAAACATACCTACAAAATACCTAGCCGCATAATACCTTGGTCGTAGGTTAGATCAGGTGTCCAAATTGTTGTCTAAACTAGTCACCATACACTAGGTGCACTTGACAATCACCAAGTGGTTTTCCAACTGATAAAGAGAGAATAAACTGTCATTTTGCGTTGCCGGACAACCACCTACCTGGCGTGAACGCTAGTGCGGAAACGATGGTTAACCGTTGCATCTATTGCCCTTGCGGGACTAGCAGGCTGTGTCTGTCCTGATTTTAACGTGGTAGGCCGTCCTAGGTGCATACAGACGCTGTAAATTAGCGCACGCCCAGTACATTCTAGGGCGTTGTGTCACTCTCTGTCTCGCTAAACTAACACTCTGGGCCCAGTCCGGCAGGTCCTGACCGTCCAGATTGGGTTGCTGGTGTGCTGCATGAACCCGGGAGGGAACGACGTAGGTTCCATAGCTCTCTGCACCTGCCTCGCATAATCGATACTTCACTGATGACAGATGAACTTTTTGCATCCCCATCCTTCTTCATCTTCGCTCTTCTTCTTTTGCCTTCACTTTATTTCACTTCATCAATGGGACAAGACACGTTTTAGCAGTGGGGCGTGGCAAGAAAATGCGCCTGCTATTGCTGCTTAGCCTCGTCGATACTTGCCGACTACCGGTAATTAAATTGGTCGTTTAATTACCTTCCAGCCGACCTTAAGGCGACGAGGGTGGCCTCCAAAAAAACGCCAACTGAATCACCTCGGTCGTCCAGTCAGCTCGCCAACCGATCCTAGCTTCTCACTGACTACTACGGCTATCTTGTCGCTCCATTCTTTTCTTCCTTTGTCGCGTTCCTTGTCCGCACCGTATTGTTCTATCCCACCCCATTCTTGTGTTTCCTATGTGCTCGTTCTCTTCCTTTCACCTCGCCACATCACCCGACCAAACACATCGCTTGTCGATCAACTACCGTCGCATACCACGAAAATAGCAGCTTCGCAACAGGTGTGACACCCGGTCGAATGTCACTCTTTCTGTCGAACTCACAACCATAAAGCTGCCTGGCCTGCCGAGTCGCGACTGCACACGCCGCCTGTTTCCGTTCACTATATCTCTACCCGATCAACTCTGCCGCCTCAAACCGGCAGCCCACCGTTATACCCGAGACCCTTCTCTAGACGACCACCGCACCTCTACAAGAATACATCGCTGTACCCCCGCCTCCGAACCGCAGTCCTGAGGAACCGCTAGGGCTGTGAGGGACTGAACGGAGTAGCTGGACTTCTGTCATCCGGGGCCATGCCAACCTCATACGAAGTCATTAAGCCTTTACCTGATGCCATGGATTCTTGTACATGAACGATCACACCCCCGATTATAAATTGACTTACATCGCTATTGGACTATGAGTCTGACTAGGCGAAGCGCCTACCTATAAACAAGTCCGAAAATACAATCACGAAAACCAACGACTCCATTATGCCCGATCACCATTTTACTTCGTCTGTCGGCCCGCATGGCGCGATACGGCCACGACCACCTCCCTTGCGCGCCACCTCACCCTCGCCCTCTCGCCAGCAACGCTCCTCCGATAACCTACTTTCCCAACTCACCCCAGAATCCGCTGTTAAGGCGCTCCAATCCCCGACCGGTTCTCTCAAGGCCTGTTTGGATCGCGCTTCTGCCTTAGAGCAGGCATTCGCCTTGAAAACCGCCGTTACCTCCAAGACCATCCATGACTGGCTTGAAGAACTGTCTAGCTGGCCGTGGCCCTCGGAGGGAACTGCGACAGGTTTCGAGACGTCTCCATCTAAGAAGAGGCGGTCGCTGGAACACGAAACGTCCAGAGGCAACCCCGAGACCACCCATAATTCCGGTATTTCATACTTTGGTAGCCTTCCAGCGGACTGTGTCGTCCGATACGAACAGCGAATCGAGCAGATAAACCGGGACATGGAGGGCTTAAAATTGGAAGAAATCAAGAATCAGGTGCTACATAATCACATTCTTCCGCTATCTCGCCCAGGTACCCCGTATTCCGATTCTGGTCGTTCCGGTTCATCTGCCTTCACATTTTCTAGGATGGAGGATTTGACTGCCGTCGTCACTGCAATAACCGTCCGCACACTACCTGCATTATCCAAGTTGTCAAGATTATTACATACGTGGAGCGTGCGATTGGTCGTTTTGCGCAAGGTTCCATCATTTCTCACCATGATCGCGGATGCTGAGGCAGCTCTACGTTCCGGATGGGGCACCATCGACTCGATGCCCAACAGCTCTTCGACGCGACCCATTTCTCAGAAAGACATTGATGTGATAAAGAGTGTTCTGCAGCGGAAAGTGGCAAAATCTGGCCAGAATCTGGACTTTATGCTCGACACCCTCGAGGGAATGGCGGACACCTTGCCAGATGAGTGGTTGGACCGCATGGATTCCCTTGAACGAGATTGCGCAAAGTGGATAACCGCAGCAGAGCGGAAAATGAAAGAAAACGAGTGGTCGAAATCGCAAGATCACCTAACCGAGCATGCTGACCCTAAGTTATCTCAGCTGGATATCCCAATTCAAGATGCTAAACCGGCCAATATTTCTATGAGCGCAAGCACTCCAGACTACGAATCTTTGGCGGAACAAGATCGCGAATCTTGGGCAGTTAAAATTTTACCCGACAATGACCTGCAAAAAGGGATCACAGAGCTGCATGGACCAATCTCGAATCAATCAGAAGATGTGCAGAACGCCCGTAGAAACCCTGGACAAAACGGTATATTGTCAGAAACAAATCGAAATATAGCTCGCCTACCTGTGAACTTATTGAAGCCCTCTTTGGAAGAGGATTTCGAACCGTCAGTGTTGGAATCGGTGAACGAGGAAGATGAGGAACTTGAACTGCCTCCGATTTATCCTCAAACACGAAAGGGCAGCGACTCTTCGGTTGCTACTACCATACTTCATGGATCATCGAACTTTTCGCCAGCATACTATGACAATGGCGTCTTTTATGAGGCATCAGTCCAACCTGAATCGCCTCAATTGCCAGGTCATTATGAACAGTTTTCGAGCGACGCCGTTAGTCCACCCAGTTCGCCACCTCTAAGGTACCAATTTAGATCGAGCCCAACCACGTTCAAAGACATTCCTCAATTGCCCCCATTGCCAGATGTGGACAACTCGCCACCCCGAGGTGTACTTGGACCGCCGGTAGTTTTCGATCCCGATTCATTTTTCGATTGGGATAGCCAGCACGATAGCCCCAACATGAGTAGTTCAATCAGCGATGATGATCATTTACAGAAACAACTCAGGGAACTGCTTGAAACAATACCGGCAAGGATTGAATTGAAAAGGCGTCTCATTAACCTGAATCCTCCCGATTTTCAATTACCATCTCGGCCAAAACCCACCCGCCGCCGTTCTGATGCTTCGCGTCGCCCGAACTCGGCCTTTTCTTCGCGAGAATCACGGGTAACAACCCCGTCATATTCACGAAGCGCAACGCCTTCCTTTATGTTAGCCCCTGTTCGAGATACTCGCCCACGATCCACGAGTAGCCAAGGGATACGGCTTTATCATCTCACCCGGTCTGGTGAGAGGCCCATCAAACTCTTCATTCGATGTGTCGGCGAACACAATGAACGAGTAATGGTACGAGTTGGGGGTGGATGGTCTGACCTCGGGGAGTATCTCCGAGCTTATGCCATCCATCACGGCTCGAGATCAAAGGGCGAGGGAAAAGTGGAAGTCACCGATGCCGCCCCCGCCTCAAGCAAGCACCCGGGTTCGAGTCCCATCAGCCGCCCCAGTTCCGCACAGAATAGCTCCCCAATGTCACCACTCGCCGTCCGGAAGACTAGAACGAATTCGAACGAAGAATCGATGTTGGGTGCACCTAGAACCCCATTAGGGAACGGCTCAAATGGACGGGAGAACGGCGATACACCGGGATCTGGGTCGTCGACAAAGTCAGGTGTTTCATCAAACATTGACTGGGATGAAGAAGACAGTGCCCTTGGTCTTGCTGGACCCAAAGCGACGAAACGCAAGGATATTAGTGCCGAAAGCCGTGCTTGGATCGAGAGTGTGAAGGCAAAGGTTCGCATGGCCAGTACTGAGCGAATTGCTCCATCGCGTTCAGCCGAGCAACTGAGACCGGCACAGCCGTCTGCGGCACGCACACAAAAGCAGACGGCAGAGGATAGATTCGGCGAAATGGGAAGGGCTGGCGCCACGAAACGACTATTTAAAAAGAACTAGGAGCATCTTATCGGTCGGTGAATGGTGGTTTCTATTTCCGGATACAAGTATACGTGTGTATGGATTCATCGGTTGTCACTCTGCTTGTTTGGCGCCCTGGAATGGATACAGGAAAATGGAACGGAGCATATATTATCATTGGTGGGAATATGAGCTTAAAGCCTGTCTACACCATTGGAGGGGGGCGGAGGCTGCTTTTCGTGGCGGATGGAACGGGGGAGAAAGGAGGGGAGGGGTGTTCAGGGCATCATGAAGGTTAAGGTCAGGGGACGTGTTGATTGATTACCACGAACCCACTCGCATGTGCATTATAACGGCTTGGTGTTCAAATGGTGCGTTTGGGCATGCGTCATTCAAGCAATTGGGGTCAAAAGGCGGGATAAGAGAAAAGTGAGAAAAAGCAAAGTCTTGCTTCAGTTTATTTGCTATACATAGATGGAATCATTCTCTTTTTTTTCCTGATTCCAAAAAAAAAAAAACCACTCATCCTTCACTGCATTTGCGCTAGGTACATAGTTAGCCAGTCTTCTCCATGAAGCATGATAGTTTCGTGCTTTATCGAGGTCTCTTCTTTTGTTCGTTTTTTTTTTTTTTGTTATCATTTTGTTTGTTTGACGAGAATACCCCCTTTTTTTCTTTTTACTTTTTTATGAGCTTTTGCTCTGGTGGTTTTTTTTTTTTTTTTTTTGTTGTTGTGGTTGTTTTTGTTGTTTTTGGACCTGAATTGATATCGACTGATGAGCCCTATAGGTAGCTGAATTTGAACTGAAACCAGCTAAAGCTGGTTTATAAAACACTTGACACTTTTGATTCTTCGTTACTAGTGATTGTTTTTTTTTTTTTTTTGAGTCCTGTGGAATAAAGGGACTTTTGTGTGTCGTGAGAGGTATGGTATGTGTGCCATTTTGTTTGTTCGCCTGTGTGATGAGGGGGAAATGTCCCTGTGTAGGTTTGTTTTATACGCTGCCTTGACAATCACTGAGAAATGGGCAATAACAACATCATCCATGCAAAGCGTTTAAGAATAAACGGGTAGTTGCTTCGATCTCGAGCTACGGGTGAAGATACAAAGTACGATAACACCATTCATCCATCCACACCCAGCCTCTACGACACAACCTCAACCTCATTCATCAAACGCGCTCTATTTTTTTTTTCTTCACACCCCCCGTTCCCAGTGTTTTCTTTTTCAACACAAAACACCTCAACCCCAAGCAGGAGGCGGCCCCAGCTCCCACTCAGCCGGCCCCTCTCCCTGCGACGCAGCACTATTCATCCCGCTGGCCTCATTCCAAATCTCTAGCTTCTCGAGCTCGCGCCTGAAGAAGTCTTGTGCGTCGCGCAGCGCCATCTTGACCTCGGGCGCCATCTGGTCCCGGTACGTGTTTACGTTGAACCAATGTGTAAGACTGCGCAGTGCCTGCTCGAGCGGTAGCGCCTCCTCGACCTCGGCGTCCACATCACTGCCCGCGAGCCATTCGTCGCGCAGCTCGGGGCGACAGTGCAAGTAAACAGCGGTGATAACGCGCATGTTGCTCTGTCGCCACTTACGGCCGCAGTAGGGAACAAGGTTCTTGAAGATCTTCAATGTATACAATCGCAGTTCGTTCTGTGGGATCTTGAGCGATTTGCGGATGATGTTTGAGGACTTGTACTGCACTAGTAACAGATTCCGGTGTGCTTTGTTCTTGCAAATCTTCTGCATGATACGCAGGTAGTTGATCATGGCGAAGAAGTTCCGCCATGAAAAGTCTGTGATAGGCTCTTTGGGTAAGGGGTTCACTGGGTAGCCTAGCTCGTCTACTTCGGGACGGCCGGTCTTTTGCTCTTCGTTTTGCTTTAGAGTACCTTCATTTTGCTTTAAGGTACCTTCGTTTTGCTTGAGAAACCCTTCGTTATCGCCGTGAGGTTCTTGGGCATCTTGTGGTGGTGATGGCCGACGTTTGATGGGTGGGGGTACGGCCTCATCCTCGCTTTCTTGAACCGTGGCATCGACGCCACTGGGTTCGCTAGGAAGTCTGTCACTAGGATTTGCACGCTGGTTGCAAAAGTTAAAAAAGCTAGAGGCGTGTCAGACTAAGTCCTTGGAGGTAAACTGACATGATGCCTTCCTACCTGTGTTCGATGTGGTCCGCCTTGCTGTCCACAACTTGCTGAATCTCCTGGTGAGCGAATAGCTTAAGTACGAGCAGCAGGTAATTTGAATCCAGAAGCAGCTGTGTTAAATATTCGAATTTTAGGATATCTAAAAGAAAGTCAGCTCTGCAAATGCCACCGATGTTTTAGCAAGACATACGGGATATCTTCAGCCATTTCAGGAGAAGAAGAAGAATCGCAGTCGATGCCTTCGTTTCGATCTCCATGTTTCGGGTAGCATATGCGTCGATTCCATGGGCTGCGAGGTCGTGGCCCATGGGACCGTTGGCTGCTGACGTATTGTCCTCATATCGATTCCATGCGCCTCTACCGTTCTCACGAGTATTTGGGTTTGCCGACATGGGTTGCATGAATGGCACATTCAAGTTTGCCGTCACCGAGGCCAGAAGAACTTTCATGAGAATAATTACCAATGATTGCATCTGAGGTAAGGAAGCTTCCTAAGTATGGTCAGCGATTTATCCCTGTATAGTAGTTGCATGCTCTATAACTCACGTAAAAAGCCTCCACGGCTTCAAGACGTCGTCTTATCTCCGGCGAGATGTCTGGATTGGGGCCGTAGTCAATTTTTGTTGCTTTCGTGGATTTATGCCTATTTTCAATGAATTGGAGAAGCTTATCCGAGTCGATATGGTCATCGTCGATACCCAGATTATCAAGATCCAAGTCGTTGATCTCATCGCTATCGCTGTCAGACTGGTTCCAACCTCTTTCGAACTTCTGGAAAAGCTGGCGTTGTTCCCATAGTTGTCTGGTAGCACGCGTCATACGGACTCGTCGGGAAAATAAATCGCCCGCCTCAAGAATAGAAGCGGGTATGTCGCTTCCTTCCCACTTCCGTCCAACAAATGCCTGTTGGAAACCCGCTGCACCCTTTCCGCCAGCGCTGTTACTGTTTTCGTCGAGTGGAGGGTACAAAAAGGGAAAATTCTGGTTTGTCTGGTAATTCTGTTTCTTTGCTCCTTTCCCCATGGCCGGCGAGGGCGGCGGCGATGGGGCCGGGGTGGCGATGTGCACGGGTTGATGTAAAATTGAGGCGCCACCACTCTGCAAGCCCGGGGGAGCTGGAAAAATCCCATTCGACCCATTGTTCCTAGTTGGGTGATTCGGCAAAGGCGGCAATAGTGAGATATTGTCGGCGTCTAATGGTATTTTGGACTGAGGGGGGATATATGATGGATATTTCGACACAATTTCCTGCCGAAAAACGTGGTAATCCAGAGGTGAAGCGATGATCAGATTGTTGTCTTTATCGTCAGTGGTGCTCTCGCTAAGAGCCTGCTTTGTTTCGTTGATGTCATTTGTGCCTCCAAAGACAAGTAAAATTGATTTCCACAGCATCAAGAGCGCCTAGGCGATGGTGAGCGAAGAAGCTCTATGCCACCGGGGAAGAAAAGGGGACCAACCTGAACATGCGGGATAATAATCGAGTCATCTCTGGGCTCGAAAAAACGCAGTCTCGTTGTGATCGTGAGCATGTGCGCGGGAAGATGTGGTTGCAGAGAAACTTCGATGTTTAGTATATCAGTCTTGCTTATGGCCTGACCGAGATGCAAAACTTACAAAGTTGGCCTCGCACCGTCTCCATGCCCTCTGGATCACCCACGGTTACCTGTATAAACATATACATGATTGTCATCAAGTTCACCAGCCCATCTTGCATTTCCTGCTTGTTATAAGCTGGCGGTTTAGGTAGGTCCTCAGAGCTAGGCCAGGTTTAGTGAGAGCACAGGCGGTTCGGGAAAGTTACGACATACAGGGAGAAATTAAAGGCACTACCCAAAGCCCGCCAAACTACGGGGATACCACCTAGTTTAGCGATATCCTTGACGCCGATTTTCATGGCAGCAAGTTGTTTGGGGGTAGCAAGAGTCCGAGGTTTAGATACATTACGAACGGGAAGTCCAGCAGTGTCTGCCCATCTACCAAGAACGAGGTAGACGAGTTTGCCCGTTGCAGAAGTGGCGAGAGCAGGGTCCTCTGACTCTAACTCGTCCAGGGCTTGATTGATGAAGGTGGATTTAACGTCCTCGGACGCGGCGTCCCAAGTGACTTCGTGCTCCTTCGCAGCAAGGTCATGTTCCCACTGGGACTCATACGCCCTTTGGGCATTGACAAGGCGTACGAATTGCCAGGACTGGTAGGGAAACCACTCGTCAATCTCCTCGGGATGGGAGGCTGAGTCGGCATACTGGAAGTCATAGACAGGCGATTCTTCCCTGGGGAGCTCGGATACAAGGCGCTTGAGCTGTGCCAAGGACAGCGAGTCGGTAGGTTGTGTGTTGGGAGCAGCAGGAAGGGGTTGAGAGGGAGGATTTGGTGGAAACAGGTTTCGCTGGGGTGCAGGCCTCTGGGCGGATAAGGCATTAGTTGGTTGCCTGGTCCCTCCGAGCACAATATCAGCAACACCGGTGTCTGCGACATCGACGGGGTTCTTGACGGCATCGGAGCCGTCACCGGCAGGCTTTGGGGGCCAGAAGGCGCTCATGTTGCCTCACGATCCCGGACTGAGTATCAGAAAGATGCGTTTGTCCAAAGCTCACTCATAGTGAGGGGCAAATCGATTTCGTAGACACATTCCCGGTAAGAAGCAGAAGGACGAGGGACGGAGGTAATAACGGGTAATAATAAGGTCGAGGCGTGATGCTGTTGATGGGCAGTGTTGATGGGCAGTTGAAGAAGTTGGGTGTACTTTGTACCTACGAGAAGTACAATACCAACGAAATTGCGGGGCGATGACCAAATGGTGGTACAGATTGCCGACCTACATCATTGCTGGGCCACACTGGGTGTCAAGCCTACCGCAAGCGGCCGATCAGAGTGGTACGTTCAGCAAATACGTCGTCCAGCCGAGGTGCAAACTCCCGTTTCGGAAATTCGGTGTGATACGACCGTAGCTCATCGCAATATGATGTCATTCTTTTTCTTTCTACCTACATACCTACCTTCTTATCTATTTTCACAGGATACCGCGTCTCGGCATATCGTCTGCTAAGTACCTAGCAAGTAGGTGTCGTGTAAGCACTGTTGAAGCAAAGACTGTGGGCTTTTAGTTATAGATGTGATTTGGGGGATGATGTTACACATGCGACGGGCCGTTGTTAGATAGTTGGAGGCTGGAACGGGTCGCGATGCTAGATAGATAAGCTTGTCATCTAAGTAGGTAGTTGTAGTTGGCTCTTCAAGCTTCTCGGGCTGCCCCGAAATGTGTGGGTAGGGGCTCCTACGATAATAACGCGACAATCGAAATAAAGTAACTGTTTAACTTACATAGCAATCAGTTTTTGAAGAATCGTCTCACTCAAATAGAAGTCAACGGAGCAGGTTCTAATTTAACGCATCGCAGTCAAAAGTGGTAATACGCCTATTCGTAAACTTCCTGCTTAAGCAGAAAGAGTTACTATCACGCAGCAGTTTCTCAGATCATAGCTCTACATGCCAGGTCATCAGGCGTCCGGATGTCAGCTACTTTTCTTAGCCTGCGCTTTCAACGCGGTTTTCCTATCGTCCCATTTCTCCCAGCCAGCCTGGGACAGGTCCTCTTCCACGACAAGATCTCTGACTCGCAGCCATTTCGCTATAAATGTGTCCAGAGCCCATGCGACCCAGCCAGTCCGCCGTAGAATGCTTGTCACAGCGAACCAGGCCACAGCAATCACAGATCCAGCAGTGCAGCCCACGAGAACCTGTTTCTCGGTATGGTAGTTCAGGTATACGCGGCTCCAAGCAACCGTAAGCGCCCCAAGCATGCCCACGGCGCTGAAAAAGGCACGCTCCAGCATGGTCATCGGCGTGTGGTTTCTTTTCCTATTGTCCGGTCCCGGGGGTTGGTGTCGGAATAGCAGGAAGAGGGCCATTGAGACCGCGAAGAACGTGACGAATTGCGCGTGGCTGCTCGGCATCCCGTAGCCCTTCCCGTTCATGCGCGGCGGGCGCTCCTCTTTGATGAGACGCTTGAGTGCGAAGTTAAGCACTTCACATACGAACTGGCCCGCGCCCAGGAGTACTATCTCTATCTCGCGTGTCGACCAGATCAGCGTTACGTACATGACGCAAAGGGCTTGCGGGACAAGGGCGAGCCAGGCGCATAGGTACGATACATTGTCGGATGGGTCCTGCAAGGTAGCGCGCAAGTCAGCTACGTTGGGGAAAAGAAGTCAATACTTCGGGAGGCGGGGAAGACATACATAATGGATATGGGTTAGCGAAAAGGACGTCAGGGAGACCATGTCCTCCGCCATGATGACCCGCGTAATGTCGATCGGTAGGCTGTGGCTTCGTTTATGGATGCATTAGCCTCGGCGGATGCTAAAGACAGCGCGGCCGAAAGAAACGTCGCGTTGGAATATCTGGTTCATGAGCCCCTTCTTGTCGCTTATCGAAAGGGTTGCTTGCGAAGCAGTGCTTGCTTGTCTGGGAGAGATACCTGCAAACAACTACCTAGGTACCTAAGCCCGTCTTGTCGCGGGTTTCGTCGGTAAGTCAAGGGGGCAGCTGGCGAACTGGAACTAGCAGATGGCAGATAGTTAGTTAGCCATGACGGTTGGTCCAAAAGTGGAGAACTTTTCCTGACTAAGTACCGTGTACGGTCTGTAGTCGAGTCCGTACGGACTATCAGTAGATGTTCGTACAGTATGGCACATACAGTCCATACAGCTATACGCACCGTGAAAAGGCAAATCCAGACTTTTGTTCAAAAACATGGAATATAAAAGAGTAAATTCAAAATCTTCTGTACCAGACTGAATCATGAGGCAAAGAGGGCTCACAGCAGGCAGTTTTAGAAGAGGACCCTGGAGGAGAGCTTAGGCGGGCCAAAAGGGTATCTCGGTGGGCCAAAGTTCAAAAATAGGTACCTAGGTATCTACCTTAGGTTATGGCTGGATTGATTTTGATTACGTATACAATCTCCTTACCTTATGGAGGCGAAAGCGAGCTGTTAAATCCTTCATCGCCGGTATGACTGATTTCGGCCATAGCCTACTACAACTACCTACCTACCTACATTTAGTGAAATCACCGCTGCTCAACACTGCTCTCTATTTGAGTCTCCCCAGGCCACACAAAACGAAAAGGAACGTTTGCTACTTCAATAAAGTAACCGCGAAAAGACGTACGGAACTGTCTTCACCTAAAACCCTTGTCTGGGCACCCGATAAGAAATACCGAGGCATCTAACGAATTAAATTGCCGCCCAAGCAACATTTAGACATGGGCGCGATCGCACTTCTCAGTCTATGTACTCTCTATTCATACCGGTAGCATCCGATTCATCATGGACGAAGACGAGGACGCTCGCGATATTGAGCTCTCTACCATATCCGCTATTTACCCCGAGGTCCAACTTGACGAGACTGATCCTCACAGCTTTTCTGTCGAGCTTCCCGTGACTCTTTCACGGCCGCTCACCGTCCTCTTCCCTGCTGTAACGCCCGCCGCAGTGGAAGAGGTCGACTCGCAGACTCTGCTGAATCTGCCGGCTTTACGGGTCAATGTTACTCTTCCCGACGGTTATCCTCAAAATGAGCCGCCAAATGTCACCATATCAACGTCGCCACCGTGGTTATCCGATGATAGACTCAGGAAACTTGAGACAGACGTGATCAAATTATGGGAGGATATTGGCCGTGATCAAGTCATTTTCACATACATCGATGACCTTCAACGAGCTTCTGAAGATGTCTTTGGCTTAGCCGATAGCGAAGGGACCCTCGAGGTGCCGCCGGAGCATAAGATTGCTCTGCTAGACTACGATGGAAATGCGAAGCGCATCGCTTTTGAGAAGGAGACTTTTGTATGTGGGATATGCTTGGGTATGTCTCGTTGACTCGCCCTACTCGCCCTACTCGCCCTTACCCAACAAAATGAACAAAGTATATCTAATGAAAAGCGTAGATCCGAAGAAAGGCGTCATTTGCCACAAGATGCTAGATTGTGGCCACGTCTTCTGCGTTCAATGCTTGAAGGACTTCTACAATAATTCCATCACAGAGGGCAATGTCGCGGCAGTCATATGCCTTGCGCCGGGTTGTGCACATGAACGTCAAAAGAATGCCGCAAAGGAGTCCTCAAACGGGCGGAAGCCGAAAACCTTCATCAGCCCGAGCGAACTGTTGCAAATACCCATAGACCAGGATATGGTTAAGCGCTACGTCATGCTCAAGCACAAGAACAAACTTGAATCAGACAAGAACACAATCTACTGTCCGCGTTCTTGGTGTCAAGGAGCGGCTCGCTCCAAGAGACACAAAAAGCCAGAGGGTCTTGAAGTCGTCGACTCCGACGACGACGACGAAGCAGACGAAGATACAGGGCTCCTAGCCATCTGCGAAGATTGTGGCTTTGCTTTCTGCAGTCGCTGCTGCCAGGGCTGGCACGGCGAGTTGAACTATTGCCTTCCGAAACAGCGGACGGACGTCATCACGGAAGAAGAGAAGGCTTCTCTCGAATACCTCAGGCTACACTCGACCCCTTGCCCTACTTGCTGGGCTCCCTGCCAGAAGTCGCTCGGGTGCAATCACATGCAATGCTTCAAGTGCGAGACGCATTTCTGCTATCTCTGCTCTGCTTGGCTGGACCCGTCGAACCCATACCGACATTTCAACACCGCGCCATCGGGCGAGAAGACTGGTTGCTACATGAGGCTTTGGGAATTAGAAGGTGGAGATGGCGATGATGTGGGCATTGATTACGAGGGTGGTGATGCTATGCGCAACGTCAACATGGTCGCAGGTCAATATGGCGAGCATCTAGATCGGCAGCCGCGTGCTCGGGAAGAACAGCAACAACAGGCAGCGCCAGTACCCCACGAAGCCGCTCGTGGACAACCGGAGCCTCGACAATTGGAGCCACTTCAGCAGCCGGCTCCTGAAAGAAGAGCCGCCGTTGCTCGCGAGGGCCCGCTCGTTCTTCGAATTGGGATTGAAGCCCCTGCAGCGCCGCGTAGAGACCAACCAAATGGTCATGGGCATCGTGACGCCGGCGCCGCAAACCCAAGAGGCAATGGAGGCCACCGAGGTGGTCACAGAGACAATAGAAGAGGCGGCGGAGCCGGTGCTAACCAGCACCAGCATAATGATCGAAATCGAGTTCACGAGCCCGGCCGCGGTGGTAACAATAACCAGCGCGGTCGAGGACGCCGGGCTCAGCCGGCCGCAGTGCCCGACCAGCAACAGCAACAGCGACAGCAGCAACAACCACAACAGGATAACGGCAATATAAACCCCGAACAGGCAGCTTGGATCAGGCAATTCGTGGCTCTGGCGCTAAATGACGAAGAGGATCTCGTGGACTGGGATTCCGATTGACAGAGAAGACAATGTGATCAATAATACACAACCGACCGGCCGACCGGCCGACCGGACGGATCTTTTACGTTCGAAAATGGGGAAAAATGAAATATGCTAACGAATGAAATGATTTTTCTTCTGGGAACAAACAAACATATGACATGATATGTCATGTCGTGTTCCCCTAGAGGAAGCCCACCAATCGGGAGAGATAACGAGAATGAAATGTTGCGAGAAATTCAAGTCACCTCCCTCTGCCGGGGGGGACCAAAAGAGAATGTGTACAATTCTACAGCGGGATAAACGTCAATAAACATGCTGCATGTACCCATCTACGTTTATTTATTTATTTATACATATATATATATATATATATATATATATTATCAATATCTATCGCCACTATTTAGCACAAGAAGGACGACAATATCTTGCATCGTCATTATCGTCATCAGTTCATTTCCCAAATCTCGCAAAGGGGAGGATCTGCATGGGGGGGTTCTGCTCTCTCCCGTTCCTCCTCCAGCCGGATCACCCGAACCTAGATGGTATCTAAACGGGCGGGCGCGGGCGCGAAATCTCACCCCACGAAGGGAACAGATCAAGCCTCAAAACCGTTCAAAGTCAGAATCCGGTTCCTATCTCTTGAAAAAGGACGCGGCCGGTTCCAACAGTCCCACCAAAAGGAAAACACACCCCCCCAAAGAAATTAAAAAAAAAAAAAAAAAACGGCTCCCGGCATAGGTATATAGCCTGTTGTGAAATGTTAAAAAGTCTTAAAAAGGGGAGGGGAAGAAGAATCCAAAAAAATCTACGGGTGTGTCACCAATATTTTATTTATAACCGCCCGAAAAAAACCAAAACAAGAAAAAAAAAAGAATTTCTCTTACATTATCTAGATAGTACCGATTCTTATTTCTTTTTTTTCGTTTTTATCTATCTCCCCTTTTGCGATCATCGTATGACAGGGAAAGACAATGGACAGGTACATACACAGCGCGAACCGAACCAAGAAAACAATTGAAGCTTGCAACGATGGGATGGGAGGCGAGCCGCGAGAGAAGGGGGAGTAGAGGAGGGGAGGAGGAAGAAGACTTACGCCGTGCGCCTATCAGTAACGCAAGGCCAAGAGGAGGGGGGGGGGGGGAGGGGGATGCTATTCCCTCCCCCCTGACCATGACACAATCCCTTCCTTTTTGTTTTTTTTGTCTTTGTTTCCCCTACTCTCATCCAAAACCTATCCTCCCTTCCTCATACCGCCCCGAGTTTCAAAACCCCCTTATCCTAAATCTTCTCAGTCCCCTCCCCTTCTCTCCCCTCCCAACACACTCTCCTCCTCCTCCGCGCCCCCTCCTCGCGCTCTCGCGCTTAAACTAAAGTGATGAGGGATGACCCAAAAAAAATAAAAAAAAAAGATTAAATAAATGTGTACTTGTGGCGCGGTCTGCCTCTTTCTTCTCGTTTTATACTACCCTTTACCTCCATGTTACATTCCTCAATTTTATGTGTTTGTTTAATCATCCCCCCCGGCTTCCCCCCTCCGACTCTTGTGAGATTTTGATATTGAAACCTTTTTATTCATCATTCGGTCCCCCCCCTTCCCTCCCCTCTTTGTCCCCATACATTAGCAAGAGGATCAGACACACATGTATCTTATCTTACCCCTGGTGATAGATATCCCGCACCGTTTGTGAGCTGTGTGAATTAGGTTAGGCCACCCTGGATAGATGGATACATTACTTACTCCAACCCGTACTTGATTTTTTTTCTTTTTTTTTTTTTTTTTAAACGAGGAGGGGACTGAGACGAGAAAGCAGGGAAGGGGGAAGGGGGGCACGTAAGCACCTAGTTATCACAATGCCTATAGGACTGACTCCCTTGCTCGGCCTTTTACACACATGACTACCCCTTATGGAGACAGCAGTAAACAGGAGGTAAATCACTCAACTCAGGGAGAGAGAGTCTCTAGAAAGAGAGAGAGAGGCGGGCAAGGACAAGGACAAGGACAGAATGACACTTAATTATGCCTACCAGGTAGTCGCGTCTTATCTGTCTCTTTTTCCCCCCCTCTGGGCTTGTGAGGATTCTACACCGGGACTTCCTTCCTTCCTCCTCCTCCATGAGTACAATATGGAAGATATGGAAGATAGGAGAGAGGGGGGAATGATTCCTGATTCCCTTGAGGCCCGATTCCACATCCCGGGTAGACCCTGTCGACTCCCGCAATCTTAGGCCGTGTGCCGTGAAATAGGCCCAGGTGACCCGGGTCGACATCCGACCTGGAATAGCAGAGAGAGAGTGTGTGTGTGTATGAAAGAGACAGCGTAATACGCCGAAAGAAAGAAAGAAAGAAAGAAAGAAAGCCGTGAGTTACCATCTAGGTGATTATAGAAAGTCAAAGTCCAAGTCCAAGTCAAAAAAAAAAAAAAAAAAAAAAAAAAAAAAAAAAAAAAAACCAAGGACTGAACTTGGTCACTGGCGAGTGATTCACCCTCCTGGAGACCTTAGCCTATGACATGGTAGCAGACAGGCACTACGACCCTGAGATCCCATCTCGGTTGGAATATCGGCTTCTGCGTACGTGCCTAAGCAAGCCTAGGCGCAAGGTAAGGCAAGGTAAGGTAAGGTAAGGTAAAGTAAGGTAATCACATTCACAGTCTTATCAAATTCACAGAGAGAGAAAAGAGTCATCATGTGGCGATACGTACCCACCCTACTTACAGTCCAGCCAGCCATGGTCAGGTACTAAGTAAATGTTTCCCTCCCTCCCTCCCTCTCCCCCGGTCTTATTTCCCTGACCCTCGCTACCAACAAAAGGGTTCTTTTCGTGGCTTGCTCGCATACATTCACTTTTCGGGGAAGTAGAGAGAGAGAAAGAGAGAAAGAGAGAGAGAGAGAGAGAGAGAGAGAAAGAGCGGGTTGGTGGGGAACTAGGAAATCCCGGAGAGAACTCCGAAGCTGGCTGGGGTGTGTGTGTGTGGGCTGTCCTAACTCAGAGTGACTAACCGAAGTGACTACCTACCTATTTACCCACCCGC
The DNA here is from genome assembly GCA_028637585.1 of Xylariaceae sp. X187. NCBI lineage: Eukaryota > Fungi > Ascomycota > Sordariomycetes > Xylariales > Xylariaceae > Xylariaceae sp. X187. Next base: position 518,047 of record JAJIZN010000002.1, on the reverse strand, counting down.
CTATAGGTAGGTAGGTAGGTAGGCTATGTAGATCTATCTATCAGTTGGGGCCCCGTTTGGGTCTCGCCCCCAGGCTTAGAAAGACACCGAGACTGAGACGAGAGCCGTGGTGTGTGTGTGTGTGGGTGGGAGGGAGGGAGAGGGAGAGGGAATGAGGATCTAAACACTATGCTGTTAGTAAAGAAAACAAAACAAACAGACAAAACCAATGAATGAATGAAGAGCGGGCTTGTGGTTTCTATTGGTGCGCGTTTAAAGTTATTTCTTTTTTTTCTTTTGGCCCCTTGTTGTTCAGTTGTTTAGTTGTTTAGTTGTTCAGAGGGAGCTATGGATATACAGGTACATGAACATTTACATTACATTACATTACATTACATATGCTGCGGCGGCGGCCTGGAGCGGCCCGGGAAGACTAAAGAAGAGAAAGAGGGGCGGATGGGGCAAAGAGATGGATCATGGGGTGGGCGGGTCAGGGTCAGGGTCAGGGACATGGTCGCGTTATCAATACCATGGGCGTTTATAAAAAAAAAAAAAAAAGAAAAAAAAGAAAAGAAAGAAGACTATTTGTTTGTTTGAGCTGTGAAATTCAGGATGGATGAAATATGTAACATCTACCTACCAACAACAAGTAAGAAAGGAGTTTTGTTGGGTAGTAGTCAGTCTGTAACGGCCCCATCCGATGGCAGAGTAGCAGACAGTGGTAGAGTAGCAGAGAGCCGAGTTGGAAGGATTCTATCTGGGAAACAAAGGTTCCTACATGGATTCTGCGTCCATGAGGCGAGGGCGAGGGTGAGGGCGAGGGCGAGTTAGGAAGAGATTTGATTTGATTTTATTTATTCTGAACTCTCCTCCCCACCGTAAACGAGAATCCCGCTATTGGTTTTGTTGTTAAAGTCACCATCTATACCCACTCCCATAGTCCCCGGTTCACTCTCACTCTCAGGCTATCCACTGACTAGCCAAGGTTAGGGGGCTGAGGAAATAAGTAAGGTGTCAGTATATGCAGTAGACTTTCGCCCCAATGTTGATCTGTCCCTAGCATCTCCATCATGGCTCTCCCCTTCGTGTACACACACATCGTCTATAGACTCTAGAGCCTTTGATACGTAATACGTCCCTACCCGAGGCGATCCACCACCAGCCTGCTTGAAAAAGTTCCAACAACAACAACCCCCCCACCCATTCGTATCGCCGATTATCCCGTTGATCCAGGCGTGGATTGGTCCCGTTTGGCTGTCTTCGGCCCGGTCCTTTTTTAGGGGTTATTCTAGGAGGATCTCTTTTTTTTTTTTTCTTCTTTTTTTTTTAGGATTTCACATAGGATTCCGAAAGTGAACGAATCTTGCATGCTTTGATTTGCTTTGCTGTGCCGACTTTCCTGCTTACAAAAACTACCCTGCCTACCTAAGTATGTACTTTGCACGCCTGCTCCCCAAAACCAACAATGCGTCACCCAGATGGGATATTATATTACGGTTGGATGCAAATGTGACGCGTTCGCAACAAAAGAGCGCCGGAATAAGTAATGACGAGAGGAAACTGATTACCTACCTACCCTACCTACCTAACCTACCAACCTCCCTCGTTCGTCATTTTGTTGGGGTTTAAAAGGAAGGAAAGGAGATGATGCTACATCACCCACTCACACGTGGGATTTGTTGTATCAATTTTTTTAAAAAAAAAATAAAAAGGACGGGGAACATGGCCCTTTAATTTTCTCGGTGTCGTCGTGGGGTGGTGAGCGCGTAGCATGTCCCGGTCGACTACATGATACAACAGACGATAAATAAATAAAATAAAATAAAAAAACCATCGTGACGACTGAAACGATGGTCGCTCGTTGGGGGGGGGGGGGGGCTGTTGTTCTTTTTTTTTTTGTTTTGGGTCTGGTTTCGAAAGTGCTGTATACAGCATTATTTGTATACATGTATTTATACTATACCTCTATGTTCAACCTACCTACCCCATATCTTGTGGATTATCGACAGCCACTTTCTTCCTGGTGGATGTGTCAGGGAGGGTGGCGTGTGAGCATGTGCCGTGATCCTCCCCTATCGATACGTCTTATTTGTGTTCTTGGAGGACGATGAGAATGAGATAGCATACCATATCAGAGGCTGGTTCTGTCGAACTGTATGATCGCAACAAAAACAAAAACAAAAACGAAAAAAACACAAACCCAAGCCTCATTCACTCACGGGGTTCGCACCACCCACATACCCAATCTACGTGAGAGTCGAGACGCGCGGTCCTTTCCTACATTTGTCTTGGGGTGTCATATCGGTCCGCCTCTTTTCTTGTTTCCCTTCCCCTCCCCCTCCCCCTCCCCTCCGCCCCCTTTCAAAACTTTCCGCTTAGATATTTAGATATTACACCAACGGGCTAAGGTCGTGTGAGATATCTCGTTCCTTTTATAATCCCCGTTCTACGTTGGGGAGTTTTATTTTTTCGGCTTCGTGATCCGTGGACACAGCATACATCCTGGCTGCATGCGAACTTTTTTTTTTTTTTTCTCTTGTGAATGTGAATGTGATTGCCTCATTTCTCTCTCTCTCTCTCCCTGAGCCATCACCTCTCTCTGATAGAGAACCGCTTTTCTGCACAACCTTTTTTTTTTCTTCAAAAGGGGAGGGGGAGATGGCGGAAGGAGGAATCGAATAACGACTTTAGCTAAAGCAAGGAGAAAGAGGACACAGGAACAAGAAGGGGGGGGGGGGGGGGGGGATGTTAATGATTTCCGATGTCCTGAATAGGAGATATATCTACTTCGCCGACTAATTACAATATATAATACACTCTACTCTACTCTACTCTAAACTATACCACGGGCAAAAGAAAACAAAAAAAGAAAAACCAAGTAGATACCCCCTTCCCTTTCCCCAAAGCGTAAAGGGGACAAAAGAGGAATCTCCCACCCGTTTCCGCTTCCTTTCTCTCTTTCTCGCTCTCTCTCTACTTCTCAGGTCTACACCATCTCTCATTGGAGAATGATAGAGAGAGAGAGAGAATAGGGAGGGAGGGATGGGAGCGCGCAAACACCGTCGCGCAAATACGAAGCGAAAGACAAGAGAGAGAGAGAGAATGAAACAAAATGAGAGAGAGAGAGAATGAAACAAAAAGAGAGAGAGAGAGTGTGTGTGTGTGTATGTGTGTATGTGTGCGGGATTGGCTCGAGGGGATTGGTCAGGATAATATATCCCGGAGCTTTTTGATCTTCTCGCATTCGGCCCTTCCAGGCTAAAAACCGCGATGATATGGGGGGGAGGGGAGAGGGGAGAGGGAAGAGGGGAACGCCGGGCCTTTGTACACGAATGATAATACCTCTCTCTCTCTTATCTGTCTCGTTCCGTCTTGTCTTGTCTTGTCTTGCCTTGTCTTGTCTTGTCTTGTCTCTGGTCTAGATATAATAACACAATACAATGCCGTGTGTATGTATGTATGTATCTATCTATCCATCTGTGTAGGCATCTCATCAACGAGAGGGGACCGAGCCGGGCCCTCTTCCCCCTTCCTGCTCCTCCTAGGTTAGTGTCGTGATATACCGGCAGCTATGATGATATTATATGTAATGTAATGTAATGTAATACGAAAAAAAAAAAAAAACATAACAGAGCGCTTCTGCACGCCCTTTATTTTCGCTGCTTACGGGTACAGTCTACGGAAATAATACCATGTGTTCTATTTCGTTTCGTTTGGGGGAGGGGGGGAAATGAATTTTGCCCGGAAAAAAAAGAGTAAAGATGACTACTTATAGGTGGCGGAGTAAATAAAATAAAATAAAATAAAAGTAAGAAATATGAAGAGAAACGTTCTTTATTAGCTCTCTTTTTTTTTTGCTTTCTCTCTCCCTTATTGGGATGCTCAGACTACCTACCTATGCAATGAGGTGAATAGGGTAGATAGATAGATAGATAGGTAGTGCTGCTTGCTTGCTTGCTTGCTTGTTTATAAGGCCCGTTCGAGCTCGTTCGTTCTGTTAATGAAACTTCTTCGCAAGTATATAATAAGGGATAAATACCTTTCTTTACCTTACCAGGGGGGGGCGGGATATGGAATGAGATGGAGATGGAGATGGAGATGATGATGATGATGGATGGTCGGGTAACAGGTATCATGGCATATACCTACTTATTAGGCATGTATCCGTGCTTGCGTATACCTACTAGATAGGTAGGCAGGTAGGTAGGTAGGTGTGCAGGAATTTGCAGATGATGGGCGGACGGGGATGGGGCATGGGATGGATGCTATGTCTATCTAGACCACACTAGATAGGTACTTAAGTAAGTAAGTAAGTAAGTAGAGATACCCTTGGGCCTTGAGAGGGGCGATGGTACTTTTGCTATAAGTAGAGAGTCATCGTGGACCTGAGTAGGTATTTGATCTAGGTAGGTACTTAATAAGTATACTAGATACTTTTTTAGTAGCATCCGGTGCCTACCTAGAGATAGTCGATGGTGCCATGACGGTAATTTAGTGTGGTGTGTGGTGTGTGGTGTGTGGTGTGTGGTGTGTGGTATAAGTAGTATAAGTAAGTAGAGGAGTAAGTAAGTAAGTAAGTAAGTAAGTAAGTAGGTAGTATAGTCTAGGTAGCGTAGCTATCCCCGTCCGTCTCATTATCTCCTGCCTATACTATATAGACGATCATGACTCGTGAGGGTAATTAGCCTGTAATTCAAGTACATAGTAGCGTGTGTGGTCACTATCTATCTACTTAAGTACACACTATCTAGATATCTAAGTAGATCGTCTACTTACACTGCCTCCTATAAGAAAAAGTACATGTACTTGGACGAGATCACGCGGGCTTTCGGATGTACTCTGAACTCTTCCGTGAAATAAATTGAAAGCAAGGCAGACCAACAACGAACGAACTAGTTGCATCTCGCTTGTGATCTTGTACATACTTATCACATTTCCTACATACAGACCTACCTACATGATCCGAGCCGGGTGATGGAGAGACAGAGACCGAGATAGAGACCAAACAGAGAAGAGCGAGCTGCAAGATGCCTAGAGGGAAGAGGATAATAATGATGTCCTCAAATTGGCAATAATCTACACGGGACTTCCGATTCGAGAACTTCGTGCTTCGTGCTTCGTGCTTCGTGCTTCGTCCAATCCCTTGTCCTTGTCCTTGTCCTTGGACTTGGCCTTGGCCTTGACCTTGGGGGGGTCGCCGGTTACGTGAGAAAAAGGCCCATCCCGCTGATGGAGGGAACGCATAGATGAGCACGCCATGTAGTAGCGAGCGGGATCTTTTCTCGAAAAAAAAACAAGAAAAACACCTCGGATCAAATAGATCTGATAAGTTTGTCGAAAAGGTGGGAAAAGCTGACGTGTAAAACAACAACAACAACAGCAACAACAACAACAACACTAAAGCACGGTCCTTTCCGAGCGACGACACACATGCGGACACGAGATTAAAGCTATCTACCCTAGGTAAGTATCTAACCTAGGATATTATTACCTATCATCCTAAGTAAGTAAGCCAAATACTTACTCACTACGGAAGAGGAATATGGAATCTGGGGTTTGAAAGTATCAGCACCCACCTCATTATTACCACTACACTACTACTTATGTACACTACACTACCTACAGCCCTTTCCCCTCGTCTCGCGCGCCTCTAGGGTAATAAGGCTGGCTTTTCCTCTCCTCGATACCTAGTCGATACTACCCAGTGAGGTAATGAAAGCGATCTACTACTACTACTACTACTACTACTACTACTACTACTACTACTAGTAATCTACACTACCCGCGTTGCTACTACATTACCACAACAGAAACGAACAAGCGTGTGCAAGCGAAGACGGGGGGGCCGGCCGGGGGGGGACATCATACCTACCTACCTACCTAACCTACTTACATGTCGTTGCTTTACTTGGAAAGCGGGAAAATAATGGAGGGTTCAAATAAGACGACATAAGGTAGATACGGTAGGTACTTACTTACTTATATTGGGGGGTGTGTGAATGGATGGATGGATGACTTACTTCTTTTTTTTTTTTCTCTCTCTCTCTCTCTGTCTCTCTTCTCTCGCTCTGATAGGTAATTATATATATACATACATACAGTACCTACCTTAGGTATCGTGCATGACCTACCCTACTCACGAACCCGACCTGACCTGACCTGACCTGACTTAACCGAACTTTCTTCTCCTTACCTGCTCCAACGGCGGGCCGGCGGCGGCGGCGGCGGCGGCGGTGCGTGTTCTGCACCTGCACAGCGCAGTGCATGTGAGGGATGGCATAGAAAAAAATGATCAGGAAGCGCCTCCACTCGATGAGCATCGCTTCGCGTACAAACCTGCAGGACAGGGGAGGGGGGGAGTGGAGGGGAGTGGAGGAAGAGAGGCCCAGGGCCCCCCCCCTCCCCCTTCATCCCTTCCAGGCAAGGCAAAGGCAAAGAACAGGCAGGCTGAGCTGGGGTGGCTTGGGGCTTGAGGTGCTGCTTGAGGGGTGTTTTTTTTTTATTTTTTTATCGGCGATGAATGTATATTATTATTATTATTATTATTATCATATATATATATATATATATTAAAAAAAAAAAAAAAAAAAAAGAAAAGCGTCGTTGTGAAACTCCCTCCCCCTCATTCTGGGGTCTTGCAAGTGACCATTTCTTGATTTCCTCATATTATCCTCGGTAAATAACATTCATGGCGGGCGGATCACAGGGAAGGATTATTTCATGAATGAATGACCTATGAAGATGAGTACTACGAAGTAAAGACCATAATTATACACTTGACTAATATACACCCCCCCCTACGGACGTACTTAATACTTACTTACTTACTTACACATCTCCCTTACTACCAACCTCCGCGCTTGCGGGAAGAGCCCTTTTCCGTCAACGTGATCTACCGCCGTGGGGATGGGAATTATGAAGGGAGGGGGGGAAACAAAACCGCCCCCCCCAAAAAAAGGGAAACTGGGCAATGATCTACGGTCCCATTCGCATCCCGAACCATTTAGGATGTCGTATTAAATCGTTGCTTCGGTTAGGAGAATGCAAGCAAGTACTTTTGTGTATGTGTGTATGTGCGTGTATGTGTGTGTGTATATGCGTGCATCTGTCTTTTGGACAGATTCCGGGCTTTGAACTTCGGAGGCGAGGTTGAGAGAGGGAGGGCCTCTCGCGAATCGTAGGAGAGAGACAGACATCCGGTTCATCCAGGTCGGCGAAGGTCGGCGAAAGGAAGCAGCGCGAGATACATACCGTAATTGGCCATATCTCTCTACTTCGAAACTCTCTCTCTCTCTCTCTCTCGTGAGTTGTCAGTACCGTTGGATCTATCTATCAATAGACCGTGAAGCTAGTGGCGGCATGTTTGAATTTACCAACAAATCCCATCTTGGTCCCGATCGCCAACGATTTTTTTTTTTTTCTTTTTTTTTTTGGATACATAATTACAAACGGAATACGGGAAGCCAATCCATACAATTCTGTGGCGTTTTTGTTTTCTTGGATCTTGTATATTGTGTAATGAACCAGAACCAGAACTTGAACCAGAGCCTGAACCTGCAAGCGCAAGCAAGCCTTTCCCTCGGACTTTGCGTATACCCGAGATGGCTTCGTGCGCGCGTATTATTACCATTCTCCCTCTCATTCCTCTCTCATCCCTCCATCTTACAGTACCATACAAGAAGATGGCGGCGGCAGCCACACATACACACATACACACATACATACAACATACATACCTACAACACACACACCCCCTTCACCCCGGTCATATGTGATTTGCGGAAAAGTACCATACAGGAAAGAAAGGAAAAAAAAAATTGCCGATTGAAAAATATTTTATCAAAATTTCCATATTTTCTTTAAAAAAAAAAAAAAAAAAAGAAAAGTTGGGCTTTTCGTCCTTATTAAGGATTAGCCTTTTTTGCTCTCTTCCGCTCTACTATTACAGCCTTTGTACATTAAGTATCTATTACTTACCAGTACTACTGATGAAGGAGAAGACTAGCTGGGTGACATGCATGGCCCCGTGTCTATCGGCTCATCCTTCCATGGAGAGGTGGCGTCAAGGTCAACGGGGGGAAGAAGGGGGAGGGGGGAGGCGCCTCTTTCACTAACAGCGTATGGGTATGGTTTGATTTGTGTGAGAGAGAGAGAGAGGAAGAAGAGGTTCCCCGTTGAGGTACAGTAACATCCTCCTCTTCTCTCTCCTGCTTTTTTTATGTGCCGATAGTGTAAGTCAGTAGATACAATATACATAGTGTGACTTGGCGACTCCTCCTCTCTCGCCCCCTCCCTCCTACTTATAAGTAAGTAGTACCCAAGTAGTTATACGCCAGGATCATACCCTTCCCAGGGTGTAGATAATAGGCCCCCCTCCAAAAAGAAAGGGTAAGTGTACATTACATGAACATGAAGCATGAAATGTACATACAGCAGCTGCTTTGCTTCCTTGCGCTTGTTGAGCTGTCAGGCACAGCCCTTTTTCTTTTTCTTTTTTTTTTTTTTCTTTTTTTCTTTCTCGTCAAACGTGTCAAAGTATCATCAGCGGCGCCTAAAAAAAGAATCTAAGAGGACGCGAAAAGCCTCACTTACTTACTCACTTATGCTTGCACTACACTTTACATATACCCTACTTTAACACCACCCTCCTCCCTCCGGCACGACTGGCACGGATATAACTACGTACCATTTATGAACAGGGCTTGCATGCAAAGTCCAGCTTCTCTTCCGTCCCTATCTAAGGCTACGTAGGTGAATGAACTAGATACGGTTGATTGATTGACATAATGCTCGCTTCGCCTTAGCATCACGAACCGAACCGGCTTGGCTATGGTTGATACATGAAGATTGAAGAAGTAGTAGCAGAAGAAAAGGAAGAAGAAGAAGAGAGAGAGAGAGAGCATGATTATCAGCAACGTCGGGTGCCTACAGGAACAAGAGTTCCGGAAATTTATGTAAAGGACTCCTAACAATCACGCTTGTTGTCAACAAAAACGCCTTTTTTACTGCCAAAAGATGAAATGAAAATGAAAAAAAAGAAGGGTTCAGAAGCAGTTCTGCGGCACGGCGCCTCTTCTAGCCAGTTGCTATCTCAATCAGGATGCCAGCTCGCCAAGGTTCCTCTCTTTCTCTCTTTCTCTCTCTCACACACACACACATGTATTCGTATCATTTCTCTTCATTCTCCTCCTCCTCCTCCCTTCTTCGGCATCTCGCTCGCTACGGGAAAGAACGGACCAGGAACGGGGAATGAAGATGACCTAACGAAAACCAATCCCGGGCATTTCGCAGATCTTTCTTTCTTTCTTTTTCTTTTTTCTTTTTTTTCTTTTTTTTATAATATACGAATAAAATAAAATAAAAAAAACCCTTTATGTTGATGATTCAATTCTGAAAAAAAAAAACCCAGGGGGGAGCCTCTGGTCAACTGACACTAGCCAGTGCAGATCGTCGGATGGCGCGCTGAAGACCAAAAAAAAAAAAAAAAAATGGGTGACTGTGACTTTCAATGAGTATCTACCGTATTAGGTATGATCTCCAAAAGGAAGGGAAGGGGGGGATGATGTGGTGTAATTAGGTATTAGCTACGGTATGTGGCTGGCGGGCCTTGTTGTTTTTTTTTTTTTTTTTTTTTTTTTTTTGGTCTTTTTTGGTGGTTCGAGGATTCCGTCTCTGCCGAGGAAATGCACGTTTGGAGGCACGGTAGAATAAGTAGTCGAAAGTAAGCTTGCAAGTAGATGGATAGGTAGATAGATAGTGCGAGAGGTTAATGTATGGTGCGCTTACAAGTTTCCCTTTTCGTACTGAATCTATTCTAGACTATACCCATACCCACATACTATATATCACACCTACCGTTTTTTACAGACTCATCAAGTAGATAGATAGTTATAAGTGGGAGTAGAACTACAGTACCTTGCTTGGACCGCGGCACGGGCGAGACGAGATATAATTGCCCGCGCGCGCGCGCGACGCGACCAAAAAGAACCCTACCCTACCCTGTCCTGTCCTGTCCCGCCCTTTTTATTCTTTTCTTTTTTCTTTTTTCTTTTTTTTCGCCTTTTTCGCCTTTTTCGAAAACTCGGGCCGTCGAACCTGTCGATGAATGTCAATCATCTACCTAGATAGATAGATAGATAGATAGATAGATAGATAGATAGATAGATAGATGGGTGGTAGGCAAGGTATTGCTTACGTCTTCTCTCCCACCGCGGATATGGACGGGGACTGTATGGTTCTCGCGTCTTCACGTACCTAATCCTACTATCTAGATACTACCTATAACTACACACTACACAACACGACAGAATGCTACCTACTCCCTTTACACGTGCTGCGTTCCTCCATCTAATAAGTAAGTTGATCGAATCACGAATGGTGCTGATGACGGTTAAAGTAAGATAGATATACACTACGGTATAATATCTACTTACTTAGTCAATAACACCAGGAACAAAACGTAATACCTACCTACTTGTGCCGTAATGATCCTTGTGAATGACCGCCGGGGCCATGACAGTGAAGAGCTAACTAAAAAGTAAAGCTATCTACATAAGTAGATGGAGCTAAACGAATCTGCCGCGGTGTCGTGCGCTATCTACGTTTCTTTTCTTTTCTACTTACTTATCCATGTATGTATTTGGTTAGGTAGGATGCCTGCCTAGGTATCATGTAGGTATACCTATACCTATACCTATACTTACTTACTTGACCTGTTCTTGCCCCTCTCCAAGTATCCTATTCATTCTCCTGGCGGGTACGGGTAATAGTAATAGGTGGGCAATCTGTAAGTAAGTACTGATACGGACCAGGAAAAGAATCCTTGTTAGATAGTTAGCCATCTGACAAATCCACGAGAAAAGCTCGGTCCGCAAAACATCCGGCGAAAGATATGTAAAAAGTCCCCAAGTAGGTCAGGTAGGTCAGATAGATAGGTCAGATACCTAGATAGATAGATAGATAGGTATTAGGTATCGCGACCTTCAACATCTCGTTAGTCCCATCCCACGGAGCCTCGCATGGTCAGAAGTGACGACGGGAGCGCGGCAAGATCCTCCAAGTAAGTATCTACTTAAAGCCTGCGCATGGATAAATCATGTTGCAGTGTAGCGTAGCGTAGTAGTAGTAGGTATAGCATAGTATATCCATAGACGGTAGGTCTTTTTAAAATCCATACGCGGACCTAACAACTGCCTCGACCTTACCACTTGAATACTACCTACCCAAGGTTACCTACTAATACCCCCCCGGGTCCTTGTTCCTTGTTCCTTGTTCCTCTCGAGCGCAACATCGACTGCGGCGCCAGCATAACCGCCGAATCCTTGTATGTATGTACTTGGGGAATCTCTGCTTTTTACTGTAGATAGTAAAAAAAACATAGTGATTAGGTAGTAGGTAGATGAAAGCGTCAAGGTAGTGTCGTAGTAGTAGTAATAGTAACGACGGAGAGAGAGACAGAGAGACAAAGTATGCAACGACGGGTAAGAAAGAGAGGGTAGCGTAGCCATCGGTAAACGCGGCGAATTGTGACCAACAGCGTCGTAATTGGGTCTTGCCTCTCCCCTCTCCCCTCCCCCCGTAATGAACCTCAGCATACCTAACTCAAACTTGAAGAAGAAGAAGAAAAACAGGGGAAGGGAAGTCTCGGAACCGGTATTCGACAGATCCAGTGTCTATCTAGATATCTACATAAGTAGTTAACATAGGGGGTAGCGGTAGCGTACGCGCGCACGACTGCTACCTACACTACGCTAATTCCCATGATGAGGTTTCATTTTGCACTCGGTTAGCTATTCCGTGACCACCGGGTTCTATCTATCTAGACGGGTGTCGCTCGACGATGGAAGCGTCGGGTGGTCGAGAGTCCGGTGTTGTTGAACTTATCATCACCATCATCTACCTAGGTAGGTAGTCTAGTCTACCTCTCTCTTCGTGATATCTCCATCCGAACATAATTAGCCCGTCGATTATAAAAGCCACATCTTACCTACTTACCTACTTGAGTATAACTGGCTTTCCCCAGTAGTTAGATAGACTGGATACCTAAGTAATATTCTGCAGTTGACAGGGACGGGGATGGGTGATGGGTGATGGGTGATGGGTGAATTATTGGTGACGAACACTGCATAACTCCTTATTATCTGGTACATATTATGTGTTTTTTTTTTTATATATTTTTTTTCCCTCCCGGTTTAATTATTATCCACTAATTTATAAGCAGTCATTATCACATTCTACTACATAATTAATCTGCCACCCCCCCCCCCCCCGGTTTTATTTTCTTTCTTTTCGACCGGTAAAGCGCAAGGATTTGCCAAAAGAAAAAAAGAAGCCGATTGCCTCATCCGACAGGTGATACGACTACATATACTAAGAAGCACGGGCGACTGATATAGCCGCCTGGGGAGGGGAGGGGAGGGGAGGGGAGGGGGCTTGAAGTAACCAAGCCATGTGGCCTTTAAAGTAAGTCACAAGTGAGAGTCAGAGTGAGAGTCAGAGTGAGAGTCAGAGTCAGAGTCAGAGTCGGAGTCAGAGAGAGAGAGACATGTGATAGTATCTATAGAGTTTAGTCCAACTCCCTTGTAAATTATCACAGAATTCAATCATCCGGGGAACATGTGTCTTTCTTCGTTTTGAAGGGGAGGGCTTGAGCTTGGCTTAGCTAAGGCTATATTACAACACCGGTAATAATAAGCATGTCCGGACTGTATCTATCTACAGACTGTATCAAGTGAGAACGGTCTCACGATAGTTAGATAGGTAATGTGGAGATTTCGTAATTTAAGACACATTCTAGATAGTCAACTCTTCATCTAAACGTGCGTTGCTGTGTCCGCGTAGGCGTGTTTGTCGGTTCGAGTATACATATACATATATACTAGATATACTAGATATACTCCACGGCCTTTATCGTGATGTATCTGGATCTCGGTTCAGCCTGTAGAGCTTGGCAGGCAGTAAGACTACATGACGAAATGCCATGTAGAACCAAACTCCAAGAGCGAAGATGGAGAGAACGTATGTAGATTCAAAAGGGGGGGTTGTATACGTTGAATGCGGTCTCATCAGACCAAATAGGTCTGCAGCAAAAGCAGCCACATTTAATCTACAGAGTATGTACGCTTGACTACATGGTGGTTTATTCATTCATTCATGCTCATTCCGTTAATTATATCGCCCGTTTTCTTTTTTTTTTTTACTTTTTTTCACGCAGGACAAACTCGTCGTTCTGTTCGCGCGGAGAAAAGAGAGATTCTCATTATACGCCGATATTGGCTGACTGCTTTACCCATTTACGACAATCTCGCTTCATTCGCCCGCCGAGGACAATATCGCAGATATTCAGGCGTGACGACAGTCTGTGGTGTAAGTGAAGAGGGTGTAGGGTGTCCAGTGTAGCAGTTGTAGTAGTAGTTTGTCGTTGTAATAGTCGGTAGTTAGTTATCTTACTTGGCAGTGTTAGAAAGAAAATGGTGAGATGTAGGTAGGTAGTAGGTAGGTACCTATAAAATCCCGACTTATATAACACACACACACACACGTGGTGAAGGACCAGCCAAGGCGTTTCTCGCGAAATTTTCCAAGAAAGAGATGCATGTCTCAATGAAATTATTATTTTTTTTTTTTTCTCCCACTGCTACGCCGTTTGCGTGCGACGAACGAACAAACGAACAAATGAACGAGGCAGGTATCGTATGGGGGTTCCCGAATCCCAGAAAACGTCGAACCGTTAATATATATATACATATATATATTATATGTTTATCAGATATACATGATATATATATATGTCTTGCGAAAAGAAAGAGGAGACCGGAACCCTCCCAAGGACACGACGAGTTTGGCCCAGTGGGAACATATTATTATTACATACATTTACATACATGTAGGTACCGTACATATTTTGTGGGCTATTATCTGGATAGTAAGTAGGAGTCAAGTTGGTTAACGTGACGAGTCGTAGATGGATATTAATTAACTTGACTTTACATCTCGCCGTCGCTCAATCCAGAACACCCCCATGGCTTTGTGCAGGTTTTTAACCCATTTTGGGTTCATTCGGTATCTACTTAGTGCCTGGGATAAATACATCTTTACCATGAACACTAGAATAGGGATTCCTTGGTTCGCTCTGTTCGCTCTCTTCTTTTCTCTTTTTTCTTCTTCATAACCTTGTCATAATCTCTCCTCCAATCAGATTCAGAATGTCCAGGATGTTTCTCTGCCCCCCATCCATCCCTCCCCCATGACAAGAAACGGTTTCGCGAGAAAAGACAGAGAGAGAGTAGAAGAGTAAAAGAGGGAAAAAGAGCATGGGTGAGAGAGAGAGAGAGAGAGAGAGAGAGAGAAGAGAAGAGAGAGAGACATACACGCACAAAAGGCGCGACTGGTGCGCCCACACTCGCATCCCCCCCCTCCCCTTCCCCCCCGGGACAACTTTTGCCGCCAATTACGCTAGGTATAGATATATCCCTATCCCGTCCGGTCTTTTCACGGCCAAGAGAACGCGGGCGCGAAAGTTCTCTTTTTTTTTTTTTTTTTTAAAAATCTTTCTTTCTTTCTTTCTTTCCCTTGCTTGATTTCCCTCCCCTCCCTCCCTCGCCGCCTCTCTCTGATGGATCCTCCCCACCCTTGCTCTTTCTTTTGATTTCATACGCTACGGACTACTACGCCCCATTGCCTTACGGCACAGCATACCTAGGCGTCATGTGTGTGTATGTGTGTGTATGTGCGTGTGGTAGGTACTTGATGTTTTTCCCTCCCCCCGAATATTGATTAGTCAATGGATGAGATACCTAGTATGAATTCTCCTTTTTTCTTTCTTTCTTACTTACTTTTGATACGGGAAATGCAAATGGTGTTTGTGAATATATCATCATCATCATCCTCGTCGTCAGTACCACCCATGGCGCTTCGCTCGCTCGTCGTATTACCGTACCATAATTACCACCCAACACGAACTACTATATCCGAAATAACCGGGGGGGTTAGACTAAGAAAAGGAAAGAAAAATCATAAAAAAAATATTAAAATAAATAGAAAGAATTAACATATATATACATATATGATTGCCCTCAATTTTACACTTATACTGCGCCGAGAGCATCATCTTTTTTTTCATTTTTTTATTTATATTTTTTTCTTCTTCTTCTTCAGCCAGCCAGCCCTGGCGTGGCTTTGTCTCCTCCTTCTCCTCCCCCATGACATCCCCATGATTCCCAGAGTTTCTCATGTACTGTATTGTATTGTATTGTATTGTATTGTATGTATGTAAGCCCTTTGGAGCAAGGGTGATGATCTACCTACCTGCCTACCTACTTACCAACCAACCAACCAATACACGGCACTACAGAACTACGGCAGATACAAGCCCGAGGGGTTCGCAGTGAAGTACTTACTTAGGTAGTGACTTATCTAGGTAGTGTACTTACAGGGTTTTTCGAAGGGGAAGGGAGATGCGCGCCTGTAAGCCCCCCCTCCCCCAGCAAAGCCGAAGTGGGATTTCT
Organism: Xylariaceae sp. X187; assembly: GCA_028637585.1. NCBI lineage: Eukaryota > Fungi > Ascomycota > Sordariomycetes > Xylariales > Xylariaceae > Xylariaceae sp. X187. The sequence continues at coordinate 502,562 of JAJIZN010000002.1, read as the reverse complement.
GTCCGTCCGCTTTTTTCCCAAAACTAACGCTTGTGCTTGGCCCTACTTAATCGGGAATGTGAATGCCTCTGTGAGTGAGTGAGTGAGGGAGTGAGTGAAAATGTTGATCTGTGTAGAATGAGTAAAAATAAAATAAAATAAAAAATGTACACGGTACGTTTACTAACCTAGGTATTTACAGTGAGGAGAGGCGAGAGAGGATAGGTAGGTGAGAGAGGAGAGAGAAGAGAGGAGAGAGGAGAGAGGATAGGTAGGTGAGAGAGGAGAGAGAAGAGAGAAGAGAGGAGAGAGGAGAGGAAAAAGGTGTGTGGTGCGGTACGGGCGGGAACTCTGGCCTCTATTCAGAAGTGCCGCCGATCTCGATTCTCAGCGAGTCAGTTGGTCGGGCTGCTGGGGAGGCCGGTCTTCCCTCTCCCCTCTCCCCTCTCCCCTTTCTTCTCCCCTGATCATGCATTCCAGACGAGGCCTGGTTTATGAAAAAATACTTAAAAAAAAAAGGGCCTCCTCTCTGTTCCTTTCAACATACCGGTCGGTGCCTACTTACACCTACCTACCTATCTATCTACCCTACTTATCTAATACCAACGGTTGAAGCTCGCGAACCTGACCTGTCTGAAGCCACCCGATCGATGTATATACTCAAGTATCTATCTAGGTTAGTATAAGTTATTCCTAACGCCATCGTATCACCTAAAAGGTAATCATTTATTTCGGTACTTTACCGTAGTCATCCATCCCATTCATCCCATTCATCCATGATCCATCCATCTATCCCATGCACGATCTATGTATGTATGTATCTTGTTGTGCTTGTGTTTCCTCTTCTGGGTTCTGCTTTCTAGTCTAGAGTGGTATCTAATTATCCATCTATCTACTTAGATAGGTATCTACTTACTTATACAAGTACTTTGAGATTTTCTTTTTTTACCGGTAGCCCTGTGCTCGCCCGTGGGTAGTGTACCAGAGACACGACAGGGTTTTTATTTTTTTTTCCTTTTTTTTAATTCATGTTAGGTATTGTCCCGCCCGTTGTTCAACGATGATATTGTACACTCATCGGCCCTCCCATCCGGCAACCGAACTAATTTTTTTTTTTTTTTTTTTCCTTTTTAATAAATTTAACCACTTACACTACCTATAGCATACTTACTTACTGCGCGGGCCAAAGGACAGGTTCTAGTTAGGTTAGTCAATTAAGCCGTCACGCCCTCTACTTACTTACTTAAGTAGGCTTTGTCCCGGTCCTCCGTCCTCGAAATCCTCGGCGAGTTTGCGGGCCCCTACTTACACTACTTACTTCATTCTACTATGTACTTAGGCCTCCCCTCCCCCTCCCCGCCCCCGGGCGGCGAAGTTTCTCAAGTTAGGGCCGTATCTACTTATAAGTAACATGCGTAGGCTTTTTATATGTCAGATGTCAGGAGACTTTGACGGCAGCCGACAGGACAGGACAGGACAGCATAAGGTAAGGTAAGGCAAGGCAAGGCAAGGTCAAGGTCAAGGTAAAGGTAAAAGTATAATGTCAGGTAAGGGAGTGAGAAGTTCGGGGTTTAGGTAATGAATGGTATGGTATCATTAATTACCAAGTTTTTTTTTTAGTTTTTTTTTTCTGTTCCTGACTAGTTGAACTACCATCGCTACGCTGTAACTTAAATGTCAAAGAGACGCATTAATAATTGCAGACGGAATGCGCATTCTAAGTATGTATGTAGATACACTATGTAGATACACTATGTTTACTATTATAAAAGTAGGCTCGGTCTAGCTAGTGTAGTGTAGTTTATAGTAGATGGAGGATAAGTAAGTAAGTAAGTGAGTAAGTAGAGGCCTCAATCACTTGGTTTTTGTTAGCTGCCACACTACGTTAGGTTAGTTATAACGCTTTCTTGACTTTTTCTCTCATCCAGTCTACTTAGATACTTATCTAGATAGATACTATTTTAACCAACCGGAACTCTCTCAGTATACTTTTGAGTCTGCGATACCTGTTCAAGACTATTCGGATATTATTATTATGATTATTACCATTTCATTCCGTAATAATACCTACATAGTAATTACTTGTACCTGTTAGTATACATAACCCACCACCTCTCTCCATCCATCCATCCATCCATCCATCCATCCATCCATCGGGATTGCATCTCCCGTAAATGTGCCGTGAATGAAGTCTACGCTAGATAAGATAGGTATCTATCTAAGTAGATAAGTAAGTCAGATCAAGTCTTTTGCTCCGACGAAGCTATGCCTGTACGGGCAAGTAGATCCTATCCCCCCGGCGTATAACTAAAGTTGTTACTTAGTTAGTCTTACTTAGTTAGCCTGACGGCGGCTCTCGCTTGAGTCTTTTACTAAGTAGGTAAGTACTTAGTTAATTAGATGCTTAGATATAACATGAACTTTGTCTGTCCCATTTTCCCTCTCTCTTTCTCCGTTTCTTTCCTGTATGGCGTGATTCTGCGCCGCATGCTATCTCTATGTACACGAATGAACAGGGCTGCGTGTTTTTTTATTTTATTTTATTTTCTTTCTTTATATTCTTCAAACGGGCTGGCGTATCTATCTATGCGGACTCCAAAGGAAGATCGGCACACTGATAATCACGACTTCTGAACCGAGCTGTCAAAGGCCATCCATCCATCATATACTTACTTACTTATGTCCCATACAGTATCCCGCCTTCGTCATACTACGTACTAGGTATGTAGTACATGGGAAAAAGGAAAGCGCGAAGCGAGCTTCTTTCTCTTTTGCTTACTTACTAGGATCTCCCGCCAAGTCCGCCCACCATCCCATCCCATCCCATCCCATCCCTCCCCTGGTCATTGGCAATCTCGTGAACCGAGTTTTACACTACTTATACTTGAACCCACACATACGGACTGTACCTACGGACTGTACCTACGGACTGTACATACTAAAGTACTTACTACTTATGTATTAATTAATTGATAGCTAACCTTACTTATACCCCATCTAGCCTAGCGGTGATGTACCGGTACAGAAGCACGAAACGGCTACGGCTACGGCTAAAAGACTTACTATGTAAAGAGTAAAAAGACTAACTAACGGCTACGGCATTTCCATCTACTTAAAATCCACGAGAAAGTACCTGCGCTAGATGCGTATTACTCATGTCACCGAAAAACCTCGTCGCGCCGCGTGCCGCGCCTTTTTTTTTTTTTTTTTTTATCTCTCGCTACTTACTTAGACAAGTATTCGCAAAGTCTTTGTTCAATGTCCGGTCAATCTACATAGTTAGTGTACTATGTAATAATAATAAGTAGTACTTGGGGAAATCTACTATGTAAGTAAGTAGGTCGGTGAAGTACTTACGGCTTTTTATAGTGTCGTCGCGGTTGAAGACCAACAACTCTTGAAACATCAACCGGTTATTTCTAGATATAACACATCTTGTCTACTTAGTGTGAGCCTAATCTAGGGTCATCTCAATCTCAATCTCAATCTCTTTCTCAAATCTCCTTCTCGTTCCTGGTTTGGTCCATGGGGGCCAGGGCGCAAAGCAACAACGGCCAGATATACACTACCCATCTATAATAAAAACTACACGACCTAATTTGCACACAACAGAAACAGACAGACGAAGGAAAAAAAAAAAAGAAAAAAAAGAAAAAAAAGAAAAAAAAAAGAAAGTACTTACTTAGATACAGCCTTGGACGCCGGAGGGAGGCACAGATACGGTCCTCCGTCTCTCGATACATTATTACTTACATGCCTCTTTCGCCAATGTCGTCGTTGATAGGCGAACCACGCTAACTAATTACTTAGCGATCGGCCGCGCCCCCCCCCATCTCTCATCCCCTCCCCAAATGCCCTCTCCCCTTTCCTGCGTCCGCCGCTCTCCATAGGAAGATCGAATCCATGTCCTAGTGTTAGATACCTGCCTAGTCGGGACCCTTTCCCCCCTTCGCTCCCCTTCGCTCCCCTCGCTCCCCTCTCTCTCTTCCTCCACTGGATGTGTGTATATACGTACATATGTCCGGTATTAGTCTCTAATATCCCATGAATGACTTGCCTACGGTAGAACCTCTCAAAGAATTGGGAAAGACAAGTGACTCTTTTGCGTTTGTCCAATGCCTACTCCCATCTCATTGGGAGTATGACTCTACGCCAACGCTACCGTGATAGGTGGTTGAACTTCTCGGCTTAGCGCTGCGGGTATATTTCATTTGCATCGTGTAAGTGAGTGAACAAGTTCCCGATACATATATAGGTATACACTACCACACCACACTACAACAAGGTACGGGTACGTAGGAAGCCAAAAAAAAGAGCTGAGAGATATCTACCTATCTTCTCTTGGTCCCTAATTCCCCCCCAAAAATAAGAAAAGAAAAAAAAAAAAGAGAAAAAGCTCGGTTACGATATCTCCCTTGCACACCCCTCCCCCATTCCTCCCTGCTCATCCGCGGCCCCAGGCCTTCCTACATGTAGGTACCATACATATATATATATACACATACATACAGACCGAATACGTACATTGATCCCAACGATCCGTTCAATTCTGTAAGTAAGTTTCCCCACGACATTTGATTCCGAGTTTCAGCGAGCGAGCGACAAGTGCGGCGAAAAGACAAAAAGACAAACCCATGCCCCCCCCCCCCCCATTCTCTTGTAAGTAAGTACAGATCTCTACGTACACTACAACTACTTACTTACGACTACACTACGCTACGCTATTTACCCTAAATTTGTCCCGTCTTCACATCAGCTCAGGTCTTTTTTTTTTTTTTTTCGGCCCCGTTGATAAAAATCTCGGCAACCGGGGGGGGCGCGCGGCTTTTTTCACATCGTCACAGGCCCATGCTTCATTCATTCATCCAGGGCCTTGTCTTTACATAGTAGATACCTTCCCTTCCTAAACTCCCCCCTCTCCCCCCCCTGGTCTGTTACTTGAGTGATGCTAAAAAACCACTCCTCTAACCACTACCACTAGTCTAAACAACGCGGACCCCAAGATTCGCTTGTGAATCTCAATTCAATCACCCATTCATCCTTATCCTCATTCTCATCCCGGAACATCTCCATCCCCCTCCCCATCGCCCCCCATCCCCCATCCCAAATCACCCCTGCCCTACCCATCTACCTTAGTGTACCTAGGCAGTTCAACGGACCCCATCGTCAACTAAATAAAATAAAACGGTTGAACAACCAAAAAAAAAAAAACACGCCCCTGCCCCCCTCCTCCTCCTCTTCCCCCTTGAAGGGTGTGGATCATAGTGTAGGTAGCCCGTTGTATGTACATATCTGCACAAAATAAACCTCCCTCCCCCCGGTCGTCTAGGTAGGTATACCTACTAACCGCGTTCCCTTTTCGCATCCCTTCCCATCTTCCATGATCCTCCTTCCCCTCCCCCCTCGAATTCCCATCTTATACAAGTAACACTTTCCGGGCCCAAGTTGCAACCCTTACACTTGCCTTTTTGCTCTTTTGGTCCAAGCCCCCTCCCTCGACACTACACTACACTACACTACACTATACACTACACTATTCTAACCACACCATACCCAGGAATATCAACATCAACATCAACATCAACATCAACAACAACAACAACAAAAACAACCGCTTTCTCTATCCCACACCTAAGAGAGAGAGAGAAAGAGAGGAAGAGAAGACAAGCAACGTGATCCCTTACCTTAAAACCTTACCAAAACTACTATATTCGAACCCCTTTTTAAACTCAAAAGTCTTTTTTTTTTTTACTTCCCCCCAAAAAAGAAAAGAAAAGAAAAAAAAAGGGGGGGAGGAGAGGATCCGTGCCAGAAAGCCGAAAACCAAAAAAAAAGCCAACAGCCAAACAACGAGTAGTAAAGGAGGGAGAAGAGAATTCGATAACACCGACGAATACATAACGGCGCAAAAGAGAGAGAAAAAAACAACAAATTATCGAAATACGCACAGCAAGGGAAAGAAACCAGGAAAAGAAGAATATACTTTTTTTTCTTTTTTTTTTTTTAAAAAAAAAAAAAACAAAACTATAAAAAAGAAACTTCACACGGCAATCATATAAAAACAAAAGAGATATGACCTCATGTCCACCACAACGACCCTAACGGCGACCATGGCAGAGTTGAAGAATGAGCCGACGCATAGTAGTCTTTGGTCGAGCTACAGCGCCGGCCCGGTTTCCCTATCGACTCGATACCCGAACAGCATGGACTCAACGGCGACGACGGCTTCCTCACAGCAACAGCAGCAGCAGCAGCAGCAGCAGCAGCAGCAACAACAACAACAACAGCAACAACCGCATCCCGGACGGCCTCGGAGTAGCCATCCCACCCTCGACCATCCCTATTCCTCGTACTCGCGCTACCCTCCAGATGAATCCGACGGCTTCGAAAGGTATCCTCAGTCCTCGCTAACACACCACCACAGCTACCAGAACCTCAAGAGACCGCACCACCACACCGAAGCGCAAGGGAGCCCGCAACAGCATCCGCACCCGCACCCGCACCCACACCCACACCCACACCCGCACTCGCACTCGCACTCGCACCATCAACAGCCCCCGCCGCACCCGCCGTACCAGGAGATCGTGCAAGACCTGCGGGACGACGGGTCCAAGCTATCCGTGAACCACGACCACAAGCTCCTCTCCTTCCGGCGCGTGCAGGACAAGCACACGATCGTCGACCAGCACGGGCGCATGCAGCAGCTCGAGCTCTCCGCCCAGCTCCACGGCATGTTCTTCCTCTCCGAGATGCCGGCCAACATGGGCGACGGCGCCCTGATGCAGCCGGAGCTCACCTGCTACCGCCGGAACCTGTTCCAGATCAGCGGCTCGCTCATCACCCCGCGCGGCCCGCTGTCCGTCATCCTCGCCGAGACGGGCGAGACCGTGCCCGTGAGCACCACGGAAGTCACCATCTCCGCCATCGAGTCCGTCGACGGCCACCCCGTGCGCCTCATCGTCATCCCCTGGAAGACCCCGCCGCCGAACTCCCCGGAGCTGCCGCAGACGCCCGACCAGGAGCCGCCGTCGCTCCCGCTAATCCCCTTCTCAGACGACGGACAGGAGCCCGAGGGGGAGTACGCCGTCTATCCCATTGGTTGGAGACGTCTGCAATTCAGAATGTAGGTCTTCGACTTTTTCTTTCTTTCTTTCTTTCTTTCTTTCTTTCTTCCTTTCTTTCTTTTCTTTATCTACCCCCCTGAAAGTAGATTCCTTGAAATGAAAGGGAGGGACAAAAAAGGGGGGGAAGGGGAGGGCAGAAATGTTCCGCAAAAGTACCACTTTCTTTTTTTACTAATCTGAACGTGGCGAAATAAGAGCGACAGCCAACAACGGCCGACGAAAAGAGCTACAGCAGCACTTCGTGCTGCACCTCAAGGTGATGGGCACCCTCGCCAACGGGACCAAGGTGGCCCTAGCCGAATCGACGACGGCGCCCATCGTGGTCCGAGGGCGCAGTCCGCGCAACTTCCAGGCGCGCAAGGAGATCCCGCTGCTGGGGTCGAGCGCGGGCTCGCGCGGCCAGGCGCTCGTCGAGACGGGTCTGGGAATCGTTGCTGGCCCGTTGGCCGTGAAGCCCCAGGACCCTAAGCTCAGGGGGATCGGCCTCGAGCTGCCCCGGACGGCATTTACGTTCAACGCTTCGAAAATCCCGGGGAGTCCCATGAGCATGAGATCGAAGTAAGTGATTTTCTCATCACCGAATTTGCTAAGGAGAATGAAAGAACAGTTCGGTCTTCATTCACATGCCCCTTCCCCCCCCCCTTCTTCGTCCGGAAAGAGGCGGGGCGCATCCGAACAAAACAAGTCCTGCAATTTTGGGGAAAGTTCAATAGCTAACAGGGATCTAGTTCATACCCGAGCTGGAATCCACCTAGTCAGATGTCCATGGCTGGTATGCCGGCATCAGTAACCGCCAGCTACCCACCCAGCACCATTCCGGCGGATCCATACCAGAAGATCCCCGTATCCGGACCGGGTGGCTACACGCATGAGCCGCCGGATTTACCACTGCAGACGTCGATGCCATCGATGCAGCTGTCCCTGGCAGCTAGCGAGCAGCAAGGACCACCGCCGATCCGGCAGTACGCCTATGTCCCGGGGTCGTCAGCTCCTTCACAGATGCCCGTACCTACCCCTGTATTGGGAAGTTCGAGCGGGACCCCAGACCACAGCGCCCTCAGTGTTCCGCGTTATGTAGACACGAACCCGCGACCATCCAAGAGCCCACGACACGGGAGCCACCATTCGATCCCGAGCACCAGCTCGCTCACAAACGATGCTACGTCCGAATACCGGTACGGCCCACCGCAGACGACAACATACGAGAACCCAGCATCGACATACGGTACCAGTGGCCCGGATGCCGCAAGCGGTTCGTCAGCAGGTGGTGGCGCCGGCAGCTCACACGCCCCGGCCCGTGATTACTACCCCCCTGCGTCCTCGTGGACCACGACGGCCGGAGAAAGCAGCAGCTCGACCGTTCACGCGTACCACAACGGAGCGCCATCGGGCGAGAGTAGGCCCTACAGTTACCCGGATCACTATAAGACTGGCCACTCAATCGTCAAGAACGAACACCCACCTGCTCCCGGAGCCTACGCTTCGACGATGAGCAACTACTCATGGAGCCCAACATAGGAAAGGGCGAGCATGGGCTTGCGCTGAGCCGTCTCAGCAGTCATCAGAGCACGGGGAATATACATATGAAATAAATAAATAAAAAATAAACAAAAAGGAAAGGAGGAAAGAATTCATTCTCCTTTTCTTTATTTGATTTGGGCCGCGGTTTGGTGGATATTCGTCTGTACAATATTCCTTCTAAGCATTCTTGGTTTTTCCTTTCTCTTTTTCTTTTCTTTTTTCTTCACTTGAATTTTGGGAGGAGATCACGGTGTAAAGTGGCTACGGAGGGAGGGGAGGGAAATGGAGGGAGGCCGGAGTGAACGAAACAGCTGGCCAAACGAACCGAAAGAAAAACATGATAAAGACCGAGGAAAGGACGCCGAAATAATCGCTCAACGAAATCGCCTTTCTCATCGCGCGTATCTTGGGACGGACAGGTGGACGAACTCGGATGAAAGCATGGCGAAACGAAATAAACGTTAGGACGAAACGGAGTGACGGAGTAACTGTGGTTGTGTAAAGGTGTGTCCTAGTCGGGCTGGACATATATATCGTTCGGAGGAAACTGATTCGGGTTGGGAATGTGTCGAGGTGTTGGAATATCTCTTTTGTTTTTGTCCTTGATACTCTCCCAGTGTTTTTGCTTTTTTATATTTACCTTTCATTTTGATCCCCCCCTTTTTTTTGGAAGACAGACGGTTGGCTTTTTTCTTTTCTCATATGAGGGCACACGACAATGAACCAAACAAAGCCAGCAAAGAGGTCCAGGAAGAAAGGTTAGGAGGGTCATCGAGAAGGATACCTGGCGTTGGTTCTGGCATACGGACGCGCGGATGACATCTCGTCAGCGTCGCCATTTGGTCATTTACAAGCCGCTTGTTCTTCGGGTCGCAATCCGTCGATGGCCCCCGCCATCCTGGCCGCTATCATACTTATCGCTGCTTAACTGCTCATTCGCGTTGCGCGCGCATCATAATTCGGAAGACCAGACATACGATACCCTACTGTATTTTGGACTTTTTTTTTTTCTCGTGTCTCCTCCCAATGCAAACAAACAGAATTCATGTGTGTTGTCGTTGACTTCTCGTGGCATGTCAACACTCCCGACATGATTCCGAATGAAACTGTTCCAAAGAATAAGCTAGATATTGGAGATGGACTTACTACTCCGTATCATATATGTCATGCCCCTTGCTCGTCCGGCGCCAACAGGAAACTGTCCTGTATATGTCTGACTGGCGTTTGCTCTCAACTGAGCCCCTCGAGCAGAGAGTACGCGTACTTTGGTGTTTTCCCTCCTCAGTAGGCATGTATATTATCAGCTGTACAGTGTTGTAACTGATGGGCATCGCTGTCCCACCTAGCATGGTTTCAAGAGCACAATTCGAAGGCATCTTCAAGCGAGGAGATGGCGTAAGATCGGAAGAATGGCGACATGTAGATAAGGATGAATCCGCTAGACGAGGGCGACAGTCAAACGGGGCCCATTGTGTTCTAGGTCTCTCGAATTGTTCATCATTTGTCTCCATAACGTATCCTTGAAGCCGTTAGATGTAAGTATCATTGACCCAGATTCCTGTTGGGGTAAAATGAAGTTGGGAGGTTGGTTGGCGTCGGCGTTCCTTCGGGGTGGGGGCGATAAACGATAGGTAAGCGCAAGGGTAGTTGCCTCGGAAGCAGTAAAATGACAGTCTGTACTAGTCTGTATCTAGTCTAGATAACCTATGAGGGGTTTTAGCTAACGCGTTTGTCTTAGCTCCCGACATATTAATGAGCTCGGTCACCTAACCTGGACACAGTTCTAGTTGATCAGTTATACTGAGTTATGGTTACGTAATTTAGGCGAACGACCCTCAGGGTGGCCGGCCCATAGTTCAGGCCGACGAACAGTGTAAACGCGGTTTCAGCCTGTCAAGCCACACCTTTAGGACCATATTATTAGGTAATTCGTCGGCTGCGACACAGTAACGGTCGCTTTTGACCTGGTGAATCTTATCACACCTGCGGCCTCATATCTGTCGCAGTCCGCTTGAGATATGAGAAAGTAATTATACATGACCAAAACAACAAAGATCACATAGATCAACCACTTGAGCCATTCATATTGAAATCGATACTCCACACATTCACACTTAATCACCTCCCCTTCCCTGTTCACAAATCTTTCATATAAAACCATGTTCGAGCTTCCAGAAACAAAACGGTACCTATCCTCACCCCTATCTTTCACAAGGCCCCCAGTCTAACAAAAACTACAGCGTCCGTCGCGAAGATCTATTCGACTCAGGGCTGTCCGACGGCGATTCATCAGACCAAGAGCCAGGCCAAGAGCCGGGCCAAGAGCTAGACCCAGAGGTCGAGTCTTCTCTGCGCGCAAAACTAAATGCACAGCTATCCGGCCTCCTAGACTTCAGCTTCACAACACCCTCCAAAGCTGCACCCGCCGCAGACGAGGATAAAGAAAAAGAAACAGAAGCAGAAGAAGAGGAAGCCTTCGCCTTCCGCCTCTTCCGCGATCAAGCGCCCACGCACACCGTCGTGATAACGCACGATGACGACCTAGCAGGCGCAGGAGACGGCGGCGGCTTTGTAGTCCCCTCACGCCCGCGCTCGTATTACATCGCGGAATCACCGTCCCCAGAGCAAATCTCCGCGTACCGCGATGTGGCCGTGAGCGCGGCGTACCTACTCACCGACGCTCGCCGGCGGCGCTGCTGGGGTCTAGAAAAGCCATGGCGCGTGATCCATATCCCCAGCTCTGCAGCGCCAGCCCCAGCACCAGCCCCAGCCGAGAAAGAAGGAGTCTCAACGAAAAAGAAACGCACCCGACCAGGCAAGAAACACCGCATCCTACTACGCGTGAAAGAAAAGGCGAAGCGCGAGCGCGATGAGGCGCAGAAGAAAGAAGCACTGGATAAAGAGGCGCACCTCTCGGAAAAGAAGAAGCGGCTGAACCGCGAGCGGAAGTTGAAGCGGAGACAGAAAGAGCGCGAGAAGAAGGCGCAGGCGCAGGGACGGACCGCGGTTTCGGATGGGGCCGGTGTTGAGGATGAGGATAAGGACGAAGATAAAGATGACGAGGAGAGTGGTGATGAATGAGATGGGCGTGGGGAATTGTTCGTAATGTCCAGAACCGCTCAGTTTGGAAGATTTGCTGCCTGAAAATGATGCGTAAAAGGGTCAAACATGTTTGTGGGTGACCTACGTAACCCCAATAGAACCCATTGGCTATGAGACAGGAATGCCTCCGTATAGGGCATTTTATACCGTCTTCTGGAGTGGCTATCATAAGAATCAAGTATGAGCTTCTCTTTTGCCAGCAGTAGAAACACTTTGTAGCTCAGCGAGACTAATTATACCTAAGGGAGATACAAGCAGGGCGCATCATTCTCATTTTATCGGACTCACGTGGACTTTTTTGGGTTTACTTTGTTGTACTTTGATTCCCCTACCAATGACAGTGTTATATCTAAGCATCTACCTACAAACGTACCACTAGTAGAGCGACTGGGGATGTAACGGGCTGGCTTTCTTGATCCTTTGGCTCCCGCTGGTGCTGATATCCGACGCCTTGAAGCCCTCCCTCTGGGCGTTCAAAATATCTCCTCCGGCAGAGTTGTTCACGCTGTATGCGGCAGTCGCCGAGCTAGTCTTCTTGCAGATCTTAGTACGTAAATCCAGAGGAAGCGGCGGTAATGCCTTCATCGTGAAATCGACCTGCCCCAATTGTGACCGACACAGCGTTGAGACCACGCTATTGGTGACGAGGGCTCTCGGCCGACCGGGATGACCTATTTCAGGCATACTTTCAACTTTCTTCACTGTATCAAGGGCTGTTTGCCGCATACCCGGAACGCTATAAACACGCAAACTTGTTGGTAGCGTTGTGGACGAAGCTATGGATGGATCCCAGCGACGATGGCTTGGTGGTCGAATTGGTGCGGGTAGTTGAACTATATCGTTGGGTAGAGGCATGCCTCTGTTTGTCAGAGGTGATGATGAGGTTCTCGAAGTTTTGTTCACTTGGGTTGTGTTTGGGAAGAGCACGTATAGTGACGATGCTTTTGGGGTTGGTGTCGTCGAAGGTGCTCGACGAATATCCCGATTCTCCGGAAGCGAAACGGGTGTGAGCATTGAATTTGACTCCGATGGGCTCGTAGAATTCGTATTGTCTCTTTCCAGTTCTCTATCTTCCATATTCTCTGGAGCCTTTGCTTCGAGGGGCCACGGCGGTACAGCTATAGGTTTCGCAATCTGACTGCCAAAATCCGCATCATTCGCGTTTAAGGTTCGACTTTGGTACTTCGGGATTCGACCTTCATAGTCGCCAGGTTTGCCATTCCGTGTGACACAACGAAGGGTACCATATTGAAGGAGCAGGTAAAGTCCGCCCGTCATAAGTCCGGTCACGTTGGCCGCGACTGTCGAGATAGTTGATAGTATGAAGCTTATACTTCCGCCGTTCTTATACAGGTCGCCAATTGTTAAGTATCCAAAGAATGGTACCATGAGAATCTATTAGTGTTAGTTAACCATTGCCTACGATTCTGCTGATAGTAGACACTCACATTTGATATTAGGGCAAATAGTATATAGCAGATCATCCGGAAAGCGTTGACTCGTTCATCATGTTCTATCATCCAATGCCTCTTGAGCTTGAGATAGATCATTACGACGCATCCCACCATGATAACAATAATGCCTACAGTGAGGGCAAGACCGCCCACTGCCCATCTTGCAACAAACCAAAACAAAGAAGCGAAACAAACGTCAGGCACATGGACGAAATATGTGACCAGGCCTGTGGCCACCAGCGCGATGATGACGATTATCATGCAAATGGCCACGGCATACTTGCTCCTCGCTTGGAACGGAGCCGCTTTGAGAGCTCGTAATGTGATTTCGACGGTGAACACAAGCTGTGTATAAGGCACAATAAAGATGACTTTTTGAACCGTTAGTCTGATGTAGGAAGACAGGACAACCAGTGTAGATCATAACGTACCGGGTAGCATAAACTGCGAAATCAAAGTACATTGAGATTGTGATATGGTATCTAGGCTCAATGCCTGTGAGACGGCAAAGATTACGCCTTGAAATAGAATGGCTAGAGAAAGGATGAACGGGTAGACATCAGAGCCGCGAACACATGTAAATATAGTGATCCTAAAGCAAGGATTAGCATTTAACATGAGTATTTCGTACTTGCGCATATACCATTCTTTGAATCGTAACCGTGACCGTTTTGTGATCAGATAATTCCTGTGAAAGATTCCCGCTGCTGTTGCAGCCGCAAACACGATATTGAACGCCGCCAGAATTATCGTAGACAGATTCAATGGTCTCGTAGAGAGGAAACTTAGTTCGCTCGTCACATCAAACTTGTCGTGGACTGTTGGTGCCATGGAAGTTACTTGGAGGATCCTACCGATTCGAATTTCTCGACCCCTGACTGCCTATATGGCTCAAGAAAGGGAAATATTCATGGAACCCAACTGTGAAGAAGGTTCGACCACTGTCTTAAACCAAAGGTTCTTCACCGTAAGGGTCAAGCCATGTGCAGTAAATATTATAATTCGCAAGTTGGTGAATGAAGTTCGTGGCAAGAATGCGTAAAGGGCGCGGGCAGGGGTAAACAGAGCACAGGAGGGCCAGGGTGAGGAACTGTCAACGCATTAGGAGCCCTCTTGTGAATTCCGCAGGGACCCTGAACCAGCGGGGAAAATCCAGAAACTATTGGGATAGAACCAAACTGTAGCAACATTAGATCTAGCAAATGCTGCGCCAGCCGATCATAGCGGCGGCATTCACTGGATAGGAGCAAGACCGGAGGGAGGCGGGAACTCGGAAGGATAGCCGGAATAGATATATCACATAGCATCCTACGAAGAACTCGCCGGCAACCCTGAGCTAGTGCATACTCCCACAGGCTGGTTCCAAGAAGTGCTTCGTCGTTGATTCTTACAACTGGTTACCTGGTCAGCCGAGAAACACGTAACACGTAGCATGACGGCCCAGCTTGGGTCAGTTGGTTGGGGCCACGGGCAGGGTATAACCGTTCTCTATGAGCAACGAGGTCACAGGTATGGGGCGGAAGAGGCGAAGGAGGTAATTATTGTAGTCGTAGTGGTGTAGCGCAGCCGATGTTAGATCGCCATCACTCTCTCTACCACTGAGTACGTTTGACTATTATAGATAGGACATTGGCTGAAGGTGAGTTCTCATAGCCCCCAGCCCCCAACCATAGTTCCAAACGGGGGCGGGCCGTGGGTGTTTGAAGCGACGTCATGTGTCGCGCAGAGAGACAGAGCGCAGCGATGCAGATGTGTGATCGATCACACGCTAAATGAAGTGCCGCCGGAGCCGCCACTGGTGTTGCCGACTTCAAGCTGTCACGATAGGACTGGGACCAACAGGCTGACGCAAAAGGCTAGCCAGGGCCTATACGCTGGAGAACATCTTGCATAAGAGGCTTGCTAGTTAGGCCTGGCGAGCAGGTAGGCAACATCGCGGACTTGGGATCTGCAGCATGCGATTGATCTACCTACCGCCGGTAACGTAGATACCCGAAACTCCATGCATCGCACCATCGTCGGTCATGGAGGGAGGCTTGGCGAAAAGCAGGTCTGAGCAAGAGATGAGGTTCCCTGGACTCGGTCGTCTTCCGTCGCCAGATTACTAATGCAATTGCTCCTGGGCCCGGGTGTAATTCGAATGTCTTCTTGGACCACTCGCGAAGTTGTATGGTGCGAGCTGCGGAGACTGAGGCAGGTGGTGAGTTGATGAGAGTTTAATGAGGGCCGGACTTGTGACAAGACTTGGAGGCGTGTGGCTCTATCTAAGCAGTCTGCTGTAGATGCACAGTGATTAAGATACTGTGAGCATATCAAGGATTCGCACTGTATTATGTCAGTCTCTAGCTGGACTCCAGGGGCCAGAAGATACCACCAAGTTACGCTAGCGCACCTTATACAGTAAGTGGCTTACTCCGTACTAGGAGCAAAACACACTGTATGTACCTCTTCCCCAAACCAATCCAGCACGCTGCCTTGCTATCTTATCAATTCATCTGCCTACAACAACCAGCCGCTTTGTATCTCAACCACTTGTCCGCCCTAACTTTCTCATCATCTGCTGCCTAATACCGGAAGCCACCAAGAATCATTTACCATCTGAATTCCTGTGCGTTATCGCCGCAGAACATGTCTTGCGGCAAGGACACACTAGGCCCGGGTGCTCGTCTCGGCAATTTCGGCTGATACTCATCACCCTTTCCAACTCGCTTGCCAAGCCTTTGCGGCCACGCAACGAGAATGAATATGAATATTCGCAGAAACCCGACGTCCAAGTGCCATGCGTCGAGCCCTCGTGCCAACCCGTTGTTCGCCTACCTATGCGTAAATGATCAACGACCCATCGAACTCCGAATCCTAAGTTGTCGAACCGTCTCCCCGCCCCGGCTGTACCCCACCAACGCGAGTCGACATTAACAACATGCCCATCTTCATCGATGATTCATGCGTTATTTATCTCCACCTTTCTGGACACACCAACTGCTGGCGTTTTTGCTCCTAAACATACTGAGAAAGGCTTCTTGCTGCTGTACATTTCTTTGAGCTTCATTTGTCGAGTCGTCGGTTGTTTGGATGCTTCCAGCAACCGGCTGTCTCCCGCGTTTTACCTAGTATCCTAAATCTTTTTTTCGCCAGCGGCACTCGTGCCTGGGTCTTCCCAAAGCCTCAAGATACTGATGGGGGAGAGATGATGAGAGTATGTCGTTGGCCCGGCTTTTCGCACAAGAAACGTCGAATAGCTAGCTTTCCTCTGATATACTGGCATGTTTGAAGTGCCAGACATCGATGTGGTTAGTTAACATACCTCGGGGACGAGCGCGGTCTGCCACTGAGATTTGGCAAAAGACCGGTTCTCAGCATCAGCATCCAGGAGCGACAGAGCTAGCTTGAATTGCATTCACGATAGCTGATGCCTGAGTAGATGGCTACTGCATCATTTCACGGCCCTCAGCAACTGACCCAGCAAGCCACTCGAAGTTAGAAAGTAACTCACTGATGCATGCATACAAGCAAGCAAGCTTTCTATGGACAGTTGCTCTCTTCCCCAGTGGTAGGGAGTGACGGACCTTAGTTGCAGGCCTAGAGGTAAATGGGTTTGATAGGTCGGCCTGCTGCTCGACACTTCTTGTTGAGCCAATGTTAGCAAAAAAAAGACAGGAAAATCAAGCGTGTCTTGAAGGGACTGTTGGCTGGTGCATTAGGGAAGTGGCGTCACTTAATAGTTTCGAGTTGGCAAAGAGGGACAGAGGGACAGAGGGACGGAGGGCGAGGTGAGGTTGATGAGGTTTGATCCGTAGATAGTGATACTTCCAGCGCAGAACCGATCTGCACTGCTTGGTATCACCTGCAGGCCGACTTTGACCTTGACTTGTCTTCTGACCTGTCTGGCCTAAGCCAAGTCTATCGGCCTGGCATCGGTGCTGGCATGTTGACCGACCCGAAAGCCCGACCAGTTCATGGTTCACTGGTTTACTGGTTCGCGTCGGTCACAAGTACCGAGGTATTCATTTTGAGGCGGCACCCGCGCCGGACTTAACAGCTCCTCGGTGCTAGGTAGTGCTGTCCGCCTGTTGTGCTTGCACAGTGGCACTGGCAACCTGGACCACCTGGAGACTGGCGACACCTGGGGCAGGCACCACGGCCAGTGTACATAGCCGGCCTGCGCCGCACTGTGACGGACTGTGACGGTCCTACATGTCGCCTACTACGGTCGCCAAGCCGGTACACTACAGCGACCCCATTGCCCATTGAGACCGCTATACACCTGCCTGTACCGCCCACGCTAAGCGTTGCTTTAGGTACTCGCATCTCCCTAATCAGGGCTTATCATGCCAACACCAACTCAATGGAACTTCGCCATTCTCCCTCCCCATCCCATCAGCCACAGACCGACAACAAAGTGCCGCCGTCCGCTGAGCGCAGGTACTTCTTCAAACCTACATACTCGCTTCTCACAGTTGTGCGTGGTAGCAAGCGCCATCATAGGAACTCTCTCCGACTTTTTATCCTATTCTTCCACTGTTTACTTCATTTTATCATTTAATACCTGCCGTTTTTCACTGCCCGTTCACTGGGTTTCGGCGTCGGCGCAGTCGCTGGGGATATTGGCCTTGACCTTGGGGGCTCGTTGATGGTTGTCTGCATAAGGCTGCCACCCACTCTCAGAGGTGGCCCAATCCATGTCTCGGCAACATAATTTTACCGTCTCGCTCACTGTCCTCATAACCCACATCCGGTCATCATGAGCGATGTCGACGTAAATCCCGTGCCACATCTGGCCTCTCCGGATTCCCGTGCTCATGTTGCCTCTGCCTCCTACACGGATTCTATTCATCATTCTCGAACAAAGCCGCTTTCGGGGGATGTGGCAATGGAACGCGACCGCAGTAGAGATGGTCGCAATGACTCTCGAGGCCGAGGCGGGGCCCAGCAACGCCATCGAGGCTCTGTACTTGGTGCACAACCCCGGCTGCCATCTTCGTCACCAAGCCCTCGTGTGTCTAGAAGTCATCGTGGGCGAGAGAAAAAACGCCATGATAGTGGCCCACACCATGAAGATAGTGAGCGTCGATTAGAGGAGAGACGCCACAGCCAATCACCCGACCGCCGTGAACGTTACCTCGATGACACGCGTCGGGGGAGGAACACATCTGTTCGAGATGACCACGATGACGAGGACAAGCGACATGGCGACTCGTCGCCGAGACATCATTCTAGGACCAACGATTATTCAGAACATCCACGAGATCGCTCATTCTCCCCGTCGTCTAGAAAGCGACGCAGAAGCCGAAGCCCATTACCATTTCCAAGTTCTCGATCTAAGCGATCCAGACGTGACCGTGATCGCCGTCGTCGTTTAGAGAAGGAGGAGCGTTTTGAAAGGGATCATCAAACGACGTACGGGCCTCCGAGACACGATCGCGCCCACTCCTCTTCCCGTAAACGTTCCATTTCCCCACACCACGACGCGTCCCATCGTCGATATGCCGAGCGAAGTGATCACCCAACCGAATCCCGTCCCCATCACCGAAGCCGATCACCGCATCGGGATGTTGATAATGATGACCGCCCCGTAAAGCCTCCTCATCGATCACACGCCGACTCTAAAATCCAAGATCGTAGCATATCTCCACGACCTGCCTCCCATCGGTCCTCGGTCTCACATACCCACTCTCCAACTCGTTCAATCGGCTTGCTGCCACCCAAAGGTCCATCTGATAAGGGCCCGCATTCTCATAAACCGTCTCCTGGCTTCGAGCCACCAAAAGCTGAATATCCTCGTTCACCCAAGGATCGTGGCTCTCGCCGGCCTCGTAGAAAGCCCAAACACCGCGACGAATCCCGATTCCATGGGGGCGGGCCACTTGCCTCCGGAGCTAATAGTATTGAAGTAAGCTTCAGGAGAACTGACCGTCGGAATAGTTTTGAAGTACCAGGGCATGTCGACAGTGTTCCTGTAGGACAGGCGTCTCCTGTTAACTCAAATTTACCCCATCACGGCTCTCCCACATCACCTCACTTAAGCGATGATGGCGGCCATCAGCATTCCCCCAGAGGTCATGGCAAAGAAACTCGGTCCAGTCAGCACTTACCACAAGATCGAAATTTCCCTAACCCTTCTGGACATACAAGACGTCGTTCCGGCAGCCGATCACCACCCCGATCTCCCTCTGAGTCCACAGCCAAGGACCCCTATCGGGGCCGTGGATTTTCTCGGGGTGGCTTTCGAGGTGGCATGGCTTTTGGTCATAGTGGCCTTCACATGTCATCAAGGCATAGCCAGTGGACAGCACCACCTGGTCCTAATAGGGACGTGCCAAACCCTCCCGATCATCACATATCAGCTCGCCCCGGCACGCCAAATAGCAAAAGTGAAGATAGGGAAGCAGAACATGCACCAAAGCCACCTAGGGATAGTCAAGTCAAAGATGCAACCAAGAATGATAGGACCACGGCCGATCAGATGCCACCCCCTAGACCCCCTCCTACAGCGCCTACTGGCCCATCAAACTCAAAATTCAGCTTTGCGTTCAAAACCTCAAACAAAAACCCGGTCGCCACTCCCAAGCCGGAAATTTCCCAGAAGTTTAGCGCTACCCCGAGGAATGAAACGGCGCCTATTTTAGACGATCGAGATCGAGATTTGCCAAAGCATACACCCAGAGAACCTGCTTCTGCTCGAGCCCGAGCAGAGTATCACAATCGAAGAGCACTACAGCACGAAACCCCAAAAACCCGCAAAGTGATGAAGACACGGAGGAAACTGAAACCGAAGCCGCCGTTAGATCCTGAACTTGCTCAGTCTAGCTCTGTCTACTTCCGAAAGCCGGGCAATGAATCGGTTATTGGATCAGGCACCTACGGCAAAGTCTTCAAAGGGAAGCATGTCTATACCAACAAGCTGGTCGCGTTAAAGAGAATTCGTATGGAGGGAGAAAGGGACGGTTTCCCTGTTACCGCCATGCGAGAAGTCAAGCTTCTTCAATCGCTGAGGCACACCAACATTGTGGATTTGCACGAGGTTATGATTGAGAAGAATGAGTGCTACATGGTTTTTGAGTATCTCTCACACGATCTCACTGGGTTACTCAATCATCCAACCTACAAACTCGATGCTGCGCAGAAGAAACATCTGACTATGCAACTCTTCGGTGGATTAGATTATCTTCACAAACGTGGAGTGCTCCATCGTGATATCAAAGCTGCCAACATCCTGGTGAGCAACGAGGGTATTCTGAAACTAGCGGATTTTGGTCTAGCTCGTTTCTTTGCGAAGCGAGACCAGCAGAACTATACCAATCGTGTCATCACCATATGGTATCGACCCCCCGAGCTCCTGCTGGGCGAGACACAGTACGGCGCTGCGGTCGATATATGGAGTGCTGCGTGCGTCATGGTGGAGATATTCACTCGTCGTGCCATTTTCCCAGGGGACGGTGGCGAAATTAGTCAGCTGGACAAGATATATGATATACTCGGTACTCCTAATCAGGAGCAGTGGCCGGGACTTGTGCATACTCCCTGGTTCGAGCTAATACCACGTGGCCATCGTCGGCCAAATGTATTTGCCGATAAATACAGGGAGCGGTTACCCGCCGCCGCTTTCGACCTTCTAGTCGACATGTTTCAATATGACCCGGTCAAACGACCGACGGCAGCGGAGGTTCTTGAGCATCCTTATTTTATTACAGAACAGCCGCCTCCTCGGCAAGCTGTTGAGTAAGTAAACCACCTGCACCAATGACTTGAACATTACTGACAGTTTTTTTAGGCTCAAGAACATCAAGGGTGATTGGCATGAATTTGAGTCCAAAGCCCTCCGTCGCGAAAAGGAGAAGCAGGAGAAACAGCAGAGAGATACACGGCGTGCAGCAGCAGCCAAAGAGGAAAGCGGTCGCGAGAAGGAAAAAAAACGGCCTCCTTCTCCGCTCGAGGCCCGGGCAGAGTCTAAGAGATTGCACGTCGAGAACACGGCAAGCCGTCAATCCACGAATGTATTACCGGCGATACATTGATTATCCCCGCTCCCTTCAAATTATTGACGAGGAAATTAAAGCACAAAGAAAGGTAGATAGATGGCGATGGCCTTTTCGTTTCGTGGCCTCTATGTCGGGACTGGGATCGGGGCCGGGATAGGGACGGGAACGAGGATGAGGACGGGGACGGTGGTGCCGGGCGGTGAACAACTGCGGGTGCATGTCACTTAACCTACCTAGTTGTATGCGTGTGTGCGTGCTTGGGGCACGTCGTGACATCCGAATCACAAATTCAAGCCCGCTGTATCATGAGAACGTAGATAACGGACAAACGACTACTGAGAGCCCCTGGCGACTTTGTGCTTGTGAATTGATCTTTTCTTTTTCACCTTCTTATACGAGGCAAGTTGATTGTCATACCTTTCATTTAGCCATGTGCATGATCACGATGCAGAACGGGTAACGCGACCCATGATGCAGCCCCCAAGCCAAGGCAATGTCACCTTCACGACAGTTACACGGTAGGTACGGTAGACAGATTGACAATCATGTTCCTAATTGCTAATGGCACCCAACCGTTCCTGGAGGGAGAGGGAAGTACCTACTGGTAGGTATTACAGGTGCCTTCTTCAAGTATCAAAGTAACCTGCCTCTAGCGAACCCACTATTTGCCGTCACGTGATTGGCTCAGGAGTGGGCTTCTTTTCCACCCTATCCCATAGTTATCCCATCTGCGTAGGTTAGTACTTAGATAAGTATCTCATCCATCCATCCAGTTGGTACGAACGGGCGAGCGAGTTCTTCAAAACTACAACTTTTAAAAAATTATTCGATCTGTACCGTTTTGGGGGTTTGCTAATAAGTCAGCCCTCCCCAAAAATCGAAAAGAAGTACAAACCGTGCGCACAAAAGGAAACCCGGCGAATTAGGACCATCAAGACGCACAAAAGTTTTCAGAGGCCCAGCGGGCTAATAACGAGCGGTGCCGCATTTCTTTGGCGGGACCGGAGAACAGACGGCGCAACAGTGCTACATATTGAAGGCATAACCACCTGCTTTGTCACCAACGGAACAGACATCGCATTAGCAGTCTCGGACATTCTTTTCCCGGGGGGGTTTTTTTTTTTTTTTTTTTCTTTCTTTCCTCTGCTCGGTGTCATCCAGCAGAGCGCAAGAGAGGGAAAAGACTCTAAACGCGGAAGAGGAAAAGGAAAGGAAAGGAACACAAAAAGGGATATTCACGATGGCGCCGAAACTATCCAAGGATGAGATCGATGACCTCGTCTATCTTGCCCGCGCGGGCGAGGATGCCGATCTCACGGCGATGCTGAAGGAACTTGCTGTGCGCGAAACTGCGACGCCGGCGGACATCCTGATTGCTGCGAGAGAGGAACCAAGCAAAGCTACTTGTTTGCATATGGCTGCTGCGAATGGACATGCTAGTGAGTTTGTTTCTCGTTATTTTTTTTTTTTTTTGATGGTCTCTTTTTTTCGTGGGAGTTTGGGGAGTGGAATCCCTTTTATTCTTCTGTCTTCTGCTCTCTTCTTCTAGGACTGGGCCGTCCTGGCGGATATGGAAAAGAAGGTTTCCTAAATCCATCTTCATCCGCATTCATCGGTCCCTCGCGAAAAGGACATTTAGCTAACTGCAATCGTGATTTACAAGAAACTGTCACAATTATTCTATCATATCTGCCATTGCCAACCAAGGGATCATCATCAGCAGCAGCAGCAGCAGCAGCAGCAGCAGCGCCATCATCCACAGTCTCAGAGGAAGCGAGTTCATCTCCTCAGAAGGACTGCGCGTACATCGATCTCCAAAACTCCTTCGGCAACAGCGCCCTACACTGGGCCTGTCTCAGAGGTCATCTCGACGTCGTCAGACTCTTGTTATCGCGAGGCGCGTCACCGACGGTCGAGAACGGCAAAGAGCAGATCCCGCTGGATCTGGCTGTGTTCAATAATCATATGCACGTTGTCGATTTCTTCCTGAGTCAGAGCAAGGAGATGGAGGGGGATAATGCTACTGGTGATGGTGGTGGGCTGGTTCAGGAGACTGGGGATTTGGATGTGCAGGAGAAAGCGAAGGATGTTGGTGAGGAGGAGGAGGAGGCTGAGATGAGTGGATAGGGGTAGTTTGTGGAAATAGAAGAAAGAGACCATTGAACTCGGCAAATCTGCTTGTCGTTTTGCCATGACACAGGATTGAAGTTTGCGTGATGTCGTGACTATTGACGATGCACCTAGGGTAATGCTCATCTTACGCTTCGTTTTGTCAAGCTGAACTTCCGAATTGACTTCATTGATCAAGCACAGTCTGTGATGAGCAAAATAGCCAAGGCGCACTGTAGAAACATGCTTTGATACACAATATGAAACACTCGAGAGATTCCCATGCCTATATCGAGGTCTGAGGTATGGCTTAGTGCATTTCGCAAGCTTGAGCTTTTTAGGTGGGATTTGCGACTTTCCATGCTAGGACCAAAAAAGTAATCTCATGGAAGTTTCTGACCTCCGACGTGCTGAGTAAGAGGCCTGGCGTCAGCTATCTGTCTTCTTACAGTCGCTCCTTTTATATATTAGAACTCTCTTCTTCCGTTCCTTGAGAAAGAGAGAGAGAGAGAGAGAGATAGAGAGAAAATTGACGAAAGTACAACACGATGGCGGATCCGGACTTCGAGCGCATGTCCGCTAGTTTCCTGGACTGGTTCAAGGGCTGGCCCGGCGCGACTTTCCACGCAGACATCGCCATCCAGGATCTCCGGAAGGATGGCCGGGGCAGAGGAATCAGTGAGTGTTCTTGGCCCTTTTTTTTTTCCTTCCTTTTCTTTCCCCCTTCTCTCTCTCCCTCTCTTCATTTTTATGAAGAATGAAGAAAAAGAGGATAAATGAAACGAAGGCACCCAAAAAAAAAAAAAAAAACTAACGCTTTTTTGACCGCAAGTCGCGAAATCCGATATCGCGGAGGATACGGTGTTATTCACCATCCCGCGAGCGGCCATCATCAGCACGCAGACGTCGGATCTGGCATCGCGGATCCCGGACGTCTTCGCGACTACGGTCCTGGACGACACGGCGAATGACGCGGATGACGAGGGCGAGGCGAACGGCCCGCCTGACAACTGGGTTTCGCTCATCCTCGTCATGGTCTACGAGTATCTGCGGGGCGAGGAGTCGCGCTGGAAGCGGTACTTTGACGTCCTGCCGGCGCAGTTCGATACGCTCATGTGGTGGACGCCGGGAGAGCTTGATTGGTTACAGGCCAGCCCTATCCCGGCGAAGATTGGCAAGGATGATGCCGAGTCTATGTTCAGAGCGAGGATCCTGCCTGTGGTGGAGAGGTATCCCGATGTTTTTTATCCGGAAGAGTCGAGAAGACTTTCGGAAGAGGAACTTATCGGGCTTGCGCATCGGATGGGGAGTACGATTATGGCTTATGCGTTTGATCTTGAGAATGAGGATGATGAGGAGAAGGAGAAGGAGAAGGAGAAGGAGAAGGAGGACGAGGAAGAGGCGGATGAGTGGGTTGAGGATCGTGAGGGGAAGATCCTCATGGGTATGGTGCCCATGGCGGATATCCTCAATGCGGACGCTGAGTTTAATGTGAGGTTTTTGGTCTCTGACGCGTAAGCTCTATGGCAATAACTGACGATAAGACAGGCGCATGTGAATCATGAGGAGGATAGTCTGGTTGTCACTGCAATTAGACCCATTGCTGCTGGTCAGGAGATATTAAATTACTACGGCCCTCTCGGAAATGGGGAGCTACTACGTCGGTACGGCTATACTAGTATTCATCACGCCCGATACGACGTGGTTGAGTTATCGTGGGAATTAGTCGTGTCTGCGCTGAAGCAGATCCTTGCGGTAGACGATGCGGTCTGGGGCAAAGCGGTAAGTTTAAGCTAAGCAAGGAAAAAAAAAAAAAAAGGAAGATAAGTATTGCTAACATCGTTCAAGGCCGCAGAGATGGACCCGGAGGAAGTCGAAGACGCCTTCGTCATCGACCGCGACTTGGAAGAACCTAATGCCAGAGGCGAATTCCACGGACCCAAGACACTGAGAGCATTACCAGAAGATCTACGAGAACAGATCAACGCAGTACTCAAGGCCGTCCGGAAACTAAGCCCAGATACGATACCGAGCAAAGAGAAACGAGATGAAATCTGTCTGTCTGGCATGCGTCGCGCCTTTGAGCTGAAGCTGGCAGAATATCCCACGAGTGCCACCGAAGATGCGAATATGCTTTCTTCGGGTGATAGAGTATCTGGTCGGGCGGCCATGGCGCTGTTTGTCCGATATGGCGAGAAGCTTCTACTCCAGGAAGCGATACATCTTGCGAACGAGAAGATTAGCGGACTTGTGGTTTCGGGAGATGAGGCGGTGCAGCCATCCGCTAAAAGACAGCGCACGAAATGAAAACTTTGAAAATGGAGAAGGAAGAAAAGAAAAAAAAAAAAGAAAAACCAAATATACCGCCGCTTTGGTTGCAAGGTTGAGCGCTGCCCGCGCATTAACTCATGCACCGATATACTTACTCGCTTTCATGCTATCCTGGTTCAACCTGGGAATCATATCTGGAGTCAATCCGGTTGAACATGGTCCGAACCATGTCATCTGGTTTAAGCCTCGACTTGTCCAAACCCTGTTTTCGGATCATCTAGCGACAAACCCCCTTTGTTTTAGCGACTTGGTTCTGTCTTGCTCTCCTTTTCTTTTATACACTTTCTATATACATGCTGTGATGAGAACTAGATATCGGTATTAGACGGATGGCTATATCTCGCGGTGAACGGGGACACTTGGAGAGAGCTATGTTAACGAATAGATAGATAGGGGTTGCGCATCAGATTCATACACAAGATAGACTTTTCTCTGGGAAATTATATATACATATATCTACTTTTTCTTATTCGCGTGGATACTGAAGAGCGCAACCTTCAGGGTAGCCTTTTGAGTACTCTACTAAATAGGTTTCTCGTCTTGTCTCGTCGAGACTTTGTGCTTGAACGTTGTTGATGATAACAAGTTTTCCGCAAAGTCTATGCCCCTGAAGGTTATGAGTTCCGTGCGTCCAAGGTTTCGTGACTGTTTTTGGGCCGACACCGCGAGTTCTCTTATATATTTCCTCTGTCCCCGAACCTCCTTTGGACAGACAACCCACTCAGCGATCTATTCACAGCCAACGCTCGTAACAAACCACTCATACCGCGAATCTCATCTCACGCTCAGCTTTCGAACAACATAAACAGAGCTTCATATTGTCCTATCAAGACATTATAGACCTATTGTCAACATGGGAATAATACTGTTCGTACTCACCCATTCACCATTCCTCATTCCTCATTCCTCATTCCTCACCCTTCCTTTCTCTGCCCTCTACTCCTGACTTCCAATTCCCGTGCGGTTCCAAGACTAACCCGCAAACAACAGTTTCTTCCTAAGCTTGATCAGCGCGATGATCGTAGCGCACATAATACACAACTATCAAACCAAGATGGCCAACCGTCGACGAATTTGCATCCTAGGGGCTCTGGCGCGTCTCCGTGCCTTTACGGATAAAAAGAAGACATCCGACTATAAAGGGCGTCCTGAGGAATACTGGTAATTCTTGACTAACCCCCTTTTCATTCAAAAAAAAAAAAGAAAACAAAACAAAACAAAACAAAAGAAAAAGAAAAAGAAAAAAAAAAAGGGGAAAGAAAAATTAGCTGACTGGATCGATACAGCACCATATGTCTAACGGATATATCCAAACCTCCATTCGCCGATGTGGAAGAGTATGAGAAAACGCTTCGTGCCACCAACAAGGCAGCCAGACAGACACAGACAAGCGACCACTACCACTACCACTACCACAGCGACGGCGACGAGTACGACTGCCGTCATCATATACATTTAAGTCGACGCGAACGTCGATATCTCGAGGGGGAGGAGGAGGAGGAAGAAGAAGAAGAAGAAGAAGAAGAAGAAGAACGACCACAACGCCAAAACCAAAACCAAAACCAACGTAAAATGCGCTACTACGACGAGGAAATACTACGGATCAAGATCTGCGGTCACAGGTTCCATGCAGAATGTCTGGCTGCTTGGCACCTGTGCGAACCTACTTCCTGTCCGGTCTGCCGACGCCGTTATTTCTTTTACACGATGGCAGCGACTCCGAGTCCGAGTTAGAGGAAGATAATCAATATCTTTCTTGGATGGGTTTTTTTTTTTGGTTTTTGTTTTGGGTATTTAGATTGAAGATAAAGCTTGTATTCCCTATTTTGTTGTTTGTAAGGAACTCCCTTTCCCAATAATACCCTCTTGCCTGTCTGCCCGCCCGGAAGACCTTTAGTCCCATCGGAGGCTCCGGTCCGGGATTCATGCAACTGCAACAGCGGACGAGCCTATTAGCTAACGAATTTGATCGACAGACAAGATAGCGGGCCCGGTGCCTCATTATTCCCTCCTGCCCTGCACTACCTATCTAGCACCTTGGGGCGCTTGCTTTGTTTTTTTTTTTGTTTG
This sequence comes from Xylariaceae sp. X187, assembly GCA_028637585.1. Taxonomy (NCBI): domain Eukaryota; kingdom Fungi; phylum Ascomycota; class Sordariomycetes; order Xylariales; family Xylariaceae; species Xylariaceae sp. X187. The sequence continues at coordinate 474,893 of JAJIZN010000002.1, read as the reverse complement.
TTTGTTTTTTCCATCTCCGCTTGTCGATACCTACCTTGGTCAAATCGACTTCCGAGAGCCGTCCGTACCTTTCTAAAAGCTCAATTGACTTATCCGTACAATCTCTCTCCATCCTTTTTTTTTTCCTCTTCTTTCTATCCAAATAACACCGACTGCAAATACACATAACCAGTTATCCAACTGAAACGAGAATGGTAGAAGGGAAAAAAAAAAAGCAATGTGTGTGATGCCTATGATTCCCTTGTACGGTCTTCTACTGCCGAGGAGTCTCGCAATGGCGAGACTACTTAACCTAGCAGATCGGAAGTGTGTACGAAGGTTTGTATTATCTATCGAGAAGCTTACCTACCTAGGTAGGGATCTATCTAGGATGTGGGCAGAAGTATTACATAGATAGGACTTCCATCTGTGAGATGTACTGGGTACGACCTCGCGTAGTAAATGCGGGTGTGTAACCACTGAATCCGAGTTATAAATACCTAACCGTAGTCTACTACCTATTACATACCTACCTAAACCCGGCGAATCGGCAGTTGTTTATACGCTAACTAACTCACCTAAGTAAGTAGATCGATAGCGACATTTTTGATCTGGGGTAAAAGAAAGCACACTTAAAGGCCAACTAGGTTAGTGCGTAATTACATAGTACAACCTATCTATCTAGTCCGTAGTTATCTAGTCTATCTAGATAATTCGCCCAACGATTCTCGCGCGATTCCGGGGACGAAACGCGAAATGACTTCATGAGAGTATGACGTAATCAGGTATCTAGTTTGTGGGAATTCTTGTCTTTGCCTCCTCCCCTCCCCTCCCCTCCCCGCTGATAGATGCCGCCTAGATACTCATCGATAGAATGGGGAATTTGTTACGGGTCTCGAACTGTGTCTATCTAGATGTGATATGTCTGCAGCAGACTAGAACTAGCTTAGAACGAGCCAAAAAAAAAAAAAAAAGAAAGTCGGTATTATAGGCGCAGCAAAAAGTCCGGAGAGATGATAATCATCATCATCATCATCGTCATCATCACCATCATCATCATCGGCGCGCATGATTTGAAGCAGTGTAGGTAGAGAATGAGAAAACGGACATTCCAGACAAACGACCCAGTTTTATGATGTCGATGTCTTTGCCGGGGAAAAGAAGACCCTGAGATCGCCGTGTTTGTAAACTCTCACGGCGATCTGGAGCTAGGTATGTAGGCTAGATAGTCCCCGTAGTGTAAGCCCCCTTTACACTAACCTACCTATTAACTATTAACCGCTATCTAATACAGATCACCTACCTACCTATAGATGACCTAAACTTATCCTACCACTCACAGGCTAGACTAAATATTTACATCTCGGCTCCGGATCTGTTATAAAAACCAAGGCGTATACATAGGTAGGTTGGTTATACACACATGGGTAGGGGAACACTTTCGGGGCTCGGCGTTCCAGAATAGTTATCTAGGCACACTCTTAGCATAGTATTTTAGATAAGAGTAGATAGATAAAAAAAAAGATCAACTCCGAAACGGAGCAAACACTCCTAAAGGATGAAGCAGATTTTTGTTTTCGTTTTTTTTCCAAGACATGGCGAACTTATTGGCTCAACCCCCCCCTCTTTTGGTTTTGGTTTTGTTCTTGTTCTTGTATTTGTTCGTACGACGCGTGTGGTAGGAAGTCATGACGCGCCTCCGCCACAATGATAAAAATCTAATCAGATTCTGGATCTAAAGATCCCCAGGCATTAAGTAGGTATTAATTCATTTTCTTTTCCCCTTTTTTTTGTTTTGTTCTTGTTGGCGCCTATATGGATTGTTGTCTATGTTTTTCTTCACATTCATAACCTCCCTTGGAACTCATCTACATAATTCTGACTATCTTTCCTTCCTCCCTCCCACCATCGTCGCTTGACGACACGAACTCATCCGTCCCAAGCTAAATGCGCAGTAGCTATTATCGTAACCTTGTTGCTCTTTGCGACATAGAATCAGGCGGTAGCTCTCGTTTCGGTTCCTCCTCGCCGGTCTTATCGTCGGGTCGTCGTACACCCAGACACTTCCGCGCCACCGATCTCCGAGTTTTCGGCATGGCGCCTAAACGCAAGAGGTCAGGCATATCACTCGCGTCAGCAGAAGTCGCGAATGACGAACAATCGCCCTCAGCGGCAAGTCTGAACATAGATGAAACCCAACGAGGCGAGGCCGTCAGGCGATCAAGTCGTCTCGTAGATAAGTCGAATCAAGGCCTGCAGAATACCAGCAAGCTCGTATATGAGAAAGTCAAACGGCAGTCGTGGGAGCCGCAGGGCACGGAAGTGGTGCTGAGCAGTCTGAAGGAGATGGAGGATCAGCTAAGAGACGTGGTGAAGAGGCAGAAGATGGCTGTTGAGGAAAGCCGGATTCGAGCGAGTGAGCCGGATGAGGACGCTGCGGCTCCTGTATTGCGGCATGCGCAGGAGCTTCCGAGTACGTTGAGTGATAAGAAGACGGGAGTCAATCGAGCGGTCGAGACGAGGGAGAAGCGCAGCAGGCGAAAGACTAGTCCCGCTGCCGTCAACGGGAATGTGAAATCTTCAAAGGTCCAGGAGGAAAACGCAGAAGCACCTCCTGCTGACGAGACCATAGAGGCTGTCAAGCAAGAAGGCGCTAGACCGCCACCGGTGAACAGCGATTATCTACCTTTACCGTGGAAAGGTAGACTGGGATATGTAAACCACACTCCTATCACTTAACAGCCGGATTGCCACGATTGATGAGATCCAGATGAGAGAGACTAACAGCCTTGATATAGGCGTGTTTGAATACGTATCTTCGCAATAGCACTCCGTCCGTCTTCAGCTCCCGGACTTGTCGGATAGCGTCCATCGTGGAAAACCGACATCCCCTGCAAGATCCGTCGCAGCCGGCTCACCCGACGAAGAATCGACCGGACAAAACGCAGCCTGCTGATATTGAGAGAGGCCAGAAGTATGTTGAGGCCTTGGGTCTGGCAAATGCTCGGGATATCGTGAAAATGCTGTGGTGGAATGATAAGTACGGGATTAAATTCATGCGGCTGAGTTCTGAAATGTTTCCTTTCGCGAGCCATGAGCAGCATGGTTATAAGCTTGCGCCCTTTGCTTCCGAGGTTCTGGCAGAGGCCGGCAGGGTAGCGGGCGAGTTGGGCCACCGGTTGACCACGCATCCTGGGCAGGTCGGTAATTTCAATTCCCGCTAACGTTTAACCCGTTGTTCTGACACCACTCCAGTTCACACAACTTGGGTCACCGAGGGATGAGGTCGTCAAGGGCGCAGTGCGAGATCTGGAATACCACGAGGAATTGCTGTCTCTTCTCCGGTTGCCCGAGCAGCAGGACAAGGATGCTGTCATGATAGTGCACATGGGCGGGGTGTTTGGTGACAAGGAGGCAACACTGGATCGATTCCGGGAGAACTATAGCAAGCTCCCGGACAAAATCAAAGCCCGGCTAGTGCTAGAGAACGACGACGTGTCTTGGACAGTGCACGATCTCTTACCGATTTGCGAAGAGCTCAACATTCCGCTGGTTCTCGACTATCATCACCACAACATCATGTTTGATGAGAACATGGTTCGCGAAGGGACTAAAGATATCATAGACTTGTATCCGCGGATCAAAGCGACTTGGGACCGAAAAGGAATCACCCAGAAGATGCACTACAGCGAGCCATGTCCGGAGGCGGTGACGCCACGACAACGTCGAAAGCACCGCCCGCGAGTGACGACGCTACCGCCTTGCCCGGATGCCATGGACCTGATGATCGAGGCCAAGGACAAAGAGCAGGCGGTGTTCGATCTCATGCGAACTTACCGTCTCCCGGGCTGGGATAAATTCAACGACGTTATTCCGTACGAGCGAGAAGACGAGAACAGGCCTTTGCCCAAAACACCCAAGCCGAAGAAGCGCAAGAAGGGACCTAAGAAAGGTGAGGAGACCGAAGACAAGGCCGAGGAAGTGAAGATACCCCCTGAGATCCCTGAGGCCGAACTAGGGATGGGTGGCCCGAATAATCGGGTTTATTGGCCCGTTGGCATGGAAGACTGGCTACGTCCGAAGAAGAGAGAAGCCAAAGGGAAACAGAAAGGGGATGAGGAGTTTGATGATGGCGATCGAGCTAAAGCCTCTGAGTAGGGGGGTTGTTCATTGGTCGGCTTGAAGGAATGATAGGTCGTGGCGATATGTCAGTGTGTCTTGGCCTTAGCGATAACCACACCACTCATGCCCGGCGCTGTATCATCTTTTTGCCTAAGGTAGAGATGTTAATCAGTAATTCATACTCAATATTGGACAGCCCTTTGATCCTGGTAGTTGATCCCGAGGAATGGCGCATGGGCGACGGGCGACGGGCGACGAGCGTATTGGGTTCAGGGCCGAGAAGTGCAACATTCTCTACTTGATGTTGTGGACGAGACGCCAAAACCTAGAATCCATAGATTTGGGTACACGAGAAAAAAATAGCAAGGATAAAATATCTAAGCCAGCATACGAAGGAGACCATTGGTCACCGGGACGTTATATTATCATGAGGTCATCCCGCGGGCGTTCTGAGCGGGATCTTGGTTGACTAGATGTATGAGTGGCTTTGCACGTGTTAGCTTAGGATGGGGAAGGTAATGAGATTAAAGCTATGCTGCCAACCCTTCGTATATTGCGGCTGGGCGGCAAGCATTCGGGCAGATTAGTTCCATTGGAATCAATTTGGTGGTGCCCAACCAGATGAATGGGAACTCGATATTCCTTGGTCGAGCTCTGTGGAGGGGACCTTGGCTTTGGGGTGGCATATAGTAAGCACCGATGCGATTGGTGCCGATAAGGGGGATATCCGCGAATGTGAGTAAGGAAGAGAAGAGGAAATGTGATGGACAAAGAAGGGTGTGGAAGAGAGATTTTTGAGGCTATCGTGACGAGTGCCACCCTACAATACGAATCCGTACACGGCTACCACCTAGTCATGACCTGAAAAAGTGATCTCCCCCTTTTCCTTTATGTTTCTGGTACTGTGCGATGGACCATAGTAGAGATGCATGCCGGTAGAGTCACAAGGTCGTGAAGGAATGGATTGACTGGCGTTGGTGGTTGAGTCCGTTGAGACCGTTTCCATCCAGCTTCAACGGCTCAAAGCCAACTAACCGACCTACTCTAGCACTTTATCCGATAGCGTACTGATGCTGGTAGATGCATAGTTTCGCCACCCAAAGCGAAATGAACTCGCTCATACATGCATAACATGCTCACTGACCAGGATGAGGACCCACTTTCCAGACGCCAATGTCAACCTCTTAGCCACCTACAGTACCGACCTACCTCATGTACCCCGCCATGGCTCAATGCTGGACCAGAAGATGGCGCTGAGATAGGCCGATAATACGACCTGAACTAACCCGATAAGATAACAGGTACATATGAACTCCGCCCACCATAGTCACTGCTCTCTCATACTTACACCTTCCAACCCCTCCAAAGTTTAACGCTGCTCGACTGCTCAACTGCTCAACTTTCCGTTGACCAGGATCCCGCATTGCCAACTCTCTGCGTTGACAAACTTTGTTTACCGTTTTCCCCTCGACTTCTCTATTAAACAAAATCCCTCTCGATCACACCAGCCTTGAGCGCCGTTTACAGTCGCTGCGCTTTGTGCAGTCTGTAGCAAGTCATACTATAACTTTCGCATCCCCCCGTCACCTAATAAGTCGTTTTATTTCCTCTCCCGATCGCGCACTCGCCACTACTTCTGTGAACATCAGCGTAGTACCCCGAATTACATGCGCGCATTGCCCCCGACTATCATCTCACTTCGTAATCATCTCACTTCGTAGTTGGCACCAATCTCCTTACATTCACCATGACGACCGTTAACGCTGGTGCTAAGACCACCACGCATCCTCTGGCAACGAACATGCGCCGCCCCAAAGGTGCGTGTTTTTCAATGCCCTCCTGCTATGGCAAAGCCTGCTGATCAGATCATTTTAGGCATCCTCAAGAACTCGACGCATAGCCCGCCCCCGGTGTCACCTATAAAGGAGGTCGACCTGTCAGAGAAAGAGCTCACCATTGTCAATACTCAGGCCAATGCGGGTCATCGCCGATCTTCTAGCAGCGCGAGTCGACCTGCTATCCGCCACCGATTGTCTCGCACTTCTTCGCTGTCCATAGATGACGGAATGGGCGGTAACCCACGTCTCCAATGGGACGAGGCAAACCTTTACTTGACGGAGCAGGAGCGCACTTCCACCATGAAGATCACGGAGCCCAAGACACCTTATGCCCGACACTACGAGCCATCGGAAGACGAAGACGAAGAAATGACCGATGGCGATTCCATTCCCAGGCTCTCGCTAGGTGAGCCCGAGGAGGACATTCCCCAGCAACGTTCTACAAGCCGAAAACCCAGCAAAGTTCATGTTAACGACATGGACGCTACTCCTGACCACGATGCTGAAAATGATTACTTCGGCATGACCCCTGAGGAGCGAGAGAAGCATCGCAAATTCGAAGAGCTGCGGAAGAAGCATTACGAGATGAAGGGCGTTGCCAGATTCCTGGGCCACCCCGAAGACCTCGATGAGATGGAGGACGAGAACGATCAGCCACCTGCGATGCCCGCTGTCGATGGCGCAAAGTTTCGCGCCAACAAATAGGCGCCTGGCTTCGACAACCTCAAATGAGCCCCAATATGTATAGAAGATGAGTAAAGGGGCGGCGAAGTAAAGCTGCTTCAATGGCAGCAGAGATTACGACGAGGGTGTTGTCATTGCGATCGCATTTTAGAAGGAGTTGGCCAGCGAGGCTGTATGACAGAAATGAACCATTCTTATACTGTTGTTTACTCTTCTCGGAGGTGGGGATGGCGGACCTGATGATACCTACGGAATACTATTGCGGCTCGACTAGAGTAAGGACATGGAGGTGACATTTGCCTTACAACGGGCGATGGGCACAGGCATGTTCTTATGCCCGCCCCGACTTTCGGGGATCCGATATTGATTGCATAGTAGACACGGTTCGTCGCGGAGTTGGGGGGGAAAGATCACGAGTTGCTGCGCCAAGGTATCCAGACATCCGGGAGAAGTCTCTTAGTGCTTATAATTCTAGCTCGCTAACCAAGATGAATACCATGAAGACCAATGAAATTATTTTTCAAGAAATATTCCAGAGTGCGAAAATATACAGTTCGGTGTGCTTTTCCCCTTTTTCCTATTCCGCATTTACAGCATGCCTTTGCGTGCTAGTTCGACTTTCCGGGCCGCTTCGCCCTCTTTGAAACCGCCCCGCGAAACGCAAATCCGTCCACCTTCGCCCATTTCGAATTTGTCCTGGTTATTTGGCCATGGGCATGGGCAGTGATGTGGGAAGTGAACGCAGGCTATATTTGGATTCCGTATAGTTAGCTTACATTTTACGTACGATTTTGCACTTTTCTTCAACCTGATTCCTTGCGGCAATAGCAATGCGGGTCCGTGTCTTTTCCCGTCATGCGAACGATATATATGTATATATTTGCTTATTCTCTCTGCCGGACTCGTATGACTTACCCAGCGTATCGGGACATAGGTAGTTGTCGCAATGCATGCGGTCGAAGTTACTCTGGTAGAAGGACGGGTCGCTGGCGACGTTTTGTGGCCGGCGTTGTTGTTCCTGGCCGCTGCTGTCACCGCCGAACATTCGGTCGAAGAAACCGAATTGCGCTTGGGTCAGGGATGAGAGGGTGAGGAGGAGGAGAAGGGAGATGTTGTTGATGCCGAACATTTTGGGCCCCTGTTTGTGTGAGAAAAGGGGCGGGAGCTTGTTTTCGATGTTTTCCTTTGGTTTCGCGCCGGCGGAGGTGATGTTTTCTCGTTGGAGGAGGTTTCGATGGAAGGTCACGGTCGGAGACCCGTAGGGTTGGTACCTTGAAGGTAGAGATACTTCAACTTCCAAGTTCCAGGCGTGGAAGTTCCAGGCGCATTGCTGGCAACATCGCCGAGATGAGGTAATGCGTAATGGGTCCTTATCGTTATCACTTGTCACTTGTCACGGTAAGTGTAGGTATGTATGTAGCGGGGCACTTGGTGATCCACCTGATGGAATGCCGTTCCTGATGACTAAGCTTAAATTTTAGCCCGTCGTTCCGATGGAGGAGCTTGGATACCCGAACAGCTTCCGTTCTACCATAGTAACTTGGTCCGAATAATAAACGCCCGCGAGAGACGAGAATCACGCCCAAACCACACAACGCCATGCGGGCGACTCAATTGAGAAGGCCACTTGTGGCCGCTGCGTCCGGAGTCGCGAGACCACCGATTACACCTACGATATGGCACGTGCAGGATATATTCGCCCAGTTGAGGATAGGAGTTGGAGCGACGAATCCCGTCGTTGAGGGTCGTCGTCATGCTACAGTCAAAGCGCAGGGAGCGTACAAGATACGAGATACGAGCACGATTCCGAAGAAACTCGGAGCGAAGAAGACAGGTGGTATGTACTGCTATCCTGTCTCCGTGCGTCCCACATAACTGGAGATGCACTCTATATGGAAGATGTTCTGCAAGAAATAGGGGACAATTGCACACGGGCTAACTGACACGGACGTCTACCCAATCGCCAGACTCCTACGTGATAACAGGAAACATCATCTATAAGCAGCGCGGCACGAAGTGGTATCCCGGCGAGAACTGCGGCATGGGCCGAGACCACACGATCTTCGCCCTCGTGTGCGGCTACGTGAAATACTACAAGGATCCCTCGAAGCATCCGAAGCGACAGTACATCGGCGTAGTCTTCGACAAGAAAGACAAGCTGCCCTACCCAAAGAACGCGATGCGCAAGCGGAAGCTGGGCATGGTAGCCGTGCCCATCACGCCCCGGGAGCCCGAGCCCGAACTCTCACCCTCCGGTATCCCGAACCAGATCGTCCGCCAGGGACCGGGTCGTAAGCCGCACCCGCGCGACGAGCGGATTATCAAGCTTGCGCAGGACAGTACGTATGCGTACCGTGAGGAAAGCTGGCGTCTGGGTACGCTGGTGCGCACGGAGAAGCGCAAGATGGGATCGCGCCGCGTGGCTATGCGTCATCGGAGACGTAAGGCGAAGGCGATTGGATTGGAGATGAGGGCGTTGCGCGAGGATAAGATTGCGAGACGGAAGGAGGCGCTGGATGCGCAGCGGGCGGCGAAGATACGGAAGATGAAGGAGTATCGGGAACGTATGGCGGCGGCCAAGGAGGGTGGTGGAAGCGATGCTTCTGGTGGAGGAGCGGGAGCGGGATCTGCGGCACCGCCTCATGGTGGATCAACGGAGCCCCCGCGTGCCACGGCGTAAGAAGTGAGGAATAAAAAAGAAAAGAAAGAATAATTACCCTGACCTTACCCTGACCTTATCCCGACCCGGCATTCATCCCGCTTGTGTGGGCTTCGCGGCTCCCGACCTGCACTGAAACAAAGGAGTTTATTCCCAGCCCCTTACCCGCTGAGGCGGCCGTACCGTGTCCATATACCACAGCATCCCGACCTGCTCGTGGAAGGGTTCCTTAGACACCATGCTCCGGGGCTGATATATTCATAGGACACGAATGGCCTGCAGAAAACAAGCGGCGAATTTATGTAATACCACCTCAATCAAGCTGTCTGTCTATTGGACTTTACATACTTCCCCTCTCTCTCTTTCATGTGCTCATATATGAGGCCACGATGGTTGGAACTGTTTCATCTAGAAAACGCATGAAATGGGGATATCAAGTGAGACTTGGAGTTATTGTTTACTAATGGTACAAGACCTTGAACAGACTTGCGGACGAATGTAGGGTGAGGCTCACTACCACACCCCTGTATGTGATCGACGCTTATGCTTCGGAATATAATTACGTAGGTAGATCCTTGGCATCGAGACACACTGTTTCTGACACCTTTTCCATGCAGGGCTTGGGTTTGTCGCTCGCGGCGGAATTTTATCAATCTCACGGTAAGATGAATCTCGGGAGCTAAATGCCTAACTTTGACAGTTTGTTTGATTGATGGGAGTATAGAATCGAATCTATCCCGACGATATCTACCTGCCTGTCTAGTCGCCGTCGAATTTGAAGCGCAGCTCTTAATAGCATGTGAGAGCCGTAGGCCGTAGATACTATCTGGGGAAGAACGACAGACTTGACTGAGGGTCGTCTTTGCGCTGGTCGGGATATATACCTCGTTTTACGACACATATGCATACGAGCTGACGTGAGGCAAATTGGTTTGGGCTTAGTGGCAGAAAGAATTGCTTTATTTTTTGTGTTTGTTGTGTAATTGTGTAATTGTTCTACTTGAGAGTTGAGTAAGAGATCTCAGTTCTTTCGGCTTCACTTTTGAGTGGTTCATAAGTACAAATCTCAATAAGAGAAGACGGGAAAGAGAAGTAATCCTTCTTCTTTTATAATCAGATTTTCGAAACTCTTTTTTGTTTTTAACTGTCTAACTAGGGGATTAATGGACAATGGCGTTGTTGTTCGGTCTCTTTTCGAGAGCTATGCTCTAGATAATTATCTTCTGTCAAAGAGACCTTCCCGTCACATCAGATCAGATTGTCTGCATGACCACTACATAGGCCGTTATTACACACGCACACGCACACACACACATACATAGGCATTCGTCACCAACCCCACGTGGTCGACATTAAATAATGCCAAAGATTCTCGGACTGAGCCGTTCCCGGCGAGCCACAGCGTCGCAATGTACCTAATTGACAAGCAGCAGGGAGGGGGAAACCAATGGTATCAACCGGAGCGATAATGTAATTCACAATCTCACAAATTCGCTAGGAAGTTCGGTTCTGGGATGAGCGGGGGGGCGGGAGATGGATGGCGTGATTCAAACGGTCTCGGAATGTGAAGAAGCGAGGAAGGCAACCTCGCCGGTGGCCCATCTTCACTAACCTAACCTAGGTACCTATCTATCTATGCTACCTACACAAGCCTTCAAGGTCATGTAGCACGGTAATGATCATGATGAACATACCTTATCACTGCCAAGTGACGGCGTCGCGATACGAGGGAAAGTCGTCAAGCAGCGTAGGCATTTTTTCGAGCCAGTCAAGCCCGCGGTGCATGTATGATGTGAGTATGTGACCCGAATTCTGACAGAATCTCCACCGTGGGCAATCTTTCTGCATAATAAGTTTTAAAAGGACTGTTCGGAGCACCGGAATCTCTGGTTTTATGAATCATGGGACGGATCCAGATACATGGGTCTACAGTATCGGAGACTCGGAGTTTTCTTTTTTTTTTTTACCTTCATGAGGGCCGGGCATAGACTTTGGGCCGTGACTCGAGAGGAGTTCAATAAAGAAGTAATGTTGTCCCGTTTTGCTGTCAGGTTCTACACGATGAGCTACCTAGGAATGCTTGGAATCAAAAGCACTCGGCAGTCGTGATAGGTATGACCTACGATCAACGTTAGGCAGAGAATTTGGCTTTGATGGGCGGGAAAGACTCTGCGTCATTAAGAAGCGGTACGACTTCAAAATAGAAGTGAAAAAGAAGAACCGGAAACACACAACTCATCACTACCAGGTATATATTCCTTATTCCTTTTTCCCAAAAGGAAACATAGACGGGTCATGGCTTCAATCCACCCCTCAACCGCGACCGCCGACAGGTCATGGATGAAAGAAGTAGACATCATGCCTCATCTCCCAGCCCAGCCTCTACCTTGCATCGTGACCATTGTCCTGGCCGGGCTATTGGCTTACTACACATGGAACGTCAGACTGCGAAAGCTGCCGCCGATTCTGAATGCGCCGGGATGGTTCGACATGGGCGATTCGCTAGCGAAGCTAGCCTTCCAGAATCGAGCTGCTGATCTGTTGGAGATGGCGACGGAACAGTTTGGAGATCAGCCCGTGCGTATAACGACGGATACGGGCAATATCATGATCTTGCCGCCGAATCACTTGGCGCGGGAGATTCGGAATAATAAGAATTTGAGCCGTTCTGAGGGGACTAGAGAAGTAAGGACGGCCGGTCCTCCCTTTTTTAATTTTTAATTTTTTAATTTTTCGTATAAAGGGTGAATGGGCGTCTGACGTTGATTGATTCATAGGATTTCCATGGCGAACTGCCTGGTTTTGAGGTGTTTAACCCTAGGGAGACGGCCTTCATGGTGCTGAGAGTCACGGAGAACCATTTGAAGAAGAATCTGCGTATGTCCTCTTTGCCATTATACCTACACTTACCCGATATCATAAATTAAACGCTGGTCGGTCGAGACTAACCAACTTCTATAGAGAAGGTGACAGGACCCGTGTCCTCGGAAGCTAGCTTCGCGTTGAAAGACCTCCTTGGCGATTCAAAGGGTAGGTCAATACTCGTTTTCGTGCGTGACCAACAACAGAGACTGACCAGCTCTACTCCGGCTTTTCCTTTAGCAGAATGGAAAGAAGTGAGCTTGACGCAGACAACCCAGCGATACATATCCAGACTTTCCGCGCGCATCTTCCTCGGCGAAGAGCTCTGCCGGAACAAGGACTGGCCGGAAGTCACATCTCAATACATCACCAGAATCATGATCGCCGTGAAAAGACTACGGATTTATCCCAGATTCATGAGATCCATTGTTCACTGGTTCCATCCCGACTGCCGCGCCGCCCGCACACTTCTCAACGAGGCACGTGCCATTATACAGGAGGATATCAAGCGAAGACGAACGGAGAAGATGGCGGCGGAGAAGGAGGGGAGACCGATCCCTGCTCCTAACGACGCGGTTGAATGGGCTGAGGAGGAATCGAAGAATGAAACTTATGATCCTGCTGTTTATCAGATTGCTCTAGCTCTGGCTTCTATCCATACGACGACGGATCTCCTCAGCAAGACGCTGCGGAACCTGATCCTGCGACCGGAGCTCATTGATGCTTTGCGCAAGGAGGCGATCGAGGTCCTTCAAAGTCGGGGGGTGACGAAGATGGCGCTCGCCAAGCTTAAGCTGATGGACAGTGTGTTCAAAGAGACGCAGAGACTCGCACCTCTTAGAATGAGTAGGATATGGCCCCCGATGAATATACCCAGCCGTTATTGTTGGACTCACGTGGCTAATTGAGTTTGGAAATAGCTACAATGCACCGTCTAGCCGTTGCGGACGTGACCTTATCAGACGGCACAGTCATCCGGAAAGGCACCAAATGCGCCGTCCGATCCTCGAAGCGGATGGATCCCACCATCTACGGAAACCCGACGGAATTCGACGGGTCGCGATTCCTGCGCATGCGTGAGGTGCCGGGGAAAGAGAACCAGGCATCGCTCGTGACGACGAGCGTAGAGTCCTTGGGATTCGGGTACGGTGCGCATGTGTGTCCCGGCCGGTTCTTCGCGGCGCATGAGCTGAAGATTGCTTTGGTTCATCTGTTGTTGAAGTATGACTTCAAGTTCCCGCCCAATTATCAGCCGAAGATCATCGAGCATGGGTTTGATCTGATAATGGATCCTAAGGCGAGTATTCTGGTTAGGAGGAGGGAGGCGGAGCTAGATGTGGATTCTTTGTCGATGAATGAATGATTCTGATTGCTTGGGTATAATGTTTGAGATTTTATGGGTTAGATAGTAGGATAGTATGGTAGTGTTTTGTGCGCACGAGAGCATGTAATAGATAGGCATCTCGTGAGCGCCAGCATACTCAGACAAGTTGCAACACTCAGGAGTCACCCCTTAATACCTATTGACCAAGTCATTGTTCAAGAATCAATACTTTCTTGCGTTGACGCCTGATGTCCGTCTCGGGAGCGCTGTATTGCCACCTAGGCCAAAATGCTTGAGATCGCGCCTTTTGACTTGATCATCCATATGCATTAATATCGGAATGAGATGCTCTTGTTGCTCCACCCATGTGCCTGAGATCGCACACAACTGGCGCCTTCACCGGCTCTCGGCAACATGCGCAGGAAATAATAGTCTAGAGAGGATGTTGATTAGATAGACGGGCGGTAACGAAGGCAAGGGGTTGTTTCAGCCAAGGGTAGGTAAATCCAATGCTACTGGATGGATGATCCAAACATGAATTACCGTTAGTTACCGGGTACAGTCCGTACTTTGAATGAATCAACGCCGTTAACCATCGATCTCGAGGTGATCCAGGATCAAGGAAGGGGTGGGACTGGAAAGGGCTAAGCAGCTGCCAAACGGCGAACCATTAAATTGTTCATGTTGATGAATGTGTGCTACCTGCAGATTGGTAGGCGAACTCGAGAACCTGTGATTGAAGATCTCCGCGACGCTGTCGGGTTCATTCAATCATTCATTCATTCGTTCATTCGTTCATTCATTCATTCGAGTTGGTATCCGCCATAGCCGATGAGTATGGCGTGATGACTAATACGTATAAGAATGTTGGTGCACCACCATAAGATCTAACAACTTATATGAGATCAGATGCAAAGTTGACAAGAGATGTTGATTTGGAGCAGGAGGGATGAACTGTTGGATGAAATGGTGAATGGGTGAGAATGGCTTTGGCTCTGTCCTCAGCAGATCCACCGTGATGTGGATGGTAATATGGCGGATTATCTAAGTACTGCTCGCCCCTCATCCCTCGCCCCACTCTTCGGCTATAAATTGCCGGACCCACTAAATAGTTAGATAACCGACAGAAGAATGGAGAGAGCTCGCGTGTCGATCACGGTACAGTATTCATGGAGAGGCTGTGCACTGGCCGTCATAGTGGTGTCAGGCAGCCGGGACAGTGCCGGGAATACCTGTAAGCTCACTTGATCATGGACCCACAGATACGTGTGAACCAGGAGTCGCACGGTCTTGAGATCTCGACGGTTCTGCCTGCCATCTCCTGCCTGCCATCTCCTGCCTCCCAACGTTCATACACCAAACTGTCGCGAGGTGGTTGGCAATCGGGACACGTCTTCCTTCCTATAGGCACACGTACTACATACATACATTATGTACTTCAATTTATCCAATGTCTTCCTCTAATCCCTATCTACACCAGAATGGTGTACTTCTCGAGTAATTGGAACATGCGGCTCAAGATGTCGAGGAGGATTCCCTAACCTTACCTTGGATGGCACATGTCTGTTTATCCTTCTTACGTCAGCTACCAGTTCACCCACCTGACCGTGAAGATCATGTATATCATTATGGTGGCTATAAATACTCTATATGACATTGAAGGGCCCATGAGGGACGTGGCTTGTCCTTTTTCTTGGATACATATGTCGCAACTTCTTCTTACCATGTAAGGAGCATCGTCATGATGAACCCTTTCTCTCTGATATTTATATATATGGCAAGCATATACTAATGGTATATCTCCTCAGAGATTCAGTATTAGCTGAAACTTGGAGATAATGGCTCAAACGGCAGGGAAAGACTCGACTCACCTCGGAGCTGAGGCAGCTCGTCAAGGAATGGGGGCTAACCCGCGCTACAGCGATGGCGCCATCTCCAGGGACCCGGATGAAGGAAGTTCGGCACGGAGCAGTGGCTCCCACTGGGCCTCGAAGCCAGGCTTCGAACTCATCGATGGCGATATCGAAGGCCATGGATACAACGAGACCACCGTCGACATCATTGCCGTGCCCTGCATCGGTGCTTCTCCCGTCGATACCTGGGCACGAGACCCCTTGACCGACAGCTACTTCGCACCGCCACCAACCGAGCTGGGAAAATACTCGACTGTCAAGCAACTGCCCGAGAGTAGCGTCCTGGCACCTGCGATCACTCACCCCTTGCCAAAGGCCAGCCATCTTTGGATCCGTCAGGGCATACGGCAGGAAGTCAGCCAGGCCCGCGTCATGCTTTACCGGCATCGCGAGCTCTCGGAGGACATGACTATTGAGAGGGCTGCAGATGATCTTATCGAACAGGTGAAAACTGTGCGTACAGGTCTTGACGCGTCCCGGCCGCTATTCTTCGTCTGTCATAGTATTGGAGGGTTAGTGGTCAAGGCAGCTCTTGTCAAAGCGAAGAAACATGAAGAGTTGAGACCACTTCTTTTCAACTGCCATGGTATCACTTTCTTCGGTAAGTCATATTGTCAAAAGCCTGATATATACGATGCTAACACTTCATATTAGCCACACCTCATCGCGGGTCAAGTTATCTATCCATGCCAATCCTTCGAGAGAGTATTCAGGATCTGCTCTTCCTCGAAGAGCCCCTGCCGGTATCCATCACGAAGGATCTACACTTAGAATGCAAGTCGATACTGCAACTCCACGATACATTCGTCGACTTAACCGGCGACCTTCGTATTTGGACTTTCTACGAAACTGTCGATTCGCAGCTCTCCGGCCTCGGGAACAGTCGTTTCAACGAGGTTCATTTCAGCGCGCCTATTACTTCCATTAAATCCGGCCTCGTCGGTTCCAGAGGAGAAAACTGCCAATCTATCGAGAGCGATCACGCCCATTGTGCATCCTTCGGCCTGCAAAACCGCCAGATCATGCATTCATACCTCCGTGATCTCGGAGTCGCCGTCCGTCACGCCGAGCAGCTGAGTTCGAAATTCGTCCATACGCCATTGAGACTCTCGCATAAAGTCAAGGTGGAGCTGACGGGCTTCTACGAAGACCCGGAGGATAGCGAGTCGACGCAGAGTAAACGGCTGTATGTCTCCCAGTATCACCTTTCTGAGTTTCTTCAGAGAGGCCCGGAAGATTGTATACGTGAACGATTGAATA
Organism: Xylariaceae sp. X187; assembly: GCA_028637585.1. Lineage (NCBI taxonomy): Eukaryota > Fungi > Ascomycota > Sordariomycetes > Xylariales > Xylariaceae > Xylariaceae sp. X187. The sequence continues at coordinate 458,252 of JAJIZN010000002.1, read as the reverse complement.
CCATGGCGCCGAGATTTCGTCAGGCGGTGTATCCGCGTTCCAGGGGACCGGTTCATTATCCGTATAGACGACAGGGCGCTAAGGAGAATGTGCGGGAGTCGGGTCAGAGACCTTCGGTTTCGACTGATTTATCGGAGATTCAGCGAGCGGATGTGCCGCGGAAGTCATCCCCCGAGATTGTCGTGACGGAAACAGGACCTTCGGCTATTGAGACTTCTCCGAGGAGAAATAGAGGCTTGATCGTTCCGGCTTTGATGACTCCCAGTTTCACTCATCATCGGATGAGTGGTGAAAGTGTCGGGACCGATCAAGACGAGACAGCCGCATTGCTACATAGAGACGAGGATCACGCCGCGGGCGAGTCGACAGATTTTGAAGAGGAGAATGTCGTCGGTAGGAGAATGGGTCGTTTCGGGACAACAGCGTTGCCTGAAGTCGTAGCTGGGTTTTCTCGGCCGAATCCGATGAAGAGGAAATTTATGTGGATTCATTTGCCGTTTAACAATCCTATCTGGGTGAAGGTTTGTCAACTTACCTATGGCCACATTGGTGTTTGCTTGTGTGTTTACTGACGAGCGAACAGCGCATGTTCGATAAGATTTCTGAAGATCAGAATCGAAATTACTCGAAATTACTGAGCAATAACTACTGGACTAGTAAGCATGTCCATGGTAGACGGTCGAACTGGCATGTCTCATACGTGAAAACCGGATGCGGGTTTGTCCCGGCAGAAACAAGTTCGTATACCCCTCAACGACCAGGCCTGGCGCTCAGGTACTGATACATGATATAGGCAATACTTCCTCATCCCGGGGCAGAAGAGGGAGAAGTACTAGCCCCAAGACTTCACCGGCTCATTTCTATCTCTACTTACCGTATTTACACTACGATACCTACGTCAACATTGTTCGGCGCCGTAACGTTCTTAAGCGCCGGCTGGCACACGGGAGAGCGAGGCCCGTACCGGAAGAAATCGCAGATCTCGACTCCCTAGAGTCCCAGATGATCTGGGCATATATCGGATATGACCCGCCGTATAATTCTCGGAGGACACTGGATCAGTACGGATACCCGTCGCTTCAGGATACGTGGGCACGAGACGACGACCAGATGTTGTACAAACTCACTAAAGAGAGAATATCAATTCCGCCGAAGCGCAAGACTGATACGTCTCCCACTATCGAGACGCCCAGGAATGCCGTTTCACCGGCTAGTCTATTGGCATCGGCAGTGGACAGACTGAAAAGAGCATACGATACAAGCGGTGCTAAAAACGTCGAGCTTGATTCAGAGGAGAGTCTTGTTGACGGAAATGTGTTGATGGTTGATCAACTATGGCTTTGGGCTATTGATAATAGTAAGTTTTCTTCCCAAATACATGATTTGTGCTGATAAAAGTGTAGCTACTTTGATGACTTTCTTCCCGAGGCGGGAATCTCATCCTGCAGAGGGCCCCCTATTTCAGCAGGCAGATCTGCGGAATAGTATCTTCAACGAGCTAAACGGTGATCTCACGGGACAATGCGACAATGCGTTAGATCTCGCTGCTTTCATAACGCTGCACGCGGTGACGGTATTACTTGATCGTGCTTCGCACCCAGACCTGGAGATCTTTCAGATTTTTGAAGAGGCGATTGGGATTCTGGTAAAACATTCCCCCTGTCCCTTACTCAACTCTCAAGGCCCTAACGCTAACAATGTAACTTGATGCAGACCGAGAAAATGACCTACTCCCTGAAGGAATTCCGCCTGCAATCCTACAGCAAAGTCTACGACGACTCCGAATCCGACGATCCAGAAGACAACGGGTCGAAAGCCATTAGAATGCGTCATCAGCGCGAACTTGAGCGGGCGGAGCGGCAGAATAGAGAGAATACCTCTGCGCTGCTGGAACTGCGAGATCTGGATGATGAGTTGCATACATTGCTGAATTTATTCTCGGAACAGCAGGACACTATCTTGAATATGCTGGAGTCGAGTAGTAAATCGGAGCAGGGGTTTACGGAGTTTGGACAGTTGTATTTGAATGAGGCGCTGAGACGGTTGGAGGAGTATGGGAAGTTGGTGAGGGATATGATGGATCGGGTTGAGTCTACTAGGAAGGATGTAGGTCCCTCTTTTCCTCTCCCAACCCCCCTCCCCTCCTCAGCCATGGGTGGTGGAGTTTGTTACTGACTGACATCGGCTACAGTTCGAAAAACTACAGGAAATGATTCAGCGCCAGGCCCAAGTCGACGATGTGCGCTCGTCGCGTCTGCAGACGGAATTAGCAGACGCGCAGAACACGTCGGTGATGATCTTTACTATCTTTACGGTTATCTTCTTGCCGTTGAGCTTTTTCACGGGCTTGTTCGGTATGAATACGCGTGAATGGGGCGGGCCGAATGAGAATGATTTTGTTAGTTTGAGGACTATTGGGGCTATTTCCCGTGAGTGTCTTTTTTTTTCCCTTTTCTATTTTTCTTTCTGTCTTTCTTTCTTTTTTTGTTTTGTCTAATCTTCACTTTCCATTCATTACTTTGACGACCCGTTACCGCAAGTAAGCAAGTCACTGACCAAACCAACACGCCCACAGTCCCCGCCTCAGCAGTCCTCATAATCTTAACTTTCGTCGTCGCCTTCAGCAGCCACGCACAATCCCTCATAAGAATGTGCTATCATGCTCTCAAAGCCCTCTGGGCGCGCGCTGAGCACCATTATGCGCAGCTTAAGCCACGAGCATCGAAGGAAATGGCGGAAAAACGACGGAGATTGAAAGAAGCGGAGGAGAAGAGGAAATTAAGGGATAGAGAGCGGAGGTTTGACTTTTGGGGGCCGGTGCGTGGTAGTGGTAGCGGTGTTGGTGGGGGAGGAGGGGGTATTGGGGGTACTGGGGGTAGGAGAAGGACGGAATATGAGATTCCTGAGACGAATCGGAAACCGGTTGTGAGGAATAATACTGCTGGGTTTGGGGGGCAGAGGGAGATCATTTGATCGATTTGACGATTGAAAGCTGGGGAGGGGGTTGGATTTTCAATTCGGCGTTTTTATACCTGAGCATTTCCATCGTTGGACATCGAGTTTCGGTTAAGTTGTTGATCGTTGAGTTACATAGAGATGAAAGCGAGCATGCCGTGGAGTTTAATGCGGTTTAGAATAAGATGAAGCGAGGGGCATGAAGATTAGAGATGAAGACGATCATTAGATAGATAGATTAAAGACTGTAACAATGACGACTCGCAATTCCCAAAAATCATTCGCTTATGGACCGCGCTGGAGTTTGCCATTTGGTGGAGGGACGCTCATCTTGCTATTGAGATGGCATAGTCACATATGGAAGGGGTGTGTTGCGATCCGGACTGGGTTAAGTTAAGACAACGCGATGGGGGGAAAAAAAAAAAAATTATCTCGATATCCTGTGCGTATTCTCAATTTAACCTTCGATTTCTAGTCTAGAAAGCGAAAATAAAAATGAGCGCGGTATATGATACACATCCCGTTGTTATATAACCCATCCAAACTTGACAGCGATGCCACAAGAGGGCAGAAGATGCTGTCCCCCCAGCAGAGTTTACGTGCTAGAAAACCCCTGAAAGCCCCGCCTCTTTTCTCCAACCGTCGAGGTTGACTTGCCTGTCAGCCTGTCTCCAACCATTCATTCGCCTTCATGATGTCATGAGGGAGGGTTACATTTCATCTAGGAAGTTACGTGTTTATTTTCATGTTCCATCACTGAAGTGTTCTCAAGAGGGCATAACTTACCCGCATTCCTCTCTCATCGGGTTTTCTAAACTTATTCACTCTACTCAAGCATTTCAAAAAGCGTGATAAGACAACAAACCGCCATTCAGTCTAAACCCCCCCCCGGGTCCCATCAAGGAGGAGTAAGCAACCTGAGGGACAAGAGAAAATGTCCGCAGTAGACACGACCCTCCTCCCCCCAGCACCCACAGGCGCAGCCGCCAACTTCGCAAGAGCGAACGCGGCTTCTCACCCCCTGAAGCTCTACGGCGGCTGGTTCTGCCCCTTTGTGCAGCGCGCCTGGATCGTGCTGCACGAGTTGGGCCTCAAGCATCAGTACATCGAGGTCAACCCTTACCACAAGGCACCTGAGTTCCTAGCCCTCAACCCGCGGGGTCTGATTCCCACGCTCGCGGTACCGGATGACTTACCGCCTCTATACGAGAGTGCCGTCATCTGCGAATTTCTAGATGAGGCATACGGAGAGGAGGGGGATAAGGCGCTTTTACCGCGCGGGAAGGGGGTCGAGGGTGCGTATGACCGGGCGCATTGCAGACTTTGGATCGATCATGTTGGGGGGAAGATAGTGCCGGCGTTTTATCGTTTACTTCAGCATACGCCGGGGAAAGAATACACTCTCGAGGATGCGCGGGGGAATCTACGCGGTCACATACTCACCTTTACGAGGGAGATGATGAAAGAGGATACAGGACCTTGGTTTCTGGGTGAGAGGTTCAGTCTTGTGGATGTCATGCTTGCGCCGTGGGCGAAGCGGCTTTTCTTGATTGATCATTATAAAAATGGTGGAACGGGAATTCCAAGTGAGGGGATGGGAGGGGAGGATGAGGAGGTTTGGAAGAGGTGGAGATCGTGGTTTGAGGCTGTTAGGACGAGACCGAGTGTTCTTGAGACGTGGAGTGATGATGAGATGTATATCAAGGCGTATAAAAGGTATGCGGATGATACTACGCAGTCCGAGGTTGCGAAGGCTACTAGGAGGGGGGAGAAGTTGCCTTAGATGAGGGTCTGTCTGGTTTGTGGTTTGAGGGGGCGATTCGGGCGACTGGACTGAAGACCACGTCGCGGAGGATAGGATCACCGAGGCACCCTTTTGACTCTCTCAACCTATGAATTTACCAAGTTCCCGTGGCCATCCGGGATCCCCATTGTCGAGACGGAGGCTACAGCGTAATTATGGGTGGATCGGCGGCCGAATGCATTGAGCCCCGGTTTCTCGGAGATGTCACAGGAGCTTGGCATGTGTGATTGGCCTGCTGCCTGAGGCACATCATGTGATGCACAGCGGAATGATGGGTAGGATGAGTGTTGCAGTCTGAGGTATACATGTGAGTTCATTGCAGGTGGAATGGAAGATGAGATCGCATCGCAGGATGAAAACAACTGGTAAGTGATCTAGTTATCTAGATATCTGAATATACGATAGTTATTCGGGCTAGCGCCATAAACAATTACGGCATTAGGACTAGCGTTAACAAGCTAACTGAGATATTATCTATCTAGGTTAGATAACTAAGTGGGTGGGCACAGTTATCGATGGCAAGCCTTATCGGTGCTGGCGCCGTACGTAATCGGTACCTATAAACAGCACGTCCTGATTGGACCGCCGTTCCAGCAGCGCTGTCAAAGGTGGGCTTCGTCGATTAGCAGGGGATGACGCCCGGGACTTCCATTATCAATTATCCATTATCAGCAGCTTCGAAGATACTGCCCGAATTTTATCTTTCGTCGTGCCCAGCTCCAAACCCCCCACCTCCCCGCCTCCAAATCAATTTAACCTCACCACAACCTTATTATTTATCGACCACATCCACCACATGATAATGTGTACAGCGCCGACTAGAATCCAATAAAGAAAGATGGCTTCGACAAGGGAAGGCGTCAACCCGCTACGGCCTTACTACATCCCTCCCAGGATCGGGGAACAGGCCGAAGCTCTACCACGTGCGAATCCGTTCCCGGACACAACGGCAAGTGTGGCGACATCCACCAAATACGCGTCGAAGGCACGCGATATGTTTCCCGACATCGACTACAAGGAGCATCTCGATGAGCTGTCGCCCTCGACCATCCAGCTAGTGAAGCAGACTATTGACGAGCTGCTATGGAAGTACACGTCGGTGTTGATGGCCCAGCCTTTCGAGGTGGCCAAGACCATCCTCCAAGTGAGGAGCCAGGATGACCTCGGGGGCCTGAATGCGCCCCCCGTCGATCTCATAAGGCCAAGGCCGAGCACCCCTAGCCCGAGGAGACCGGCATACGATGAAGTACTGCCCCAACATCAGCCAGATGTTGAGTCGCCCTGGGCTAATGAATTCCAGTTCCCCGACTCCGATTCGGATCCGGACGAGCCGGCATATTTTACCTCTTCCACTACCACTATTCCACATACCCCTACCTCTTCAACCCGCTCACGTCGGCGGCGGGAATCCTCCCCACCGTCAGAGACGACCCCTAAAACCAACACAAAAGATCCCCTGCCACCTCACCAGATCGCGTTACGGCGGCCGGATTCAATACTTGACGCCATATCTCAGATCTGGTCCAAAGAATCAGTATGGGGCGTATGGAAAGGAACCAATGCGACCTTCCTATACTCGATACTCCAATCTCTATTGGAGAACTGGGGACGAAGTCTGCTCAGTGCACTTTTCAATGTGCCCGACTTGGGACTCAGGGACGACGTAGATCGATTGGTCGGCATTGCCTCTCCGTATCCCTGGGCATCACTATGTGTTGCTGCGGCGGCTGCGGTTACTACCGGGCTCATGCTTGCCCCTCTTGATCTAGTCCGCACGCGATTAATCGTGACGTCCACAACTCGTGGACCCAGGCGAACACTTGCTACCCTGCGATCTCTGCCGTCATGGGTCTGTCATCCGACGCTAATCCTCCCGACGATCCTCCACTCTCTTATCCACCCATTCATCACACTCTCGACACCACTTGCCCTCCGTTCACAATTCTTGATCGACCGTGATCTCTCACCCTTGACATTCTCTGTTGTCAAGTTTCTCACATCGTGCGCGTCTCTCTTCGTAAAGCTTCCGCTGGAAACCGTACTGCGGCGGGGCCAAATGGCAGTGCTCACCGATCCCGCGTACCTGCAAGCACTCGACAAGATGGGCAAGATGGAGACGATTGTCGAGCCAGGCCCATATCATGGCGTTGCGGGCACCATGTATGCGATTGTTTCCGAGGAAGGTTCCAGGGCCATTACGGTACCGCCTCCCAAAGCCTCAACACGAGCCAGGAGGGTCCGAGCCAAGACAAACGAGATAACGTACAAAAGGGGACAAGGCCTCGAGGGCCTTTGGCGTGGGTGGAAAGTGAGTTGGTGGGGCTTAGTCGGTCTTTGGACAGCCAGCGTAGCAGGGGCCGGAGGAGAAGGGGAGTTTTGAAGCACGCCAAGGTCAATCGATATTTGGTCTTTTACCACTCACCATGCGGCTGGTCCCTTGGAAAAGGTGGATACTTGAGATAGTATGCTCGATTTCCCTCTCCTTGTGCGAGAGGGATACAAGGTGTTGATTTCGATGGGTTGAGTAAAGCGGCTTATGAGACATGGCATGATATCCCCAATCACTTTTTTTTTTTTTTTCAAAAAAAAATCGATCCTACATTACACATCGTATGAATTGTATATCTGCACCCACGATTACATTAGAACAAAAATTACAGGCCTTGCTAGCCACGGTTTTTTTTTTTCTTTTTTCTTTTTTCTTCTTTTTTCGAGTCCAATTTTTGGGGTTCTGTGTGCGTTCTGTTTTAATACATCTTCGCAGTCAACTTGATGAGCAATGGGCAGGGAGGGGCAGGGGCAGGAGTGTGATCCGAGGTTACAATCTATCTCATTCTTTATCTACAGACTCCAGTCCTGCAGCGACGACGCGACAAGAACAGCTTATCGCTCTCTCCTCGAGAAGAAGTCATTTAAAAGTACCTACTACCTTCCTAACTTCTCGGCGTTGAACCGCCAACCGGCCTTTCTCTACTTACAAGTAGCCCCGCGGACATGGTTCTGTGAGCATAGTATTTTCGTTTTGGACTATGCTGTCGAGGGCTCGTCACTGTATCAACGGCATTTGCGAATAATCTACTACGACTGCCATCCATAATCAGCAGATTCTATCACGTGTTAATACTCGTTACCTATTCACTCGCTACCCGGGTCCACAGTCTAGACAAACTCACCATTCGGGCGTTTTGACTTCCCTTTTTCCCATCTCCATGTCGACATGTCTTCACCAGCCGAGGAAAAACAGGTCCAAGAGACCACTGGCACAATCAACACGTCAGAAACCAGGGACAGCTCAAGCCAAGCCGATCCCGAGAGCCAAGAAGACCCGTCCTCCGTTTCAGGCCGGAACCATCGGCGTCAGAGCCCCACGCCGTCGGCGCACCTACGCATTCGGGCGGACATGGCGCTTCATCAGCGGATTCGTGCCGTGCGGGAATTGCTGGAGCGGAACAGGCGGCTGCAGATGCAGCTGCTGGGACGGAGGCGGAGGGTAGGCTGCATGATTGATCGGGTCTTGGTACGCGTGGCGAAGAGGCGGAGTGAATGTGATGCGGCGGCGGTCGCGCGTATACTGGGATGGGCGTTTGGGTGGCGGATGGTGAAGTTTATCGTGGGCCGTTCCATGCTGATGGAGGCGAGAATACTGGGTGAGATGAGGGGGAGTTACCGGGGAAGGGGGTGGCGCCGGGAAAGGCGGCGGTACTGGACAATGAGGAAATGCCGGGGATTGGGGAAATACTGGAAACGGGGGAGACACCGGGGCATAGGGGGTAATTCTCTTCGGCATATTTCTCGGAGGGCGGCGTGGTATCAGACGAGGTGGAGTAGGAAGTTAACGGCGCCAAGTGATGCGAGGGAGGTGGCGAGGATGGCTGGGAGGTTTGAGAAGGCGATGAGGTTGGATGACGATGAGGCTTTGGGTTTATGATGATAACTGATAAGTACCCCTTTAGGTTTTAATTCTTGGGCATGCCATGCTCCTCGTGGGCTGAGCGAGATTATTATTACATTAGCTCTGACTTGGGCACTCGGAAGACTGAGCTGAAGACCCGAGAGATGGCCAGCGTAGCGTGTAAATATGTTTTTATCCTTCTTCAGTATGGAAACAATTTTCTACCACGAGTGAACTTGTACATTCGGGGTCGCCCTGGCTACCAGCGTGGGTTTGAAGCGTCCATGCGCATTCAAAGCATGACCATGAGAAGTTTCGTCGGCTCGTTGTGTAAAGGGGCGATTTCATCTTCTTCGTGGGCGTTCCAACGACCGTGGGCTTGCTCGCTGGCACGACTACAGTTTGTTATGACTCCCGTCGCCGCAGGTGCGTTCATGGGTACTTGTGTGAGGTGCTAAATTGTATGTCTATATATATTATCCATCTTGTTGGATCTTTGGGATACGAATCTGTTATAGTCAAACACTCCTCTCTCAGCCAGCTCGACTTCTCCGCGACGAATCATCGAGACTCGTGGTCATGGATATTGGAAGTCTGTGGTGTGGTGTGGTGTGGTGATTTGCGATATACCTTTCCTACCGTACTGAATACTACATGTAGACGAGTGTGTCTTTTGGAGGAGGCGGTGGTTTCCCCCTCGAGTACAGATTCGCCTCGATAGGCGGTGTCTTTTTTTTTGGATGAGTCTAATATTGACAGGAGACCACATGAATCCAAATCGGAGGTTGGGTTCATTCCCTTCGAATTGAATAACTAGGTTAAGCAGGTTGAATTGGATTCAATTACCCGTTTCGTTCGCCACGCTGGATCGGGTCACCCACCTGACGCTCGACGGAAAACGGTTTGTTAGCGCCCGCTATGGGAGGAACGAGGGAGTCAGAGCAAAGAAAGAAAGAAAGAAGAAGAAGAAGGAGAGAGGAGAGGAGAGGAGAAGACACAGGGACGTGGAGCAGGAACAAAAGAAGAGGTGATAGCGGAAGAAGGCATGGCATGGAGATGAATGTTATATATATATATCTTATGGAAGAGTTTGTTTTCCCTCGGATTCTTCTTTCTCTCTCTCCTCTTAGAGATTCATTTCATCTCAATTCAATTGAAGACTATATATAAGGTCGTTTTGCGCACTCCCGTACGCATTTGCGCGCTAGGAGCTCTAATATAGCTCCTTATACGGTTCTTGGTCCTTTTTGAGGTTCGCGCTAGGTGTGCCGATATTTTCAAGCACAGGCCCTTTTTTTTTTTTCTTCCTTTTTTCCTTTTTTCCTTTTTTTTCTTTTTTTTCTTCCCCCTTTTCTCAATGACTCAAGGCTTATTATTATCACACACACATCTCTCTTTTTTTCGATGATGCGATTGTTGATTCCGTTCCAGCGGCTCGCTGTTGTTGCATTTGTCGATGGCTTTGGATCTCATGTTCGCCGCCGGCATGTCCGTGTGCTGGCTGAGAGGACCGGTGCTTTCGGTGCTTCGGTCTGCGGTCAGTTTATGACAGGCCGTCGGTTTGCAACGAGACGGCAAATACCATCTCCGTCGGAATTGGAGGTGGAGGTTATGGCTGGTGGGAAGGAGAGCGCGGAAGAGGAAGAGAAAGAGAAAGAGAATGCTCTTCTCAATCATCGATTATGTCGAATCGTCCAAGGATTACGAGATGTGAATATCGCTGATCCGTGGAGGACTGTCCTGAACCGGATGTCGACCGGGGACTTGACCGCGAAGCTCCTACCGCTGATCCCAACGGCGGTCAAGCATATACTGGCAGCCACGAGCCCTCCCGCGCCATCACGGCTGAAGACGGTGGAGTGGAGGGATACATCGTCGATGGGCGTCTACGCTTTTCTCTTCAAATCTCAGCGCACCGAGCCTTTGAATAATACGGAATGCTACTACCTCTACGTCGGCTCGGCGACGAAACACGAGTGGGGATTGGCAGGTCGCCGACAAGACCACGAATGGAACTACCGCGACCCGAGTGAGCGGAAGGAAGAAGCGACGAACCTCTCACGGCGGATTCCCGACTCGCTGAGACGAGCAAAGAAGAGGAAATGGTTTAGTCGGTTTGGGAGCTTCCACACGCTCTTGGAGGCCAATCCCGTCGTTCCCGTGTCCCCCGGGGCAGGAAATGACAAGCTGGTAGCGGAGACGGCTCAGCTTGTCCTGGTGGCTGAGGCCGTACTGACGGCTTGGCTGGGCGGGTTTTATGTGGGCGATAAGATTGACGGAGAGCATATCACGTCGGAGGAAAGGCGGTTGATGTCGCTGTGTCCGTGGGATATGAAGGACGTCGCATACGAGGGGATCAGTTCGCATAGCCCGCCGGTGATGGATTATATGGCGCCGATGAATGAGAGTGATGAGAGGGTTTGGCGGGCTCGGAGGAGGAAACTGGATAAACGGGGCAAGAAGGAAAGGAGACTTACCACACGGAGGATACAGGCTATGCAACATGTGAACTTTGATGGGTTTTACCGGCGGGAGAAGTTTGGGTGAAAGGGTTTGGGGAGTCTGGTTATTTGATGGAATCTGGGTCACTCTCATCGCTCTGGTCTGGCGGGTGGTTGTTGATATTACTGACGACTAGACAACCTGATCGTGAGTGAGTGAGTGCGTGTGTATTGTCATGCAGAAAGACTCATCTCAACACTCACGATAATGTCTAGGTATACATATGACGCCCTGTCCTCCTTGGTCGAGGACTATTAGATAAATATACTATCTACTACTTCGGGAAAAAGGCAAATCGAGGGGCATGGCAACCAGTTATTATTCCCATGTGTATAACTACGATCAATCTTTTTATCTCTGTCACGCAATGTTAATGATGAGGCATCGTTCTCCCTCATTCTCTCGCCGGCTTGGTCATCAATGAGAGAACAGACGACGCCACTCTGGTCCTGTAGGTAGGTAAGTAAAAAGGTTCGACGGATGGTTCGCAAGTACCTTATCTACATACCTACAGCACCTGTATCAAGCTGCCTTTGTCCGCATCGTTCCGGGTATCTTTCCATTGACTTGGCTACATATCTACCTACCTACCTACCTACCTACCTACATACCTAGCTGGCTGTTGCCAAAGCCACACTTGTTTACGTGATAAACAAAAACAAAGTCTCTAGATAAATAGATAGCCCAGATGTGTGTGGCTTCGCCGTGTGTGTGTGTGTGTGTGTGTCTAGACCTTTTTTTTTTTTTTTTTTTTTTTCCCCGTTACCTATAGGCTATATCTAGTATAGTCTAGTCTATCGTAGGTTTGTAGTGTAGTGTACATAGGTTTTTAGTCTGGGGATTAGATAGACTAGCTAGGTAGGTATTTTAGTGTTGAGTGTTGAGTGTTGGTGTTGAGAGTTATCTAAAAGAGTTAGAGTTAGTGTGGATTACGTATGGGGAACATCAAGTACACGTAGGGATATCGCTATCACGTTTCACGTTTCACGTCGGTCTGGTGAAGTTTGAGAAAGGGTTCTTTTCTGAGTGAGAGAGAGAGGGAGAGAAAAGATGGATAGAGAGAAAGAGAGAGAGAGAGAGAGAGAGAGAGAGAGAGGAAAAGCAGATGGACTGTATACCGGAGAAAACTATCTTCATTTTCAATATCTTCTTCTTGTGAAGGGGACCGGGGAGAATAACGATTCAAGTCAGGCAGACAAGTCCAGTCAAGAGTCAAAAAGGTTCCTTTCAACTAGATAGATAGGTAGGTAAGATATGAAATTATCAAAACAAAAAACCATACCCATATATACAAGAGTGACCGTCCGCAGCTTAGCAGTCAAAGTTAATCCAAACCGACTTGGACTGATTGCCTGACATGAGAGGCCTAACCTGGCCAAGCCAACTGTTGCTCCGCAAACTCTGTTCCTCAAGTCAAAAAAGGTTCCACCGCCTTTCTGTCTCCCATCACGCACAGCCATATATATATAGCCTTAAGAGACCGTGATAGAGGAGGAGCCACTGCTCTGGAAGCCCTCGGTAGCTAGGATCTGGTAGTTGTGCGTTCCGAGCTGGAGACCGGCCTGAGCCCAGGCATTGAAGTGGTTGGCGGTGGTGACTTTTGTATTATGTCAGTACAAGACAAAGATATTATCGAGTGGACATACGGGACACGGAACAAAGAAATAGGGAATAAGGAATAAGGAATAAGGAAAAAGGGGAGAGATCGACTTACCAGTGCCACCAACACGGTTACCACGGCGAACTGACCAGAACTGGTTGAAAGTAGAAGTACCCTCGATAGAAGGCTCGTTGACACGCTGAGTCTTGTAGATGTCGTAGGTACCGCCATCACTGGTGACGCTGCCGAGTTGAGTGGTGCCCGTGCTGGGGTTGAAGGTGCCGAAGGCCTCGACGATATAGTACTCGATCAGCGGGTTCTGCGTCCAGCCGTAGACGGAGAGGTAGCTGTTGACGTTGGCCGCGTCCCAGGTACCGTTGTAGTTGATGACGCGGGTCGAACCGGGGTTCCAGCCCTTGCCGGCGACGAAGTTGTTGACGTTGCTCCACTGGAAAGATGGAAAGGTTAATGTTATTTTGTTTTTTTTTTGTCATTCAGCGGGTGGAGGGGGAGGGAGGGGTGGTGCAAACTTACCTCAACGTCGTAGGAACCGCCAGGTCCGTTGTTGTAGGTGACGCTGCCTACACCGTCGGTCCAGAAAGAGTAGAAGTATCCATTGTTGGTTCCCTCACCAGGAGCAGTGCGCTTGTAGAGCTCAAGCGGCGAGGCGAGGGCGGCGGGAACAGCCGCCAGAAGGGCGAGCGCAACTGATCCAAGCATGATTGAAGAGATGAACACGAGACGTTTTTTTCTTTATGTAGAACGGGCTGGAGTTGGTGGAGTTGGTGCTGGTGCTGGTGCTGGTGCTGGTGCTGGTGCTGGTGCTGGTGCTGGTGCTGGGAAGGTCGAGCTCAAGTCATCGTCGGCGTCGTCGCGGGCCTCCTTATATACACGTTCAACATCGCCTGCTTGAGGCCTTGGTGGAAGTTGAAGCCAAGTCGATTCAGTTCCGTTTCAGCTTGGCAAAATCATCAAATGATCATGGGATCATGACGTGTTTTTCCTGACTCGGAGGTGAGTCCCTTGGATATCCGCGCCGAAATAGTCTTAACGCGTGGTGAATCGTAGTCGCAAAGGTTGGGCATTGGTCGAGTGCAATTAGCCTAAAGCTTACATGCAACTCGGCTGTATGGACGATGACAGGCTACGAGATTCCAGAGCCGCGCAGGATGCCTAGGTAATTATCCGTCCGTAAGCTTAGAGCTTAGAGCTTAGAGCTTAGAGCTTAGGGTGTTGGATCATCCCCTTGACCACCATCATCGTCACTCTCACTCGTTATACTTCACTCCCTTTTGGGGTGACGCGTTCCAACGCTTATTCTACGCTATCCTGTGGTCCACTGCCGACTACATAGCCGGGCCAAGGAGGAGAGCCTGGAGAGGAGCATATTAGGCAGGAACTGGGTCGGTCCGTGAACGCCTAGAGCCCGTCGTTGCGCAAGTCTGTCGTATGCGCGCTCTCCGGAAAGCTGCGGCTTACGATGAAATCACGAATTAGCCAGAACTTTCCGCCACTCTGGCTTCAAACTATTACGTACATCTTGCTGGGCGTAGCTGGATGATTGGCCGCGGAGCGGAAAAGTGAAGCGGGGCCACGGAGGGAGACAGAAGAGGGCGAGCGGGCAGGCGAGGCGATGATCTTCGCGATGAGCTTGTCGACGTGGAATTCAGGGGGAGATTACGGTTGATCCCACTGCCCCGTGGATATGGTATACCGCTCGTCGCTACATAGGGTGTGTTTACCCGGCGCCGGCTCAGTTTCATCAACTTAACGCCATGATTAGGCAGATCGTCATGGCTAGGGCCGTTAGCCCGCGTCGTTCCATTATACTCGGACAGTTCGTCGAGGGCAAAAGTACCGTCCCGCTAATCAACCTCACGTCACCGGTGGGAATCCGGGGGCGCACGAGACTGACAGAACCGACCCGCCGACTACCCGCTTCCTTTCAGGCTATGTCGCTTTTCCCTTTCTCTTTCTCTTTCCCTTACGTTTCGTTTCGTTTCGTAGCCTTTCCATGAGGTTGTTGATCCATAGATTCCGGGCGGCCATGTGACCCCATAACGTGGAGCAGGGTATGGAGCAGGAGGATACCCTGCTCCATACCCTGCTCCCCAGACTAGCCAAGAGAATGCACCCCGGAGGGTTGCTCCGCGCGGATCTGCTGTCTCGTGACCCACTTCCCCATACCCAACCCAAGACCCATCAACGCCACACTGATTTTTTTTTGAAAAGCGCGGTACCCGATTTGGTAGGTACCTGATGCTCCGAGCCAATCAATCATATTTCTCTCTCATTATACTCTATGCTGTAAGCCCTGCCTCTATTTCAACCATTTACCCGCGACTCAGGTTAGACTGCGCTGTGCCACGATCCGTTTGCCAGACTCGTTCAAGTCCGCGACGGCTCCGTGAAGGTGAGCTCTAGAGTCGGCGGCGAAGTGAGCGTCTGACTCGACGGAAAGTGTTCAAGGTTCAGGACGAAAGGATATCATCAGGGTATGCAGATTTCGGGTGCTGGGAAATCACTATATAAGACGCCAGGAAGACAGCAGATATGTAGCTCCGATAGCTGGAATGAAATTATCGAGTCAATTCCACCTCGTTGCTCTTCGTTTCCGTGAGGCCAGCGTGATTCATCATGAAGGCATCGATCCTCGCTCCCGTGCTCGCCGCGGCTGGCGTCAGCGCCATGCCTGCTGAGCTGTCTCAACGCCAGAGCTGCCCTGACATTTACGTCTTCGGTGCTCGTGAGACCACTGTCCCTCCTGGCTATGGCACGGCCGGAGGCCTCGTAGACATGGTCTTGGCTGCCTACCCGGGTTCCGGTTCTGCACCCATCAGCTATCCCGCCTGCGGTGGACAGTCCTCCTGCGGTGGTGTTTCCTACGACGAATCTGCTGCTGAGGGAACCACGGCCGTCATCTCGGCCGTGAACAGCTTCAACAGCCAATGTCCTAACTCGCAGATCGTCCTTATTGGTTACTCTCAGGTATGCTCTTGGTACCCCGTCGGTACTAATTTTGGTCGCTGACTGACATTGCTGTTTGCGACGATAGGGTGCTCAAATCATGGACAATGCCCTATGCGGTGGCTCCGGCGCCACTCTTAGCGGTACTGCTCTGTCAGCTGTCAAGGTTGCTATCTTCATGGGTGACCCGCACAACGTTGCTGGTCTACCTTACAACGTCGGCACATGCACAGCCGGAGGTGTAAGTTAACTCCCCGTCGACTAATAGTAGAATTAGGCGGTCGATACAATGGCCCTCTTTCTATGAGTATCTTGTAACGGCCGAGAGACATGGAAAGGCGTCTGTCGCTGACATCTCCTGCAACAGTTCGCCGCTCGCCCCGCCGGCTTCCAGTGCTCGCCCGGTAGCAGCAGCATCATTAAGTCGTACTGCGACGCGGCAGACCCCTACTGCTGCAATGGCAACGACCCCAACACCCACCAGGGCTACGTCACCGAGTACGGTTCGCAGGCCCTGCAATTCATCGAGTCAAAGCTCTCGGGTGTAAGTTCTCTCCGCTCCCCTCATCTTCTGCCCGGCATTTCACGCCGCATGTCGTCGTGGTCTGAGCCCGAGTCATAATGGGCACTCGGAATGGTACCCCTGAAAATTGAGGAAGGACAATGAAACGGAACAGGGCTGACTACGGACTTCCACTAGAACAGTAGCACCGGCGGCGGCGGTGGTGGAGACCCTGGTAGTGGCGGTGGTGGCGGTGGCAGCGGCTGCTCGGTCGCTAAGTACGGCCAGTGCGGCGGAACGGGCTACACCGGCTGTGCCACCTGCGCCTCGGGCTCGACGTGCCAGGTCATTAGCAGCTACTACTCGCAATGCCTGTAAAGCCACGAAAGTGGACGCAGCAGAGCGGTAGAAGCTAGGGAGGGAGCGGGAGATTGAGTGAGGTGATGTTCTTTCGTGGCTCCTTACCTTCGAATGAGCATGGTACTTGAAGCTTGTAGGCATTTTGCAGCGGGCACGGCGGTTTTCCAATAGCTCCGGATTCCGAATCCCGAATTCGGGGTACTCGCCGGGCATACCTTCACTTAGGGTACCGCCTAGTTGTTAGGTTCATAATGCATGAAGGGAACTTCTTTCAATAATCTCACATCACTGAACTACACCACAAGGTGCCTTTGTGTTTCCATTGCACGTTGAACATGTAATGTGTATGTTTTCACGAGTCGCACGCACAAATGTGAAGAGAAGATATACTTACTAATGGGATATCTTTCCACCCAGTGAGGCTGCTGTGTATCTGAAGGTCACAATGCGTGTCCTTTGGGTTTCCGAGTAAACAAATGCATACAACAAGTTACAAGTTCAAGTCCTAGCAGGTAAGGTAGACGCTTTCGCAATACTATTGCTTAATGCTAACTCGGACGTCAGTATCAGCGTCATATCAGCAGACCTGGGGGTTATGATGGCAAAGTCGGCTGCTCCTTCATATTTGGCAATCTTGGGAAGATAAAGCGGTCGTCGAACGATCATATGAAACCGTCGTATCAATTTGGTAGAGTGCTTTTTATGTCAGTTCTGCTGTTTGTAAAGAACAGGGATAAGACGGGATCTTACTGCTACTTAACAAGCCCATTTCCTCCCACTATTTGAAGTCTACCCTGCTTGATCCACTGCGATATCTGCAAGCTCACTCATTAGTGTTCAGTGCAAGCATATCACACCGCCCGCACTTCTTTTCGTTCAAGCAATGAGATCCGCAACGTTCATGGGCATCTCATCAATCTGAGTTGAGTAGTACACTGGCCAAATTAGCACTTCAGAACAACCGATGTAGAGATCAGTAAACTTACACTCAATATCACGCAGAATGCGAACGTCTTCGCTCGTGACGAAGTTGATAGCAACACCCTTGCGACCAAATCGACCGCTTCGACCAATGCGGTGAATATAGTTTTCACGATTGCTAGGAAGATCATAGTTGATGACCAAGCTGACCTGTTGCACGTCGATACCCCGAGCCCAAACATCGGTCGAGATTAGCACTCTGCTGTTGCCTTGTCTGAAGTCTTGCATGATGCTGTCGCGTTCTTTCTGCGGCATATCTCCGTGCATACTGCTGACGGTGAAGTTGGCTTCACGCATCTTGTCGGTCAACCAGTCGACTTTGCGTCTGGTGTTGCAAAAGATGACAGCTTGAGTAATAGTGAGTGTGTCGTAAAGATCGCATAGTGTGTCGAATTTCCAGTCTTCTCTCTCGACTGCAATGAAGTACTGTTTGAGGCCTTCAAGGGTCAACTCGTCGCGCTTGACCAAAATGCGCACAGGATCCGTCATGAATTTTGTGGTCATGTCGAGGACATCGTAGGGAAGCGTAGCGGATACGACAACGACTTGTGTTGCAGGAGGCAGGTATCTGTAGACATCGTATATTTGCTCGCGGAAACCTTGGTTGAGTAGTTCGTCCGCTTCATCAAGCACAAGCATCTTGATGTTCTTGGTGCGTAGGTGTCGACGGCGAATCATGTCGGCGACACGACCGGGAGTGCCAGAAACGATATGCTGTCCGTAATCCAGCTTACGGATATCTTCACCGACATTAGTGCCACCAATGCACGCGTGGCATTGTACGTTCATATAGTCGCCGAGAGCCATGACGACGGACTGAATCTGGGTAGCTAGTTCGCGCGTGGGCGACAGAACGAGAGCTTGTGTTTCACGCACGGCGGTGTCGATAACCTGCAACATGGAAATGGAGAATGTGGCTGTCTTGCCTGTGCCGGACTGGGCTTGAGCGATGGTGTCGCGGCCCTTACAAATCTGAACGATCGCTCTGGATTGAACAGCAGACGGGGACTCGTATCCGTACGCATAGATGCCTCGGAGTAGGTTCTCTGATACGAATTAGTTTGTTCCGATGACATTGAGTTTGCTGGCGAGCAATCAATTGATGCTACCTACCTTTGAGTGACATGGCTTCGAAAGTGGGATGCACCGTGACCTCTTTCGATGTAGAGAACTCCATCTTCTCGTCGGCACGACGGTCAATGCCGCTGCCTTCGGCCATTTTGAAGGTCGTTGAGAGTGATACGAGATTAGTGGTAGGGAAAAGGCAATGGGTACGAGAATGCGACGATAGTTACGATAGTTACTATTGCATCGAGGATGATGAGAGTGATGGAAGAGGGAGTGTACCAAGTTAAAGTGGAGCACGGGCAACTTTCGAGGACGATGTTTACTTCAATCGCACGCTAGCGCGAGGTTGCTATAGATGTACGTCCGTACCTGTATCCATAGATATACCTATATACATGCAGGAGCATATTTCTTCAATTGATAGGTGTTTACCGAGGCATGAAACTCGTTAGGTGCATCTTTTTTATTCTCGCTAAGTTGATAATTACTGACTTGGAAGCCCGCCTACGCGTGCTGCCAGTTTCTTGGAATCTTCACCTGCGCAACTCTCAAATCCTCAACCCGTGGTAATCACTGCTACCAAAATTCTTCGTTCCCCAAGCATCTGCTCTACTAGTCGTCCTGAAAGTCCTGCGTATTGCTAGTTATTAGGGGCACTAGAGTTATCACCTCCATCCGTGATCGATTCCAACAGCCGAGATACTACCATGTTGCTAGAGGAGCAGAGGTTCCTCCACGAGGATCTCGAGCGGCTTGAACAAGGTATCGCTGACCGGATTGGCGACGAACCGAAACAGGTGAGTAAATGCGCCACAGACTGTGTTGAATAAGAATCTAATAACCGAACTCAGATTCGTGATCGGTTAGCGCGCGACCACCAGATTGCCCAGTTTCTCGACCGCATAGCTTCACAGTCAGCTAAATTGCTCGAACTATATAAAGATGCCGACGGATCCAGATCACGCGAAATCCAGCAGATCGGAACAGGCGATCCGATGGATGAATTCTACAAGCAGATGACGGAAATAAAAAGTTTCCACTCGAGATACCCCAACGAGCCCGTCGAGAACCTAGAGCGTGCATATCGACCGAAGAAGGATGAAGCTGCTCAGTCGAGTATTGTTGATACCCTATTTACCGGGGAGGAAGCCTTCGGCCGCTTCCTAGACCTACAAACTTGCCACGAACTATATCTCAACTTGCCGAATGCGAAGAGGCTCAATTACCTACAATATCTAGACTTGTTTGACAACTTTACGCCTGGCGCTGCTGGTCTTAAAAGGTCGGAGAAAATGACTGACCAGTATTTTGCTTATGTCGGTCAGCTCGCTCTGAGCTTGGAGACCTTCCTGCGTAAAACACGGCCACTCGACAACACTGACAAGGTACTAGCAGAGTTTGACAAGAAATTTGAGGAAGATTGGGAGAACGATAAGGTGGCAGAGTGGAAGCGCGATGATTCGGGCGCAACGTCGGGCGCCGGGAAGCACACAGATGGCGAAGGGATATGGTGCGATGCCTGCGAGAAAGCTTTTACCAACGAAAACGTCTACAAGAACCATCTCAACGGCAAGAAACATATCCGAGCAGAGAACGAACGACAAAAGAGGACACAGGGGGACGCCACTGGCAGTTCTAGCAATGGTGCGGGAGCCTCCTCGACAATAAGATCGAAAGAAAGGGCCATTGCTGAGCGCGAATACCGTGTCAAGCGCCTCTCTAGTGCGATGAGTACAGAACGAAGCGATACGCGAGTCAACGTTGAACGAAAGCAATGTATGACAGAACGGGAGCGTCAGCAAGAGCTTGAGGCCTTATTCAGTGCAACAGTGTCCACATCACAAATGGCGGACACGGAAGAGGGCGAAGAGGGCGACGACGACGACAAGATCTACAACCCTTTGAAGTTGCCACTAGCCTGGGACGGCAAACCTATCCCTTTTTGGCTCTACAAGCTGCATGGCCTGGGGGTCGAGTTTGCATGTGAGATATGTGGCAATTTCGTGTACATGGGGCGCAGAGCTTTCGATAAACACTTCAATGAGGCTCGGCATATCCATGGTCTGAAGTGTTTGGGAATCACAAACACTACTCTCTTCCGAGATATCACTCGGATCGATGAAGCTTTGAGATTATGGGAGAAAATACAGAAAGATAAGCGCAAAGACAGGATAGAAGATGGAAGCGTGATCCAGATGGAGGATGCGGAAGGCAATGTCATGCCGGAGAAGGTCTACTACGACTTGCAAAAGCAAGGGTTATTGTAGTTTTTCATGTATATTAGGTGTTGCTCTAGTGGTCGTATGAGTGGTTATTTCATATACCACGGCGTTTCTAATGTGTTGCTTCAATGGAGTTGGTAACGAGCTGAGTTTTCCAGGGCTGCCTAGCTGAAACTTTATTCTAATGCAACATTTTTACCACTTTGAGCATCAACCCAGTGCCCTTGCTCTTTTGATGAAAGACATAAACTCACGTATACTCTCTATGATCGAGGGGAATACGGAAATTGATGAGGACTTTTGTCTGCTTCCGTCATAAGTTTTACCTGTTCCGGAGTGACGCAGCCATTCGAACAATCGATAATTAGTATGGTCGGCCAGTTCGACCACCGGGACAAACCCCATTTCATTAGACTTTTATCTAGATACTGTGTGCACCCCAGGTGCGTCTTTGAAGTTCAGCGCATGCAAATAGACACCATGACATTCATTTAGCCACTACTACGGAACTCTACGCCGTCGCAACTGGTTTGCTTCGAAATGTCTCTCTCGGTTGCCATCCTATGTGATCGAATCGATGTCAATTTCAATGATGCTTCATTCCAGGTTTTTGTTACCTATTATTAAGGAAGGACCTGCAAAATATCTAATCATTATGTAGGTTCAGGAAGGCGTTGTCTGATAAATTGTATTTCACCGTCCGGAAGCCCACAGCCATAGTTGCTCAGCCATACTTTAGTGAATACCTGTGGTGGGAATCAACAGGAGTCTCACGCCCTTAAAGCACATCGGCATGTCTGTCCGTGATGCAGCTATCATTTATGGGTATTTACAGTTGTTTACTTAGTTGCAGAAGGTAACCTGCACCAGCCCGTTTCATACGGCCAGAAAATATATCATTATGACGAGCTCGAGAAGCTGAATGCGATGGCACCACCGCGTCACAATCCGCCAAGAACCCGGCGAAATACCTATGGAATCTTGGATAGGTATGCGAGGCAATGTGCCTTTGCAGCATTATGCATATGGAAATGACCGCGGATACATGCAGTGGCTGCCTAGGTCTGCTAGATCATGCACCAAGCAGCGCATATTACTCTAGAAGCGCGTACAGTCTCGCGGAGCTAATTGATTCGTAGGTATGGTTTAGGGTTAGGGTTAGGCCTAAAATGCATATTGTTTCGACCGAGATAACTATGCCCCAACTACACCCAGTCCGTAAGTAGGATATGAATTACTAGGTAGATAGGGATTAGGCAATTAGGTGCCGTAGATATATGCACAACCCGCGTCAAAATCTTGCTGGATCTTAGTTAACACTTGTACATAGCATACGTAATTCGTCGAAATGCAACTAAATTAGCGTTTTCTTCCTCCGAGATGCACATAAGGTGAAAGCTTTTATACGAAAACCGGCGAATTGGGCGATTCAAAGACGGGACACAACTTCGAAGGTAGGTAAGTAGGTACATGAACTGCGCATACAAATTTGGTGTGAGGTGGTAGTACCGTTCCCTTTTGTGCTAGTATTGGTCCGCCAGATACTGCATATTGCCCAGATAGCGCATAGAAAATGATGGAGCGAAATACATGCTCTAGTCTAGCAGCCCGGGGTACCTAGCCACTGTACAAAATTCATCCAATGCCATTAGCTTAATTTACAATGGGGGTGACGCTAGTGGTGTAAAATGGGTTTTGTCCCAGTGATCGAACCGGCCGACCGCAATTAGGTGGCACGTGCGTAGATAACCAAATCCGCTAGCTAGTCATAGTAAGTACAGACCCACCACGTAACTCACATAGTAGGCACTTTAACTCGACTTTAACCCCATACAACAATCAACACAATCACCGTAACAACAGCAACAAAGCAATACCTCTAACAAGGAGAACAACAATACGCATCTACGGTTGAAACATCGAGGACTTCGTTCCTTAGACTGCAGCAATAATTATATTTATGAGTTAAAATGGGATGAAACTGCAATGACTGTTTAGTTCCAAGACTCCCGATTGCTGAGATTATCATTCACCGATCTCAACCCCGTTCAACAAAACACCCTGATGGGATGCTTATGAGTTGAGAGCTTGAATCTGAACTACACGCACGATGGCTGTCTTATCCGGACCTATACCACCATTATACACGGTGTATGTCCTTCAATCTACGATCAGGCAAGCATCGCTTTACATTGGGTCAACACCCAACCCGCCCAGGCGGCTGAAACAACATAATGGCGAGGTCAAGGGCGGCGCTAGACGAACATCGAGGGTCCGGCCATGGGAAATGGTCGGGCTGGTTTCCGGCTTCCCCAACATGATCGCCGCGTTAAAGTTTGAGTAAGTTTGTGCTGCAACGACTAACATCGTGTGTCGGTACGTATCGAGACGTATCGAGACGGGCGGTAGCTAACTACGCAATAAATAGATGGGCACTCAACAACCCTCACGTATCACTTCACATCCCCGAAGACTCGCGGATCTCACGCCCAATAAAGAGGCGAGGCCGCAGGCGGCTGAGACGGCCCCCTCACAAGATCGATTCGATCATGTCGAACCTCCATCTGCTCTTAAGGGTGCCCAGCTTTGTGAGATGGCCGCTGAAACTCCACTTTTTCGCGCCCAAGGTACACTCAGTGTGGTCTGAATGCTGTAACATGGCGGTCGAGCCTCTTCGCACGACTCTCCCCGTCTACACGGACTTCCCTCCCTCGACCGCGGCTAAGGCGCGCAAGTCTGCCGCGTCTCCCAGCACTTGGGGTATTCACAATCTTCCGCTGGACTATTCGCCGATTAAAGACTATGTGAAGAAGACGCACTCATTGTATTCCTTGAAGAGAGAAGGACACTGTGTTTTCTGCCGCCAGCGTCTCTCGCACGGGAAGGGGATCTACGCTACGTGCTCGTGCGAGGGATGCGAGGCCACGGGCCATGTGTCGTGTTGGAGTCGACACATTCTCGGGAGTAATACTCAAGACAATATCCTTCCGATATCCGGCCGTTGTCCCACGTGCAAGGGGGAAGTGTTATGGGGGGATATGATGAAGGAGATAAGTTTGAGGCTCCGTGGGCAGAAAAAAGTCGAGAAGCTATTGAAAGGAAAATCGACGGTGCCGAAAGAGGAAACTGATGCTGAGAGTGATTAGGCCTGGCTGGCTAGTTATTGAAAGCGTATTCGTGTTTTCTGCCTCACATATACTCTCGGCTCTACATCTTGACCAATGAATGGATACCCCATGTGAAAAAAGGAGTCACTGGACTCCGACTCTTGGATCGCATTGTTCGCATTGTTCGCAACATTGAAAATAAGATGTCTGAACACACGCATCTTTCAAGCAACCTGCCTGCCCATAAGTTATCGAAAGCAAGTGATTCCGGTGCCGGATCGTTTATGCCTACGAAACTTTGGATTGTCCCGAAATACATCCAGAACGACGCCCTTTTTCCCATCTTATACGTACCTGACCTCAGATAGGGTACCAGAATGTCACCTACGTGCTGCAAAAGTCTCAAACGTACGCATGGCTCAACGTAGGCGATTCGCCATAAACCATGGCATTCTTGAAAATCCCGTTCCCCGGGTTTATATACCTGTTCTCTCCATTCACCATCGGCGAGGAGGTGTCTAACTTCAGCCGAACCGCATAAACCAGGGTTACACTGCGCTAGGATGGGGGAGGGGCTTGTCCCTTAACTTCCGCATTGAGTTCGCCGAGCATGACCCAAGCCCGGGATGGGTGGTGATAGTTGTACACTACACTACTGGCGATCGCCTACTTGGACAACCTGTCATGGACAACCTGTCATGATTCTTGGAGTTTCTGTGAGGTACGGCGCATTCGGAGATATATGTGAACTTTCATGTGACGACTCCAAACAAAGTAACTCGACTTGACACGGAATGCTTCCCATTCACTAAATAATCATCTTATACTTACGTATCCAGTTCCAAGTATCTAACCTAGTAGGTTAGATTAGGTAGTTACCGACGCATGCGCGCAATTTATACTCCCCAATCAACGACCTACCTATCAGGGTAAGTGAGTAAATGACTTGTTTCAACCGGTTTCTTTCCTGGAACTTTGTGTAACATTGTACACAGCAACTAGTGTAAATACCTATAAGAAGGGAAGGAGGGAAAACCTAACTTCACAAGTTTATACCTACGGGCTAGTTATATGCATGGAGGAGTCATCTCCCTAGATACCTAGGGACCCCCCAGGCCCTGCCCAGTGCCCAGTGCCCAGTGCCCAGACATGTGACGTGTGCAGGATTCGGGCGAGAAACCAGATGGCAGAGACAGTGAATGAATCCATATGAAACTGTAATCTGTACTTACAGTTCGTACCTAACCTTAGCTAATTAGCCTGCCTCATGTGGCAGCTTAGGCCCTAAATACCGGTACCTAGTTGGCTAACCAACTTAGGAGGTAGCACAATCTAACGTGCGGCGGTCAAAATTATAGGGCACCGTGGGCGGCAGGCTCGTTCTCGATGCTGGCACCCCCCATGCCTCATGGAGCCCCATCGGATCCCTGTTTGCCATGAAATCCCGGCGACAATTCTACGGTTCGCGATTCGCATTGGACAACAGTGGGGAACGGTCGACCTCACCTGTTATGCCTGTCCGCTCTGCCCAGAACCTGCCCAGAAGCCGCCCATGCCTCAACTAAAAATGCCTGTTAGATCCTAATGCTACCTAGATCCCGTGCACATCGCAACCGAGATCAGTAAACTCCGCTTCCGTCGTGGCTCTCTCATTAGGTTCCAATTGCTTAGATCGCGTCGATTGCGCAGTTCGCTTAGGTATCATAGTTTTCGTGGCAGCCCGCGGGAATAGGTAGATAGTGTAGCTCGTTTTACGCCATTAATATAATAAGTAGGTTCCATGAAGGTGAGATGGAAGGCAGACCGGAAAAAGAAGGGATTGATATGCTCTACGCAAAAAACCGGAAATAGACACTGTAGGTAGGAAGGTAGATTGTCTCAACTCCCTTGATGCTAGGTAGATGGCACACTTGGTAGGACTCACCGATCTTACCTATACCTAATACCTATAGGGCGCATCCCATGACCCACGTGAGAAAGCCAGATGGCCGCGAAGTTTACATGCGTTTGTGTTGGGCGCTTTACGTATTCCGCACATTATGTAAATGCAAAAGTTCTTCATAAAGCGAACTGTAAAGTCTCTCTCTTGGTTGCCCGCTGAGCCGCAGCGAGCAAGAATGGCAGCTGCGACTGAGGTAATGCACGGACCACGACGGGTGTAAACTTCCCGTAAAGTGGGTCTTTTCCTCCCCCTGACCAATCCGGTCTCTCTACTTAGTTCACGCCCACCCACTTCTAAGCTGGCTTTCGCTGCCGGCACAAGCTCTCCCTCTCTATCTTTCATCTGTCGCTCTCATTCCCCTCTGAATCACTTCTTTCTCTCCCTCTTCGAGCGGTAAATCCAGAGTTGCCCGTCACCCCTACACCAGTCTTCTTTTTACCACCTCGTCTTTCCTCTGCCCCGTTCACGGCGGTTCCTTTACTCAACCGTGTCGGATTCCTTTCCGTGGTATCTCCCATCCCAAGGTCGTCATCGTCGAGTCCAGTGACCACATACTTCTAACCTGATATCCGGTTATATGTGATCAACTATATTTCGCTTGGTGGTAGGCCATACCCGCCCTTTCACCCGTTAGCCTCCTTTATACCGGATCCAGGAAAGAAAGGTCTCTATCCCGAATCTTACACTACCTCATCACACATATTGTGGTCGTTTGATTCGGAGTCGAGTCGGCGCTTCACTACACAACTGCAATCACATATTGATCGCGCGGGACGGCCATCACACTCGATTGATACACCGAACGACTGTGTTATATTGCACCTGTCCACTACCGACCAGGAGTGCTCGATTGGCTTATGCTACCACTCCCGAGTCCCTCATGCGATGTACCCATCAAGACTGTAACCCAGCGCCGCCGATTGCCACGACCCCCTGGCGTAGCGAGTCTTGTGATACCTTTCCGGTACCTCGTTTCTTGCGCCACTCCTCACAACCATATCAAAGTCGAGATCTGTTAAGGAGACCATGGTTTCGGTACCCTCCGCTAACCATAACGGTGGCGGGGGCGCTGGCAGTGCAACCGCCAGCTCACGGCCGTCCCCTACCGTCAGCACGTCCAATACTCCCCGCGAACCCTCGTCTACTACCAACGGCACGAAATCTAAGACCCAACTCAACTCAAACAACTCTAATAATACCAACCTCCCGCAACCGATCAGCTCGATGACGAGTCCTCCGCTAGATCTTAGGTCTGTCGAGCGAAGGGGCTATCCCACTGCGAGCCGTGAATTCGAGAAAAAGTCGCGGCTTTTCGACCTTGATGAAGCTCCGGCCTACCGCCCGACGGAAGAAGAATGGAAGGATCCTCTGGAGTACATTCGCAAGATCTCGCCAGAGGCAAGAGCCTATGGCCTCTGCAAAATCATACCGCCCGAGTCATGGAACCCAGACTTTGCGATTGACACCGAGGTAGGCTTCCCCCGGTCTGGTGCGACATTTGCATGCCTAAGTCCTTGATGGCATACATGACCATATCTGATAAGCAGCTTTCCTGATAATTAACTTGTTTCGCAGCGATTCCATTTCAGGACACGAAAACAGGAGTTGAACTCTGTCGAAGGCAGTGAGTCCATTTTACTCATATGGTTCCGTGTTGTTCGATGTTGTTACTGACTACCTACAGGCACGAGAGCCAATCTGAGCTATATTGATGCCCTAGGCAAGTTTCACAAACAACAAGGCACCAACCTAAACAGGCTGCCCTTCGTCGATAAAAAGCCTCTTGACCTTTATCGTCTAAAGAAAGCCGTTGAGTCCCGTGGCGGATTTGAGAAAGTTTGCAAGACAAAAAAGTGGGCAGAAATTGGAAGAGATCTGGGCTACAGCGGTAAAATAATGTCCTCCCTGTCCACGTCGCTGAAAAATTCCTACGACCGATGGCTCAACCCCTACGAGAATTATCTTCGACAAGCGAAACCGAGCGTATATCAACAGCTGGAATACGAATATGGTGGCCCGTTAACACCGAGCCCAGCTCCCAGTCCCGCGAAACGCTCGACTGTTAACACTCCCTCCAGTTTGAGAGGAGAGTCACCTGCACGGCTGGCAGCAGATGCTCTCCAAAACAGCTTGGGTGTATCAAAATTAGAAGCAGATCGTGATACTGCGATGCCGGATTTCTCATCCAGTACACATCAGCCTTCTATAGGATTCACTGCAATTAATTCGGGCGGGTTTACAGCGGTGAATGCTAACTTCACCAGTGCCAATCGCGCGGTCCCACCACCCTCGAAACGATATGAAAGCCCGATACCCTCGGCGAAAGAGACGCCCGAACTCAAAGGTCATGGCCGAGCTAACTCGCGTAAACGTCAACTCAGCTTCGATAGCGTCGATTCCACGAGAAAAGAAGCGAGCGCAGAGAGGGACGATTCAGAAAGCGGGAGCCGGAGAAGCAAGAGACTCAAGAAAGGTATGTTCTATGCAGCAACGAATAACTTGCGTCGCTCTTTTATTTGTGATTCGCTGCTCTGTTCTCTTTTTCCTGTCTGGTTTCATTTCTCGCTACGCTCATCATCTATTCACGTGAATAGCCGAGAGTTAGTAAGCAGATAATTATGCGCCGGAAACCATATTTTGTCCCGGGTTCTTCGCGCGTGGGTCACGGGCCCACCGCTGGTTTGAGCTGAGTTGCGCTAGACCCGCACCCTGCAGTGGAAAGATTTAGCGATCAATGATTCAGGATACCGTTCCCGTCGATAGCTGATGTATTGATCGCATGGCTAACGCATCATCGCCTCAGAAACCGTACCCACCGTTGTCGGTTCATATATGTCCCTATTTAGGCCATCGGCTCCCCGAGTTCCTCGCGATGAGACATTACCTCCGGGTGAGGTGAGTATCGGCTGCCCCTAGACTCAATTACGCAGATTTAACACCTCATAGGTTTGTGACGCCTGTGGTAAGGGCGACGATGCTGGCTTTCTTTGCATTTGCGAGTCTTGTGATCATGGGTATCACGGCTCTTGCCTCGATCCTCCACTACGAAGCCAGCCAGATGGCGAGTGGAACTGTCCTCGATGTCTCGTCGGTGATGGACAGTTTGGATTTGAGGAGGGTGGCCTTTATTCTCTGAAGCAATTTCAGGAGAAGGCTGCAGACTTCAAGCAAATCTACTTTGAGAATCGCCTGCCATTCGATCCTGTTCTCAATTGTGTGAGGCCTGTGACGGAAGATGACGTTGAGAGAGAATTCTGGAGGCTTGTCACCAGTATTGAAGAAACCGTCGAAGTCGAATATGGTGCTGATATACATTGCACAACACATGGGTCGGGTTTTCCGACAGTTGAAAGAGACCCCTGCAATGCATACGCCACCGATCCTTGGAACTTAAACAACTTGCCACTTCATCCCGACAGTCTTTTCCGACATATTAAGACGGATATATCGGGCATGACTGTGCCGTGGGTCTATGTAGGGATGGTATTCTCAACCTTTTGCTGGCATAACGAAGATCACTTTGCGTATTCCATCAACTACCAGCATTTTGGAGCCACCAAGACGTGGTATGGTATCCCTGCAGAAGACACCGAGAAGTTTGAGAATGCGATGAAGGAAGCTGTTCCGGAACTGTTTGAAACGCAGCCAGATTTGCTCTTTCAACTAGTTACACTTCTCACTCCTGAACAACTAAAGAAAGCTGGAGTTAGGGTTTACGCGCTGGACCAGCGGGCCGGGCAGATGGTCATTACATTCCCGCAAGCGTATCACGCAGGCTTCAATCACGGGTTCAACTTTAATGAGGCTGTCAATTTCGCCCCCTGCGACTGGGAACCATATGGCCTCGCTGGCGTAGAACGACTCCAGAAATTCCGGCGGCAATCCTGTTTTTCTCACGATGAGTTGTTATGGACGGCAGCGGAGGGACCAATTGGTGCACTAACCATCCAGACGGCCAAATGGCTTGCGCCTGCACTCGAGAAAATTCACAAACGGGAAGGAGATCAGCGAGAGGCCTTTATCGAGAAGCATCTCGAAAGTAACAGCCATGCCTGCCCTCTGACCTCCGAGACCACGGAGCAGCAATGCACCATCTCATTTCAGCTCTTAGATGAAGATGTTCCCGAGGAAGAGTATCAATGCTCGTATTGCAAGTCGTTTACTTACTTATCAAGGTTCAAATGCTTCAAGTCTGGCAAGACTCTCTGTTTGCTCCACGCTGGATATCATGCTTGTTGCGATGCCTCCGAAGGACAACGCTTCGGCGGGGAACACCATGCTATCTACTATCGCAAGACGCAAGCCGATATGGATGACACCTACCGGAAGGTCGCAGAGAAGGCAAACATGCCAGAAGCCTGGGAGGACAAGTATGATAAACTGCTAGAGGAGGAAGCCACACCAGCGTTGAAGACGCTGCGCACTCTCCTCAACGAGGGTGAACGCATACCGTACGGCCTCCCCTCCCTACCAGTTCTCAGGGAATTTGTTGACCGCTGTAACGATTGGGTCGAAGAGGCGACTAATTATACGGTGCGTAAACAGCAGAACCGCCGTAAGAATGACAAATCTTGGCAAAGCGGACTACGCAAATCCAGCGGGGGCCTAGTCCAGGACTCGAAAGAGCGCGAGCTGCGCCGAGTAGATAATATTTATCGCCTAATTGAGGACGCCGATCGGATAGGGTTCGATTGCCCGGAGAAACATCAATTGAAAGAGCGGGCTGATGGCATACGAAATTTCCAGCAAAAGGCGGAACAAGCCTTGGAGCACATCCTTGGCCACAACCAAGAATCGATTGAAGAGCTCATAGAGGAGGGACGCGCTTTCAATATCGACATGCCAGAGCTCGATAAGCTGTCGGAGAATCTCGAACAGATTCGATGGGGTAACAATGCAAGAATCAGCCGCAGTAAGACATTGACACTAAGCCAGGTTCGTGATATCCTCATGGAAGGACGACGCCTAGATATACCGCCCTACAACGACCATATGAAGTGGTACAATGACAAGTACCAGGCCGCCCTTTCATGGGAAACTAAGGCGAAGGAGCTTATGACCGCAGATATGATTCACTACCCACAACTCGAGGCCCTTTCGAGCCAAGTTCAGGTCAATGGATTGCCTGTGTCTCCTGACATGTTAGCTGCTATCGACCAGATTTTACACAAACAACGAGAGGCTCACCGCCAGGTTGTTGATCTTATAGAACGTACTCATGACCCGGACTACACTAAGCGACCTAAATATACGGAAGTGGCGGAAGTAATGCGAAAGGTCGATGAACTCAATTCCAAGCCTGTTGGCACCCTTGATCTCGAGAAAGAGCAAAAGCGACACGAAGATTGGATGCGCAAGGGCAAGAGGCTATTCGGAAAGACGAACGCCCCGCTTCATATCCTCAAAAGTCATATGGACTACGTTCACGATCGGAACCTCGACTGCTTCGATATTGTTAGCGACAAGCCTCGATTACCTGCCGAACCCGCATCAAGAGCAACGAGTGAAGAGGGAGATCAAGGTCGTTCTCAAGGGTTTGGTGAAGGGTCGTCCAGGGAAGTTTTTTGTATCTGCCGCCGTGTTGAAGCTGGCCTGATGATCGAATGCGAGCTCTGCCATGAATGGTATCACGGAAAATGTCTTAAAATTGCTAGGGGCAAAGTTAAGGAAGATGACAAGTATACCTGCCCTATTTGCGACTGGAGGGTCAAGATCCCACGGGATGCTGCTCGTCCTAAGCTTGAAGAGTTAATCGCCTGGCAGGACGAGATACCTGGCCTTCCGTTTCAACCTGAAGAAGAGGAGGTGCTCAAGAAAATCATTGACAAGGCACAAGAATTCCGACGCCACATGGCAGACTTCTGTACCCCCATGCTCACTACCGCGTCTGAGGCCGATACTCAACGCTTTTATCTCCGAAAGATTGAGGGTGCTGAGATTCTTCTTTCGTATGAGACCAACTTCTTCAGGCAAGAACTTCACAAATGGAGTCCTGTAGCGCCCGAGGCGCCTCCGGTCCTTGACGTTTCTAAGAGTACGAGAAAGCCGCGGCCGACGAAGCTACAGAAACTGCTCCTCCAGTATGGTGTGGATGACCCCGACGATCTGCCAGAATCCGTGAAGGGCAAGGCCAATAGTCTCAAGCGCAAGGCTCAGAATGCAGTGGCGGCTGCTGCTGCTGCTGCTGCCGCTGCCGCTGCTGCTGCCTCAGCGCCTTCTAATACGTCTCTTATACCGCCCCTCGCCACCAGCCCTTCGTCACATTCGTTTGGGTCAAGCAGTCACGCATTCCTCCGCGGCTCACAACCCTCGACTCCTGCTCTTACTGGGAATGCACTTGGCCACCCCGCTCCCAGCGCAGGTTCTTCGTCATCAAGCCGTCCAGGCTCCTCCCTGCGCCCGGACATACTGGATGCCGATAGCGCACCAAGTCTACATCCGAACTTTTTTATGTCGGCCGGGGGCAATGGTCAAGGTCCCCAACTTACGTCCTTGGAGTCCAATATGTCTCTAGAAGAGCGTATACTTAACGGACAGGATGATGATCTCCTTCACCCCAGTAGTGACAATCAAGAGAGGGTGCTAGAAATCCTCAGCAGGACAGAAACTGGTCGTAGACGTGCTGAGGATATCTATGGCCCCGGGATCTGGGATTCTGGACGTGGTAAAAGCCTTCGGCGTTCAACCAAGTTAGATCCAAGCCATCCAGAGGACGACAGGGAAGTGGACAGGATGTTTCGGGATCTCACCAACGCTGAAGATGAAGAAGTCGCCCGACGAGAAAGACGACAGTTAGGGGAGCGCGTTAGCATCACGGCGGAAAGTTTCGAAGCTGAGCGCAACACGATGGATATGGAAGATTCGGAGTAAATTAGCTTCACAACCCGCAATTTACTCGGACTCTTGTCCGGGCGCTTGAGAAACTGAGAAAGATATCTCGATACAACGCTACTGTTTTACAATGAAGATCAGCCGAAAGATTCTCCCAACCAATGAGATTCGGCTCGTTCGTCCTCGAGGCTCAACAGCACTGGCGTTCAGTTGATGGTTGACGTTGTTGGCGTTAAAGTGCATGCATCCAGGAGCTAAGGCGTATGTTTTTCGATGACTTTTTCCATTTTAGAGACGGGAGGGGATAGGGGGGCGACTCTTTTTTTTCCTCACGACTACGAATGGAGTTTGTACGATTATGGGATATCCAACGGGGCGACAGGGCGGGGCCGGGCAATAAAAGGCGGCTTGACGGCGCGGCGTGGCGCGGCGTGGCGTGATTGATGCATTAGAACAGGCGTTGTACCTTTATTACTTCGTTCTTCTTCTGGCTTTTTTCCCAATCCTTTCGCTCTCTTTCATAAAGTTCTAGCTTACCTCACGGCTAGTTATTGAACTTGTGAAGAAGGAATTGATAAGATGCCTAGTTATTAATGCGATTGATTTACTTATACCTCGTGAGCTTCATGACCTTTTGTGTGTGTCTGTGTGTTGGTTGCTCCGGCTACCTACGTCCGGCCGGTCTACGGTCGGCCTGATATGAATGGACTGTCGTCTAACCTAACTTTAACCAGAGGCCAGCTGCCGGCGTCGAGCTTTGCGGGCTTTGATCCATTTCTTTGGTTTGAGTCGCTTCGTTGCTCGAGGTAGGTATAGCTGGCGAATAATAATTTAAGAAGCTTTTTTGGGGGCGGGAGGAGGAGGTCAAATCTCGTCAATAAACCCCCCGAAAAAAAGCGTTTTCAGGGAACTTGCAAGTTAATTAACCTAGATAAGTTTGATTTTCCATTTACATTCATCGTAGCTATGAGATCTTTTGCATTTTGGAATCTGACTTCCTCTCCTCTCCTCTTCTCCCTCCTCCCTCCACGACCTTTTTTTTGGGGGGGTTTTGTTTCTTATCGCGAAAAAAATTCCTCAGTAGTGAATATCCTCACTTAGATAAAAACGGGGGGGATTGAAGACGAAGAGGAGGGAAAGAAAAAAAAAAAAAAACCAAAAGAAAAGAAAAAAGAAAAGAAAAGAAAAGAGGAACTCTAGCGAGTGCCGGAGCAGCCGACGAAGTCGTTTCCTTCGGCACCCGTGTGGGTGATTTCGCCGGCGAGGTCGCAGGAGTGGTTAATGACGACGCGGTCGGCGCCTGGGCTTCCTGTTTTTTTTTTTTTTTTGTTAACAATTTTTTTTTTTTTTTTGAAAAGAAAAATAGGAATAGGAAAGGGATGGGGTTATTCATAAAGGGGATGGAGATTGAGATTGAGAGAGAGAGAGAGAGAGAGAGAGATACTTACCGCCGTCATAAACACCGCGGGTGAGCATGGGGTATTCCAGGTAGGGACCGCTGATGGGGAAATCGAAGCCCTCGTAGTTCTGGTAGGTTTCGGGGTAGCCGTCGATGGTCTAGATATTTTTGGCGTTTATTAATCAGTCAGTCATTTTTTTGTTCTTTCTTTTTTTCTTATTTTTTTTCTTAATTTTTTTTTTTTTTTAAATTAAAAAAAAGAGTTTTCTTCTGTATTATGAGGAATCTGTTTTAACTAAGAGAAGGAGTTCGGGTTTACTTTGTCTTTCCCTTTCCTCTTCGCGGCATAAAAAGTAGGCTAATGATGGAAGAAGAAGAAGAAAAAAAAAAAAAAAAAAAAAAAAGAAAGAAAACATGTGACGCGAGCAACGGAAGTGGAAATGAAAAGAGAAAAAAGTTGGAATTCCAGTTTAAGAAGATATAATGGATAAATTATAATACGTACGTCACGGTCCTGGTAGAGAGAGCAAGCCTTCTGCGCAGCTTGGTTCACTTGCGAGGCGGAGTACGAGTTCGAACCGCATTGCGTCGCGGCCCGGTCTTCTATCGTGGGGGCGGCGAGAGCGGAGGGAGAGGATAGAAGGGCCACTAGGGCGATGATGGATGTGTAGAGTTGCATTCTTTGAAGAAAAAAAAAAAAAGTGAAACCTCTTTCCTCGGAGAGAGAGAGAGAGAGAGAAGGAAACGAGAAAAGATGGATTGAGATTCGTCTTTTTTTTTTTTTGCTTTCCTGGTTTATCTGGTCTGGAGAGCCGAGAGACAGAGGGCATGAGGATGTTTGGTGATCCACCACTTATATACTCAACCCAGTGGCCTGGCCACCAACCACACCGTCGCGTTATCAGACTTTTTTTCATATCCGGTTTCCTATTCAAGTCGACATCGCGAATCGTTACATTGTCTTCGTTTCCTTTTTTTTTTTTTCCTTTCTCTCTTTCCGAGATTCCGTCACGTTTTCCCCATCGTGTATGTGTGTGGCTTTGCCTTTGGCTTTTTTCTTTTTTTTTACATTGAAAGTGGACGTCGGGAAAGTTTTAGTCTCGCACACGTGCTTGATCCGACGGGTTTGAAGTGATGGACCGACGACCTGTGGTCAAAGTTACAATTCACGGGTTCGGCGGAATGAACTCAATAAGGAAGGTGAGAGTAAATTGAGTAGATGCATGATGTGCGACGACGACGATGAGGAGGGGATGAGGGGATGAGGGGGATCGGGGGATCGGGGGATCGGTGATCGGTGATCGGGGGATAAGATAGATGGAAGATAGATAGGAAGGGTTTATGCCTGGGTTGGCTCAGTAACAATCGGAGAACCGACCCTTTTGGAAAGGCCTTTGATGTGAGATGTTCTTCTCTACATCGAAAGTATGTGATCTTGTTTATGTTTTGATTGTTGAGATGGAAGTGAGGTTTTGTTCCTGATCGCTTCTAACAGGCAATGGAAAAGGGATGGTGTTGAAAGGCACCGATGAGACCGGCAGATTTGGAGAAGGCCTCTTACCACCATCCAAATCCGATCTACATATCTCTTCTTTTAACCCTCATAGGAGAAGAGCCCGTGCCAAGCCCGTTCTCCTCGGCGTTGAGCTACCGTACCCTATAGGCATCATCATCTCACACCGGATCCTACCCTCCTGTTCGGGTTGCTTAGGAAAGAAAGAGGTAGGCACCTGGCTGGCAATCATTTCGTTATCTGACAGGCGAAAAAGGAAGTTCAGTTTCCGGATTTACATGGATGTGGCGGGAAGCGAATGTCTTTCTGTTCGCCGGCGCTCGATAGATTGCGAATTGACTATCTAGACCAAGGTGTCTACGTAGACGTGAGTGATATGGCTTTACGACATTCCTAGTTCGGCGAAGGGAAGATCTTATTATGCTCGACCTCTAAGCTCGTTCGACCACCACATTTCGTACTGAAGATCAAGGAATCGGAGCGGCCTCCGAGATAGCATTAATACTTGATAATGGGTTTTCTCGTCTACTCATGTGCCCAGGACCCCGAACGATGATCATAGAATGAATGAGGAGAACAGCGCGATGACGGGACAATATGGGGGAAGTGATCGGCCGTGAAATAAATCATGAATCTCTCATTCTCAAGCCTGTTGCTATTGTTTCGGTGACAATAAAACCTCGACGTCGTTCTTGGTAAGGTCAGCATGGCGGTGGTCTAGGTAGTTCACTCACTCACTTCACGTTGCGAAGAAGACGAAAAAAAAAGAAAAGGAGAATTCGACCAGACGGAATCTATAATGATGCCAAAGTCATAAAATGCTATACACAGGAGTAGATAGGCAGATATCTACAAATGCCAATATGAAGGAATGAAAGAACTGAAAAGAAAGAAAAAAAAAAAGGTATATCTATATATAAAAGACCCTTGTCCTTCGACTTTGTGCTTTCGCCCCCCCCTCCATTCTATCCCAAACCCCCAGCGCTATGAGAAAAAAACCTCGCTTGGTTTGAGATTATCTATTAAAAATAACATACATACTTTTGTTGTCGCAATGAGTGATGAATGTGATGTCGAGGATGGATGGTATTTTCAAAGCAGGCAAAAGGGATTGGGAAGGGTGTGGTGTGTGTGTTTGTGAGTGCGTGGTCTTTTTCGATTGCACGTTAAAATGATGATATAAAATGAGTGAGATGAGCTTTTATTTGACGTGAAAAGTGGCAATTGTGTTGAGCACCCATAGGCACTGATGATGTGAAAGAGGGCAGGTAGGCAGAGACAAAGAGAAGTTTATATCTCCTTGACGAAACCGACCTCGACGATACGGTCCATGGCCAAGCTGAGGTTCGAGATCTTGTTGCGCGTGTTCTCGCGCAAGAAGAGGAAGGACTCGAGGACGATGCGGCGGATGATAGAGGAGCTGTCCTTGACCCTCATCTGCTGCTTGCCGACGACGTACATGACCTTCGTCTCGAACGCGCGGTCGAGACGAGCGAGCTCCTGGCGGATGTGAGACTCGGAGAGCTGGACGGGGCTTGAGCGCTTGCCGTTGGTCTCGATGGGCTGGTTGTCGCTGGCGGCGGTGCTGCTGCCCCGGGACAAGGTGTCGCGCTCAGCGGCCTTCTCCTGGGTGGGGGTGTCGACGCGGTGCACGAGGTAGTCACGGATCTGCTCGTAGATCAAAGCAGCGAGGTCCGGTGTGACGACTTCGTCCATGAAACCGTGGCGGACGTTGAGGCGGTAGCAGCCGGGGATCGAGCCGAGTCTGGAGATGACGTAGCGCTCGCTGGCAGGGACGGTGGGGGCTTCGACGGGGTAGAGGTTGAAGAAGACCATGATCTCGGGGATGGCGCCGAACTTGGTCACGAACTGAGTGAATCTGTCGAAAATCGAATGTCAGTAACCTGGTCATCCGGGCACACACTCACTCATGGGGAAATACATACACAGTCGGAGTAAGAGAGGACGCCTTGTCAAAGTAGATACCGAAGCCGCTGACAGGAGTAACGGAACCACCACCGAAACGGTCGGTAAGAGTCAACTTCTCCTCCGTTCCCTTCTGGATCAACTCGCTGGGACGGAAGCGGTTCTCAGCCTCCGCGCGCCACTGGGTCTCCTTTCCGAAGCGCCAGAGCAAGAAGAGGCAGGCCAGGATGGAGGCAATCGTGAGCGTGAACCAGGCACCGTTGGGAACCTTGTTGAGCGCAGACGTGAGGTAAAGACCGTCGTGGGTGGCGAAGAAGAGCCATGGCAGGACAACGTAGTAGGGGGGCACACGCCAGACGAGCAGAGCGACGAGGGTGACGAAGCAGGTGTCGAAGAACGTGACGAAAATGACACAGACACCGTAGGCGTTTCCTAGACGAGTCGTGTTGGAGTAGACAGCGGTAACGATGACGGTACCAACCATCAGGATCCAGTTGACGAAGGGAACGTAGATCTGGCCGTGGAACTTGGTGGACGTGTGGACGACCTTGACGTGGGGGCAGTAAGAGAGGGTCATGAGCTGGGAGATGAGCTGGAAGCAAGCCGTAATCATAGCCTGCGAAGCAACGATAGCGGCAAGGACGGCGACAACTAGGCCAGGAATGACCATTCCGGGGGGAGCGGCATTGAAGAAGGGGTTGGTGTAGGCCTCAGGGTGACGGCTGATGTAGGCAGCCTGTCCAGTGTAGGCGAGGAGCAGAGCAGGGTAGCAGTAACCGAGCCAGCTGATTTGGATGGCACGCATACTGAAGGCACCGACTGTTATGCAGTACGTTAGCATCGTTTCCATTCTCCTTTTCGGTTGTGAAAGTCACTTACGGTCAGCGAACAAAGCCTCGACACCGGTGAACGACAGCAGGACACCACCAAGCATCTTCCATGCCTCAGTCTTTCCGTGGATGAAGAAGTGGAAGGCGTAGTATGGCGAAAAGGCTCTCAGGACGGAGTGGTCGAAGAGGACCAAGTTGTAGATACCGAATCCAGCGTTGAACCCCAGCCAGAGAATGATGATGGGGGCAAAGCAACTGGCGAGCGTGGTAAGACCTAGAGGCTGGATGGCAAACAGGAAGATCAGAATACCACAGGTCGCACCGACGATAGTCGAGCTGCTAATGTCCGGCTTTACGACGGACAAACCCTGAATAGCACTGCGGTGGAAATACATGTCAGTAATCAGTTCCATACAGAGCCCGGAGGCCACCTTAAGCCCGTGACTTGTGATCGCGGGTAATAAGGTTCAACTCAAGCACAGGAAAACTCACCCAAGAACGGACTGAGCAGGCGTCAGAATACCATCAGCAATAACCATCGATACTGCCAAGACACCGATGAACTTAAGCACACCACGGAAAACCTTGCTGTTCTCCATTCCTCGGCGCATCGTTTGGTTGCTAGGCTTCAAGTCCGTTGTCAAGTGTCGTTCCATCTTTACCATTCCTTCCGCTCTCGGGTCTCTTTCCGTCAAGTTGGCCTAATGAAATCAGTCAGGGGATGCATTCTACAACGGCATGTAATCACGGAATCTGTGGTGATAGAGAGGAACGAATCGAAATGACCTACGTAGCGTGTAAGCAAAGAGTAGGTACTGAAAGTACCACCCTCACCCTGGTTGTCGGCGTTAAGAATGATAAGAACATATTTGAACGTGACCATAATCGTCAATGACCAGACTGGGCAGAAAGTTAGCAGTTGAATATTGGCATGGCGTCTTCCAGTGAAATCACGGTGGCTTGCAGAGCACCATCATGCGGTTCTCTCGGGAGACGAGATGTAAAGTAGAATAGGGGGTCACTCACTGATGACAGAGAGAACTTGGAGGAGGTCGTTGTAAGACGGCGGGGCGGTAAAGGTACTCGAGAACACATATAGCGGACTTTTTCATCGGACAAAGTTAGGGACTCGTAATGCGCGTGAGGAGGGCGGAAAGTCTCACCTGGTTCCAATATCACCATAGATGGCGCCGGTCGACTGGTAAGCCAGCCTGGATTCCAAAAGAAATTCCGTCAGCTTCACTTAGAGACAAAACAAACAGCAGACCTCCATTGCCATAGACGGTCATTTCTGGAACAAAAGGGGGATCACGCTACCAGAGCAACGCGGTCCCTTTGAACACCTGTTTCTTTTTGCCGTCTTCAGGGCGGAAGTCGACTTCCGCATCTTCTACGTCATTGGCTTGCTCGCCGTGACGGTAAGGGTTGCCGGGCGTGGGCAAGTTTCGAGTGTTATAAACACCGCCGACTCCTCGAGCCGACCGGTCTGGCTTGAGTGAGTTCACATCGTCGGCGATGGTAATGGATGGGTTGGCCATGAGGCGCAATAAGAGAGTGGCAAGCGGCAGACAAAACGATTTTCAATACACCTTCAGGGCCTAAGTTACAGCCGGGTCCGGGTGACCAAAGTCCTTCTGCGAAGTTGTAAAACGATTGAATAAAAAATTATAATGAATGTATCGAAGGTGGTAAGTTGGTAAGATCACAATAGAGACGTTTCGAACGCGGGTTTCCTTGGGAATATACACTCTTATACGAGAGCAGCGCGACGCAGGCCACAATCCTCAGTCGAGTTTCCTACTATGTAAGTATGAGTTGAAGGAATAATAGTGTAGTGTAGTGTAGTGCAGGCAGACTGTCCGAGCCGTCGTTGTCGACCTGTCATGCCTCTACTGCCTTACACAACTCAGGATCACAGCCGGCTCTGAGGCGGCCAAGAGACAGACAACACATGATTGGACAGAGATTACATCCCCTTCTCAATACTTTTGGTAATATTGTCATGTAAAAAAGAGACGGCGGCCTCCAGGTAGAGTGGACATCGTGGCCTGAGTCGTTTGAGAGGAAAAGCAACTGTACGAGGTACATTATGTTGGTAGGACGGTAGTCGAGGGCGGCGTAGATCCAGATAGAGTGCACCGGGTTATGCTATGGCCCCTGAAATGAAGTATTGTTATGTACGCCCCCCATTTTGGTTATTTCCGCATCCTTCGGCCCGTTCTCGTCTGGCAGACTTTCGACGACCCGCAGCACTGTGAGTTTGTCAGTGGCTGCGTGGGCAACGATGGCGATGAATCACTTCATTATCCCCGGCTTGGTTCAGGCTGGGAGCTTCAAACCAAAAAAAATACACGTGCCCAATATATACCGAATTTGCTTAAGAAAGGCCGTGAAAAGAATATCTCTGCGGGTAACGTACAGAGCGTTAACGATACAAGTCACTTGATACAGAGGTAATCAAGAGGGCGAAGGAGAGGAAAGTGTACAGATTGACCCTTAAGACATGAACTGGAGGGCACAAGTACATACCCAGGTAAGTGTGAGTAAGCATGGGCAATATGAGTCCGCATAGGTATTGACGAATAGCCAAGCGACGCCAGGTGGCAGACAGTCGAAGTCGGGCCGAAACACGCGGAAATAATGAGAAGGGGGGGTGTGTGCATGACCGCACTGCTGTGGAAGTCGTAACTGCCAGCACTAAACCCGCTACGGTGATCACTGTGTAGGACTGCGCTAGTTTGCAACGCTTATGCACTTCATACCTTATCGGACCCACAGCCTAGACTAGCCACTAGCGCGTCAGCGGCTGAGCGGGTCTGATAAGGGTTGGACCCGCAGGATCACCAACCCGATCTCACGGGCACGCCAAACAACGCCTTTACATACTTACTATGTACATTACTTATTAGCTGGAAACAAACATAGAATTTTCCTCCGTTTTGGCAGATTTTTCGCTGCTTGTTCGTGGTTACTATGTAGACTCGACGACTCAATGCAAATTTGTGAAACCAGCCTGTCAGTGCTAGCAAGACTATCCCTTTCATCTGCATGCCAAGCTTTCTCGCATTCGCCGACCAACTTTGCAAGAAAATCTCCCGACTTGGTAGTTACACCCGGACACGGAGCGGGACGGACGGACACGGAGATGATTCCCCGACTCCCGGATTTCACGACAGAAAACGCTGCGTAAGTTCCCCCATACGTCAAAACGCGGCGATTCAATGGTTGCCATCTTCAATCAATCTCGCCACACTCCAAGACTCAAAATGACATGCCGAGATCCAAATATTTCATCCATCTCGAAGTGGCATTCCATCTACCTAAGTAAGTATTAGCTGGTGGATATCGATGTACCTACCTAGAATGCGAATAAGAAGGACGGTAGTGTGTACACTACGCTACCTACTAGAAATACCGACGGTATGCGTCTTGGATTATGAGGCTAAACTACTACTATACAGAGAAATTCCCCTTAACTACTTACGAAATTATTAGTCCGCGAGCCATCAATATTACTTCCATGGTTAGGTCGGTAAACTGCGCGAGTAAGGGCCTTTCTTAAGCGACGCCATGAAGCCAGCCCTCTCGTGAAAATCCCTCTACACTAGACGCCCCCATTTCGCGCTTGCTAGCGTACGTGCTCGTTGCTGACCTAAAATGCTCGATTACTCTCATAGTATACGGGAAATGGTAACTCCAATGTTTTGCGCGTAGGTATAAGTAGGAAGGTACCTGTGTACTCTTTTGTTGAACGAAAGGTAAACTGATCAAAAAAGAAAAAATGTGCTGTGTCAAGGTATGTAGGCAAGTGTCTAACGAGAGGGTCCAACCTCGGCGAATACTCTCCAGGTGCCAGCTGTGCTGAGCTGCGTGCCGCGGCTCAAGTTGGTGTCTCTATCTGCTTAGTGTAGGGCGAATATCTCAGCATCTCTAAAAAGACGGCGACTGAACTCATGTGGCGGTTTGCCCCAGGTCTCGCGTCGTCCACGCCATGCCACATGGCAGCTAACGGGCGCCCCGGAACTTGGAACACATACATTCCACTGAGATTCGTAGTGTATGTTTCGGAGACTGCGAGTCTGCGACAACATAT
Organism: Xylariaceae sp. X187; assembly: GCA_028637585.1. Lineage (NCBI taxonomy): Eukaryota > Fungi > Ascomycota > Sordariomycetes > Xylariales > Xylariaceae > Xylariaceae sp. X187. The sequence continues at coordinate 415,758 of JAJIZN010000002.1, read as the reverse complement.
GGTAGGTAGCACTACGCCTTTCAACGTAACGCTTGATGCTGATTCGTGAAGTTTTTTTTTTTTTTTTTTTTTTTTTTTTAACGTGCTATAACTTACCACGGCCGTACGAAGATCTTAAACCACGCTTTCCAACTGTAAGTAGGTATCTAGTGTGTGTGCGCCAAACCATCTCTCAGGGTCCGGCCAAACGTCTGCCAAGATTTGTGACCGCAAATCGAGATCTTAGTTCTATTTTTGTCTCCCTCGCAAATCTCAATTTTGACTCAAACTACTTACAGTAAGCATGCCTCACATCCACTGTGCTGCAAGTCCCAACCAGCGTTTCGCCAACTTTTCTCGATCGAATTTTCGACAGAGAGACCGCGCAAAAGTGAGGATAATTCACCACTGGTGGAAGGATTCTGTAGCGTCATGATAGTGCGGAAAGACAAGTCAATAGTTTCACTGATTTGACCGAGTAATTAGTGCGGCCATCAGTCCGTTAACTAGGTTTTCGCTCTGCACTTGCCAGGCACCTGGAACCAGGTGTGGGCGTAGTGTAACCTTGTAGTGGACGGCGTGGAAGATGGCTGGCGCTACACCTGGCAGCACCTGGAAGCCAGGTGTGAGTGTAGTGTAACGTTGTAGCGACTAATAGACTTTAGATTGAAAGTCAGCTGTCCGCTTGGGCACTTGGCGAGCGGCTGGACGCAGGTGTGGGTGTAGTATTGCTGCGGCGGACCAAGATAGCTGAAGGTTCGCTGCGCACTTGTTTACACCTGGGAGCCAGGTGTGAGTAGAATATCTCGTGGGGAATTGCCAAGGATGAAGTCATTCGGATCTCATTGTTGGTACACTATGTTGTCGGCTCGGAATAATAAGGGTTGACATCGTCACTTTCACCATGGCTCTCATCCGACTTCACGCTCCGGCGTCATCTTTCTACTTCCGAGGGATATAAGTAGTAAATACGTCGTCATCATCACCATCTCCGGGGTTTGTTTATTCTTCACAAAGACTCCGTATTCACGTCGTAGAGGTATCGTTACATACAGTTGCATTCATTACGACACCCGGTGTGCCTCTACATAAGTAGGTATTTCTTAGGTGGCCACGGCGAATAAGTACTTACCATTTGCTAGCGTAGGTTTGTCGATCCCCATACGCCGTAGTGTAGTCTAAGTAGGTACTTCGTACAGACTGTACAGAAACTGTACATAGTAGTGCAAGTAACTACCTACCTAAAGACTGAGATGAAAGGAACGGTAACCATGGCTAGCCTGACGGACTGTCAAAACTGCCGACAGCCCAAATCGGCCCGGATCCGACACAAGCCGAGCTTTTGGAGACCCTCCAAAAATAGGAGCTCGCTGTGTGACAGACGTCTGCCTCTCCCAAACAACTTTTTCTCACCAAAGGCCTCATCGTCTTCCTTCGGATTCAACTCTCCTTTAGCAAGGCGCCGTCCACGGGATGCCTAGTTTGGATGTTGAAAACCTGCCCTACGCTTGAGGAATTGAGGAAAAAGAAAAAATGTTTCACTTCGACCGCGGTACCATAAGTAAGTAGGTAACTCTACTTCTGCTCTACGTCAGCTTTAATGGACGACAACTTCAGCTTCCCACTACCTAGCTTGCAGTTGGCTCATATTTGGCCCGTATTATACCTCCTTACCCTGGACTACTGGACTTTCCTTATCTCTTGGCCATGACAAACCCCCATTTATGTACATCGTGCCCCCCATGTCGTAAAATCCTGCGGACGATTTGAGAAGAAACCCAATTGACATCACACTGTTGACACCCACCCTCGATTGCCAGAGAGACTCGTACTAGGTAGGTAGGTATGCCAAGAGGAAACGCGGCTCAAGCCGCCCAACCTGTCGTGTGATTTTTTTTTTTTTTTTTTTTTAACATACATGCAAGTGGCTGCTTGCTGTTGTCTCAAGAGCTTCCCATCCTGCTTGGCCATGCTTTCACGATAGGTATTGCGGGAGACTCAGATGGAGGACAATTGATCTCCCCTCACATTCAAAAAATCCACTCTGCTCACCGCGGAACTCCCCGAAGCAGTCGCCGTGGCCTTTGTGACGACACCGTTCTCATCCCACTGAAAGTCTACCGAGGCCCCACCCCGGATTCTCAACCCTGCCACATTTCCACCTCCCCACGCAATAGGGATAGCAGGGCCCAAAACGACCGTCCTCGTGCCTTTCACTCCGTGCGGTTGTGGTAGGTCAACCACCAGCATGCTCAGCATGGCGCCTGCAAGCCCGAAGTTGGCGTCAATCTGGAAGGGCTGTTGCAAGGCCGTATACATGCTCAGCCCGTTGTTGGCGAAGTTGGTATCGATGGCGTAGCGGAGCTCTTCGTAGGCCTTCTGCGTATCGTTGAGCCGAGCCCAGCACGCCGCTCGCCACACCTTTTCCCACCCCGCGTTGGCGTCCGCGGCATTGCCGAGACCGCGAGAGAGTAGAGTCTCTCTGACGGCGTCTTGGATGCTCGCGTTGGTAGAATAGCCGCCGGCATACGAGGCCATCGAGTATCCAGGATACCAGCCCACGAGGTGCGAGAGATGCCGGTGAGTGGTCTTATTGTTGTAGCCGTATGAGTCTGGGAGCTTCCACTCCTTGATGCCGCCCCATGTCGTGAAATGGACCCCCGTGTCGAGTTTCGCCAGACTTGAAGTGACGCTGTCGAGGAACTTCTCGTCCGTTTCGCCCACTACGTCTGCTGTGGAAAGGACGTTGTCAAATACTTGGTGGATGACCTGCTGATAATGCGCGCATCCGAATGTGGTTGGGCCTATCTCGGGGCTATTGCACGGGTTCACTACGAGTGTCCCGTCGTTGAAGAATTTATCTTCTTGTAGCTGCGATACCCAGAACTGTGCGATGCCTTTCATGAGCGGGTAGCCTTGTCGACGCAGCCACTCGACGTCTCGACCGTAGTCGAAGCGATCCCATACATGTTGCATCAACCAGGCAGCGGCAGCCGGGTCTCCATTAAGTTGGTCAGCAATGGCATATCAGATCGCTTCACAAGCCTACGGTTGAAAGGACTCACAATCAGCCCACTGAGCGGTGTCCTTCATAGCCGTATGACCAAAGATGTTCATCTCATCGTGCACCACCCAGCCATCCGCGCCGTAGAGAAGCTCAGCCGTCTCCGTTCCACGCGGAACCCACGTGTCCTCCATATAATTCCAAAGAGCATCCTCGGTACCGCTCAGGCCAGTCTGCTCAGCGGCCCAATAGTTCATCTGCAGGTTGATGTTGGAATGATAGTCAGCGCCCCAAGCGGACTCCAGCAGCTCCGTCCACCGACCCTGTAGATTCGCCGGTAGCGAGTTATCTCGGGACGACGACACAAGCAAATGCCGGGAGTATTCGAACAGCAAGCCCTCCAGGAACGGATCGCCCGAGACAGTCCAATTGTAATTGGAAATCACTACCGCTGTCTCGATTTGTGACGAATTGTTCATGTCGGGCAAGCCCAAGCTGAACCCCCCTTTGGTTGCTTGATAATCCTCTACATGCCTGGAAAGTAGGCTCTCGTACGTCGCAGAGACGACCTTGGAGATGATCGGGTCAATCACTAGATCTGGATCCTCGCCTTTGAAAGAGTACGCATTCTCTCTGTTGCCTTTCTTCTGATCGTAATCGGTGCCTGCGGCAATGACGATAGTCTGCGACTTCTGGCCCCCTGCGGACTGAATGACGAGGTCTCCCGCTGTCGAACAGCTAGTGTTCGCCCCCTTCCCCAGAGTCCTTGCGACAGCGCTGAACCTCATCCCCTGAGGCGGACTCGCCTGCGTATAGCCCGTGAGCCGAACCGAGTTCGCGCTACAGTTCGCCGTGATTAAATCCGGCGAAGTCAGTATATTCTCGAAGCCGACTGTAATCGCAGGCAGTGAGCTCGTATTAGACTCGATATGGTAGACGCAGACTTGGTCCGGATACGAGCAGAACAGGTCCGTCGCGAACGACGCATTCCCCGAGGTGAACCGGGTAGAGTGAACACCTGTCTCCAGGTCCAGCGCTCTCCGGTAGTCTGCGTATGACTCGAGAGCGGGGATACGGATGGTCACGTTCGATAGAACGCGGCTGGAGCCGTAGTTGTCCCCCGAGCCGAGAAGGGCGTCGACATCTGAGTTTTCTCGCGCGTCAGTTCACATTCAGAATCCGGATTCATATAGTATAGAATCCCGGAATGGTCGTCAGCGGGGTTCTGGGATAAGGGCATTCCCGTACCGCCGGTTCCATTCTGGAAGATCGTCGCACGGATTTCCGGCAGGGCCGAATACTTGGGCTCCGTGGGGTTCCCGCCGGTATAATTCTAAATTCCGGGGTGCCGGGAGGGATCCGTCAGTGAAAGCCCAGCCGGCAGCCGACAGCGATAGCGACAGCGAAACAAGAACGGTTTCCCATGTGGACGCACCCTCGAGAATGGGAGTCTTCGCCGTGTAGGTAAACCCATAAAAAAAATAGAAAAGAAAATAGAAAACATACCACACTTTCGAATGGTCCCCCAGACCACAAAGAATCCACATTAAGATTCAACTTTTCCGAAGAAGGAGGTCCAAATGAAATCACTATATTCGGGGCGGATTTGTTTGTTTTTCCCCAGAAAATTAGCCAAAAAAAAAAAAAAAAGAATTCCCAAAAGTCAACAAAATGGCATCTCCGTACCTCCAAGTTTCCCATTTCCAATAAGATAACCTGTCTTGAGCAGGTACTCATCAGAATCGATCGGTCCGTATCCAGCGGGTTTCGTAGACCAGAGAGATCTCGTCGACAAGCTCGAGGCGCTGCCGATGATGATGGCCGCGAGGAGGAGGCCGCGCTTCATTTCTTTTTTTTTAAATTTTTTTTTTTGGTTGATCGGAATTTACAACGCCAACGAGCGGCGCAAGTTTCTATTTGGAAGAGGCCGACTGGAATAAAGTTTACCTCATAGGATATTTCAATCACATCATATCCATGATCACTGGCCGATTATATGGGTAATACGGAAACAAAACACAAAAAAAAAACAACAACAACCAAGTGATGAGAGAGGCCCGAGGGCTCCCCCCAAAAAACTGTCAGTCGAAAACAATTGGTGGTAAAATAGTGCAATTTTTTTTTTTCTTTCTCGGAAAATCACGAGAGTACAGCGCGGACGGTTTCGATGCGGAGCAAAAGGGGGTTTTCCCTTCCCCTTCCCGTCCCGTCTCCCTTCTTGGCAATTTCTTTCGGGACATAGGTAATAACGTAACGTAGTGCCTAAAGTATCTCCATGAGGGGATTGGTTAGTTACCTACCTTTCATGTAATTATCCCAAGGTAGGTACCTATCTTAACGCATATGACCCGGACGTCTTTAACATCAATAATTTTACATGTCAATACAGGCCTGTACCGAACCGTCGACCGTCAACATTGTCGGGAGATCAACACTCTTACCCAGTCGACCTTTTGTTTTTGTTTTTTGACCGGATAAAAACATCCAGACTTCTCCGCGCAACGGCCAACATCCCGAGTCTGTGGGGCCGTACACGACTCCAACTCCAACACCAACACTCCCCTTCCTCACCTGTGAGACAAAAGCCTACACAGGTAGGTATCTAAGCATTCTTCCCCACGGGGTAAGTAGGTAGCGTGAGATCCTTTCAAAAATAAATCAAACCGTAGCGTACGGACAACGGACAACGGACAACGGACACGTACACGTGCGATTGTCATGGTTAGGTACGGTGTTCATCTCACATCCCACACAATCCGAATTGAACCCTGGATTCTATCTATCTAGGTATTCGAATTGGAAAAAGTGGGCAGTTTTCGCCTACCTGCAGTAAATGCAATGTAATCAGGTTAATTAGTGTAATTATCCGTTTTCAACAACGTTTTATCTAACCGTCGCGCTCCCTTTGAAATTTTTTTTTTTTTTTTTTTTGTTTATTTATCTTTATTGGACCTTTCTCTTTCTGTATTATGTCGCATTCCATCGGCGGTCGGGGCCATACATATATACATAACTACATACCGGAGCCGTGTTTTATATTTCGTTGCTCTGGAATCGCTCGATATCTTTTCTATACTTTGGCCTCCGTCTCCCACACCCCTGGGTCCTCCGGGTTCATAGACTAAAGAGTTCCATATCATGAGATTCCATATATATAAAACAAAGAATAAAAAAAATAAAAAAAAGAACTGGAACGGAATAAACGGGACTTTCCCACGCCAGGGCAATCTCAAACTCCCGGGGGGTCCAGAAAAGTTCAATGAAAGAGCTCAGTCCCATACATTTAACCATACCATTGTCCGAGGAGGAGAGAGAGCCTGAAGATGTGGCACATGCACCAAGTAAATACATACATAGTAAGTAAATAAGTAAAGAATGGGTATCTATCTAGATAGCGTGAGGAATTGACTCAAGCGGACTAATGGGCCGTCCCGTCATGTCATGGGCTCGACCACGCTACTAGGTATCCCCTACTATCACGTACTTAACAATATCAGTAGGTAGAAGGAAGTAAGTGGGTAGGTAGGTAGGTAGGCAGGTAGGTAGTTGACGAGGGGTATTATCTCATCGCAAAGACGTCAAGTTTAACATCTGATTCCCCCGGTGCCATCTATAGCATATACACGCATGTCCAGCAGGTACGGTGTTCTACCCCTTTCCCTACTCCAGCAATGTGTAGAGTAGGATAGATCCGATTGAAGCTGCAATGCCAACCCTTCCTCCCGTCTCCTACGTACAGACATACATACATACATACATCGAGGAGAAGCCGGAAGGGGTTTACGAAATCCCCCCTCGAAGCACGCAAGAAACCCTCCCCCCTCTTTTTTACTCGAAACCAGGGCAATTCTCCGGCTGACTGTCCCAACAAATCAAGTACCCATCTTTATTCACCACGATGTCCTCTAAGAAAAAAGAAAAAAAAAAGCAGATGATCAGCACCAGTAATTCATTACTTTAACGTCTGTCTGGGGGATGGGGGGATAGATAATCTTTTAAATGAAATGGGCAGGAAAGAAACTCACCCAAGTCGACCTCGGTAAGCCGAAACGGAGCATGGTTCCCAAACATCTGGCAGCTGCACGAGAGAATCGTCGCGTTGGGTCCGGTGAGCGTACACTCGGTGCACGTTTGGTCGAAGTTACCACTGCGTCACCCGTCAATTTAAAAACCCTGAACCTTTTTTTTTGGAAAAGGGGGGGAAAAAAAAAACACCCCCGCTTTACGAGGGAGGAGGAGGAGGAGGAGGATACATACTTAATGGTAGGAGCCAAGTGCCCATACGCATTCATCAAGCAATAGCTCAGATCAAGCATCGTGCAGATGGGACGGCCCGTAGACGAAGGGCACAGCGTGCTGAGGTACGGCGCGCCCTTGAGGAAGTGGAACTGCGCGTTGCCCGCGTCAGCGCAGTCTTCTCGCCAGCCCGCGGTGGCGGCCCCGAGGAATGGCAGCGGGAAGACGGGGGTGAAGCGCATCTTTGACGTGTCTTTTTTGCCAAACTTTTGGGTTCGTTGGCGGCAGAACGGGGAGGGGGGATTTTGGCAGGTGAGGGGTGTGATAAAAGTGTAATTCTTTTTTTTTTTTGTTTAAAAATAAATCACACCAAAGTAGTAGTACGTGTTGATTATTGTCTTCTTGGGGTGGGGCGAGATAGTTGATCAGTTTCGAGTGTGCGAGGAAAACTTTGTAGCTGGCACGCACGTAGGTAGGGAGGCCCATTAGATAGGATATTGTTAATCGAAGCAGGCCTGTTCCCTAAATCTTTCGAGTCTCAAGTTACAGGTTTCAAGTACCTAGATAGACTAGACTACCTTTTTCCATCCAATCTATTTTTTTTTTAGGAATTTCTTCCCTTGCTGAAATATCTTGAATACCGTCCTTGAACTCTTTGACTTGTACGGGACCCGCAGCCATACAGCTCGTCAACTACCCAGAAGCAGAAAACACCGAAACGGAATGCATGATATCTCCCGTCTAAGTGATGTCACGTGGGTGAATCCAGCCGTCAAGGCCATGATGTATGGAATCCGGGCAAAATTCCCGGTATGTGCCTGATTTCACGGCCTAGCTGTGATCGTGCGACAGCGAGGCTTGGTTTCCTACACGGTCCAACCCTCCCTGAACTCCGGAGGACTTGACATCTTCTCATTATTTTCTAGATTATCATTTACCGACTCTCCCGAGAAGCCCTGGATCATTACAAACTACGACATACCCTTCCTGAGGTAATTGCTTGGTCTATCGGTCTACGCTCTTGATTCCTTGCCATTAATGCATACGCGGCTGTTAGAAACCCAAGATTCTACGACTCACGACTCACCAGCGGAACGAGGCATATGACGAAACTCAGTCACCCGCCGTCCGACGCCTCGAAGTCTACAAATGTTCAGTGGTAACCTGACCAAATGGCCTCAATCAAACTCAGACACCACCCAATTGAATCTGGAGAATATCAATCACGTGGTAGAAAGTCAGTTCATATCGATTCGGTGACATCCCAATGAACTGGCGCTCCATATCAATTTCAGCGCTATAGCCTTTCCTCATTCTTTTTGAAGTGGTCGACAAGTCTTTGTCATCACCACCACTGATCTCCGTTGCGAAGTGTCTTATATAATATATATATACAGGTCGAAGGTTTCGATAGCACCAAGCAGGCTATCATGTTATAATAATCCCAAATGCCTTTTCTATCGGCCCAATTCGAATGTCCGCCCAAAAGCTCCTGCTCATGCTGACGGAATTGTCCAAATTCCAGAATTCAGACGGCACGAGCCGATTTTCCACCGGATGGTCCCAATATTTCGACTCGTTTCAAATGGCGTACCCGACTCTATTTTCGGATCCCCAAACCCGAACTCCCTGTAGTTTTTCTAGCAGTTCTTCGTCATTCGCATACTCTATGCGCTCATCCCGCTCATCCCGCTCATCCCTCTCATCCCTTTGACGGCGGGGATTGAAGAACGCTATAATTTATCCAATCGGAATTCGTTTGCTGGTGGGAAAAAAAGTCGGTTCTGCTCTAGTCATCGCTGCTGTGATGCCGTACTAGTCATCGGTTCGCTCAAGACTTTTGCTAATTGCCTGCGTTATTCATATTAGCTTATTTCCCACATAGGGTCCCATGGTGTGAGAAGGGACATACATATAAAGTTCGCCCTCTTTCTCAACGACGACAGTGCGCCGTCTATGTTCGCCCATATGAGCATTGTTATCCCTCTTCGCAATTTGATCAGCCATGCGAAGCGCACGTTGATTCCGCTCTCTCAAAGGCTCAGGATAAACTGGTCCTGGCCCTCTCTTGTGGGACGATGTCCTCGGCGGGATACTGGGACGATGGGCCGAGCGACTTTCTGAGTCCCGTCTCTTTTCTACCTCAAGGATCCGTTTAGCTGCATCGCGGACTGCAGGCGCATCCGTCAACGCACGTGTTTCCGAAGAGACAGCGAGATTAAATGATTCGCAGGCTTCTTGCCGCCGCCCAAGTCTGAGGAGAATCTGGCCCCGGTACAGATGACATGTAGCCAGCGGCGCTAAGGACGGATCACAGGCGTCGCGGTCGCTGGATAGGATTAATGCATGGTCGATCTGTGATAGCGCCGCCATGTAGTCGTCTTCTGAGCACAAATTTTCTGCCCGCGCTATCAGCGCAGACATCTGAAGGAGTATAGCCTTGATTTCGCCGAGGATCTCATGCTTTTCTCCGAGAGTTAAGTCGAAAGCTGGGAATTCGAAGCCCATTTTTTTCAAGGAACGTGAGGATGAGTGTTATCGTGAACACGGTGAGTTAGGTAAACTTTTTTTTTCCTTTCTTTTGGTATCGTCAAGGGATAGCGGTCGCTTGGTAGGAAGAGCTAGGGTTTCCCGATTGTCTGGCTTGAGCTCAACACATTATGTTGATCACTCTTAATCTAGCCTTGGCGGGTGCATAGTGAAATAATATATTTTGAGGACTTCCTTTTATTTCTTGAATCGCCTTGTCTCTTCCCTTCTGCATGGCTAATGTCTCGCCATGTTTTGCGTCCCCCCAGCGTCTCAGGAACAAAGTCTAACAACTGGCCTGTTGTAAACGAAGTGCGTTGTTCGGGAAATACAATGGGTGGGCTTGAGCACAAAGAATCCATGGACCTCTGTTCGAAGCACACCCTGGAATCATCGCGTGGGCTAATAGTACGTCATTTCGATTTCTTTGTACCGTCGTGGGGGCCACTTGTAGATCATAGCTTTGCCCCTGACAGGGCGCGTTTCGGGTAGTTTATGGGGCGGGCTATGATGGCCATTTAAATATTGAGTGGAAAATATAATTGAATATAATTGATAAAATCTGCATGTGGAAGATCCCCAGGAATTTTCAAATTGCTTAGATTAATTACTCTGCGAGGTTCCTCGTTAGTCCCGGTAGCGACCAAGTTGAACCAACCTTCAAATGCACCACCTGCGGCCACTCTCTCTTTTGATGAATCGATGTGGGGATGGCCGAAAGGATGTGACGCGTCTCATTGGGGTGAAGACGGCCAATTGGCGCATTTCCCATCAAGAATCGCGACGCGACGGCACGCGATGTAATAGCCCGTCGTCGGCACCGACTTCCGGGACCATAGACGTTTCGCCATGAGCTGTGACGAACAAGACAACAAGATCTGTGAATAAAAAGAGGAAAGGAGAAAGAACCTGGAAAGAACCTGAACTGGGAGGTAATCCTAGGATATACACACGACAAACCTTGACCAACCTTGACCAACGCTCCTTCTTTGCCATCATCGCACACTCGCATTATGACGTGCTTTCCTATGGTCGCGACTTCCTTTCTCAGGACAGACTGGCTCGCGGAATCTGTTCTCCTGAATGCGACTTCCCTATGTTCCCCGGGACATGCCTCATCTCAAACGAGCCCTCCCTCTCTCCTTCTCGTCCTGCTTCGTACTAAGCGTGTGCGCTAACAAGTATTGTCCTCTGTTCTCAGGCCTTTCTGTAAAAGAGCCTAACTTAAGATATCGCCGCAGTCTTATGTAAAGGGCCCATGCCAATATTGCAGCCGGTTGAACGGCACACTACCGCCACGCGGCGACCATCGGACTGCACCACTATTCAGTCCTCGCGATAATCGTTAGGGCTTTCAATGTTAGCATGGGTGGTGAAGGCTCGGAACTTGGCTAACGAGCCTGAAAGCGGTTTGGTAAATTGTAGGTATCTAGATAGTCCGTAGACAACGACGTTTCCACATTCAATGATGAGAAAAGCAGTGTGGCTTGAGGCATTTTACAGGCATGCTTTATTGTGGCTGGTGCTGGTGGCTTAGATAGTTATTCGTTATTGGCCGAACCCGTATTCTATCTAGCGGGTTCTCAATGCACTAGCCACAGAAGTCGCAGTACAAGTGGTTCGAGCTTTGAGCTGTGTCAACTGACTCAAACTCCAGTTGAACATCTTCGCTCTTGCACGTTATCCCCATGCCGTTCCTATTCACGTGTGATGTTTGGGCTACATGTGACTCGATACGAAACCGAGATACTGGTTCGATGAACCCATGCCACGTGAGGCTAAGCTTCTCTGCTCAGACGCGGGCCGCGGCCATGGAATACTTACAGTCCAGCGCGTTATTTGAGTCTATTTGAGTCTCGGAACGTGGGCAAACGTGGCCAGCCGAGTCCAAAAGCTTACTGGACAACGTTACAACGGCAGGAAGCTGAACAATCAGCTATGCATTCTTGGCCTTGGCGAAGAGTCACACGGCACACCCTCTTTACCAGGCCAACGTCGCCTCAACGTTTTACTTCTGATGGACTCGAGAACAAATAGCTACCTATGTATGTGCTAACCCTCGTTTTAGTGATTGTGATATTCTACCCGTTGATAATGGGCTCAATATCATCCAGTGAGGTCGATACCGACGTGATAAAAAAAATAATGCGAGTAGTTAATAGCTATCGGTGAAGTGCGAGCTACGGCACATTCCGCCTACCTTAGACCTATCATGACGCGCATGAATTGGAATCATGATATCCAAGCCTCAGCGACCGTTGCTTTCAGCCGCAAATGAGTTGGCAGCCCCTCCCTCGTGAGATGTAGCCCTTTATAACGGTGGAGGGTGGCCGCCGGTCCTGTGTTGACAACAGTTACTTCAAGATGATTCAATAGTAGATCAAGCCAGAACACGAAGAACGAAATGACATCTCAAACTATATACGGCCAAGTTGCTGGCCAGCCTCAATCACGAGGGACTGAGAATCTCACAACCGCATTCTCGAACTTGGGTTTAGGTCAATCGACATCAAATGTTCAACAGTCCGGTCCACTCGCTTCACCACAGGCATTTCCACCGCCACCGCCGTGTCTAGGATCTCAACAGGTTTATAATCATCCAGGTCACGGTTCGCCATTGGTGCCAACTACTCGTTCGTCGAGGCCGTCATCTAGTCAGCAAGCCAATAGATCTTTCAACGGGTATGGGTATTCATCCGCTCCATCAGTGTCGCAAAGTGCCCACACAACGTCGACACATATTCCTGTGAGCTCCCCGACACCCTACTCAGCATATGTACCGTCAACGCACCCAACAAGGCCCGAAACAACGCAGATCCCGCCATACAACCCGGCTGACCCTAACAACGGAATGCCTTCATTCGCGCCTCCCCCAACCGTCCCGACCTCATTTCCAAATCCAGCACCATCCACAAAAACCAAGATGGGCTTTTTTCACAAAATGACCAAAACCCCCCTTGCAGGAATTGGAGCAGGTCTGGTCGGCGGTATGACCACGGTGGCATTAGCAAATGAAGGCAAGGGCAAGCTCCAGGAATGGACGAAGCAGAAGATGGGATCCATCGGTCTTCCAGGGGTGGGAAAAGTGGATGCCCAACAACAGCTCGGACATGTTGGTACGCATCAGACACATTCGGTAGGAACTCATTCGGGGACACACTCGGGAGCACAACACGCCGTTCATCAACTTATAAACTACGGTACACAATCTTGTGTGCGCCCAACAGCACAACCAACCGCAAATGCGGCACCAAATACATCGCTGCAACCAACAGCAACTCCCATGATACAGCCAACGATGGTCTCGCGTCCCGGCATCCAGATGGTACAATCTGTACCGCCTATGGCACCAATAGCACAGCAGCCCGTTCAGATGGTAAGACCAGGCCAGCCTATGAATCAGAATAACCCTGTCATGTCACAACAATTCGGCCCAAGACCTGGTTTTGGATTCGCAAATCAAGGAATGCCACCCCGTCCATATCCGGGACCACAAATGCCGATGAGACCGGGGCCGATGCCGATGCCGATGCCGATAAGCCCGAGACCGGGGCCAGGCCCCCCAATGATGGGAGGCCGCGATGCCCCTGATCGACCTGATCGACCCGAGAGACCTGAAAACGAAGGCGTCATGTCTCACGGCGCTGGTTCTGGCTCCGGTGCTGGTGCGCAGATAACCGGGCAAGATTCATACACCCAACAGCAACAGCAAGAAATGCAAAACGGGCAAGGGGAACTCGCGGGTGCAGGACTAGATCCACATGCTCAGACCGCCGATACCAACCGAGATCTCACCGGCGCAGATCCCAATACCAATACGTATTCTTCTTCTGGGTACGCCGAGCCAAATGCTAACGGGACTGCCGAGCAGCCTTTTGACTCCGGCACGCAATATGGCAATAACGGCGTCGAGTCATCGACGACATATGACCCCAACACCAACCAGGCATATGCATCCGACATGGCAAGCACAGATAACTGTAGCGGAATGGCAGCAGATCAGACCTACACAGGGACTACGGGGGACGCGAACGCAACAACAGAAACGTACGCCGGCGCGACGACCACAGAGGCCGCGGACCCGAATGAACATATGACGCAGAACGTATACGTGGATCAGAGCACTTACGTAGATCAAAGCGCGTATCTTGAGCAGAGTGTTACTGAGAATCAGACAATCACTGTTGACCAGAATGCTTACGTTGATCAAGGTGCTTATATTGATCAATCCGCATACGTGGATCAGAGTGCTACCGAGAACCAGACAACTACTGTCGACCAGAATGCTTATATCGATCAATCTGCATATATGGATCAAAGCGCTTACGTCGACCAGAGTGCTTCGGTTGATCAGACGACGGCTGTCGACCAGAATGCCCACGTCGATCAAAGTACTTATATCGATCAATCTGCGTATATGGATCAGAGCGCAACCATCGACCAAGGCGCGTATACTGATCAGACCACGACGGTCGACCAGAGTGCTTGTTTTGATCAATCAGCATATGTCGACCAGAGCGCATACGTTGATCAATCTGTATACGCTGACCAGAGCGTATACACCGATCAAAGCATGTGCGCCGACCAATCTAACCTTAGCTATATCGACCAGTCAGCATACACAGACCAATCGGCGTATATAGATGAATCCGCCTATATCGACCAGTCCTCGTACCTAGACCAAGGTTCCTACGTCGACGAATCCACATACATGGACCAGTCGGCTTACATGGACCAAGGTGCCTACGATAACACGGACTATTCTGGCGAGTACTAGGTAGCTGATTACACAATCCGGTCCACAAAGTTAACAGGGCCAGCAAAGATGATAGAGGAAGAGGGATTCAGTTACAGATGGAGTATGGAATTAGGATGGATGCGTACTATAGATAGGAGTTAATCAGATAGACCGCGTAGACAGACGAGGGAAGGCATTCAATACCAAACCCTACCTAACCTCAAGAATGGTGTGAAGTTACGCCCCGAGCAAACAATCGTCACACATTTAGTTCCTGAGATCAATGAAGTGAAGAAAGTCATGACTGCTGAAACCACGTAAATACATTGTCCTCGAAGCGGCCGCCAAACGCCATGCCATGCCATGCCATGATCATATCGCATTCTAGGAAAACCCCAAGCAAAATACAGCAGTAAAAAGGTTCTTTTTCTTTCTTTCTTTCTTTCTTTCTTTTTTTTTTTTTTTTCCATACAACTCAACATTAAACAGCGTATCACTACCGTCTCCCCCTCCCACCACCACCACCACCCATCGCACCCATCGCACCCATCCCCATACTCTCCATCATCTTCTTCATATCCATCCCTCCCGGCATCGCCCCACCCCCAAACATGCGCGCCAAACTCGCCATATCCGGCATCCCGCCGCCCGCCGCACCTCCCATGCTCGCCAACCTCTTCTGCATGGCCGCCAGCTGTTGCGCCTTATTACCTCCTCCCATCGCCTGCTGCGCGCGCTGCATGTTCTTCATATTGCCTCCCATTTTCTTCGCCATGCCCGCCATCATGCGCTGCTGCGAGAGTAAATCCTCGACCTCGCGTACGCTCACCCCGCTGCCGCGCGCCACCCGCGTCATGCGCGTCGGCTGCTCGATGAACATCTTGCCATCGCTATCGAGTTCTTTCTCCGTCATGCTATCGCAGATATATATCATGCGCTTCACGCGCGCGCTGGACTCGTCGTCATCCATTCCGGCCATGCCGGGTATATTCGACATACCGGGGATCATGCCTGCCATCTTCGACAGGGGGCCCATCTTCATGATGTTGCTCAGCTGGTCCCGGAGATCCCGCACCGTGAAAATGCCCTCGGTGATATGTTTGATCGTATCCTTCTGATCGAGCTTGAGGGACTGCACGTGCTCGAGTAAGCCGGCCATATCCCCCATGCCCAGCAATTTATTCACAAACTGCTCGGGTGCGAAGCGTTCTAGATCAAGCATGTGTTCGCCCGTACCGATGAACACGATCGGCGTGTGCGTAGCTGCCACGGCAGATATCGCACCACCACCACTCGCATGGCCGTCCGTCTTCGTGATGATGATCGCTCCAAAGTCAGCTGCTTCCTTGAATGCCTTCGCCTGTGCTTCCGCCTGCTGACCGATCGACGCGTCCAACACCATGATTGTCTCGTCTGGCTTTACCGCCTCCTGGATATCCATCATCTCCTGAAACAGGGCGGATTCCTGCCTGTGTCGACCTGACGTATCGACGATGATCACCTCGAACCGCTCCTTTTTGAATTTCTCCACGCCTTCGCGCGCTACTCTGGCCGGATCCGTCTCCGTCAGCGAGCCGTAGTACGGAATCTTGGCTTTCGTCGCGTTCTGCTTCAATTGATCGAAGGCGCCGGCACGGAAGGTATCCGCGCAGACGAGGCAAGCCCGGAATCCGCGCGCCTGGTAATGACGGGCGAGCTTCGTGCAGGTGGTGGTCTTGCCGGCACCCTGGAGACCGACGAACATGATGACGTTCGACTTGCCCTTCTTGGGCTTGAATGGGTCGGCGTGCGGATCAACGAGGCGCACGAGTTCGTCGAAGACAGCCTTTTGTATTAAGCGCTTCTTGTTGACGGCGGCTGGCTGGTCTTTGAAGTTGACGGTGCTGCTTATAGAGTTCTTGAGGCGGCTGACGAGCTTCACGTTGACGTCGGCTTCGAGGAGGGCGCCGGAGATCTCGTTGAGCATCGCTTTGAAAGCCTATGTACACCCGTCCATGTCAATGCATTGAACCATGATTTACATGCTCGCAGGGCGGCGGGGGGAACGGGGGTAGGTAGTAGAGTAGATGAAGACGGCCCGCGGCTGTTTTGATCGCGTACCTTTTCATCGAGATTGGGTGCTCGTGTCGCATCGTTTAAAGCGCTGCTGATGCGCCGACCTAAATCTGAGAGAACCATGGCGATGGCGATGGCGATGGCGAATGACGGTGGCTCGCGGGGCCAGGTTGATGTGATGGTATGTGTGAGGCTGGATGAATGACAAGTCGGGAAAAGCGTAGGTGAATAGATAGATAGGTACTGTTAGTTATCCCGACAAGCTGGACTGAAGTCGGCAGTGGAACCGAGCATCGAATGTCTTGGTGGGGCAAGATTGCCGGGCGTGTGGGTACACCCCCTATGGGTCTAACACGTGGCTAATCCTTATCTTGCTAGCCGTGATACCGCTAACCGGAAAGGGTATTTAGTGCACGCTATTAATTAACCTACCACGCTAGCCTTAGAGAAGTAGCATTGACTAGATACCCCAGATCCAAAAGTTCAAAGACAAATTCCAGTGATCAACTTACACATGAGTGTCGATCCTGCGAAGCTTCACATCTAACATCCGAACCCTCATCCATCAAATACATAGGTCGACCCGGGTTCTAAAACCAACCAACTCCATTGTTCCCCGAAGAAACACGGCACATAAAGTTCTATCTTTAATGATGCACATCTGTCAGCCGGGGGCGACCGCCTCATTTGGGTATTTTACGATCGGTAAGCAGGAAAATTCTTCAATTTCATCAGACGATCGATTATCTCTCGGACAAAGCATCGGCATCGGCATCGGCATCGGCATTGGCCGGTCGGTCAGTTCATAGGCCGACTGCTCAAAACCGGCCGATGTGCGTCCGTCTCTCATATAAACAAAACCGCGGACCCGCCTTCTATGAAGCTCAGGCAAATCCGAATACACACAAAGTAGAATACCACTCATATATCGTAACGACCACTAATAACCTCACACCAGTAAATCCCATTGTATTCAGTTCGGAGTGTTAAGTATAGTACAAGTAGTCTTACATATTAGACTAACCGATTGGTAGGTTGGGCGAATAGGTAGGTAGGGTAGTGTAATGTGTATTAATTTTGTTTGCTTCTCAACACCATGTCCATTGTCAAAGACATCAAAGCAAGTTTTCCTTTTTTCCCCCCTTCCACCTTTACGTTCATTCATATGCCTCCCAATCTCAAAACCCCCCCAACACCATTATCAACAACTCCCGCAAAACAACAATCTAAGAAACGCAATTGCCGTGTAGTTAGAATGAGATAAAGATGAAAGAGAGATCATCTTTACTCCCATTTCTTAGCTTCCGCACCATCAGGAGCAGAAGTCTGATAAGTCTTTTCCCTAGCCTCGTTCCAATTCGTACTGAGAGCCGTGCCATTACTCTCAATGTAGCTCTTCATCATGGCACGTTTAGTGTCATCATCCGCGCCCTTGTAGATATCCCGGAAAAAACTGTTGACATCCCGCTCTGCCGGGTTTTCACCGTCGTCGTCATCGATGCTATCCCAGTCTTTGGGCCCCGTTTTCGACGAAGTAGGATAGGCCGGTGCACCTTTGGGTTTCTGAGACGTTACGCTTTCGCTAGAGCCTGTCTTTTCCATAGAATCGTCGATTTCCATCGCATTGGCGGACAACGGAGCGGTAGGCGGCTGGACATCAGGGGTAGTTGACAACTTGGGCAGCCAGTCATCCCATGCCTTGGACTGCAACGTTGCAAGGAAAGCTGCATACCAGGCTATTGGGTCAATATCGATGGTATTAGGAAGCTTCAGCTCTGCCGGATCCTGGTATCTATCGATCGGTGTTTGTTAGTAAGAGGCATGGGAGTCAGACGGTGAGCAGTAGATGGATGACCTACCCAAGGGTTGTAACAAAGCTGAGAAATTGGTCGAGAGTAATGCCCACCTTGGGGTCGATGAATGCGAGATTGTCCACGAAGATTGTATTATCCCTTCTGAAGGTCGGCCATTTGCCCGGGGTTTGCTTCTGAAGAACCAGTTCAATCTTCATTGATTTTACGTTACATTGAGTAGCCTCGGGCTTGATTTTGTCAAATAGCACGATGAGGATAGAACCGGGAAGGTCGCCGACTGTTGCAACTCGGCTCAGGCTTAGTTTTATAGCGTTGGCCTTGCAGTCGATGGTGACGTGCTCTTTAGATAAGTTCTTGAGGAAAATGTCGATGGTCAAGCTCGTTTCCGTCTGGTAGAAGCTGGACGGAATCCTGCATGCCATATACATACGATGATACTGCTGAAGTAACGTATTCCAGTTGTTACGAGTGGATGTGGCGTTTGCTGGGCTGACAGGAGCGGCGGCGGCGGCGGCGGCAGCAGCAGCAGCACTGGTCACATCACCACTGTCACTAGGGGATACAACGCTAGGGGCAGCCTGGATAGCTTTTCTGACCTGGGATATTTCGGGATATTTGGCTGAGAGGTGAATTTTACGGCCGATGTGCCCCGCGGGAAGTTCCTCCATCCGTGACAAGGCTTGCCAGCGCCAGGTAGAGGCTTGTGCGAGCAGAGATTTCGTGTGGTTTTGCGAGCCGTCAAAGTTGGCAACAGTCGACAAGCCGTCGGTGGGCTTCGACTTATCAATCTCCCCGATATCTGTTTTCCGAGGAGTGTAATCGCCATTCTCGTCGACTTTCAGCAATTGGCCATCCTGTTCGTTGGCCAAGGCGCCCTCGGCAAGTCGGATGGTCCAGAAAGCGCACACATCTGCATCCGCAAAGCGACCCATGCGGAAGAATGTTATAGCTCGCCGAAGCTGGGCCTGTACCATCTGGTTGCGGTTTGCACGATCGTAGGCGATGCGCAGGGCCATCTCGGCATCGCAGAGAGCGCGGTCGGTTTGCTCGGTTCGGAGATATGCTTTGGAGCGTTCGATGTACCACAGGGGGGCGTCCTTATCCTTGAGGGCTTTCGTGAGCTTCTCAATCCCCTCGACATACCTGCCTTCCGAGACAGCCTTTACGCCGGCTGAGGCGAGCGTGGAAGACATGACGAATGCGTTGCGTGAGGCGTTGCTTTCGAGACTGGTAGATGTTTCGTTGTTGTGAACAGTGGTGCTTGTGGTTCGAATGTGCTGTGCTGTGCTGTGCGATCCGCGTTCCGCGCTCTGTAGTAGAGAGAATAGAATGGGAGGGATGGGATGGTAAGGATAGGTAGGATAGGAAGTATGAAGGTCTAGACAGAGGCTTGAGAGAATGGGGATTGGGTGGATTCTTAAGAAGCCGGGCTTGGGAGGTCATGTTAAGAGAAGAGCTTAAGTACATAAGTAGGTGGGGGGTGGGGCGCGGGGTGGGGTGCCCGGCTGGGGCAGGCGCGGCACAGTACGTGACTATATGTGCTGGTAGCTTCCATCGATTCCACAGACGTCCGGTACTTTCAAGGCGTCTGACCCTTTGATCGTTATGCTGATGTACGGACATGAACGACCCGGCAGTTTTGATGGGATGGGTGGTTTATTAGGTCCGTAGTATATAGACTGCATAGTAAGTAGCATAGTAGCAAGGCAATTCTCGAACTATACGTCCGTACCTATTTGGTAGTTGCTTGTTCTTTCACCACTACTATCTAGACTAGGTGACTACCTAACTAGGTATTAGGTCCTACCTTACCTACTTTAAACCGACGCCCACCCCCCCCCCCCCCCTTGGGGGAGGCGGAGGCCCTTGTTTACGAAAGTTATGTGTAGTGTAGGTAGGTTGGTAGTCGTCTACTTTGCGATTACGGACCTATACAAGCGGATAAAACAATAAGATGCGGAAAAGATAGCGAAAAGATAAGACGTAGATAACTAGAGGTGACACCATATCTATCGGCCCAATGGGAGTGCACCGGATGATGCTAACCCCGAATAGGCAATCAAAATCTCTCGACCAATAATCCCTTGTTTCCTACGTAAACAAGGGCATCTAGGCAGAGGCTTCTCAGATGAGACATGTCTAAGCTTGGTAGCTACAACCTTCCAACGCCTGCCCACCTGTCGACCTGTCGACCTGTTGACCGGTCGAGACATCCCGGAGTTTAGTTTACACTGCATCGGCAGCCTGTCTGTTGAGTTGGTATCCCTCAGGGGCCTGCTCGTGATGACCAACCAAACAATCCGGTAGGTCGACCAATACCTACGTAGGGCGAACCACGTTGTTACAGTTCATATGTAGATGCATTGCAACATGAAGTGCATCTGCCCAATGTAAACACAGTCAAAACAGTACATTGAGGTTTTACTACTACCCCGCAGCTAGCCATAAACTTGGAAATTGTTATATGTAGTCCTGATCGTTTCCTCGTTGGCAATCCAAGTCAGCCCATTCGGCCGTGCATTCGCCGCCTGAGGCTATTCATTACCGCATCCTTCAAATCATTAAACCGCTTCATACTGTTTCATTAGGGTACTTCGTCGCGAACATGCCCAAGGCCTTCATGGTGAAGGTGAACTTGTAGTTGGGGTATGAGATCATGCAGCTCTTGTTAAAGACACCCTCGATTGCTTCTTGCTTCCACTCGCCGTTCGGCTGCTGTCTGTCCATAATCAGCCTGATGCCTCGCTTTATGCGTCCGACATCTGGGTAGTCTGCATGCATAAGGCCGATTAACGCCCACGCCGTCATGACCACCTGCGAACCTGAGGTATGTTCTGTATACACCATCTTCTCACAAGACTAACACCTAAGTCAGCACAAGATAATAGTTATGGGGCTTGGTTAGAAAAAGACACCTACGCGATAGCTTTCAGACCATCCGCCATCTTCTCTTTGGCGGGATATTAAAAAGTCGCATGCGCGTTTCGAGTAGTTACTGTTGTTATACTTCTCATTGATGCTCTTCAAACTCTCCAAAGCAAACATGGTGGCGTATGTATAACAGATAGCCCAGTTGCCATACCACGAGCCGTCGGGTTGCTGCGCTGTCTTGATCCACGCGACCGATCTCTTGACAAATGCGTCAATCTCCTGTGGTCGGTGGTCCGGCCAGTGTTTCTTGAAGAGTGAGAGTGCTGTAACTACAGCCGTGGTACATTCGACGTAGTCATATTCCACCATGATTTTTCCAAACACCTCAGCCGCGTTAAGCATTTCTAGCTTTTCGCTACCACGTCTAGGCTCGTACGAAGAGCACGCTCCCGACTTGTTCTGGTAGGTGAGAATGGTATCAACGGCGTCAAAGATCCGCTCGTCGTCCAGAAGTTGCGGGTAGCCAGGGGACTTCTGCAGAATGATTACCGATTTTAACGCCTCCGAGACACAATCGCACACGGCGTAGCCCTGATCTCTGGTACTGAATGCCCAGGCACCTTTGCGTTGTTGCCGGTAGCAGGTCGCTTGATCGACACAATTCTCGCGGATTTGCTGATTATCAAGGAAGGTAAGTGCTTTGATCAGCATGGGCCGCCAGAGGGCATCTTGCTCAAGTCCAGCGGCCACCACTGCTTGGATAAGGAATGCGGTATCCCAGCATTGAACACCATTTGTTCCGTTGCAGAACATGCCCTCGAGATTGACCCACATGGCGTCCTCGAGTCTTTCAATGTGTTTCTTGAAAGAGTAGGCGTCTGGACCATCCCGAATGTAGCATACCACAGTATTGAGAGCTGCATTCACAGGGGCAAGGTCCGCATAATCCGTGTTCGCGTCTTCCATGTCGATGAGCTTGCTCACCCAGTCGTTTGCTCTCTTTCTGAGGAAGTTAGGCCGAACCCATGGCCAGATGTTGACTAGGGCCCAGTTTGCTGTGTTCAAAAGCCACGACTTAGGATGGTAATTATCAATAGGGTTGATGGTATTCCGATTGCCAGCCCAGTCAATCGTCGCCCAGTTATCCACGAATAACTCCTCACGCAAGCCGCGTATGATATCTGTCTCTTCGCCTGACCAGCTCTTGTCAAATAGATACCCCATGGGTAGGAATACCTGGCGCATATGGATCCACCATCGCCATGGGGCGAACGGGACCCAGTCGGGGAGGAGCCAAAGCTCCGGGGGGACCGGGTTGACGATATCCCATTTACAGACACCCAAAACACTCAGCCAGAACTTGGCCCAGTGAGGCGCATGTGTGGCACCTCCAAGCTTGTGCAGGGTTTTACGTGCTTTCACCATGACGGGGTGCTCGGGATTCACACCCACTAAGCGTAGGACGGTGTAGTTGAGCGAGGTGCCAAAGACGGTGCTTTCACCTTCGATATGCAGGCCCCAGCCTCCATCGTCGGGGTGCGCACGGGCGAAGAGGTAATTTTTAATCTCGGTAGCCACATACCAAGGAATCGGCGTCTTGGTCACATACCAAGCGACGACAATGCCGGGCAAGAGGAACATAGGGCCTCCATACTCGCATCCCCATTCGCCCGAGGGGAGTTGGAGCTTCTCAAAGATAGCGAGGCCATTACGAACGGCATCGAGGGGTTTCTCAGCTTTAGGCAGTTCCAGAAGATCCTGCGAGGGCATTAGTACTATCTCGTCTTTAATTGATCCGGCTTTTCAGCTTGTACTGACAGTTTCAAGGCCAAGATACCACTTGTCGGCGGTAGATTGTGGCCACTTCTTCACAGCCCCATCATCCTCGAGATAATGCCAGGTGAGCCGACCACTCTCGTCGAGCAACCTCCACCGCGTCCGGTCCGTACTGTCGGCAATGCGTGCTCGCTTCGGACCCGCGTCTACATCGTCTTCACTGCCGCATTTTCTCGATACATTGCCATCATTGCCATCTGCGCTGGCTCTGGCGTTCAAGGCGCTCATAGACCGCGTACTGACCATGACGAATGACTGCTGGGCGGTGAGGCCGTAACACAGAGACGTTCGGGTGTTTCAGATAGTAACGAAGAGCTCAGAGCTTAGATAGGGTATGAATTAAGATAGGTCGCGGAGGGAATGATTTGGTCCTAGGATAAAATAAACAAAATTAATGCTATAGCTCATCCATCAGTCCAGCCTCTACGACAAGAGTCGTCATCTTCCTTGTGACACGACACGCGTAAGTTCTCAAACGAGGGTGAGTTGTACAATGTCTCCACGAAAACGAATACGATGCCACATGAAGGCCCCATCCATGCCTAGCCAGCCAATAGTTTGTTGCGACCGAAATACCTAACCCGAAACTTAAACATACAGTGTGTATGAGGGTTTTACTGTATTTCTTCCGCCAATCCAACCAAGATGGCGCTGGATATCACCGAAACTGGGGGAGCAGGTACCGTTTGAGGCTTAGTTCTCGACACTGTGGGAGATATCGCCGCGTTTCTTTTGGTCGTATGGATATATATGCATCTAAACGGTTTTGTGACATCCCTAAGGTAGGTACCTAGGTAGACGAATATTGCTACGTTATAAGCATAGCTAGGTACGTAGTAGGTAGTATTCCGCATATACTGGTGCCTCTATAGATGCATAGGGTACCAATTGACGGGTTCCCGTCCTCGTAGGTATGTCTGGTTGCTGACCCTGAAGGCAGGCACACAAGCAGGTTGAGCCTTCTTCCTTTGGATGGGAAACGGTATCTGTCTCGCTACCTATTTTTCCCCAATCTCGAAGTTTTAGTACTTTCATTCAAACCTCTCACCGACACGATGTACAGCAAGCTTGGTGATGTAGACCCTCCGGAGTTCTACTCCCTGTTCTACTTGCTCCCTGTATTTCCTCGTCGATAAACTTCATACTGAAAGCCATCACATTGTTCTGAAACCATCAGACATCAACCAAGTGCCATAGCATAGCCGAAGACAGTCAATAGCCATAAGAGTCCCCGCCAAAATGGAAAACCCCAGTCAAGCCCGCGACTCAGCCATGAGCGATGTCATGAACTCAGAAGATCTAAGACGCAACCCTCTGACGGGTGTCATGATTGCCAAGATCGAAGAAATATTGATCGCCAATCTAGATGCTTTGAGGGAGAACCAACCTATGAGCATTTCTCTGCATTGTCGCTCTTCGGGCCGGGTGCAAATCGCGCGGTTTCCTTCATACCGGAATGGTGAAGCGAGACGATTCAGTAGGTTTACAGAAACTCACGAACATAGATTTTGCCAAATTTCGCTGGGCATGACTTTAGCATACCAATTTAACATATTTCTAGCTGCAATTCTTCAGATACTTCATTTATCTCACGAAGCACTCATTGCTGGTACAGTTATCACGAAGAGGTATGCTTCTTCTTCTCTTACATTTCACGAATACTGCACCACGTCTCGGAGAAATTAATCAAAAGGGAAAAAAGGGCCATATATTACCAAAATCCGGAACTCTTTGGTAGTCAGCGATATGTGGATAATCTAGTCGATGATATCGCCTTCACATTCGGTCTGGGAAGAGATGCTCTCAACATTGTGAGTGAGACAACATAATAGAAACCGGCGGACCGCGGATTCGATAGACACTAACATGACCAAACAAGGTGGCAGCAAGCAAGGGACTCATCGCCGGCGCCCTCAGCGTCAAGATGAATAACGGCTCCACGATCCACTGCAATGCTGACGATGGCGTAAGCCTGTTACTGCCTTGCTTTCCCTACCTGTTCACAACCGCTGAAGTTTCTCTCTCTATAGCAAGGAGTTCTCATCCCCGAGGTGAGGGCAATCACAGATGTCCGTCCCGAAGCCGTTGTATGGCTCCTTGTAATTGAAAAAGAGGTACATTCCCATCCGTCACATTCCGACATGCTGTTGATCAGTCGACACTGAGTTTTTATAAAGGCAACTTTTCGCGGACTTGTGGATTCTCGGTTTCACGAGACTGCATCGGTTGGACCAGGTGTCCTCGTCACGGTATATTATTCCTCCTGCTCTCCCATGCCCACTGTAAACTAACGTGCAAAACATGAAGGCCAAGGGCTACCCAGATCTCCCAACACGCCAGTTTCTCCACAAGTTGCACGCAGCATTTCCTCAGTTGCCTATGTACGCGCTTGTGGATTTCGATCCGGACGGTATAAGTATCATGCTCACCTACAAGAACGGAAGCCGAATGTTACGACATGAAGAAAACGCGACTCTGAACCGACTGCAGTGGATTGGTCCGAGAAGTAGTGATATTGTCGGGTGCGGCAATGGAGATCTACCACCATCAGGGCCCCTAAACTCTCGGCAACTTGCACTACCGCCGCCTGGCCCAGACAAGACGACGATGCCCCTGAAATCCAGAGACAGGAAACTGGCCGTACGGCTTCTCACCACGACAGTCGAAGACGATGAGTGTATCGAGAATATGGATTACGTTCGTGAATTACAGGTCATGTTACTTCTGAATACGAAAGCGGAGATTCAAGCGGTGGATGAAGCGGGGGATCTCACGGCCTGGTTGGACCGAGCGTTGACGGAAAGGATGACGATATGAGATTCGTTTCCAAAGAATAGAAAAGTATAAAAAAACTCCAAAAAAAGGTTGAACCCAAGAATCGAACCCCGGGCCTCTCTGATCCGTCTGGGGAATAACGAGAGGATAATGGTAGTAAAGGCCAGCTCTACGACCACCAACCAAATACACTACTGGAGTGGAAATGGTACCGGAGTCCTTTTCTTGGGTTCGGAATTCGGTACCATAGATAGTATTATATAGTACATTGGTGCTTTGCTGTGTTTATATGGGGAATCCGAGGATAACCTTCCGAAAGAAAAAAAAAAAAAAAGAAAAAATTCCAAAAAAAGGTTGAACCCAAGAATCGAACCCCGGGCCTCTCTGATCCGTCTGAGGAATAACGAGGGGATAATGGTAGTAAAGGCCAGCTCTACGACCACCAACCAAATACACTACTGGAGTGGAAATGGTACCGGAGTCCTTTTCTTGGGTTCGGAGTTCGGTACCATAGATAGTATTATAAAGTCTCTTGGGGGGGTTGCTGTGGCTACCTTTCTATGCGAGACTTCTACACTCTGTCCACCCCCCTTAATTAAAAAAAAAATTGAAATTTTGTATTTATTTCATTTGCAGTCAGCGACGGCCGGGTCTCTGAGGAGGTCTTGAGTCTGCCTTATGAAGATCGAGATAGGTCGAGGGGGCTTACGCGCCCCCGCCCCGGTGGACTACAATTTATCATCATCATCATCATCATACCCGGGGGAATTTGAGGATGAGTTCCAAAACAAGAAACCCCCCCCCCAAAAAAAAAAACGTCGAACCAAGAATCGAACACTGGTCCTCTCTAATCTAACCGAGTATTCTGAGGATAAGTTCCAAAACAAGAAAACCAGGGAAGAAAAAAAAAAAAAAAAAAAGGTTGAACCCAAGAACCGAACCCCGGGCCTCTCTAATCCACCTGAGTCTTTCCCAGATGAAACGAGAGGATAATGGTAGTTCGGACCAGCCGCACCGACCACTAACCAAATACACCATTGAGGTGGAAGAGGTACCTGAGTCCTTTTCTTGAGTTCGGAATTCGCTACCGTAGATAGTCTCATATAGTAGTACCGGTACGCATCCTGGGTTCGGAATTCGTTACGTGTAGATAGTATCGTATCGTGCTAATCCTGGGTTTTCGCCCGGCGTGTCTATTCACAGTGAGATCTCTACACTCTACTCCCGGGCATGTGAGGATTAAGTTCCAAAACCAAAACCAAAAAAAAAAAAAAAAACAAGAAAAAAAATACCCTCCAAAAAATGGTTGTACCCAAGGCTCGAACACTGGCCCTTTTCTAATCTATCCGAGGTGTTCTGAGAATAAGTTCCAAAACGAGGAAAAAAAAAAAAAGCCAAAAAAAAGGTTGAACCCAAGGCTCGAACACTGGCCCTTTCTAATCTATCCGAGTGTTCTGAGAATAAGTTCCAAAACAAGGAAAAAAAAAAAAAAAAAAGCCAAAAAAAAAAGGTTGAACCCAAGAACCGAACGCCGGGCCTCTCTAATCCGTCAGAAACGAGACCGAGAGGATAGTGATAGTGGCCACTAACCAATTACACCATTGAGGTGGAAGTGGCGACAGAGTCCTTTTCTTGGGTTCGGAATTCGCTACCGTAGATAGTAATATATACTTACTTTCTTGGGGGGGAGTTGCTGTGTATCATGTGAGACCTCTCTACACTCTACCCCGGAGAATCCGAAGATGACCTAGGTAGGTAGAGATCTTTTGCGTTTGTGCGGGTGCCAATAAGGAGTAAACGATCACTCGATAATTTATTTCCGGTACGGTCTATCTCATCATCTCTCTCACGTTTCAGTGACAAAACCTCAAACTGAGTATGGTTTAGAAAGGTATGAAACGATCTATATGTTGCGTTGAGATGCCCCTTGTCGGGGCGGAACTAGATAGCTAGATGTGGTATATACAGTTAACTTACTCTAGTCTTAGGACTCAAGAGTCTTGCGAAATACGATAACGGGAAAAGATACAGAAAATAACCTCCCCCTTCCTCCCTAAACCAAACAAACCAGAAAGCCGCCATGCCAAATCCACCCTATTTTTTTCCAGATCCCTAACTCCTTGGAGAATATATACGATATGATATAATCTCAATCAATACAACTCCCCGCACAAATGAGGGAGTAATTCATGGTCTCATGATCATAGGGGAGGAAAGGAGAAAAACAGAAGAAATAGACGAAGTGAAATAGGTTAGGTCAGGTAGTTCCGAGGCGAAGCAAGAACAAAGAAGAAAAGTGTTTTTTTTTCCTCATCAACCCGTTATTTCTCTCTCGCTTCAAAGCGCCCACATCCCAAAATCCGCATTCGACCCTTCAATCTGACTCAGCGCGACGAGCTTTTCATTCTCGCCAACATCAATCCCCACCATGCCCGCGCCTTCACCAGGCGGGAACTGCAGCCATTGATCAAAGTCGATATTCGGGCCCCAGTCGAAGGTTGTGTCCGTATCGTTATTGCCGCCTAGCTCCAATCCTGATGTAGGGGATGATTGAATAGACAGCGAGCTAGATACGGGCGACATGATATCCGTTGCCGGCGGCGAATTGGTCGAAAAGGTGGGATTGATACTTGGAACATTGTTATTGTTGCTGTGGCTGGTATCGTTTGTGAAAGTCGACAGCATGATGTCTGAAGAGGCTATGAGTTCCTGCTGTGTCGCGGCGGAGCTCAGCGTCGGGTCGGACTTCAGGACGGGAGCAAGGGGTTCTTCTGCTTCTTCTTCGGCGGCAGTGGGCGGGAAAAGCAACGGCTCCGGCGGCGGCGTCGACATATTTTCGAGACCGGTCGGCATGGCGTAGTTCCTAGAAGCGGCGTACTGAGCCATGGTCGCGGCCTTGAGGCCCTCCGCGCTCATGATGTGTTCATTGTTCTCGTCGGCGAAGATTGGAGGCGGTGGGGTATGGGCGACCTGCGCACCCTTACGCATCGCGGCCAGCACGAAGGCAACAGCGTAATCGGCCGCCGTATACGTGCCACGCAGCCGGTCCATGACGCGCATACACTGCTGGAACCCCTTATAAGCGGCAGCCTGTACGGCCGGCGAGATGTTTTTCATCTCGATCATGTGGATGATTATGGCCGGCAGGATGACCGTGACGCTGGTCGTCGGTAGGAATTTGTCTAGGTGCAGGGTGTTCAGTTCCGCTGCCATTCGCGTGATCTGCGCGGCCGAGTTGTACACGCGCATCCGCGATACTTGCTGTTGGACTGGGCTGGGAGTCTGGTGAGATTCCCTAGGCGAGGAGGGGAGGAAGAGCGGGCGATGCAATGCCGATACGGTAGTGAAGTACACCATGTGCAACAAATTTCGATGGACGGCAAGGACACGCCGCTTATTCTGATTATCCAGCGCAGATAGCGGCCGGTACTTGCACGACTCCGGTAGGCTTTGAACCCAATTCAGGAGAGCCTGGTCGCACTGAGCTATCCTCTCCATGTTGTCGAGCTGTTTGTTAGGGAGGAGCATCATGGTGCTGTTTATCATATTATCCGGATGCGTCTTGGTGCAGATCAACACCGAGTACTGGGCTTTCAGCATGTTGCCGATGCTTAAACTGAGCTTCGCTTTAGCCACACACATTTGAGCCAACTCCCTCTGCATCGCAAGATCGCGCAAAAGTTCGCAGTCCGAGCCCACAGCCCGAATATGATCGGGAAGCACTTCGAGATCGAAGTCTTCCTCGCTCAGCATCGGCACATCGAAATCTTCGGTTTTTATACGAGTAGGTCTGCGCATGCCCAGTGCAACCAAGCGGTCTCGCATATAACATGTCCACCATATCCGCTTCCAGAGTTTCTGCCTCTTGAGCGGCATGTTAGTATTCGCCGGATTTCGGTGTAGACCGATCGTGTGGCCCAAAGAAATTGCGACGCCCATCCAATGCCATGTGTCTTTTTGATCATCCGGCGTTTCGTACCAGTATGTCATCAACAACAGCCCTTGGACCAGCAGTAGGCGATCGCTTTCATAGTCGAAATCATATAACAACTGTTCGCGTGAGCCATTATATACAGTCTAAGATGACGAGGGATGATCCTTACCCTAGCCCTCGAGAAAAATGCTTTGCGGGCCGCTTTCCTTGACTCATAACCCGCTTCATTTATGGCCTTGTTGCTCACAAAAGCGGTGGCGCTGAACATGACGGCTTGATACAGAAACAAACTGATCTGGCCGCAAGATCCGTCGTGCGCGTCGACGATTCTCAGGAAGTCGTGAATGTCCAGGAGTGGGTTGTATGGATGTACATACTCGACGTAGGCTCGCAATAAGGCCTTCTGGAGTGAGAGGCTAGGCACTGACAGTGCCCCCTTAGCACGAAGATAGGCTACATCTTCAGGGGCGAATTTCGGCGGTAAAGGGCGAAGGAAGTTATGCTTCTGGGAACGAAAGTCCGGCTCTTCGGGTGAGTTAAGAAATTGTGATGCTTTTGATGCTTCGATATCAGCACCAGCAGCGGGGCCCGCATTCGAGTTTGGAATACTGTTGGGAGGAAACAATTGCGGCAGTATAGGGGGATATCTCGAGCCTTGGTTATTTGGTTGTACGACTGGATGCGAATGTAATTTGGAGCGTTGGTCTGAAGTAACGTGTGAGCAATTTTCATGAGATTGAGCACCTCAATTCTATGAGATCCCACCCATCATGAACCAAAATGGAATACACCACGCTTTATGGCAATATGTCCTTTGACATGTGTGAATGGGGACTTCAATTCTCAATGCCCGCAGCGGCCAACTTACTTTGGTGGTGAGTTATGGGAACCTCGACACTGCTGTGTCTGCTTAAGCCTGGGTCATTGGTGTGGCTCTCTAGAGGGGATGACTCGACGGGATGAAGCTGAGATTGGATAGATGCTGTCGCGGAATTCGGCTCTTTTGCTTTCAACGACTGCGCCTCGGTAAGCTGCGAGGTGGTGTCGAAAAGGCTTTTCCTATACGGCAAAAGTGTCAATACATTCTCAATTCATTGGTTATTTTTTGAACCCCGTCGCAAAGTGGTGTCATGTGGTAGGTATTGAATGTGCGGCGCCAGCGTATGAATTGAGGAGAGGCAATAAAGATTGCGCTTATGCCAGACTAGGAAAGTCGGGGAACATTTTCCGAGACAGGTAGTAGAGAAGTAAGGGTGCGGAAATACTAAACGAGAAATTGGGCGCGTGACCCAAATCGCAGTCCTCATGAATGAGGCCTCCCTCCATAACGGAAATAACGGACAATTGCACTCATCGAGATAGACTTACTTGCGGCGGCGACTCTCCTGTACAACACAGTCGACACCGTCCCATCGACAATTACCACAGGGGGCGCCCTCAACGACATCGCATCGAACTTTGCGGGCTCGACAAGATACACAGGCACGAGCAGCACGTCTCTTGGTAGCTTTAACGGCGCCATGTGGTTCCACCGTTGTGGCCGATCGCTTTTTCGAGGACGGAGATACACTCTCCTTCGGTTTTGGTGACATTTCTGGGATTGTGGCCGGTGAAGGTGCCGTTGTTGTTGGTGTTGCGGTCGGCGTCATGATCAATGACGGAGGGCTTTCATGTTGTGACCTGGGCGAGTGAACCGAATTCGCTTCATCCGAGTCCATATTGGATGTCGGCTACAGACGCGAACCTCGGTTTGTATGAATGAGTTGCGCTTCGCTAGGTATTTGGGTTTTGAGCCCTGACGGGGCCCGCGCCGAGTTCCTCCAAGTTTCTCCTAGACAAAATGAAATTGACGGCGTCTGATCAAGGTTCTTCAGTCGTCTGGAATATTAGTCACAGTGATTCAGGTTGTCCAGTTCAACTACGGTGCGGTGAAGGACACTTTTGGTTCGAATTCTCGATGTTCATTGCATTCGTCTTCGATGCGGACATTGGGAATACAGGACACGAGAGTGGTCGTGGTGAGAAAGTCTGAAGGCGTTGGAGGAAAGGAGAGGTGGCGGTTTGGGACGGCTAGGGAAGGACTTGACCTTCATGTCATGCTCAGGGTCGAGGAGGGTAGGTAGCCATAGTACCGTACATGGCAGGTAGCTACCTCATATACCTACCTACCTAGGTATTTCACGAGCTTCTCCAGGATCCTCCAATGGAGCGCGACCCATACTTTTCTTTGTGTACTAACCTCCACTACACTAGGTAGGGGTATAAGGCGCCCTTAGTGTAGATAGATAGGTAGATGTTGTATGCAAATTAGCACCCTTTGAGCCCTTGAGCCCTTGAGCCCTTGAGACCTTGAGACCTTTGTGCCTTATGGTGATCCGGAGGCCGTGGTGCATACTGCGCAGACCGTAACTCGCGTGGTGACTTGCTCCATAAAAGATGCCGCACAGGTACCAGCAAAAGAAGGGAAGTCGATGGCTTGGCGGCAGTCAGCGAATCGACCTCAAAACTTGCGAGTCGACAGGGGACCCTGCTAGCATGGCATTATAAATGATGAAAATCCAACGTCACACGAGCGCCTCTTGATGTCAACGCTGCGCTTGTGATCATGAGACAGGTATCGAGGCTTGTCAAGTCATTGCTGGAATGTTGACTCGGGCCGTCGAAGAAAGTACCTTTCTTGAGTGTGTGTGTGTGTAGGTATTCGTGTATAGATGAGTGCGCCCTCCATTCTACCTAGGGCCAGGTCCGGTCCCCTGAGACGATCTTGATTGTATGAATCCATTTCTCCAGATGAACTTTCAGGGATGAAAAATTCCAGTGACCAAATCCAGAGAGTGCGTGTGCTGATGTTTGGTCTATTCCGCATTCGCGCCGGACGCTTTCAGATGTTTGTCCGAGACCGCGATTCGAAGACACCGAAGTGGCGAGACTTTAACCCCATCAGTTCCCATGACTAATCGGTAGGTAACGGACACATATGTACGCATGATCACAGTGTACATCGACCAATCTTCATGCATACTGTGCAGACTAAGCTGAGAATACAGTAGCGGGTCCACCGCCTGTGAGCTCTCATTGGTCGATGGTCTACTTGATAAGTCATGCTATAGTGCAAAGGGCCTAGCGCCAGCCATTCTTGTTAGCGTACATACTTGACACACTGTGCTCGCGGGGCTGTTGGTTTGGAAGGTGCAATGTCGCCAAGCGCTGTGGGTCGGTTGGGAAGGACGGAAGATTTTTACCAAGCCAGGGCCAAGCGAGCTGTGAGCGACAAGTTACATACATACCTACTTACCGGTGCAACTCCAGCTCACACAAGCAAAATGCAGATGCAATGCACTTATGTAATACCGTTAGTCACGAGTTTCGTGGGATAATTATGGGTGAAGAATGTTACGCGGCGGTGTGTCCTGTGAATGAGGCCATAAAACTACATACATGTGTAATATCTACAAATTACACAGGTTACCACATATACCTAGGTTACACTATATGATGTGGGAAAGAAACGACATGAGTTGTTGGGAGATTTGGCGGTGCGAGTCGAACTTCTGATCGAGTTAGACTGGGGTACGCTAGCTAGCATATTTTAGGACCATAACTACCTACCTAGATGCTCGAGATGAAACTTGAAAGGAACCAAGTGGGCTCGCCGGGCAGCCGAACTCTTCTTAGCTTCATTGCGGGGACAAGCTTTCTACTTACTTAAGTTCCTTCTCCATACTATGTAGTTATGTCTCCATATGGCATAGGTAGGCATGGTACCTACCTGATGGCTGAGGGGATCATGGATGATGAGAGATGCGGGCTCCCTAGCTTGTCTTAGGCCGTGAAAATATATCATAAGTAGGGTGGGGTTACGAATCACGATATGGCACTGCACGACTCGCGTTTCGATGACCATCATCATATCTATAACGTAGTGTACACGATACCTATTTAGGTACCAGGGCTGTATTAGCATCGGCATCCTGTTGGAACTTGAAGGTGTCTCGATCCCCTTTGGTCCCTGACCACTGACTACCTGTAGCAGGAGGGAAACCACTCCCGCTGCTTCATCGTCGAGGATGTTCATGAGTCTCGTCCCCAAGGATGCCCAGAACACAGAGACCGTAAAGTGTCAACAAATAACACATGAAGTAATGAAGCGGTGGTTTCAGTGCATCCTCCTAGTAGTCATAGAATCCCTTGCCACTCTTCTTGCCCAGCCAACCAGCATCAACCATCTTGACTAACAATATGCTTGGGCGGTATTTCGAGTCGCCCGTCTCCTGCTGTAACACCCTCATAATAGCAAGGCATGTGTCAAGGCCGATGAAGTCGGCCAACTGCAGGGGTCCCATCGGGACGTTAGTGCCGTTCTTCATCAGGGAATCGATGGAATCCCGGTCGCCGACATTGGTTTCCAAGCAGATAATGGCTTCGTTAATGTATGGCATCAGAATCCGATTGGCTAGGAAACCAGGCGAGTCGGCTGCTACCGAAGTAATCTTGCCCATGGCCTTGCAGAAGTTGACGGCGGTTTCAAGAGTCTCGGCACTGGTTTGCAGTCCACTGATAATCTCAACGCCCTTCTGCACGGGAACAGGGTTCATAAAGTGAGTTGCAACCACACGGGAGCTAGCAGATAAATCTTTAGGGTCCTTCGTTGTCGCCGCGGCTATCTTAGTAATTGAAATAGAGGACGTGTTCGTCGCTAGAATGGCATGCTTGGGGCAGATTTCGGCGAGCTTGGCGAAAAGTTCGAACTTAAGACTCGGGATCTCTGGTACCGCCTCGATGACAAAATCAACGTTGGAGAGATCGTTAATGGATAATGTACTCGTCAACTTAGACCGGACTTCGGTTGCTTCGGCTTTTGTCATACGATTTTTCGTCACGTCTTTGGCCAGAAGATGATCTGCGCAATTGTGAGCGTGTGATCTCAAGAGGCGGCTTGACTGCCGTGGTGGCGACGGGCTGACCTGCAAATGCTAACCCCTTATCTAGAGCAGCCTGTGAGCTATCCACCAGTGTTACGGCAACACCAGCATGCCGAGCAGCAACAAGAGCAATGCCCAAACCCTATGAGGTCGATGAGAGCGTGTTCATAAGGAGGGCCATGTCTTTATGTCAAAAACTTACCATTTGTCCGGCGCCAATGACGCCGAGGTGCTTCGGCTCTGCTGCATTTCGGACGGGACTCGAACTAAAGTGTCTGAATTGCGTTGCGAGCTCAAAAGCCCGTTTTCTTGCGAACAAAAACGCCATTTTCATTAAGAGATTCCAACAGTGAGGTGTGAGTTGGGTGAGAGAGTGTATGAGTGAGTGTTGGGAGCAATCATCAGCCAAGCAAGGTCTTTTCCCTCTGCATAAACTTGGAAGCTACCAAGCTCTGCGCGCATAGCCTCGGTTTGGCGGGTTCTGGGCGGATAAGAGCGGAGCTGTCTGATTACGTAACAGGTCCGCTAGTATCCGCACCCGCACGGACCACGTAAAATCAATATAACGAAATTTAGTCCCATCGCGTCGAACGCGTCGAACCGATTAAAGATGCGCGCACCCTCATCACAACCACCACCAACCATATTCACAAACAATCTGTATAGTCAACAGCTTACGACTACAGGCCGTACTAATGATTCTTGGAAACTAATTGCCAAAACCTTATTTATCGAAGTGGGCTTGGTGTCCCATTGTCCACCAGTCGACTCGATATGGAGGAGCAAGATGGACCTACGGATATCGTCCACCCCGAAGTTCGGGCACACATAACCAGTCTTGTGTCTGCTGTATGACGCCTATTTTCTCTGTGGTTATTTTCTTGCTGACTCGATTTCTGGAACTAGCTCGGTGGTTTCAGCGGCGACGATGATGATGGGGGATACGTACTCGGAGATTCAGCGATCGAGGTTTTACGAGATATCAAGAAATGGATTCGCTTTTACGACGAGAAGACGAATCGCATGGATGTTGCGCGATGCCTGGCCGAAGCGAACGTAGTCGGCGGCGACCTACTACACATACTCGCCGCATGGCCCGAGAATGCCACCGATAACAAATTCAAGGCCCGAGCCGCCCTCGCCTGTTTCGAGATCATGGTCCCCCTGACCTGGCCGTTAGACCGAGACCTTGATCAAATGACCATCAATCACCACAGACACCTTCCCGTGCTCCAGCTCGCACAATTGGGCTACAAGCGAGCCATAATAAACTTCGATGCCGCTCGAATATTACACACCGCTGTTCGAGTTGCGTTGCCGTCCATGGCCCTCTCAAGAGGGGATCGGACAGCTCGAGACGAAGGCATCATAAAGCTAGTATTACTGTTTTTACGGAACATCGCCATGATATCTCCGACGCCCGGTGTCGAATACGACGACGATGAGTTACAGATCTCTCGATCGGCGCTAGTCGATGCTTTTTCCTACCAAGACATCCTCATCACCATTCTAACCATCGCCTCCAACATGGAAGATGATTTCAACCGGGAAGGCGTTATACTTATGGAAATCATATTCCATCTGGTGAAGCGAGTTGACGTGGCCAAGCTATTTATGAACGAGAAGCAATTAGGCAAGACTAAAGCGAATGAGCTTACGGCTATGATGAACAAAGAGGCCGCCCTGCATAGGCCATATAACCGAAAAGCCCCCTCCCGGCATAATCGATGGGGAACGATGATCTGGGTAGATCGTGGCGATGGCAAGGTATCTACTGTCACCGGCCAGGATGCACTGTTAGATAGTACCACCCGGCAACGAAAGATGGACAGCAGTAAGGTCTTCAGGCCACCCCGGAGAGCAGCAAAGGCAGAAATGAAACTGAAGGATCTTGGACCTCCAGCGTCGTTGAATGCTCGGGCTACGACACAACTCAAAGAATTCGTGGAAGAGTTTCTGGACTCGGGTTTCAATCCACTCTTTCAAAATATACGGAAAAAGCTCGACGACGAGAAAGATTACATCTTCGAATACCACCCGCGACAATTCTTTTACTTAGTCGCATGGTTTTTGGAAGCTGAAAGAGCGAGGAGGAAAGCAAACAAAATCGATCGCTCGAAAGATTCTACGGACGTGAACAGCTTCAATCTTGTGGCCAGTGTGCTCAGTCAGCAAATGTTCATCACATTGAACCGAACGATGGCTGATGCCATAGAAAACAAAAGTTGGCCTGAATTATGCGCTGCTATGAGATGCTTTACCCAGATTTTGCTGACCGTCCAAGAAATGCTCGATTCTGGCCAGGAAGACGATGAAGAGATCGCCGAGAACATATTGAGTCGCATCTTCTACGAAGAAGAGACACATGATCGCGTAGCCAATATCGCCAGATATTATAAAGACCAGGGCTTCGAATATCTCGACGCTTGCACCGAGCTGACACATACATACCTTCGCGTCCTAGAGGGCTACTCAAAGCAGAACGTGGACATGCAAGTCCGGTCACGTCGACGAGTCCGGAGAAAGAAAAAGGCGGCAAAACCGGCCGGAGAAGAAGAGGATCTGATTGCAGAGCCGGACGAGTCTGAGAACGATGAGGCACAAGCAGCACGGACGTCACGAGAGCGCAAGTTTGATTTCAACCGGTTCGCCAGTCGCTTCAGTCCTCAGGGCGTAGTCAACACGTTTGTGGCCTTTACCAAGCATTTCCGCGACTTGAACGAAGCGCAGCTAAAGCGAGCACATCGTTTTTTCTACCGACTGGCTTTCAAGCAAGAGATGAGCGTGATGCTCTTCCGCGTGGACATCATACACCTGTTCCATAGTATGATCAAAGGCGAAGAGCCGTTGGACAAGAACAGTATCATGTACAAGGAGTGGGAAGAGCTGGTCAAGCAGATATTACGGAAATGTATCCGCAAGATCGATGAGCGACCCCAGCTGATCATCGAGATGCTGTTCTCGAAGATTAACGCGACCGTGCAATTTCTGGAGTATGGCTACGAGAAACAGACGATTGCGACGACACAGAAGAAGCCTGGTGCGGAGCTTGAGTTTCGACATATCATGGAGAAAGACCGGCAGATTGCTGTCGCTGTCAGCGTTTTGCTGGATAAAAATCAGGCTGATCATATTAAATGGGTCAAGGATCAACTTACGATTGGAATAGATCAAAAGAAGGCTTGGGAGGCCATGTATCAGGTCATTGCGTCTGCCGAAACGCCACAGGCTGCGGAGCGCCCCGAAGATGCGGCAGCACCAGCACCAGCAGCAAAAGCGACCGAAGCAGCACCAGCGGTAGGAGAAGAGCCAGCAGCGCCAGTAGAGGGAGCAGAGGCACCAGCACCAGCACCAGCACCAGCAGAAGTGGTGACAGCAGCATCGACGGAAGCCGCCGCGAAAGCAGCAGCAACAGCGGCAGCCTTGAAAGATGCCCCATTAGTTGGTAAGATTCTATGGTATACCATATTTCCTGACATCCAAGCTTACAATATTGCAGACATAAAACCCGAC
This sequence comes from Xylariaceae sp. X187, assembly GCA_028637585.1. Taxonomy (NCBI): domain Eukaryota; kingdom Fungi; phylum Ascomycota; class Sordariomycetes; order Xylariales; family Xylariaceae; species Xylariaceae sp. X187. The sequence continues at coordinate 377,552 of JAJIZN010000002.1, read as the reverse complement.
AACGACGCACGCCGTGCCGCGATGTTCAAAAATTCCCATCTTAGACTGCTCATGAAATTGGCTGGCTTCGAGCGACTCGCGCCCACACTAGACGAGACACCGGAATCGTGCTGGATAATCCCACAGGGGTTATCATCTGAGGAACTGGTCGACACAATGGATATGATTCACCGGGCGGAATTCGCCTCGCCTGTATTCGATGACGGCAAAACCGCGGAGAAGCAATTACGACGGAAAACAGCGCCGCGTAAAAAGGCCGCCTTCGATGATGACGACGAGGGAACGGATGACGATGAGATTCTGTTCCCTGCCGGCGGCCCGACTACGAGAAAAGTCGCCGACGAACACCCCGATAAGCCGAAGAAGAACCGACGACTCCGTCGTCGTGCCGGCAGTGACGCAGAGCCATTGACAGAGGAACAGCTCGAAGAAAAGGCACGCGCGCGCAAACAACGCGAGATAGCGAAGGCGAAGCGTTTCAAGAGTGAGCTCTTCGTGCACTCGAGTGACGATGACTCGGACAACGACGACCGATGGGCCGAGTTCTACGCCAATGAGGAGGCGATACGGCAAAGGCAGAAGGCGGTGGCGGTGGCTAATTCGCAAAAGCTCACGGAGCAGTTGAAGGCGAAGGCGGAGCTGGATGCCAAGGCACCGAAACGGAAAGCGGCGGCGCTTGAGTCGGATAAGAGTGAGGATGAGGAGAATGATGATGATTTGATCATGGTGGGGGTGAATAGATCGCCGTGTGAGGATGAGGATGGGGAGGATGAAGAAGAAGAAGAAGACGCTTCTGAGACGGACGATGGCATATCGCCCTCGTCAAGCCAGCCCCGCGGTGAAGTATCGGGATCTAAACGGAGACGTCTGTCGAAAGAGCCGAGTCACAAGGGGACTGAGGATGCCGAAGGGGATCAGATTATGGGAGAGAATGATAAAGACGGCGAAAGCAAAGGCGAAGGCGAGGACGAAGACGACGACGACGATGATGACGACGTCCCTATAACGGCGCCAAGTCAACAACGGCGACCGAGAGCCAAGATCGGGTTTTTGGTGGATAGTAGTAGTAGTGACGAAGAGTAATGAAAAAAAAGACACAATTAACAAGGCAGGGAAATGAGCATTGCATAGAATAGGTATGGACACTTGGCGTTTAGGTATGCGTGCCGGTGGATTGCTCGTCGGTTGTATATAGGAGGCCTTGGATTTCAGGGAGGCTTTTCACCTGATTAATACCCGTCCCCCCTTCCCCCTTTTACGAGTTCAGATCTTTTTGTTGTTCGATTCGAGCATGGCAGAAGATAAGTAGAGTGAGAACGTTTTTAATTAGATTCTTATTAAAACGGTGAATTTGATCGCGGAGGCTTTTTTTTTTCATTTTTTCTTTTTGAAAACCCGTCTATATCTTTTGATATGCGATTTTTACTTTATTATTCCTGGCACATTACACGACTTTGTATCAAAAAGCACCACGATGATTTTACGGTATAAGTATTGAGTTGGCTCATTCCGGAATTTAAAAACCAAACCACGGACTTCCGACCCGACAAGATATATAGCACGCAGGAATTTTTTTTTTAAAAAAAAAAAAAAAAAAAAAAAAAAAACAGACCGGGGTTTAAATAAAGGAGTGAATTTGTTTTAGTTATAGATACACGTATTTCCCCCTTCCATAGCATGTGCAACACTACCTATACGCGTATATCCCGTTCTCATCGTACCTATTGAGGGGGAGTAAAGAGTTTATCGTTTTACTCCCATCCCATCCCATCCCATCCCATCCCATCACCAAGATTCCGTACCACTCACTCAAAAAAAACACACACAAAGGAATGAATAGAGAAACCTTTTAACCGATTTGAATGCCGGAAATAAGAGAAGCTTTCAGGTCCAGGTATAGTTGGTAGCTAACCCAGCCTTATTTATTTGGTCTGTTTGTCGTCTGGTGTTGGGCTAGGAAAGCGTGCGTGAAATTGGCTTAAGGTGGGAATCATTGGAGAGGGGGTTGGGGGGGTTTTTATTTTTTTGGCATCATTTATTTCTTCTGGGAAGTTTTGGAAATTAAAAAGGTGGTTAGCTACTTAGTTGGCTTAGATATATATAAAACCTTGATGGATAAAGGGTGTGGGCGAATATAGTAAAATCACACCGGGGGGAAAAAAAGAAAAAAAAAATAAAGAGAGGCAACATAGCTCTGAAGATGGGTATAGATAAAAAGGAGGGCGAGGAGACTCACAGGGCAGCTGGAGCAGCCGCAGTCATGAGCGCAGTGGCAGGAGCCAGAAGACGCGCAAGAGCAGGCGTTGCCGGTGGAGTTGCAGGTGCAAGCCATGTTTTTTTGATTTGATTGATTATATATTTAATAATCGCGAGGTTCGTACTAGGTAGAAGGACGAACATGGAAAAGGTTAGCGAGTGGTTTCAACGATGAGGACCAGTTTGGGTCTGGGATGGGATGTATGCGTGTGGTTTTTTCTTTTCTTTTTTTTTGTCTTTTTGTCTTTTCTTTTCCAACGAGTCGGGAGGATTCCCGATCCCGTTCATTCCTCGCTTCGCCTTGTAAATCTAGAACGAACCCGGATGGAAATGGAGACTGGGGAAACTGAGGGAAATCGAAGCAATGCTTGTTTGGGGCCCGTGGGAACCGATACATGAGACGGGAAGTAAATAAAAACCCACTCGCCCATCGTCGTCGCTAACACTTACCGAATAATAGTGTTTGATCTGATCTGGTTCCGGGCTCTTTTCGATCGTGTCTTTTTTCGATGAAAGAAGAAAAAAAGGGAAACGGAAAACTGAGAATGGAAGGGCCAACAAGGTCCTCTGCTCGGGTATTTATACCTCCCTCTCCCATTTCTCTTTTCGCCCCCTCTCTGCTTGACTGTCTGTCTGTCTTTTCTTTTCTTTTCCTTTTTTTCCTTTTTTCCTCCCCCCTTTCTACCCATAGCCTTTACTCTACTCTACTCTACTCTACTCTGTATCCCCACCATCCAACCCCTCCTCTTTAGAGTTTTCCGCACGCCAATCGAAGCTTGAGCTTGAGCTTGAGCTTTGTTCCCCGAGAAATGCGGGGAAAAGAAAGAGATAGAGAAAGATAAAAAACAAAAACAAAAAACAAAAAACAAAAAAAGCCCTTTCCAAAGCCGTGGGGAGAGTCAAAAGCGTATGACTACGTCACCGGGACGTTGAGTTCGAAGCCAATAGAATTTCGCACGCTCCAAGTTGAAGCTTAAACAATGGAGGGGGAAGGGCCCAGGTTCGATCGGCTGGGCCTGGGTTCTGGCGCTATGATGCTATACGACGAATCAGAACTTTTACCTATGACGATGCCCTTTATCATCATCGAACTGGTCTGTTAATAGTAAAAGTATAGGTAATGGGTAATGGGTAATGGGTGAAGCTTTCCGGTTTGCAAATTGCCGGCATTTGAAGAGATTCTCCTTTGGAGGTCACGTCTGCACTGGACTGTGAAGAAATTCGGCCTCGAAACTCCTCCTCCTAGATACATCATGGCCTATCTAGGTTAGCAGTATCATAAATCTTTTGTAGATCAGAACCTATCTAGATACATTGTGTTTTCTCGTTGATAACTTATAAGTAAATGTATCATCTAGGTAGACACCGTACACTAGATAGTTGCGAGGTGGAGGCAGCCAGGCAGGTTAGATAGCTATCTAGAGACAACTACAGTCCAGTTCAGTATTCGCCGGATTACGGCATGTGAAAACTTTCAAGGGATGTCATGTCATGCATGTTCACGTGTGGTGCCGTCCTTTTTTACTTCGTCATGTTTCGAGTCATTCAAACCCAGTCGCCGTCATCACTTTTATATTGACTGCTTTATCGATAGGTATCAAGCCTCGTTCTGGTCCTCTTGATGCCAATGGTAGTATATTAGTTGATGTATAAAAGCTTTCGATGAACGATACGATGTTGATACTACGTAGCATTGGTAGAATATGTTGACTAGATAAGAGTATTTTTAATCGTCGAGCTGTATTGTTTGTGTGTCCCCGAGGTAGATATGTTCCTTACGAATTGAACTGCCTGCCGTCGACAGCGAAGAATGAAGTGAGACAAACCTCGGTTAATCGAATCCGTGATCATGACAGTTTAGGTACTCGCCCGCTGGGCCTGGTTCCCCTCCCGGTAAGTCTTTGAGAATCGAGATGAGACCGGGCGAGTAGATAACGGGAAAAGCATTTCCTTTCATCAACACTCTGCAGATGGTAACGATTTTCTTGGATTTTTCATAGGTATGTAGTATCATCCATCCGAGTCATATGAGGACAGGGCGCTACCGTCGTCCTATACTACTCCCGACAACCACACAAATGTCGAGCTAGGTAGAGATGAGGGGGGAGAGAGGGGATAGAAAGGCCAATATTCCTCCCCAGGATACATGCAGATCATGGCATCCATAAAAACCGATTTCCCAGCACAAGTCCCGCATTCCCCGGCTTCCATTAAGCCGAGGTAGAGCGGAAGGGGGAATCAAATAAATACAACTCCATTGTAAAAAAAGAACCAATTTATATAAACCTGGTTGGATATCATTTACTTGCGCTGGCCATACGCCTTCGTTACATAGTCACCGTCATGGACGATAAGGTCCTCGTTCTTGTAGTCGTACTTGCCGGAAAGATAGCTCTCGATGATCGACTTGGTGCCGGCGGCGTAGCGCTTCTGCGCATCGATCGACGTGCCCGACATGTGCGGCACCATGGCGTTGCCGCCGCCCCACGCGTTCTGGGCGTAGCGGAGGGGGTGGTCCTTGGGCGCCGGCTGCGGGAACCAGACATCACCGCCGTAACCGCGGAGCTGGCCTGACTTCAACGCCTCGGCGACGTCCTCTTTGACGACGATGGCGCCACGGGCGGTGTTGATGAGCCATGAGCCTATAAGATGCGAGATATATAATTAGTGAACTTTGTTCTGCCTGGATAGGAAGAAGCAAGAAGCAAGAAGCAAGAAGCAAGAAGCAAGAAGCAAGAAGCAAGAAGCAAGAAGCAGGGTCTTACCGCGCTTCATCTTGGAAATGAGCTCCTTGTTGAACATGCCGCGCGTCTTCTCGTGCAGAGGGCAGTTGATCGTGACGACGTCACACTGCGCCAGCATCTCCTCGAGGTTGTCAACGCGACGGCAGCCGATCTCCTTTTCCACCTCAGCGCTCAGGGGTTGGTAGTCGTAGTACAGCAGCTCCTTGCAGTCAAAGGCCTTCAGGCGGCGCAGGACACGCTCACCAATGCGGCCGACGGCAACGGTGCCGACGACTTTGTTCTCGAGGTCGTATTCGTTCTTGGCGGCGGCGGCGACGTCCCAGTCACCGGCTGCGATCTGCTCGTGCGCGGGGACGAAGTTGCGCACCAGGACCAGGATGGTCATCACTACGTGCTCAGCGACCGACACGACATTGGACCCGGTCACTTCGGCTACTGTGATACCACCGTTGGTCTTGTTGGCTGCGTCGAGGTCGATGTGGTCGGAGCCGATACCAGCGGTGACGGCGAGCTTAAGGTTCTTGGCCTTAGCAAGACGCTCAGCAGTGAGGTATCCGGGGTGGAATCTAGTCTGGTCAGTCCAACTTGATTCTACAGATATACCGAGCTCCTCATCGCCCTTTCAGTCTGTTGGTAAGCTTACGGCGTCGTGATGAGGATTTCGGCATCTACCAGCTCCTTGTCGAATACAGAGCCATCGCCTTCCTTGTCGGAGGTGGTCACGAGGGTGTGGCCTTGGTCCTCCAGCCATTTTCGGAGACCGAGCTCATTCTCTGTTGTGCCTAGCAGGTCGGGTTGCTATAAACTGATCAGAAAGATGTTCTCCATTTTCACATACCCCATACTCCACACCCCACACCCCCCTTTTCATCGTGATAGCCCCTCTCTATAACATGCATGAGGCGTCGAAGCACCACCGCCAAGAACTCATGTCATTGGGCGGGTGGCGTTATTGCATGTATATGAATGCTTATATATGAGGTGATGGGAAGGTGACAGGTTGATCCTGAGAGTGAAAGAGGACGAGGGACGGGGGACGTGATGCCCAACGTACCTGCTTGGCGTGCTCCCCGCCGTCGTATAGAACCGCTAGAACTTTAACCTTTTCACGTTGTGTCGTCAGTAAACGCGTCGAAGCCGGATTGCCAAAAGAAAGTGAAGAATTGCTATTGAACACCGAGACCGAGCGGGCGGCTAGGCCTCGCAGGGATGCAGCCGGGCGAGCATGGCTAGAAAAGCGAGCTCTCGTGACTGCGGGAAGTGCGCCTTGAAGAAGAGGCCGGGAAGCACAGCGGGAGAGGGGAAGGGGGAGGGAGAGGGAACGGGCCAAGTATAATACCATTTTGAATTGTCTTTTGAATAACTGCCTTAAACTTTGACTTGGCCAAGAAGTCGAAGGGGACGTGATTAATTTCGGATAAACCTTGTTTAAAGGGATGTATGAGTGAGTGGGCGGGTGAAAGTGGGATGAAGGGAAGCTTTCTTTCGACCGGTATGAATGGTGGGAGATGCTTACCATTTATAATTGGTCTGGTCGACAGTGGCAATACGCAACTGGGCAGATCCCCCTGGTTGAGGGGTAAAAGTCACACATCGCAAAGTCGGTATTGGGGTAATCGGTCCCCTGCGGAGAGTACTCGACAGCTTTCCCCCCTCTCGTTATTCGGAGAACATCTTGACCCCTCGACTACCGTGCGAAGCATCTAGGTAGCAGTGCCAGACCAGGGGAGACAAGTTACGGAGACTCGGCGTCGAGAATGACATAGCGTCAAAGAACGCAGTTCGTGTCGTCGGTACGGAGAAAGCACCCCGAATTTGGCCGACCGACTCTCAAAATAGGCGGTGTTGGATCAAGTTGTTTCTGCGGTAACTCACATACCAACAGCCTACCAAATGGCAACGGAGGCGATGCGAACACTCGAAGGGTTGGATCTCTCCTCGGCCCGGCACCGGAGAGGGCTCGGAGATGGTTCGGAGTGCGGGATTTAAGGGGACTAAGGCTAGTGTTGTAGCTTCGAAGACCAAACCAACCAATGGTGAGGTCAGGAAGAATCCAAATCGTTACGGGTACTTCGTGTGAGAATCTTCAATGCCGAGCGATCTCCTGACCGGCTCCTGACCTCGGTTCTCGACCGTGCGAACCCCTTTAGCTGGCAGAGTCCTCAAAGTTCTTGTTACGAAATCGGATCCCGAGATTCTCGCATGTCCTTGAAGGATTCGACTCAATACGTATATCGTTACGAGCCCGAGACACAATCTGTACCGTGTACGTAAGACGATTGTTGTGCACCGCGTTAGTGGTCTTAGTAATGACAGAGTTCAAATCCGATCTCTGCGTCATCTCCGTTGGTATTCTAGAGATGGCGGAGTCGAGGCGTGTTTGGTGTTTGTAAAGGACAGAAACCTCTTGTTAATTTCAGTGTAATTATGGCCGGTAAAAGCTGAGCAAGGGAAAGTACATCCCGTGAGCCACACCTCCAGCCACCGCCACCGCCACAGCCACAGATATGACCAAAGCTGGGGCAGAAACTCGGCCTACTTGTCGTGGAGCATCTCGGCATCATTCGCGCCTTTCTCCTATGCCCCGATGCACCCAGAACGCGACCCAATTTTAGCGTCCACGTACACTACCGGTATCTTGACTACCGTAGATGCCCTCCGATCGTAGACTTTGATCTTCATAGTTCAGTCAATGTACGGATTTTCAATGTAGGTAGCTCTCTTCTTGCACGGTGTCTCTCATCTTCCAAGATCAATTCACACGGTCGTAATAGTAGCTAGGTTAGCTTCATGTACTCCGTCATTTTGGGAAGGAAACCGCTCCGTTCCGTTCCGTTGAAATCCTGTGGGTCAGACCTCGGCAGTGGCGGGTAAAGTCGGCGCGGCACCTATACCCAAAACCAAGCAAGTACCGGTATAAATGTGCTTCTTTTTTTTTTTTATTCTGAGAAATGTATATCTTTCGAGATTTAATTAGGAGAGAAACATGGACGGCAATCTATGGTTGTTTCACACGGCACAATAGCTTTACAGTCTATCATTCTACTAGTAACACGGGTCATTGGGAGTATGGGAGTGTGGGAGTTGTAGATAGAGGTTAACTTGCGTAACGTCGGTGACATTATGTAATGCGAAAATCATGATGGTCTGGGCTCGACTCTGCTTAAGCTCGGACCCACAAGTGACTCTTATTCGTTTGGTAAACCCACCGGGTACAGACTTTACGCCTTCAATCTTTACAGCTTCCTTTGAACCTTCATTGACGTCAACCAGTCAACTACGTACCATCTCACCTCAGTTACGACGCTGTCTCTCCTAGCTGTCCTCAATCCTACAGACCAAGCGGCTATCGCGAAATTCAATTGCAAAGCTTCCATAATGAATACCGTACGTGGAACTTGGGACGGGCTGCGGGCGAAGTGATGAGCTGCTAACGTTTACTACCCAGATCAAATCTTTCTGGTCTGTCTCCATCAATCCCCTCAACGGCTAGGGTTTAAAACTGCGTTATAAAGACTGACCCGTGCATCAGGCTTGGCTGGGGTTCTTTGTGTGTCGGTATGATTGCCTGTCCTAGGCCTCCCCCGTCGCATTTTGCGACATTTTGCGACAAATTATCTTTTATGTATGTTCTTTAACATCTTCGTGTGGTGTGACTTATAGCTGGCGGCGGCGCCTACTACTTCGCCAAGCAGAGCATCAATGCCGACCGAGCCCAGCGATTCGAAGAGGCCCAACGCAAGAAGCGCATGATGACGAGCGTTGAGTATGTCGACGACTCCCCTACTAGTTCGGCATCTGCCGGGTCGGCCCGGTCTCCGAGCAACAATGCCCCGGTCAGCGGCGATCCCACAGGCTCGCCGAGTCGGGAAGCCAGCTCCGATCCAGCACCGACGAGACATGCTCCTACGACTGAGGACGAAAGGGTATTCGAGAAGAGCAAGTACGAAAGCAGTACGCCGTTCCGAAGTCCGAAGGGCGATAGATTTTCCTGAGTATGGAGCTGTCCACGTTCTGCGTGGAATGCCCGGCTCGGCTGTACCTAATACACCCACGCGTGCATGTCATGAATTGACATCACCAACTTGTACAACATATCGATAGAGGCGTTGGTGGGCGAGCTTGCATGAATCTTGGAAATCCCGTTTGATTGCCGTGAGGCGGCGGCTCTCAATTACTTGCTTCATCGTGTTTCTGGAACTTTCCGTGGACTCTCCCATACTACTCGCAAAATCTGTGCATGGCGGAAGACGCGCCCCCGGCTAAGGTAGCTATGCCCACAGCATCTGGCATTCGCGCACTTGCGTGACGCAAGAGCTTCAAGTCGGCTTTTCCTTTACATCTAACGTGTGCACTTCCGAGAGAGGAAAGGCGCCTCATTACAACAACGCCAGGACACCCAGGTCAGAAGGCTCGCATCGCTCTCTGGCAGTTTGTAAGACGATCATAGCCCAGAACCGGGATCAGCTCCAATATGTGAGACGGACTTTTTGTTCCGTGGCGGCTATGGAACGCCCTTGTGTTTGATCTTCAGGTGCATGTCACAGAATTATATCTGGCTCGCTTGTAGGCAACAAAGAGGTCCGAGAACTCTTTCAGAAAAGCCTACATATTCAGAGCAGCTTTTCGACCTATAATTGGTTTACCTCATATTGAAAGGCTCGGTCACCTTACTCTGCATATTTCTCGGCGCCTAGCGAAACTCTGGCTCTGGTGGTGTACTGTTACCTTAGGTAGGCATTCCACCCATTGAGGGGTCAGCATACGAGCTGAACAACTTACAGCCCCAGAGTCTTATGGTGGGGCCAACCGTGAGAATACTCCCATGTGGCTAAGCATGCTCAGTCGATCCACGTTTAGTACCTAGTTTCGTCTACGGACTGCAACCGTATCAGCGTATACCTGCGGATACGGCTGCCTACCCACTCCTATAAAACCCCATCTAGGATGTCGTCTCGGAACCCTCCCCCACGACTGTTGCATGTATAGTGCTGGCGGCATGAATCGACTCGCAGTATTGGTAGGTGTAAACAGCTCAATAGTCATTCGTACAATAAAATGGCCACAAGACCCGGCAAGACACCCAGGCGGTGGTCCTCGATCACAAGTACCGACACCTACTTGTTGATAAGAAGGCCGCCAAGATAAGTTTCTCCAAACGTCAAAGTCTATACTCCGATACAAACACGCTCACCAATGGGTTACGGCGCTCGATATTCATATAGCACGTTACGAGACTCCCTCGTATCACGGAAACCGTCTCTCAAGGAATATGTCTCCCCTTCGCGAATCGGCACTGAACCGCGACAGCCGAAGGCGTTTGACTCAAAGTCGGCCTGGCCGGAAAGACCGAGGCATAGCTGGCTGCCCGAGATCCTCTTTCAGGTCTTAAGTCTCGTGTCTCTGTTGGTTATGGTCATTCTTCTACGGTACCTCGATGGTCGTCCCTACAGCGCCTGGGCCTTGCCCCTCTACATCGTTATCACACCCAACGCCGTCATATCAGTCCTCTCCATCATCTCTCGGGCGTCGCTTGCCTATACCCTCGGGGAGGTTATGAGCCAGCTGAAATGGTTGCATATCCTTGAGAAGCCGGACAGGTGCGTCGATATCCCCCCAGTCCTTTCTGTGGCCGTAAAACGCTGATTTTTGAACAATCAATGCAAAGGCTGCGGGATCTCCAGTCTTACGACGATGCGAGCCGCGGCCCGCTGGGCGCCCTCAAGCTTTTCTGGAGGGTGCGGCTTGCATCCTGCACCACGTACTTCAGCTGTCTTGCTATTCTACTCTCTCTGGCGTTCGAGCCGTTTTCGCAGCAGCTGCTTCAGTACCGTGACGGCCTCACGCTTTCAAATTCTTCTTCTTCGTCGGCGTCATTCTCTACTACATATGATTCTTCTCTGCAAGGTCCAGGCGTAGAGGGTCTTTCTTCACGTACGTATGAACGAGCAGTTATTATCTCCGCCCTGAGCCCATATTCCCATGCGAAGCTTCTGACGACGGTAATAGTGAACACCCAAGGTAATGGTCTGGCAGCAGCAGTCGTGAATGGCATATATGACGCTCTGGGGTTACCGCCATTCACTTGCCCATTGAACATGGCGTGTGTTCAATTCCCCAACATCACCAGCATCGGGATATGCAGTGATTTCGAGGATATCTCATCCACCATTACGAAGACGCAGTTAAACAACAGCATTACCACATCGTCTGGGAATCTCTGGGCTTTCCGCACGCCTGGAAATCTAACCCTGCACGCGTCGGCTTTCGCAAATGGAGATGGCCTTTTCCATACCACCGTCAACGCAACCAGTCGTGTCGCTGACAATGACGCCCTCATGATGCCTTTGCATGTCGCCATTATACGCTTTCCTCCTCGACACCAGGATACCGATCCGTCGAATGCGCGTGGCTGGGTGAACACGGTGCAGGCATACGAGGGCACATTTTCCTTCTGCGGCCGCCGGTACTATGATTGGGGGGTACCAGGAGGCAAAAGCGGGGGTTTAGCTGGCAGTGTAGAGACGTTCAAACTGACGATGTCAGACAGCCCGGTAGACGGCAAACCATCATACCGGGCTCTTGTGCCTCCTCTGAATACGCGGGAGGCCCTGGGCGCGGACCGGGATAGCTCGTTTCAGATCAATTACCTGGCCAGCCGGAATATCAGTCGTATCCTCACCTCGGTCCTCGCCGTCAATGACCGGGAGACAAGCCGGCTGATCGGTGTCCCGGCGCTGTCCAGTAGCCGGGACATAATTCGGACAATGGATAACCTCGCAGACCATGTCACGTATCACATGATGGCAGGTCCCCATGCGACGAGATTAACCGGGCCGGCATACTGGAGGGAGAAACACATCGCGGTCAGCTGGCCGTTTTTGGTGCTGCCGATTACCCTGGTCATCGCTTCGTCGTTGGGCCTGGGCTTTGTCATGGTGATGACGCGCCGGGCGCAAATGCTGGCGTGGAAGTCGTCGCTTGCGCCGTTGGTGTTGCCTGAGGCCGGGACTTTGGCGCGTGGTGCTGGTAGGGCGGACGGGAAGGAGTTTCGGGATTACGTGGTGCTGAGGTCGAGGGCGGATATGATTGCTGGGCATTTGAGGAGGTGAATGGGATTTTTTTTGGATTTTCTTCTAAAGTTAAAGGAGACTTCTAGTTCGGAGTAGTTTTAAAGGTCGGAGTAAACGGAGTTGGACGAAGATTTAGAGAATTTATAATGAGTAAAAAGTTTTTCTTTTCTTTTTCCTCTTCTTTTATCTTGTCGCATCCCATCGAATTTATTCCATCTACATGGGTACCGAGGCTTCAGAGTCTTGAATATTCCACATTCATCTGCATCGAGATGGGTTATTGCGTTTGTTATTCTGAGTGATTGTGGGAGGAGATGGTGGTTATGTCTCGTTTTGAGGGCGCAGGGCGTTAAGGATGAAGTGCGTAGAGCCGCTGTATCGAGGCCGTAAAAGACAGGATGATAGGGAGAGACGTTATAGCTGGCTTTCATGTTCTCGACCATTCCCCCCCTTTTTTTTCGCTGATGCTTTGTCTGATACTTGGGGTGCCCTCGGAGAAAAAAAAAAAAGGGGGGAACAACGTTCTCAGATATTCGGACTGAGGGAGAGGGAATGGGAAGGGAAGACCTACCAACTAAGATTCGATGAACTGAGAAAATCGAAGGGGAGGAGAGGGGAGAGGGGAGAGCGCAAATCCGCTTCAGCAGACGAAAAAAGGGGGTAATCGAAATTTTGTTCCCGAGTCAAGGCAAAAAAATCTGGGAAGGCATTTTTTTTTTTTAAAAAAAAAAAAAGCCCACCAAGCCGGAATGAATACCAGCCGGCGAAATGCAGCGCAAGATACTACTATATATTACTATCTACGGTAGCGAATTCCGAACCCAAGAAAAGTACTCTGTCGCCACTTCCACCTCAATGGTGTAATTGGTTAGTGGCCATTATCACTATCCTCTCGGTCTCGTTTCTGACGGATTAGAGAGGCCCGGCGTTCGGTTCTTGGGTTCAACCTTTTTTTTTTTTTTTTTTTTTTTTGCTTTTTTGGGGTTTGGGTTTGGGAACGCAAGCTTAGTACTAAATAGTAGGAAGTCGTAGACAAGCATCCCCTCTACAGTATCCAGCACTGCCGGTCCCGACCTCCGAATTATATTGAAATTCTAATGGACGGTGCCGGAGTGGTGTCACAGATTTTACAAGACCTGTTTTGGCAGATGCCGACATCTCAATGTTCGAATTGGTAGACGATCAGGTGATCAAGTGTCGCGGAGTGGCACAGTATATATAGTATAATTAGCACTCACCACACAGTACTCTACAGACGTACTGCTCTATTAACTTGTATCCAGATAGTCGGTATCATATATCCCTATGCTCTCAAAGAGCGTAGCAGAAGCATAGTATAGCATATATATTGCCCGTTTTTCCCACCAGGGAGCGTGCAAAGTTAGATCTTAGAAGATCATAGCAAATTCCATAATTCAACGGATCTTGTCTACTACACAAAGCTCTCTAGGCACTCGGTATCTTATTTCCAACATTCAATCCATCTCTTGCCTCCGCGAGATCAGGGCCTTTGCGGATGCGCTTGAGCTTGGAGGTAGCAGTGATCAGCAGGCTCAGGAACTCGATGTGGTAATGGGTAGATGAAATGCCACTCTAGATACTGAAGCAGGGTGGTGTGAATGTCGGGAGAATCTTCCTCCTATTATATCGCTGTCTGAGCGTCAAGTATGCACCGGGCCTATTATCACTATAAATACTACCTCCTAAGTCTTCGGTCGGCTAGGAGACTTCAAGGAAGACGAGGGGACATGGACTTCTCTACACTCTTTTTCGACCTGTATTACTACTTATTCTGTTCAATTCAATGTCATTCGTTTAACGGTTGCCGCAAATCCCTTGGAAGTGCTACCTAGGCTGTCTAGTCTCCTTGGGTAGCAACATTGTGGCGGCCTGGGAGTGTAGGGGCAACCCTATTATACTCTGCCGGGCACCGGTTTCGCTCCAATACCTATGTCGAATATCCTGCTTGCTTGACTTTACCACATTACACATGTCGATTGATGCAGCGATCTCTATTATCCATCGCTTCATTCATCTCAATGGCGCGTTGTCAATTGATCTCCCATCTATTACTACCTAGGTACGTCTGCATACCTACAGTCAGTCAGTCAGCCAAAAAAAAAAAAAGGGGGGGTTGAGCCGCTCCATTGTAACGTACACTTGGAGGATGGCGGATTACAATAGGTACAATTCTGAGGCCGGGACTAGCAGTGATGGATATACCGTAGAGGGGATGTTGTCTACGGCTTCCTACTATATAGTACTCTCTACCTGCAATGAATTCCGAACCCAAGAAAAGGACTCTGTCGCTAATTCCACCTCAATGGTGTAATTGGTTAGTGGCCACTATCACTATCCTCTCGGTCTCGTTTCTGACGGATTAGGAGAGGCCCAGCGTTCGATTCTTGGGTTCAACCTTTTTTTATTTATTTTTTCAGTTTATTTTTTTTTTCTTTTTTTTCTTTATCTTTATTTTCATTTTGGGGGGTTTTGTTTTGCTTCTGGTTTATCCTTGGTTTTTCTGTTTTTGGTTTTGGAGCGTGATTCTCAGATTCCCCGGGGTAGGTTGTAGTCGCCTGGGCAGAGTGTAGAAGTCTCGCGTAGACATAGCAACCCTCCCAAGAAACTATTGAAGCAGGGTGGTGTGAATGTCGGGAGAATCTTCCTCCTATATCGTTGTCTTAGTGTCAAGTACATACCGGCCCATTATCACTATAAATTCTAGGTCTTCGGCCGACCAGGACTTCAGAGAAGACGGGGGAAACATACATACACACATACATTCCTTTTCTTGCGCTCTTTTTTCGACTTGTATTACTACTTATTCCGATCAGTTCAATGTCATTAACAGTTGCCTCAAATTCCTTGGAAGTGCTAGGCTGTCTGGTCTCCTTGGGCAGCGATATTGTGGTGGCCACCGAACCTAGGAGTGTAGGGGGTTGGCCCTACACTCTGCCTGGCACCCGTTTCGCTTCACTATATAATACTATCTACACACAACGAATTCCGAACCCAAGAAAAGGACTCTGTCGCTAATTCCACCTCAATGGTGTAATTGGTTAGTGGCCACTATCACTATCCTCTCGGTCTCGTTTCTGACGGATTAGAGAGGCCCGGCGTTCGATTCTTGGGTTCACCTTTTTTTTTTTTTTTTTTTTTTTGCTTTTGGAACGTTATCCCCAGATCCCCCTAGGTAGAGTGTATTCCCCGGGGTAGTATGTAGAGGTCTCACGTAAACACAACAAAACCCCAAGATTGGTAACTATAAGAGCGCTGCCAACCGGGCAGTATCTTTTTCTTGACCGGGCAGTATACAGTACTTCAGCCGGCTACCGGATTCCACGCCCGCCAATAGTTGCAACTAGAGTCGTATCTACTACTCCGCGTCTCACTAAATACCGAGTGTGCTATAATGTAAGCAATACTAGGGGCGACAACAGATTCGGTCAAAGCCACGATGGCTTCAGTAGGCACTCTACTGGAACACCAAAGACAATTACACCAACAGCAGTCTCAGTCATGAAGGCACTTTCAACGAGCTATGACGCCGGTCATGGTCTTCATTCATAGATCTCATGTCGGCAAACGTGGAAACAACTGCTAGCAGGCAAGGTTGTGTGATAGTTCGTCATAGATCGGGTTTGAATGAGTGCGCTGTACTTTACTCCAGACATATCTATTCAGGAATTGCATCAATCCTAATCCAACTCTACTTCCCCGCTACGCTGCGGAGGTACGGTTGACATTGGGCTGCCGCGGTTGATATGAGGCTTCCTAATGCGAAAATTGAATTGGGCGGGGCGTGGCAGCCGGCAGCCGGCTGGAATACCAAATATGGCCCGGTCGAGAAAAAGACACTGCCCGGTTGGTATCAGCTCCTATATAGTACTATCTATGGTAGCGAATTCCGAACCCAAGAAAAGGACTCTGTCGCCACTTCCACCTCAATGGTGTAATTGGTTAGTGGCCACCATCACTATCCTCTCGGTCTCGTTTCTGACGGATTAGAGAGGCCCGGCGTTCGGTTCTTGGGTTCAACCTTTTTTTGGTTTTTTTTTCCCCCCCTTTGTTTTCTTGTTTTGGAACTTATCCTCAGATTACTCGAATAGATTAGAGAGGGCCGGTGTTCGATTCTTGGGTTCAACCTTTTTTTTAGAGGGCTTTTTTTTTCGGGGGGAGTTTTGGAACGTAATCGTTAGAATCCCCTCGGTAGAGTATATCGCCCAGGGTAGAGGGGATTCCCCGGGATAGAGTGTAGAGGTCTCTCTCACATGCACACATAAACACAGCAAAACCCCCCCAAGAATAGTACTACTATATAGTATTATCTACGGTAGCGAATTCCGAACCCAAGAAAAGTACTCTGTCGCCACTTCCACCTCAATGGTGTAATTGGTTAGTGGCCACTATCACTATCCTCTCGGTCTCGTTTCTGACGGATCAGAGAGGCCCAGCGTTCGGTTCTTGGGTTCAACCATTTTTTGGGTTTTTTTCTATTTTTTTTTTTTTTGGTTTGGAACGCAAGGTCAGTACTATATATTACTATCTACGGTAGCGAATTCCGAACCCAAGAAAAGGACTCTGTCGCCACTTCCACCTCAATGGTGTAATTGGTTAGTGGCCACTATCACTATCCTCTCGGTCTCGTTTCTGACGGATCAGAGAGGCCCGGCGTTCGATTCTTGGGTTCAACCTTTTTTTTGGACGGTTTTCTTTTTTTTTTTTTTTTTTTTTGGCACTTCTGGCATATGATCCAGCCCCCGCTGGGACTTTAATAAAATATCAGTTCGTGTGACTGCCAGCTCGGTCGCCGCTTTTGACTGTGATGAAGCTGGAGCTGCTTGAGTCGGGAGAAGGGGCCCCTGGTGATATTGATCCTTGGGGTCCGAATAAGCTTAGATGCCACCGCCAGCAATACGTCACCTGGCCTCCCTTTAGATTAGAATCCGGACTGTATCAAGGCCAGTTCCATCGTGCTCCTATAGATTCTCACGGATCATCTGGGGGTTATGGCTACAATCTGTACAGAATACTTCCTTAGACATTAGTTCGGCAGTTACCATTGGGAATTTCACGATGCTTTTACGGTCTTCCATGAGTTAATGATGATAGAATTTCATTTCATTTGGTGAAGGCTATGCTGTCTAATACGCTTTCCACGACTTTATTACCAGGTAGTCAAACTATCTGGTGTAGTAACCTACGATAGGTTACGGGTACATACATCTGTAGTGTACCTAGTTACTACGACGAGACCTTAAAAGTCCCTCCAGTTCAGGTGTAGTCGGGATTCTTCGTGATCGTAGAAAGAGGAGATATGAGGAACCTATGAAAGATCATTAGATTATGTTACACCCAAAGACTGTCCTCTCAAGCCATACCTATTCGCTGGAGTGTTGTCGTTCAGCTTATGACGCTTGCTGGCAAGCAGCAAAAACAATGTGTCGTATTCTTGCGGCTGCAAGCAAAACAAGGAATTCAAGCAATTGTGAGCAAGTCCGGGCACAAATGCGACGTGCAGTCCAGCGGAGAGAAGTCCTAAAGGCAAAGTGTCTCATGTGCTTGGCGCATATGGTGAAGGGCAGGTACACATGAGATGCGCCGCCGAGTCAAGTAAAGACGTCGTAAAAGACTCGAATAAGGCGATTATCTATGCCGGATGACGAAGGGTGTTGGCGGTTTTGTGTTATCATGACCATCATGATCTACTAACACGGTTGTACCTCGAAAGAATGTCTAACCAGACGAGAGTGCTGCAGCTGTTGCATCGAGAAGCGATCTATGTGTTGGCTGACGCGAATTTTGTGGACCTTCCCAAATCACCACATTTCCATAGCGCTCAATGTGATCCTCATACTCCTCGTCAGTATACTGCTTCCGGCAAGATAGTTCGGGATCGATAGTGTCGAGGGGACATCCTAAGCAATAACGGCCGCTCCATTGAGCAACTTTGGATGGGTGTTTAATCCAAGGAGCATCGACGATGGCCATGAATCGACGTGGGTTACATTCTTTACCATCTTTTTTCTCCCAGTGGGGTTTGGCCGTCTGAATGGCCACCACAGCTGCCCGGTCCCATAATGTGAGCTCCGTCGGACAGATTTTGCCAGACCTCGAGTATTGTCCCGCGAGGCTTCGAATATGTGGCAGGTCTTTGAGATTTTTTCTCGCGCGGCCGGTCATCGTGCATGCCTGCTTCCCAAGCATGGGCAAGAACAGGTCGTTGCTGGTAAAGCAGTGGTAGCAGACTCGACGGCAAGTGATGAGATAGATGTATCCGCCAAACTTTCCGCATACGACACAATATCGGTCGCAGAGGGTCGCATACAGCGTTCCAAGGTCAACGTGCGTAGCTCCGATGAGTATGATACCGCGGACCACAGCGCGGCACGATGGAAGACTAGCGATCGTTCTGAGTTGCGGCACGGAATCCACTATCAGCTTCGCTCTCCTATTTACGCACTGCATCGTCGAGAGCGAGGCAATGTCGAGGCCTAAGATGACATAATTAAGTACTTCAAGTGGTAGGATATCTAAGGATCCCAGACACTCAGTTGCTGGTTCGATAGTCAGTGGGCCAGTGTCGCGCGTCCAAGGAGGGTGTAAATAATCAAAGGCATCGCTAAGAATGTAATCGGTCTGCGGCAATCGTTGACGCCAAGCCCTCAAAACCAGTTTTTGGTCCTCAAGTCTGCGTTTCGTGGTGTCATAGTCAGAGTCCATGATGAAGTATGCTCGTGGTCGAAATTGACCGCTGATTCATACAGGAGAAGAGATTAGGTATTTCGGATGATGGTCTGCGTAAGTAGGCAAGCAGTTGATAGAGTGTCAGGAATGTTGTGGCCCCAAGTTACCAGGCAAACCGGTGACCGTTCGACAAGATCTCAAGTCGATTTTGTTAGCATGTTAGAATGTTAGGAGGTTAGGAGGTTAGAAGGTTAGGTAGGTAGATTGGAGAGTTCATGCTCTGCACGAATTATATCTCACGGTAGTTCTACGGACTGTAAAATCTGATCCCAGGGGCTCAGACCACCTACGCTTTCGACTACATATAGAGATACATAGGTATGTATAAAGAAAGATGGAAGGCGCGTTAACTCGTGCCTTCCCGTTAAGCTGGATGAGTTGATATCTGATATCAGACCGGGCAGGAGCCGGAGTTGTGTTCCATGTGTAACTAGGTACCTATTATTAGGTAAGTCGTGCGCTAGATACTGTCTTACAAGATCCCGGAGAAGTTCGGATACGTTCGGATACGCTCGGAGTTAATTAAGCTTGTCGTTATTATGTCATCCCATGACCAGTGATCGGAGCGAACGGCCGAGCTTATCGGAGCCAAGCGCATCTACACGCTAAACCGTCACTTAGTGGGGAACTTCAATCGTAATTAGCGTAGACATTTTCTCACTTCCATTTTACCGTAACGAACATTCTCATTGTCTAGGTAGGTTGTTAGAGCTAACCTCGTTGTTGCGACTCTGTATATACCTACTTATCGGCGCAACATACCGCCCTACCCAATTGTTGTCCTAGCTTCTGTGGCATATCTATTACTGGACGAGCAAACGACTCAGGGATTCTTACCATATCCCAAGTTCCTGTCCCTCCCTCCGTCCTCCGAACCTCCTTGTCCGACCACTTGATCGCGACCATGTCCACCGCCAAGGTCCTCGTCAGGGGGCTACGTAGCTTGCGCCACACCTCCACTACAACGCCCTGGCATCGCAGTTTCTCTATATCCTCAACCAGTCGCAACGCCCACCTCAACGCCCACCGCAAATTCGTAACGCCCTTCCAAACTCGCGCCGTCCTTTCCAACTCCACGCTCCGGCACTTTAGCACATCTCCGATACAACAGCACGGGCATATAACACCACCCAAGCCCGGCGAAGAGTACGAACCAGCCCCCCCCTCCTTGCCAATCCCGACATCCCCAAAACGTATTACTGACTGACACTGGCGCTCTCTGTCCAGGCTATACATAACCTTCGTCGATAAAGAAGGCAAAGAGCACAAGATCGCCGTATCAGAGGGCGACAACCTGCTAGACATCGCGCAGGCAAACGACCTAGAGATGGAGGGCGCCTGCGGCGGCTCGTGCGCCTGTTCCACGTGCCACGTCATCGTGCTCGACGAGGCCTACTACGACCGCATGCCCGAGCCCAACGACGACGAGAACGACATGCTCGACCTCGCCTTCGGCCTGACTGAAACGAGCCGCCTCGGCTGCCAGGTCGTCATGAAGAAGGAGCTGGACGGGCTCAAGGTCAAATTGCCCTCTATGACGAGGAACTTGCAGGCTAGCGACTTTACGCCGACGAAATAAATAATGAACTTTGGCTTTTTATGTGATAAAAAAAAAAAACTTTCGAATAAAAAAGGCATCGTTTTAAAAAAAAAATTTACGAGTAGAATTGGGGATGTGCGGACCTGTGGGAATCGGTCACATTCTGGTTAGCATTTGCGACAGGGCAAAGAACTGTAGAGGCATGCATGATGCGTGTACAATATATAAAAGACTTCGCTTACGAAGAGGTCATTTTCGCGTGTGAGATGAGGTATTCAGGGCTCAAAAATGTGTCACAATTATATACGATTCAGAAAGGCTAAGAGCAATCCTGCTCTCCATCGTCTCGTCTCATCTCTCTCTCGTTCAGGCTTCTAACGGAGCAGCTTTCTTCGCTTTCCCGCCTCCGGCCGCGATCAAGTCCAGGAAACCTTGCCGACTCATCTCGTTGACCTTCTCCTGTCGCTGCTGGACACCAATGATGCCCTCTTTCCTGGCGTCATTTTCCGCCTCAGTCGCGCGCTCCTGCGCCTCACGCACGGCCCTGAATAGCATGATCACACCGCGATGGGCCGTCTTGCGCAGGCGTCGCTCAGTCTGCATGATCTCTCCAGTCGATGTTCCCTCGGGATCATCGCCAGTCATGACATCTCTGACGCGCCCCTTTTCCAGCGCCAATAACTTCTGATCGCGCCTGTTGAAAAAATATCCCTGGTTAGCAAGTTTTCAGACTAACCGATTGGGTGACCTTGAACATACAAGAGTTTGCGCGCCTTCGCTTCTAACGTCGCGTCGACGATTTGCCGACTCGCCTTTTGCGCTTCTACGCTGCGCGACAGAATCGCATCGGCCCGTTTGGAATTGGAGAGTTTCTGGAGTGCGCGAGAGTATGTAAGTAATGGATATTCAAGTCAATTTTATACTCATCAAGGGTTGCTCTTACTGTAGATATAATCTTCTGTAACGACGTAGCAAAAGCACTAGGATCATTTCGTTTCGATTTCGACCGCTGTGATCCTCCTAAATTCGACATTTCGCCCTCTGAGTTCGTGTATTCGTCATCATCATCACCTTCTTCCTCGTTCTCATCGTTGCCCTCGTCATTC
Source organism: Xylariaceae sp. X187 (assembly GCA_028637585.1). Lineage (NCBI taxonomy): Eukaryota > Fungi > Ascomycota > Sordariomycetes > Xylariales > Xylariaceae > Xylariaceae sp. X187. The sequence continues at coordinate 356,086 of JAJIZN010000002.1, read as the reverse complement.
TCGACGCCTTCACTATCCGGTCCATCCTCTACCGGCTTCTTCTTTTTGTCTGAGCTTTTCTCTGCTGTTACGGACTTCTTGGTCACGCGCGCAGGTACATTTGCATCTGAGTCGGAGGCATCTGAGTCGGCGTCTGAACCTGAGGGCACGTCGTCCACGACGGCATTATCGAGGTCTTCTTCTTCGCCCGAGTCACTGTGGTACTGCAGGGCCTTCTTTTGCTTCTTCTTCGGTCTCTGTAGCTTGCCGGCCGTCGCCGAGTCGGCATGGCTTCTTTTCTTGGTGGATGCGCCCGCCATTATGTTGGTTGTTTCTTTCTTTTCTTGCGAAAATTCGGTAAATCTCTTTTTCTCTGTCGATTGGGCGGCAACGACCTGGTATTACAGAAGGTTTCTTGATGGTGGTTTAATCGGCTTGAGCTGTTGAGGAATGGTGAGCTTGTATGTAGGTATGTTGCATGGTACTGGTTTGGAACTTGCGAAAAAAATGGCTACAATTGGTACGTTATGGATGATAGCCCCACTGTTTAGTTACGGATAAGATAAGATAAGATGGGTTACACTAATGCGGGTGTCAAGATCATTATTTGGCCGACCTGTTTGCTCGGCCGAATGAACAATTCTCCTTCCAATATGTTCCAATATTCCAATATGAGAGAGTTGATGAGGCCTTGATTGTGCAGCTACGTTCCTGACCATTGGCCCATGTCCAGGACAACTTTGCGACCTTCTCAAGTTCAGCTTTTCAATGGCCTCGCCGGCTGAACAATTATCGCCTGAGTGCTGAGTGACGCGTACTGCCGTCCCATTACTTCTGTTGCCATTTGCATCGTGTAAGTAGATAGGTGGTAGTGTGACCTAGGTGATGATTCACCTAACTAGGTACCCCGTTTCGAGGACTACTTACACCCTCGTTGCGGCCCACGGTTTCGTCATTCATCACGGCAGAGATAATCGACAAGAGTGCACGCAAGATTTTCTAGCTCGCGATGAAGGCCGATTTGTTCCGAAGTTATGAAAAACAATTCAGTCAAGAACCTATCTAGAGCTCTATCGTGAAAGCGTACGAAGGAAATAATGGAAATGATCTCTGTCTTCTCTTGAGAGCATACCTACCTACATACCTAGGTATCTACCTTACCTTACTATCTAGTTGAATAATATGAATCGCGGTGGACGAGTCAGCGTACAGAACTAAGCCTTAAGGACAGTCTTAGTTTTACCAGTCTGATTCGGTCCGGCTCGGCCCGCCGACGGCCCGACCTTTTTGTTGTCCATATCATAACTTTTATCGCCAGAATTTCACGAACGCTTTGAACTCACCCATCGTTCTCATCTTCAACTCTTGGTCAAGATGGCAGCCACACGCTTCGTCGGAAGACCACTACGGCTCGTATCACACAATAGAAGCAGAGTTCAGGCGCCACAAAGACTTCAACCTCATCAGGGCCCATCATGCTTTACCCGTCACTATTCAATGAATTGGACGCCTAGGAAGGGCTTATTCTTCGAGGTTGGCCCTGAGAAGCCCAAGAAGGAGCTACTCCCCGAGGATGACTCCCAGAAGGATGAGCCTCCGAAAATGAGTGACATTCATAGTTGGTTGGATGAACGCTGGCCGGCGGAAAATTTTCAATCCGCAAGAAAAGTCTCGGAACAAAAAAGTTATTTTGTCTCCGACATAGGAAACTCTTTCAGAAAAATCGGGCATCTTTCTCCTCCTGTCAACTCTTCCGTATACGACAGCCCCACCAGCCCCATAGAATACAGCCTCGATCCTACAGAGAGGCCCTTGGTGACGAGTCGGGTTTGGCTCCGCGATGCCTGCACCTGTGACAGGTGCGTCGATCCCCATTCAGGACAAAAGCGCTTCGGCACCGCCGATATCCCCAGGGAACTGCCCATACAGTATCTTGCCCGCGACGCCGCAGGCAACTTGGAAATCAACTGGAAACAGGACTTCTTCACGCACGACATCCACAAGTCGAGGTATTCGGTTGATATATGGAGGCCCTCCCAACAGCGGCCACCGATTCCGGACATCAGACCCTGGTCTGCGGAAACGCTAACCGCAGAATCTCCGTTTTTCCCCTATGAGTCTCTGATGACAGACGGGACGGACTATCGCAACATCATGAGCACGTTGAACAGATGGGGTATCATCTTCATGCAAGGGGTGCCGGCCGTCGAGGACGCGGTGGAGAAAATGGTCCAAAGACTCGGTTACCTCCAGGAAACCTTCTATGGGCGGACCTGGGACGTCGTGTCGAAGCCGAACGCCGAGAACGTGGCCTACACCAGCGGGAAGCTAGACTTCCACCAGGACCTGCTCTACATGCGCAATTTCCCGCGCCTGCAGCTCCTACACTGCCTTGCGAACTCGGCAAGGGGCGGCGAGTCCATATTCTGCGACGGCTACCGCATCGGGTTCCAATTCGCGCAACTATACGCTAAATCCCGCAACAGCCTCCTCGGCCGCAAGGTCAACTACAGCTATATCCGGGGGGAACACGCGTACCGGCAAGCGCGCATGGTGCTCGCCAAGGTGGGCATAAACTGGTCGCCGCTATTCCAGGACCCGATCCAGCCGGACCTGATGACGCCAGAAGGCTTGGAGAAATACAATAAATGGTTCGTGTCCATCCAACGACTCAAGACGCTGATCGAAAATCCACTTGGCACTTTCAAACATAGATTGCAGCCGGGCGAGTGCGTCATCTTTGATAACCGCCGCGTGCTGCACGGTCGTCACGCGTTCGACCCGTCGTCTGGCGAGAGGAGGCTGAAGGGAGCGTATGTTGACGATGACTCATATATGAGCAAGTTAAAGTCTCTCAACATTTTGACCACTCAGAATATTGATTATCAGGCGCGCTCAGGAAGGTAAAAAGTAAAGCCTTTAGTTTTGAAAGAAGAAGAAGGGGACGATGAAACTATAGAGGAGTTGAGCGGTATTGTGCCACAGCAAGGAAAGGGAGTTTTATCTGGGATGGAAAGGCGCACCAGTTACTAGGCAGTAGTGCAAGGGGGGTACAGACAGACCAACAACTCGAGCTTTGCATGTACAAAATAATTCGCGAAAAAACCCCATATCAGTCACCAAGCGCCCAATGAACCTATTTTGGAGTTTCTTCGTGTCGATGGAGTCTTTAACCACTCTCGACTGCTCTTTGCAGTCATGGTCCTTCGCCTTCGGTGATGTAGGGTTCCGTGACAATAGGTAGGTACCTAGGTGGTATATAAGGTCTTGCAAGGACCTGACTAGACTTGATCATCACCATGGAAATTTCAAAAGAGGATCATTAATGATGTTGCCTTAAAATACTGCTACCGGCAAAGATCTAAGTACCTTAAACCCTGACCCTTAGTTTCTCAATCATGTGAACCCCTTTGGCCAGGTGACGAAGTTCCCGTCTCTGTGCTCATCCAGGTCTTTATCGCAGTCCAGATCTGTAAGTAGATAGCGCAGACGGGCTCCCGTGAGTGGGTCCGCTAGACTATGTATCTAGGTAGATAACCTGATAACCTACCTATCTACCTATCTAGCACGGACGCCAGCGCCACGTTATCCGCTGAGTACCGTGTATAGTATGTATCCATGCGTATCCAAACTGTGTGTGCCCAATAACTACCTATGGTTAGGTAGATATCTATACCCACACCTACAGATTACCTAGGTAGGTATCTAGATAGGTACCTAAGGTAGGTGCAGTTGAGGCAGTCAATTTGTCGCTACCTTGAGCCTGTGCTATCAAGGTAGACAATCCATCCTGCAAGCACTGTAAAAACTCGGTAAAAAGCATCCATCACGCTTGGTTCCGCGCGCGCGTCACATTGAAACCTCGCACATCACCTACAAACGGACTTGTGACGTGACGGTTCCGTTCCTGCAGTTTCCTAGCGTCGTCCCGGTCATGTTAACAAAGCGATGGACAGCCGGATACCCCGACCGCGACATATCGTGATCATAGGTATGCCATCACCCACTTTCTCAATAGAGGTGCCCAACCGCTCTCTTGTCGTCGGCGTCAGATCTATTCCCCGGCATTCACATACCTCGCACTCACCTGACATTATCAGATGAACTGACCGACTAACCGTTTTCAGGGGGCGGGATCATTGGTGTCACTACTGCATACTATCTCACTCGTCACCCGTTCTTCAATCCCTCTATTCATCACATCACTCTTGTCGAGGCTACGTCCTCCATCGCCTCCGCCGCCTCGGGAAAGGCGGGCGGACTTCTGGGTCTCTGGGCCTATCCCATGTGTCTTTCGCAACTATCCTATCGCTTGCATGCCGAGCTAGCTGCTGAGCATGATGGCGCTGATAGATGGGGCTACCGACAGTTGACTTGTGGACAGCTCGTCGCGACTGTGAGGGGGAAGGATTCAAAGATGAAGGCGAAGACTGCGAATAAACATACGTCGGGTAAAGCAAAGCGGGCGAACAGTGGTGGGAACATTTCAACCCCCGCGCGCGAGTCACAAGACGTCAACGCTTCACAACCGCAAGACAACAACACGCCCAACCTCCAGCAATCCGAAGACCACGCCCAATCGCCAGAAGACGGAAAAGACTGGCAGAGACTCCCAAAACAAGATGAAGCCGCCGCCGCATTGGTCCGCCAGTCCGTCCTCCCCGCCAATCTGGACTGGATCGACAGCGAGCTAGTAGAAAAATACGGCGAGATGGGCTTACCAGGCTATACCTCGACGGCCCAAGTACACCCGTATCAATTCACCAATTCTATAGCCGACCTAGCGCGCGCAGCCGGCGTAGACATCCGTCTCAATGCGAAAGTAACCAAGATAGGCATGCGGCCCGGCAGCGTCCAAAGCGTGGAGTATATCGACCGAGTCGCATCACAACCACGCTCGATCCTCGGCGTAACGGACGTCGTCGTAGCAGCCGGTCCCTGGACGAGCACTTTACTCCCACAGACAAAAGTCGATGGATTGCGTGCTCACAGTGTAGTTTTCCAAGCGGACGTATCGCCTTTTGCGGTATTCACCAATATCTCACTTCCATCCACCTGGATCCCATCTCATCGACGGCGGAGAATGCACAAGGGCCGCGTAGACCCGGAATGCTACGCCCGACCGGCCGGTGAAGTCTACGCTTGCGGCGAACTTGATCCCTCCACCCCACTTCCCGAAAGCGCGGACTTAGTGCAGGTCGACGAGGCGCAGTGTGACGATATAGCTTCGTACATCGGTACCGTGAGCACGAAGCTTAGAAACTCGCCGATTATTGCGAAACAGGCGTGTTACATGCCGCAGCATATACGTGCTGGCAAAGAGGGTTCGCCGCTGGTGGGCGGCACGGCGGTCGAGGGACTTTGGGTCGCGGCTGGACATACGTGCTGGGGGATCCAGAATGGACCGGCGACGGGGCTGTTGATGAGCGAGTTCATTCTCGAGGGACGGGCGAAGAGTGCGGATATCGACGAGCTTGATCCGAAGGCGTTTGGAATTTGAGCTAAATTCTCACGCGCGGAAGAAAAAGAATGGAGTTTTTTTTTAGTTTTTTTTTCTTCTTTTGATGAACGATGCGATACGATACCCTAGACGCGAACATGAAGACTTACGAATATTCTCTCCTCCCATATGCTTGGTTGATTGGTTGACTGGCTGATGATGGACTGTTGCTTTAGCTTTTACCTCTTCCCTTTTTCTTTTCTTTTTTTTTTTTCTTCTATTTTTTTTTTTTCCACGATTGGCATTCAGATCGGAAAACGAATCGGGGAATTCCCGCGATATTGTATCTTTGCTGGTCCTCCTATCGGTTTATTACTTTACGCCGTCCGCGTAAACACATTTCGTGCTTAAGGCGAATAGAGAAAACTTAAATCAGGAAATTTATATTCGTGATAAATAATTTGAACGAGTCCGTCAAGGCCGTGATACTTGAAGAGACAGACCTGGAGACATTCTTGAGCGCGAGGCCTTTGAGAGAAAAGAGGGGATAACTAGGTAGTTATTAAGATACTTTTAGGTGGCAATCAGGTCACGGATCGTGGTGTACTTGGGTATGCATCTTACGTAGCCTTTCCCTTTCACCAAGGACCGTGAAGAGGACACACGGCCGTGCCCGCGTGAAGCATGGAGATCGTGATGTAAGAATATATACAGCATGTATTAAATCCTCATTATTATATACACCGGACAAGGACAAGACACGTACGTTCCTCTGAATATGTAAAAAGCCCTTTGAGCTCTCTGAACGCCAGTTTGTTTCCACTCTTTCTCTCGGAACTAATCGACTCGGTCGTGTATATAGCGCGCGCTCACAAAGACTTCTCAATCTCCATAACCTCCCTAATCCCCTCCGCAACATTCGCAACGGCAACCTCATCCAGCCGCAGAAGCGGCTGGCGGGGGTATCCCCCATAGCCAAAATAGGCCTGAATAGCCTGCTTCGTGCCCGCAATAGCAGGCTTCGTCAAAAACCAATCACCCCTCGAAAGGACCTTCTGCAACTTGATAGCCTCCTCAATCTTCCCCTCGGAATAAAGATTCCACACCTTGACGCAGACCTTAGGCATGACGTTCGCGCCACCAGCGATAATCCCACTACCCCCCGACGCGAGCGTCTGCACGGTGAAATCGCAAATGCCGCCAAAGGCCATGTATCCACTCCCTTCGGAATGCGGCGTCTTAGCATCCAAAGCAGACGCTACGCGCGTGAGTTTCCCCGTATTACCGCATGTGAACTTCGTCCCGATGATATTGGGATGGCGCCCGAGTTTAATCAGGAGATCAGAGTCCATATCTACACCAGCTACTGCGCCCGGGTAATTATACAACACGATAGGCAACGGACTCGCGTCCGCCACCGCAGTGAAATACCCCTCTATCATGGCCTCGTTCACCTGCGCCTTATAATAACTAGGCGGGAGGAGTAGTACGTAGTCCCCGCCTACTTCTGCGGTTAACTTGCAGAGTTCAACGGTTCCCTTCACACTGCTTTCCGTTGCGCCGACTATGATGGGCATGTGCGGGAACCCCGCTTCGTTCAGCGCTTCTCGAGTCGCGCGAGTTATGGCTAGTTTTTCTTCACGGGTGCAGTGGACGGCTTCGCCGTTGGAGCCGAGGGTCACTAGGCCGGCCAGACCATCGCGGGCAAGACGGGCTGCGTGGTTTTTGATAGTTGGGATGTCGAGTTCTTCGGTCTCTGGGTCGAAGAATGTCATTGTCGGCGCGTAGATGCCACAGGGCAAGGGCCGCCGCGCGGATGTCTGGATGTTTGCAGCCATGTTTCGTTTGGGATTGAAGTATTAGGAGATGAGATGGCTTGGGCAGGTGAATGTCTCGTGAGGACTACTGCGTTGAATGCGTTTGAGAGCGTATAATACATATGGAAAGAAAGAGAGGTTCGATCATATGGATGGAAAGGTGGGCACTACCCTTATAAAAGTGAAAACAGCCTGAGTGTCCTCGTATAAGGTCGGTTCCACATCAGCTAACGGCATATGATTCCGGTTACTCTCCTCAACCCCAACGCGCCGCGTCGTTGGTGGGTCGTGGGGATTTGTGCGGAGAACAACTCGTCCTGCTCAAGCGCTATTCTCGTGATGACATTGTCCCGAATACGGTAGTATCTAGAAACTCGCGTGGCGCCTTGGAACTTCATAAACACGGAATGTAACAGAGCTAGGGGAATGATATGCGGTCGATAGCTGAGAAGGATTTAGGCAAAATCTGAAATGCACATCTTTGTCGAGGTATGGTATGGTATGTCGACGACTATGCCTAGTATAGTGCCCAGCTGAAAAGTCGCATATAGTTTTACCATCGGAGATATCCCAAGATGAGGCGAGCCACAGGTAGTCTGATTAGTCTGCTTCTCCATAGGGCCTAGGTATGGTATCCGGTTTCACCTCCGTATACTTCGTCAATTCCACATTGGCGACGTAGCATGTTTGATAAGCCACGAGGAAGCAAGCTTAACTCGTTAGCGGAATCTCACACAACGCCGCCCACTCTGAGAAGAAAGGGACGACGGGGACTAGATGAGCGCGCAGTTTGAAGGATCTCAGCTGGCTGAATGGTAGACGCGATTGTGAAGACTCAACGTGCACTGTATTCCGGGTTGTTGTGCAGTACCTATTCTTCCACCACTCAGATGTCGGCAAACAAACGCGCACATTCCCCTACTTAAACTTAGGTGGGGGCGGGGCATTTTGAACCCCACGTTACGTCACTCTCTTCGCTAAGCCCGGGTTTATCGATTAGCTATCGCACTCAGGAGGGTTTCGGGGCTATGCAGCCATTGGTTTGTATTAGGTAACCTGGGGTAGTATTCACGATAAATTACATAGTACACCGCACACTTGGCATGTGGTTGTTTTTAGCACTGCATGCCAACGCTGCAAAATAGATGATCGGTGAGTGTTTGTAGAAGAAAAGAGAAACTGGCTTTTTGTTTGGAGATAGGTAGTGGAGGTGGTGCGGTTAAGTACCGACCAGTAGGCAGGTAGGTAGACCATCCATGACACTATTACAGCTTCATGCATGTAGTTAAAGCAGGTAGGTACTTCTACACCCGCTCTGTGTAGACCGATACGTCATGTACCTTTACAAGAGAGGACATAGGTTAGGTACATGGTAGGTAGGTGCCTAGTGGGAGGATTGAAAAGACTGGACAAACTGTTGACGACATCTATGAAATCTCACGATACCATCCACATCTAAGATGTTTCGAAGAGGACGCTGTTGCCTTCTCCAAATCGGCAAAGCTCAGCCCCTCGCTGCTGCTGTGCTAGGTACATGAAGGTTGTACCTACCCGATGTACATACGAATCTTGTACACGGTACATGGATACGTTTCGTAATATACTCTACCTGTTCCGTGGAGTTATACCAACAGTTAAGGTAGTCGGGCCGTACCTTGTTGGGATCTTACGTGAGAGCATCCACTGGAATGATGCGATCACATTTCTTGTTTCCATTCCTCCAGGGAAAGATGGATCATTCAGAGGACTGGCGTCAAACGGGTGAAGCAGAGTATTACCTGGCTGGTACCTGTCACTCTTCACGCTTGTACCGTGCCCACGACGTTCTGTGTCATTGTGGATTCCCAGGCAGCTGCAGCCGCCCTAGTGCTGCTTTCGGCCAATCAGGAAGTCTCGAGCGAGCGGTTCTGGTACATTCTGGCTGCTACGGGTCGCGAATCGAGGCCCCCTTGGACCAATCAGATGGCTCAGGGCTGGCAGTTGCCAGTTGCCAGTGCTCGTTCCGTGGAATTCTATAGAATCCAAAGCCTGAAAAACTGGTCTGTGCTCCATTTCAATTGCGGGAGCCAAACCTCTTGAACTTCCAGATATTTCTCTGCCCTCGCCCTTCACATCTTCCTCTTCCATCTTCTCTTTCAACCCCATTCCCACATCGTCAACACACCATCGCGGGTCATCTGTCTTCCCTTAAAGAGTTGTTCTCCTAATTCACCGTCAAACCCTCTTCCATTTGATATCCGGTAAGTCCCTAAGTCCCAGCGCTATCGATTGTATAAGCTTCCCCGCCATCCCTCAAATCAGCCTTGCCTCCCACCAAGTCGAGTACTCTTTTCCCCCAGAGCAAAATAGACACCTTCACATTGTTGCCGCAAATACATGCATCGCGTGTGTTTGTCGCCAGTCTAGCTCACCGTCCTTCTCCTCAATTTCCAACAGCTCTCCTGTGCCCGTTGGTGTTTGTTCGGCAACTCTCTGCTGTATTTCCTTGCCTACTAGGAGGACCCTGCATGGGGTTCCCTTTCCTCCATTCCTCCGGTTCCCAGTTAGCAGCTTTGCATACAGACATACAAGCAGCAATCCAGTGACAAACCAATCCATACTTACATTCCATTCTTGACATAGACTTTTCTGCATCTCCGAAACCGGTCAAGATGTCGTCTGAGACCTTCGAGTTCCAGGCTGAGATCTCTCAGCTGCTCTCTCTCATCATCAACACGGTTTACTCCAACAAGGAGATCTTCTTGAGAGAGTTGGTTTCGAACGCGTCCGATGCGCTCGACAAGATCCGATATGAGGCACTCTCCGACCCTAGCAAGCTCGATGCCGAGAAGGATCTCCGCATCGACATCATCCCGGATAAGGCCAACAAGACCTTGACTATCAAGGATACCGGTATTGGTATGACCAAGGCTGTAAGTTTCCCCTCTTGACTCTTGACTGCTCTCTCAGTAGAAAAGCATGAAACCTGACAGTTAGATAACAGGACTTGGTCAACAACCTCGGAACGATTGCCCGTTCCGGCACCAAGCAATTCATGGAGGCCCTCACTGCCGGTGCCGATGTCTCTATGATTGGTCAGTTCGGTGTCGGTTTCTACTCCGCATACCTTGTCGCCGACCAGGTTGTCGTCGTCTCCAAACACAATGATGACGAGCAGTACATCTGGGAGTCTTCAGCCGGCGGTACCTTCAGTGTTCGCCCTGACACCGACGGCGAGCAGTTGAAGCGTGGTACCAAGATGATACTTCACTTGAAGGATGAGCAGGCGGAGTACCTGAACGAAAGCAAGATCAAGGAAGTCATCAAGAAGCACTCTGAATTCATTTCCTACCCCATCTACCTACACGTAACCAAGGAGACCGAGAAGGAGGTCCCCGATGAGGATGCGGAGGAAGTTGAGGCTGACGACGACAAGAAGCCTAAGATCGAGGAGGTTGAAGATGAAGACGAAGAGAAGGAGAAGAAGCCCAAGACCAAGAAGGTCAAGGAGACTTCGATTGAGGAGGAGGAACTCAACAAGCAAAAGCCTATCTGGACCCGCAACCCCCAGGATATCTCTCAGGAGGAGTACGCTGCTTTCTACAAGTCGCTCTCCAACGACTGGGAGGACCACCTCGCTGTAAAGCACTTCTCTGTCGAGGGTCAACTCGAGTTCCGTGCCATCTTGTTTGTTCCCAAGCGTGCTCCCTTTGACCTCTTTGAGACCAAAAAGACGAAGAACAACATCAAGCTCTACGTCCGCCGCGTTTTCATCACCGATGACGCCACTGACCTCATCCCTGAGTGGCTCAGCTTTGTCAAGGGTGTTGTCGACTCTGAGGACTTGCCCTTGAACTTGTCTCGTGAGACCCTACAGCAAAACAAGATCATGAAGGTCATCAAGAAGAACATCGTCAAGAAGGCCCTGGAGCTCTTCAACGAAATTGCCGAAGACAAGGAGCAATTCGACAAGTTCTACACTGCTTTCGCCAAGAACTTGAAGCTTGGTATCCACGAGGACTCCCAGAACCGCCAGACGCTCGCCAAGCTGCTGCGATTCAACTCGACCAAGTCGGGTGATGAGATGACTTCGCTCGCCGACTACGTCACTCGCATGGCCGAACACCAGAAGAACATTTACTACATCACTGGTGAATCCCTCAAGGCCGTCCAGAAGTCTCCTTTCTTGGACGCTCTCAAGGAGAAGAACTTTGAGGTTCTCTTCCTCGTCGACCCTATCGACGAGTACGCCATGACTCAACTCAAGGAGTTCGAGAACAAGAAGCTTGTTGATATCACCAAGGACTTCGACCTTGAGGAGACGGAAGAGGAAAAGAAGGCTCGCGAGGCCGAAGAAAAGGAGTACGAGGACCTTACCAAGGCCTTGAAGAACGTACTTGGCGACAAGGTTGAGAAGGTTGTCGTTTCTCACAAATTGGTTGGCTCCCCCTGCGCCATCCGAACTGGCCAGTTTGGTTGGTCCGCCAACATGGAGCGTATCATGAAGGCTCAGGCTCTCCGTGACACCTCCATGAGCAGCTACATGAGCTCCAAGAAGACTTTCGAGATCTCTCCCAAGTCCGTCATCATCCGGGAGCTCAAGAAGAAGGTTGAGGCCGATGGTGAGAATGACAAGACTGTCAAGTCTATTGTCCAGCTTCTGTTCGAAACCTCTCTGTTGGTCTCTGGTTTCACCATTGAGGAGCCTGCCGGCTTTGCTGAGCGCATTCACAAGCTCGTCTCCCTCGGATTGAACCTCGAGGAGGAAGCTGAGACTGCCGCTGAGGATGTTCCCGCTGCTGACTCCGGCGTCACCGAGGTCGGTGACAGCGCCATGGAGGAAGTTGACTAAACATCTTATGAACGCATGGAAAAAGGATAATTAAAAGTTCATCGGCGTTAGGACGGGATCTGGGTCGAGTTGGGCGTGAGTAATTACGGTTTGTTGTTTGTTTCTACACACCTCATGAAATCTGGAAGTACAAGGGCACTTTGGTCCACCTCAATAGGTGACCGAACATACCTTGGTACAGGGCTCATGTATTCTACATTGATTCCCCTTTATGAGATAGAGGCAGGAGTAATCCGTAGATGGAAGAAAGAGATTCGTTAAAGTCATTTCATTTTTTTTTTTGTTTTCATCTAACCGTGAGTTCCTTTGTGTTTTGGCGATTTCATAGGTTGTCGCCATGTCGCGCCGAGTAAAGCGTTTACTCTTTACTCTGATCGTTACCCATTTTCTGGATTCACATGCGAATTATAAGAGGCCAACTCCGAGGATTTAAGGTACATTGATTGTTCTCATCGTTTCATGTCTCGCAGAGGGAGTTCCAGGCCCCGACCAGCGTTTGAATACCGCTTACGAAAGTGTTGGGGTCCATGCTATATATATATATGTATATCGAGGGTGGGGTGAGTTGAGTGAATTCACATTTACCGGCTTGAAAGAAGAGAGAGAGAAAGGAGAGAGGAAGAAGGCAAGAGAGGGGGAGGAAGGAGGGGAAGTCTCACGTATTATTGAAGCAGGTACACCAGGAACCGACGGCAGGGTCGGCGCGGACGAAGAAGCTTCCGCCTGGGCTGAATTGGTCTTGGTTTTGGTCTTGGTCTTGGTTTTGGTTTTGGTTTTGCGAGCGGTGGGCGCGATGACGGGATGGGGATGGGGATGGGGATGAGGGCGGAGACTGGGCCTTGCAGTAGTACTGGCATTTGAACTGGGCGTAGGCGAAGCCTGTTTCTATGGGGTCGGGGACGCCGAAGGTCTGGATATATTTTTCTGATGGTGAGATTTTGTGCCTTCTTTTATTTTTTATTATTTTTTTCTAAAAAAAAAGGAGGGAGAGAGACAGAGAGAAAGAGAGAGAGAGAGAGAGAGAGAGCTTACATTCCCACCGACATGATGTCGACTAGCCCACGTCGGGTCGGGTTCATAGCCCTGGGAGAACGTAGTCGAGAGAGGCTTTGCCTGGGTATAGTATGGCATGGGAAATCCCGCCGTTGTGGTTGTGTTTCCGGTCGTGCAGGGTGCCGCCGATGCGAACGCGGCGAGGAGGGGGAATAATAATACCAAGGAGAACATTGGTTTTTGTGTCTGTGTGTGTGTGTGTGTGTGTGTGTGTGTGTGTGTGTGTGTGTGTGTGTGTGTGTGTGTGTGTGTGTTTCTCGCCGGAAAATGTGATGGAGCTATGGAAAGAGAGAGAGAGATGATGATGATGATGATGATGATGATGATGATGATGAGAAAGATTTCTATCCTTGCCAAATAAAGGCGGGGAAGAAAGAAGGAAAAGAAAGAAGAAAAAAAGAAAAGGTTCTGGGTTCTAATAATCTTTTTTTTTTTAAAAAAAAAAAGATATGGAAAGGGAAGCGTGGTAGATGGTTAGATGTAGGGAAGGGTGAATGAGGTAGGTTAGGTAGGTATGTGTGTGCCTTAGTAAGTCACGGGCAAAGGTAGAGAGAGATAACTTAACTTTGAAAAGGCTCAGGTTACGTATCTGTGTAAAGTTCTTCTCGGGAGGTTATCTAACCTAGGTTAGTTATTGCTTGGCGGGGAAGTGTGAATGAATCAGATGAGCAGTGATGATCTTACAACCCCAAGAGTTTCTTTCATATTGGTTTTGCGGAAAGAAAAAAAAAAAAAAAATAAAAAATAAAACTAGGAAATAGAGAATGAAGGTTTTGGATCGACATGGTTTGTTTGATGGGGGTTTGAGGGAGAAGAGGTAATGGAATCGAATGGGCGCATGATCACGAGTCTAATGACGAAAGGGAGAGATATAGCGGAATTTACGGCACGGAGACGAGTAAAGGAAAATAAACCTTTCGATTTCTATATCGTGGACTTATTGGGTTGTTTTTTTTTATTTTCTTTTCTTCTTTTTTTCTAAGGAAGATGGCTCAGTTCACTGGTGGTGTAATTCTCATGACCCAAGACGAATCCTCGTGGTAGTCGTGCACATGGTCTTGATCATCGCTGTGTGTATGGAAGCTTGGAGTGAATGGACGAGGTCGGCAGGGGCAGGGTGGATGTGCTAGCACTCTTGAGCATATCATATCATATTGCCTTCATAGACAGGGTGCCCAACACCAAAACGCAAACACCAAATAGCAAAAAAAAAAAAAAAAAAAAAAAAAGAGAGACCTTATCGACTGAGATGCCAAATCAGGCACAGCCCGACGGAAGTTGGTATGAATTAGGAAAGTTTTCACGTGAAATCTTTTTGTTTTTTTGAATTTCTGTATCTGTTATGGGATGGGATGGGATGAGGTGGGATAGGATGGGAATGAGATGGATGGATGGATGACAAGGTTGGAGTTGGGAGGGTTTTGGGGTTGCGGGTAAATGGAGGTAAATAACAAGTAACGGGGTGACGGGCACCACCACGAAACACCATCTCTCTCTCTCTCTCTCACACACACTCTCTCATAAAACGGCTTAAAAACAACGAAAATTGAAATCTGGAAGCTTGGCGGAGTTAGAAAACAGCACGAGAAAAGATGGTGATTCTGTCGCGCGTCTCTCTTCCTCCCTACTTGCGGCCCTCGGATGAAAATCATGTCTCTTTTTTTTTTCCACTGAAGGCCCTGGGTTCCTTGCTGAATAGTCATTACTGGGTCGGAGTATATGAGGCTTCGCGGTGGGAAAGCCCTCGGGTTCCTATGAGAAGGGATGAGACGGAATAAGATGGGGAATCGCAAATTCGGTCAACCATGCTTCGGTGAGCTCACCATGGCCAGCGGTGTTGGTGGCATCAGTCAGGGCTACGTGTATGGAATCAACGAGACGTCCGTTGACACTTTGGTTTAATTCTCAACTGTCTCCTCGGCCTGGGTTTCGTCTGCCTGACTGTGCACCGCGCGTGGTGTGGCTTACCAATGTTAGGTTAGGGGTCTTGGGAGAACGGGTGGATGATGATGGTGTCTTACACACATTACGGCGGAAATCCCATATATCGTCCGTCATCGAGACGCAGTTGAGAGAGAGAACCGCGATCTGCCGCATAATATCTATCGGTCGGGTCGGTTGATCGACCATATGAACCAACAAAGGTTACGAACCTCTACTCCTCGACCAAGGGGTGATAGGTATGACCTTATCCGAGGAAGAAAAGAGTGGCATACAGACATCCGGCCGTCGGCTTGAACATGTCGTGGCTGACGGACCGTTTGATCGTTTACAAAGTATGTACACGAATTGGTGTGTATCCCTACAACAAGAGACTGGCAAAGGTACGCTCGTTTTCGGGTCAGCCATTATATTTAGATTGAGACGGGGTCTCGCCAACCTGTCTGCCAACTTTCAT
Organism: Xylariaceae sp. X187; assembly: GCA_028637585.1. Taxonomy (NCBI): domain Eukaryota; kingdom Fungi; phylum Ascomycota; class Sordariomycetes; order Xylariales; family Xylariaceae; species Xylariaceae sp. X187. Next base: position 340,568 of record JAJIZN010000002.1, on the reverse strand, counting down.
CCTTGAATCGTGACGACTCTTATCGAAAGATAATTACGGCGGAACTATTACAGACATTATAGTACATGGGAGGGCAGAGCGAAAGCCTACGCCTCACAGGGAAGTCATATCACGCCTTAGTTCTATGAAGAGTCGTGATATTTCCCATCATCGTCTCCTTGCCTAGGCGTTCATCTCATGAAAAGCTGGCGATGTGTTGGTTGAGTGAGTGAGTGGTTTACACGTGCTTGGGATTTCAGAAGGGGGTCGGAGCACGACTGGTAAGTCAGTTCGTCTCTTTCCATCCCGAGGTCGAAAGAACTCAAGGTAAACAAACAAACTCCGCAAACGATTTAAAAAAAAAAAAAAAAAAAAAAAAAAAACCTCCGATTCTCCGAAGAAAAGAGGCGCGATAGATCTAGATGGATGGATACCGTGAGAGAAAAGAATAAAACGCGTTAGACTAGACTTATCGACCTCGAAACACGGTCAAGCATGTATGTAGTGTAGTGTAGTGTAGGGTAAGTAAGTATGGCGTATCGGCCCTTGCAAGCCCTTGGTCCTTTTTTGCGGTGGGACTATGATGAGGATGAAACTATCCAAATACCACACGCTGCCAGGGTAACTGTATAAGTATTGTAGATGGATCGATATCTAGATACTTACTTAGAGAATTCGTACTAATATCTAAATATAGACAAACAAGATTATTATTCTATACAAGTAAGGAATTCGTCTCAACTGACTTACTTATAGATAACCTACCTATCTACTTAAGTAGAGGGAAGCTCACCCTGGCCCTTCCAAAAAAGCGGATATCAACAACTAGATGATAGTCGTCGCCTCTACATAGTAGATAGTAGATACTTACTTACACACTCCCACTTCCCTCAAAGATGTGTAATGTCATGTCATGTATCGTATTGTAATGTAATGTAATGTACACTATATACATACATACCTATCTACAATCCTTTTGAAATCTCTTTCCCCTTTCCCGCTTCCTCTGCTGTGGTCGTCTGTCGGCCATGCCGAGCTTCGCACCACCTGTTTTCACCTTGCCGACAGCATTCCTCTCTTCTACCACTAACTTATCTAGGTACTTGTATGATTATATCTAGGGGTTTGAAGTTTTGTCGGGCGGGATCTAACCGCCGGGTCCTTCTCGATTCTATTTGAGCCGCCATCTCACCTCACGATAGGTAATACTTGTTTTTTTTTCCTTTTTTTTTTTTTCTTTTTTTTTTTCTCGGGGGGGGGACTCCACTGCAGTTAGACGAGGATATCTCCCTAGTCACAGGAATGAACCTATCATGAAACGAACCCGAAAACGAGACACGAGACACGATAGGTATCGGTGATATGATATCATAAGGCTGATGAGGGCTTTTTTTTTTTTTTTTTTTTTTTTTTCTCTCCCCAAAGGATTTAGTCGCGACATCTTAGCTTCGTTGTCATCTATCGAGGTAGGTATTCTTCTTACTTGACTCACTCAACTAACGTGGTATTATTAACTAATTACTTAAGTCACGTAAATGTACTTATGGAATGGAATAGATAGATATGATGAACTTGACATTGATTCCTCTCAGCGCACGTACGTTCGAAGCATGACGCATCATTTATATATATATATATATTCTTATATGACCACTACCTACCTACTCTCTACTCTCCCCGTACCTCGTCTCAACCATCATGATGTTGGATTCTTTTTTACCGCGTCTCACCGATAATTCTGGTTCGAAACAACTTTCAAAGTACAGGCTCCGAGGAGTAAAGTAACCAACCCCTATGGCTATGGGGGGGGGGGGGGGGTACCTATCTATGTAGACTACCTACCTACTTATGGTTATACTATGTAAGCAAGTAAGTAAGTGATGAATGAAGGAATGAGAATTCCCCGGTCTTCGCGCCGACGGTAACCAGCGGATCGGATCCTACACTACAGACTACGCCAAAGAAAGCAAAAAAAAAAAAAAAAAAAAAGGCCATGGGGGGGTATGGGGGTATGGGGGTATGGGTAATTTCGATAACAAATAGGTATACTAAGTATGATGTTGCCAAGAATCCGCGCGCGCGAGATGAAAACGGGATGGGGGTTGAAAGCTCTGCGAATGTCGGGTACGGTACGGTACGGTAGGATAACCTTATCTATTCACGCTGGCATTCTCTCTCTCTCTTTTTCTTTTCTTTTCTTTTCTTTTCTTTTCAATTTTTTTTTATTCTTTCGGCGTTGAGAAAGACGCATGGGGGAAATGGGGGAGGTTTTTTTTTTTTTTTTTTTTTTTTTTTTAATTTTCGACCCTCGATATTGGCGGGGGTTTTTTTTTTTTTTCTTTCCCCTCCTCGGTACAAGATTCGACCGACATGACAGCTCTTTGGTTGGCTGGGAGGGATGGAATGGAGGGGAGGGGAATTCTTTTTTTTTTAATTAAAAAAAAGATTTACATAAGCGAGGAAAAAAAAAACAAAGGAATGACTTCTAGAACAAGGATTCTTCCTCTCTCTCTCTCTCCCGAGATCTGATAATCAAATTCATGGACGAAAAAACCCCGGTCGTCGTCGTCGTCATCAATGCTTCAAAAGGTGAGTCGATCACTTTCTGTAGGCTAGGTAGGTAAGTAAGTAAGTAAGTAGGTACACTACCCTACTTACAACCCCAAGTAGGATAGGTAGTCCGGAGTTCCAATTCAGCGGCGTGAGTATGAATATAAGTAGTAAAACGACGGAGCAGTTCATTAGTATGGTAGAAGTATACCAAAAAAAAAAATGAGGTGATTTATGTAAGTAGAGTAGAGTAGAGCAAGTAAGTAAGTAGAGTGATTCGCGGCCTTTTCCATTCACGGGCTCGCGTTCCCGGCGACGGACCGGAAGAGTCCAAAGAAGGGAATGATACTTACTGACATCCATACTCGAGTAGGTACTTACTTACTTACACCGAAGGATGAATTGCTAATAACTATCTAGGTAAGTAAGTAGTTAACTAGTGACCACGGAAAAACAAACATGCCTACTTACTTACTTACTCCAAATCGTCTACACTACCTATACACTACCTATACTATACTATACTATACTACTTACTTATACTTTACGACATCATATGTAGTGGACAGGGTTTAAGCTGGACCCGATGGCGTATTCATATCTCGTCTACTTGGTGTATTCCCAATACCATGCGAGGTATCGTCATGCTTCCTTTTCTGCAAGCAGTTCAGTCGGTCCCTGCATGCAGTCTGTCTTGTCTTGTCTCGTCCTGAGTAGGCTAAATAGATAGCGCAAGGTACCATCTCTCTGCTTTCAAAACTATCTACCTAGGTAGTAAGTAAGTAAGTAGGGTCGGCCGGTCGACGGGTAGAGTGTCTCCTTATCAGTCCCGTCCAGAGTAGGTAAGTAAGTAAGTAAGTAAGTAGAGCTTGGGCAGCTATACTATTACAGCCTACTTACTCACACCCAGCTCTTTCTTTTTTGCTGCCCAACTCTGCGAATCCCCGGTATAAGTAAGTACTTTAGGAATCAAAATTTGAAATTTGAACTGTGGGAAATCCTCCGAATGAGCCTCAACGATGTCTCGTAAGTACATATCTACTTACGCTGATCCTTTGAGACTAGTATAGTATAGGCATGGTGAGAAGATAGGTAGGTAGGCCGGCCTCGACCATAGACCAGACCGAGGCTTTCTTTTCATATTATCTTCACCGGTGACGATGAGCGAATCACGATGATGAGAGAGACGAGTCTTCAACTACAGTCTATCCCGGACCTCACGGGATTTTCTTTTTTTTTTTTCCTTTCTTTGTCTTTCTTTTCATCGGCCTCAAATCCCGGGCAGTGACCCCGGGAAGCCCCTAGTATAAATAAAGTAGGACTTTTTGATGGTGCAAGTACCTACACTAGGTAGACTACCTACTCTTACTCACAAACCCACAAGGGTTTTCGTACATAGTAAGTTATGCCGGCAGCGGTACTCGAAAAGAGTTTAGACAGAAGACAAGGCTTTTTTTTTTTTTTTTTTTTTGGTTTGGTTTCGTCCGCGCGCGCTTTCTCGCATGTCGGTAATGAAGCCATCCGGCTCCTGGCGCCCTCAAGGCAGGGAATAGGTAAGTAGTGCAGTGTAAGTAGTGTACTTACTTAGTGTATTTCACAATGCTGAGGCAAGGCAAGGTTAGGAACCCGGACCTCCCTTCTCCCCCTCCCATGAACGATACTAAGTAGATACCTACATATCTAGTGGGCAACCATTCTTCCTTGCTCTCGACATGAAGCACCCGCTCCTTGTACATATAGTAAGTAAGTAAGTAAGTAAGTCCCCCCTCCCCATGCTTTTTCATACCTACCCCGGGTTTTAGACTCTAGAGGCCGGGCCGAATGGGAAGAGGATTGATTGAGCTTACTTACTTACTTATGCAGTAAGTAGTGTAGTGTAGTGTAAGTAAGGGCAAGGAACCAGGACCAGGACCAGGACCAAAAGAGAGAGAGAGAGATGACCTGAACTGCCGCTTGATGGAAAGCAAGAAGGAGGTTTGGCCGGGTAAGACCGGGTTACGCCCAGCGAGAAAAGTCTCGGAGAAACGAATAGATAGACAGGCAAGGTAGACAGGAATAGGTATTACATTAATACCACCACTAAAAGAGAGTTGAGTTAGGTAGGTAGGTCTACTTACGCTCCCCCCCAGATAAATCATGATACCTACAATAAACACATACATAAACGCCGACCATGATGTGACGTAACTCGACTTTGACGTGAAGTGACGTGACGTGACATGAACATGTCAGTCAGCTCTCTCTCTCTCTCCCTCCTCCCTCCTCATTCCTCACTTCTTACTCCTCACTCACTCACTCACTCTACGGAATCTACTTCGAGTTATTTTCAGTGTAGTCACCTAGTTACCCTTCACCATACCCTCCGGCCGTTTTCGAACTCAAAGTGCAATCCAAGTACCTATTCGAAAGCTTGACCTCTACCTATGTCCGATCCTGCAAAGATTCGAGTTAAGGCGTGAGGAAAATACCTATCTACCCATCTCTGAGCTACCTAGGTATCCTCGGCGCTTTTTTTGCCAGGCCACGTTGGACCTCTTGGGACAAAAGTACCCAAGGTAGAGATATCTACCTAGGGCAGTCCAGACCATCCTTTTCCAACCAACACGGGTGCACTACACTACCTGAGCTCGTGGCTTTGGAGAGGAGAAGACGAGCCGGTACCGAGCATGGCTTATCCCACCTACTTTCCCCAGATTTCTTCCATATATATATATATATATATATATCTTGTGTGTTGATAGGATAGGATAGATACGATGATGTATTACCTACCTACCTAACCTACCTATATATCTAAGTAAATAACCTAGCACTAGTGAAAGGAACAAGGAAGGGGGAGGCCTACCGGGTAGAAGGAAGGAGGAGGAAATGATTTACAAAGGAGATGGGAACTGTATAGGGCGAAGTGAAAAGTGAAAAAAAAGAAAAAGAAAAAAAAGAGAAATCGTGAAAAAAGTAACTTAGGTTCCACGGACTTCGGTGTTTGGAGAAGAGGAGGAGGAGAGGGAGAGGATGGGTTTGGTATTGGTATTGGTATCGCGCCTACGTGAGAAGTACTACGTATAGGTAGGTAGGTAGCAATCAACTGACTTGGGAAAAGGTAGGTAGGTAGGTAGGTAGGTAGGTAGACAACTGATCTTCAGTCACTGAAGATCAAAAAGGACGGCGGGGCACGGCACGGCAGGACAGGGCAGGGCAGGGCAGGAATTATATCATTTTGGGATCTGCCTTTTAGCTCCCGTGATGAGGCTGAAGTTTCTGAAACGATGTATCTTAATTAGGTATGTACTGACTCGACGGCTTATGATTCATTACATGATGTTGTTTTGGGGGGGTTTGGTTGGAAAAAAAAAAAGATATATCTCGTTTGAGGGTTTCGGTGGTCAGTATAGGTGTTGACTACCTCGGTATGTAAGTACGGCATGATGGCAGGTTTATCTGCTATTACATATTACATCACCACCTTTAGATATAATCTGTATGATTCCGGCTAAGGAAAGAGAGAGAGAGAGAAAGAGGGAGAGAGAGCGCCGGGGATAAGTTTGCAACTCGTCGAAGAGAGTACGGTACCTACCTATTCATCCATCCAAGTTCATCGGGCCGTGGAGGCGTGAAAAGCGGATAATTCCAACGACCTTGACAGAAGTGATTACCTACCTCCCTACTTACTCTATGAAACGCAGTGTATATATATATATATATATATATATATATATATATATAACTAGTACGTACGATGAGGTTATTACCCGGTTATCTACACTACACTACACTACTTACACTACCTGGATAGATAGATAGATATCACCCATGCCTTGTCTGCCTGTCTACTCACTTATGCCACCAACCTCTGGCATACACGCACTGGCACCGTTGCACGCTGATCAATGCCCCATTAGTCACAAGACGACGATGGTGCGTGCCATCAGGGCCAGACTTTACTGCGGCCGCCCTATGGATGCTACTACTACCCATACCCATACCCATACTCATACTCATATTCATATTCATATTCATACCACGCTACGATGGGACGTAGATAGCGCAAATATGGCATGATGTGGCAGTAACACTGGGGGGGTAGATAGATAGATACATACATACATACATACCTAAGTAGATTGTCTTTTTTTTGTTTCTTTAGGTAGGTAGATTCCTCACAAAAGGCGCGCGGACAGCTCGTTGTGATTATTTTTCATATTTTTCATTTTTTTAAAACCTAGGTTCAACTACTAATCAAAAAGAATAAAAGTATTAGAATACTTGAAAGAATAAAAAGCGGACGGCCCGAGATTCTACGTACATAAGTAATATCTAGTACTTATTTAGGATTTGGCTAAGATGGGACTCGGGTTCTCTCTACTTGAGTAGGTAGGTAGGTAGGTAGGTAGTCAAAGTCCGTACTGTAAGTAAAGTAGTTGAGAAAACAAGCGGTGCTTTTACTATGTAAGTAAGTATGTAGGTATGTAGGTAGGTAGGTAAGTAGCGTACTCACACAACTCGCCCGGCTCCCTGAAAGTCTTGAGTTGGCGGATGGATCGTGAGGGATACCAGATGATACCTACGATACCTACGATACACTACACGACTTACACTACACTGCACTGCACTACTTTAGTATGGAATACTTCATACTTGATACAATGATAACACAGGGATAAGTATCTCCGCTTCTCCGCCGTCCAAATCTCTCTCGGTGGTTTTGGACTTGTCCACTTGAATTTACCCATGGATGTACGTAGTGTAGTGTAGACCGTAGACCGTAGACTGTAGACTGGAGACTGTAAGTAATTACGTAGGTAGGTGTAAGTATAGTAGTGTAAGTGTAGTTATTCCATGGGGGGGGGGGGGGCGTCCCGGGTAAAGGGAGATTGACGACCGCGAGAGGGGAGGAGGAATAAGTACCTACCTAACCTACATGACGACAAAAGATGGCATTCCGTCTGTCCACTTTTTCAAGATGCCAGGATGCCTTGTAAGTAAGTAAGTAAGTAAGTGCTGCTAACCGAGAAGAATAGCCAAGATCTGTGACATCATGGATGTGTGTTATGGATGTGTGTTATGGATGTATCGTGGGTTGCGTTGCTTTGCGTTGCGTTGCGTTGCGTTAGTGTTTGGAGTTCAGATGTGCATTCATACCTCTACCATGCCTACCTCGCTTCAACTGTGTAGGTAGTAGGTAGGTATCTAGATAAGTAAGTAGGCAGTGTAGTGTAGTGTAGTTCCTTGTCGTGTAGTGAGTATAGGTATCGTGTAGGTAGATATGATATTACCCATCTATCGTAGTCTTGTTTGTTTTTGTACATAGTAGTGTAAATTACCCATTCATCGTATCTTTCCACCAAGTTCAGCTTGGACTTTCAAAAGTCATATATAGGTAAATACATTGACAAAAATCCAACACCGAGACAGTGCCCCGGCGTTGTCGTCCTTTCATCCTAACCCGGTGTCCCACGTGTTGCTCTAGCCAGGCGATTATCTAGCCTAGGAGAGAAAGAGAGAGAGAGAGAGAGAGAATAGGTAAGTAGGTAGTTTAGTGTAGGTATCAAGCAGTTTTACTTACCATACCATAACATCCACCACCACCACCACCATCACCATCACTCAATTAAATGATCTACATGGCCTACTGCAAGGAGGATTCCAGAGCCGAGGCGACACCCGTATCCCGCGCTGACCTGTTCTCCCTCGTTATGATCCCCAATGGAAAGTTAGTGTACTTAGTGTAGTGTAGGTATCGTCCGCATCCGATTCACTGTCAGTCAGTCAGTCAGTCAGTCAGTCAATAACCTACCTACTGCAAACTAGGATACCAAGTCGGCTCTCAGGCTGCGGTAGGTTGAGTACCTGTACCAAGTACGGCGGCTCAGACCGCTTCTCGGTGTCATCGGGGGCTTTGGGGATTCCTTCCCACCACCGCTCTTGGACCTGGGCAGGGTCAGTAGGTAGTGTAGCCGTAGCCGTAGCCGTAGCCGTAGCCGCTCACTACCTAGATACATACTTAATATGTACTTTGAGCGGAGCCCCGAGCGACCCATGGAGGAGACGATGGGTCAGTTCAACTTGTGTGCCTTTAACGCCCAAGTTAAGTAATCTCTCCCCCCCAAAAGAACGCATGGGATGTAACGTCACTTTCGGGAGAGAGAGAGAGAGAGAGAGAAAGCAGTCTAGCCCAATTCAAGGCTTTTTAAAAACAGTGGAAACCGAACCAAAAAAAAAAAAAACGACAATCTACTTATTCTCTACTAGTAAGTATTCGCTTTTTTTCTTCTCTTTTTTGGAATCCTGGAGAAAGAAAGAAAGAAAGAAAGAAAAAAAAGAAAACGAGAGTGGGACTAACCAAGCACGTGCGTTGCATGTGGTTCATCTAGTTATTTACCATGGTTACCCGTTTTGTGGTTCAACGGGGGTGGTTTTGACCAAAAGCCAAAAAAAAAAAAAGAAAGAAAGATGGGTGGGAAAAAAAATCTAAAGGGGTTTGATTTGAATCTGTAAAAGTTGGTCCCGTCGGGTCTTGAAAAGTAAAGCGAGGAGGCCGGGTCATCGGGCGGGGGGCTTAGTCTAAACAAACCTGTGAATTTCCCACTTGAACCGGCTGGTTTCCCTCTCTCTCTCTCGCACTCTCTCTCTCTCTCTCTTCTTGCTTGCGACAAGCCGGCTGGATACCATGACCCTCAACGTAACCAGAACCTAGTGCGAACAATACCTAAGCAGATACCTACCCATTCCCCCCCCCCCCCCCCCCCCCCCACTGCTCCATACTTACCCTACTTTGTTGGGCTGACCTACGTGGGGGGGAGTCGGACGGGTCAAGGTATTATTAATAGCTCTATAAAATGATGAGGCAAAAAAATGTTAGTGTAAAATTAAGGGCATTCAGAGGATGTGATGTGGCTAGGTAGGTAGGGAAGCAGATGTGGCGAGTGCGCCAATCCGCTATAGGGATGGAAGATGGCCGATGAGATATTTATGGGAACTATATACTTACTTATACAAGTACTATCAGGATCTAGATCGCTCCCAAGCTAAATTCGATTTTAAACTTTGGGGCAGAAAGATGCGAGCTTGGCCAGATAGATAGATCTGAACTAAGGTTAGGTAGGTAACTTGAGTAAGTAGGTAACTAACCAACTAGCGTAGCGTTTGGTGTGTGGATTGGGTCGTTCGGGCCAGTTTTGTTAGTGTATAAACCGAAACGTCTTCACTAACCTAGTAGATAGGTCTCGACTATCTAGGTTAGGTTAGGTATCTACTTACATACTGTATACAGTAAGTAGGTATGAGACAAAAGCGAGCGCAAGAAAAACTCGATGCGTTTCCATTCCATCCGCTCATACTATGTAAGTAATTCACTATCTAAGTAAGAGAACAGGGCTGGCCCCGACTAGACTAGATACCTAGGTAACACTCTGCAGCGAAAATAAACATCACGTACTCACTTATGAAAAGCAAAAGCAAAAGTGTACTTACTTATTAAGATTCCCTTAACTAGTGCGACCCGTGTTCCAGTCCCTTGGAAACCAACGATTGGGTACCGTCCTTACCCGAGCAATCTGAAATGACGGTTGTCACAATCTCTCCCCCCCCACCCAATCAATCTTGAGAGAATCTATACATACTTTCATAATTATATATACGATCTATAGGTAGGTAGCACATCGCTAATGTTCATCACGAAGATATGCGTTCGGATAGGTTTTTCCCTTGTGTCTTTTGAGAAAGTCGAGACTCATCCGATCACCAGTGCCGACGGCTTACACTGCTATTAGGTAGGTAGTAGGTAGACGAAAGACCGCCTGAACCACGGCTGCTCTCTAATTAAGTAATCGATTGCGGGTTATGGCACTAATACCATTTAGTAGGTATAGTATTAAGTATGCGACTCCCTCCCTATCTACTTACTTAAGTAGGTGGCAGGCAACTGGGCAGGTAGTGTAGGTAGCGTAGATACCCAAGGGACACGTGACAGGTAACGTGTTGCAGCTCAATGAGTTGTTACCCCGCCATGACATTGCCTACTTACCTACCCACTCATGTTCTATAGGGTAGATACGTCTAATTACCATGAGGCAGCCCACGTCTCACTCTTCACATTCACACATTTTTCAAAACTTCTGAACGACAGAATATCTTCTTATAAACGACTAACACTTATCAATCCATCTATGCGTATATAGATACATAGATGCCAGCCAGAAAAAAAGAGGCATGGCGAATTCTGGTTTGACATCTCTTTGCGCTTGTGCCATCTGCCCTTTGGTAGGTATGTATATGTATAACTATACAGTAGGTAGATAGATGGATAGTGATACCAATATTACGTTACGCATTCACCGGGCGGGTCTTACCGGGCGTTTGCGCCCGCATGAGAATTCGATCATGAGAACACACAACTTTACATGATACTAGCTAGCTACAGTAGCTAAGTAGATATGCCCCATGTTCCCACATGCAATGCGGAGACGAGTCGGTATAAGTGATACCTAAGTATCTACCTACCCTACCCTATGATGGACTGATAATCATTGACACCAATCGTAGCGAGGTGGCTGGCTGGCTGGCTTTGTAGGTACCGACCTAGATAGGTAAAGAATAGGATAGATATAGGTATATATAACAAAGTAAAATATCATCCACGTGGAAGACTAAATTGAATTTTTTTTTTTTTTTTTTTGGACAACTTCGGCAAGACGTCCGATGTTCATTGGTCTCCCCCGTGGATCCTTTTTTTTCGACGTAGCGCTAGAAGAGAACGTCGCCGACCTCGAACTGACGGAAGGCAGCCTCCGGGAGTTACCCACGGCTAACTATCAAGTATGTAGGTAATGCCCTTACTTATACTTATACTTATGCCCTTTCGTCCCTATTGGTTAGTTAGTTAGGTATGTAGGTTTATTCTAAGTATCTCCTCCCACCGCCGGGCTACCGGGGCACGGAAAACTTCGAGAACAAAATGATGCGAGATGATTTTGTTTTCTCTTTTTTTTTTTTTTTTTTTTTTTGGTGGTCGTCACTTTTCGGTAATTACGCTAGCTAACAGGAGGATGAGTATGTAGGTAAAGGCTCGGCCTGATCCGATTTAAAAATAAAAAAAAAAGGAAAAAAAATAGAAAAATGACGTGTAAGATTCTCTATTTGGACAATCGCACTCATCGGTGCGCAAACCAACCAATGACGTCGAATAAAAAAGTTCCCGGAACTGATGACTTTTTTTAAAATTTTTTTTAATTTTATATATTTATAAATACCTAGATAGGTACCTAGGTTAGAATAAACGATTAGTATAGCGCTACCTAGACATTGCCATCGTTCTTATTGTGTAAAATGTACGTAGAGGGGTTTTGTCCACACCCAAAGCCAGATAGATGCCCGGGAGTCACGGGACCCCGTCTAATAAACAATCCCCCCCCCCCCCCCCCCCCTCTCCCCGGGGAACTCTACTTCAACGACACTTGTTTAGTCCCTGGGGAAGTTTCAAGTATGGCTACATAAATCCGTACTTATTCTACTTAGTTGTAGTCTGTATATAGCCGAAGATGGCCCGCCACTGCTGCGGAGTTGGTATTTACCTACTAGTTAGTGATGGCTCCGTCACAGCATCGTGGCTAGATTCTCTCAGCTGAAGCTACGTAGGTAGGTAGGTAGGTATTTGGCTCACATGCAAAGATGCTTTATACCTATCTAGTCTATTTCTTCGCACCTTTCCAAGTACCTACATACGTATGGGAAGATCCAAGTGGGGGGCTCTAAATAGTGCGCGATCTTTGAGTTGCGCCCTTTTGAACGTATGTATGTATGTATGTATGCTGTAGTGTGGGTATCCCCGCCGTGTTTAAAAATCGGAGATAGCTAACTAGTTACGTTAGCTCCCACGCTGAGATTACCCGCCGAATGCGCGAGAGCGCCGTGTAGGTACACTACTTAACTACCTACCTAGGTAGATGAGTTACAGGTAGATATCGGTCGTGAATGACACAATGAATGCATGTACTTTTAGCCTTAGCCTATCTAGGTACCTAGTCGGGACTCACTACTACTTATGTAGGTATTGGGCCATCGAGCTAGCTAGCTGCTAGCAGTAATTACTGCTGAGTTTTTAGCCTATTTCTAGTCGAACCGCTAACTAGTCTGGCTAAGATCTGCTACTAACTAGGTGCGTCAACCATCATAGCATGTGTGCCTGAGCTAGTGTAGTGTACGTTTGGAAATGAGCAAAGATGCCTTTACCTGTTACCGTCTAGCTTCATAGTGTAAGTACCTGTAGGAATGTGTAAGTATATAAATAAGGACTTTTAGATGCTCGTTCGGCCTCATGAGTATCTACGCTCGTGTGTGTGCGAGGGTCCATAAAGAGTGGAGTGTAAGTAGGTAGTGTATCTAAGTAGGTAAGTAAGTAAGTAAGATACTTACGCCTATTACTTATTAGTACTAAGCATGTAAGTAGTCTAGGTAGTGAGTGTACTTAGTGGGCGCCCTTGACGGTTCGCTCCGGACGGTGGGAATGCCGAAGCTAGTGAAGTAGCATTCCGACGTTGATGATAAATGACGCTATTACTACCGGCTACAATCTAAAGAACCGCAGCGAATTAAACAGGATTAAAAGCGCAAACCGCCGGCCATACACTAAGGTTAGGCATGGCACGCTATCTTCACTGCGTATGACTAATACTTAACGTCCCGTAAGTAAGTAAGTAAGTAGGCGCGGTATCTAGTGTACATGATTATCTCATGTGCACCTGCACCTGCACCTGCGGAATAGGTGGTTACCTAGGTAGATAGATATATACCTTACATGAATTCCATTACCATGTATACTTACATAGTATGGTTAACTAGATAACTAGATAACTAGGTAGCATCTACTTACTTAGGTAACCTATGTAGGTAGCTCTGTCTGTAAGAGTCATGTAAAGCGCCTATTTATCAGACTCTTTACTCGTATCTCACTACCTATCACATACGACCACCGATCCGTGTTCGCATTCTAAGTATGGAAGTATGGACTGATTGTTGGTGGATCTACACATTTCCACCTCTCGCAGGGCTTATCGTTTAGTTCGTCACGGTTGACCGACGGTCTGCCGAGGCTTACGAGGGAGGGGGTGGCATGATACCTAATTACCTACCTATGTATTGTTCATTTTCCCATGACTGACGTCTTGTCAGCTTTGACGTCGCTGATCAATGCAGGCATGGCAAATCAACCGCGTGCTTGGTCTGAGACATACACGCTACGCTGGATATCACTACATAGTAGATACTACTTTACTCACTCACTTACTTACCCACATACGAATGAGAGGAGTGAGGGAAGGGTGCAGTGTGAACTGCGTGCAGTCGGTAAGGCTTAAGCAGTTTGTAATGTACCCGTACCCGTACCCGTACCCGGACCCGTAAGACCCCGATCTCGTGATATAAGTGCCACCACCCAACATGAGATGCACACTCAAACGACACGGCATTCTCTCTCTTTTTCTTTCCTTCTTTCTCTCTTTCTTTCTTTCTTTCTTTCTTTTGGCGTCGTCGCACATGCCCGGGGGGGCGCGGCGCGCGTGATTGATTATATTCACCGATGAAGGTCTCTGCCGAAGTGCGAGCGAATGTGGATGTGTCAGCGGGATAGCTCTCACCACGGCTCGTCATTTACTTCCTCGCGTCCAGGATCTATATTAATTTCACGCCTCTTGGCTGCGAGTGACAAAACGGTTTCCTGGTTACGCGATGATAATGCCCTAACCTGCCACCTACTTACTACCTACCTACTTATCCGCTACAGTGGATAGGTAGATAACCACCTACTTACACTAGATACCTAGGTATGGCTGATACAGACTACCTAGGTAGGCTCGTATCATTTGACTTTTTGTTGCTAGTATGTGTTTACCTACTTATACCTTATTGTCATCTGGAACTTCCTGAGCACATGAAGTGGCAGGCATCACGCTTAGTTATCGCACTCTTTATTCATAAGCGCGGCTACTACGGTGATCTATCAAGATTGGAAACAATCGGCCTCGTAGTCTTATACCTACACTAGATAAGAGGAGGATGAGAGCCCTTCAAGGTTGTGGATGTGGAATGCCTAATTACTATGTACCTACTTACATACTTACGCCAAAACTACGGAACGTGCCTTAATTATACGATCCTGTGTTGCTAATTAACCCAGCTTTCCAACTTGCCAGCTTCTCACACTACCTGTCCGACTAAGTAAGTAAGGAGCGGTTCATGACAACCTTGATGGCAAGTCGTGAGACATGTCGGCGCTATGGCTGTCTGCCTATCTACTATGTGAGTAGGGTATTTGCGGGTATTTCTACCCAATGTAATTAGTGTACGTACGTATAATACCCACAAAGGCACGTTTGCAAAATGCCAGCAAATGCCTGTATACCTTTTTAAACCCTTGCTTTTACCATCATTACAATCATGAATGACCAGCACAATTCGGCTCTTGGTCTCGAAAACATCTCCACTGATGATACCTAGCCTATCAATGCTAAGGATACTTACACTACTTACTTATTTACTTATCTAGTGCAGTGTAAGTAGTTAAAAAACTATCTAGACGCAATCATCCTCCCTCCCGAGCGGGAGTGCCAAGAGGCCGCTAGATCTAGTGTCGCCTCCGCTATAGAACCGTCTTCAGCGCTACCGCGTAGTGTAGGTTCGAAGTATAGTACTTACTATGTACAGACGAACCGAGAGCAGAGATGCGCTTAAAATCTTGGGTCCAAGTCAGTAGATAACTAGATAGGTATCTACTTATGAATGCTAGATTTCCGGCTACTGTGGCTAGTTGTCTCCGGTCGTTCATGCATCCCAGGTGGTATTGAACGTGGTGACCCTGTACTTATAGCCCGACCTGAGCCATAAGTAAGTAAGTAAGTGACTTAACTTAACTTACTTACCAACTCAAATTACCTAAGTAAGTAAGTATGTATGTATTCCACTGGACTAACCTTAGTACCTACTCAGTAAAAGAGGGGTCATGTCTCGATAGATTGACGGGGTTTTGGAGAGGAGAGTCGAGACTCGAGGGCGGAGGGCGGCGGGCGGATGGCGGATGGCGGGTGGTGGGTATTCCGGCAAGCCGGGCAATGGGCTAAACTCCCTACCACTGCCACTACCACTACCACTACGCTCTGGACTTCTGGAGTCTGGACTCCGGCTGCATCGGCGCTGAATGCCTTACTATGATAGCGCAGGCTCATGATACCTACCTACCTACCTACCTACCTACCTACCTATCTACCTATCCGCAGACCATGCAAGAAACTTGACGTTAACTGCTACCAAGTGGCATGATGCAACTTTCGCCAATTCGACCGTAGACAAAAATCGAATAAGGCTCTTGGGGGGAGGAGGGAGGAGGGAGGGGGGGGAAGGGATCGTCCTTGCCAATGGACAGTGTATGATGGGCCAGAATCCAACGTTGCAGAATGGGGGGACTGTAACCACCATCAAAATTCATGGTGGCGGTAAAGTTTTACCTTGCTTTTACGACACTAACCGATGACGCTATGCCCAGTGCCTACTTTTACTCACACATTCATAATAGGTACACATTCACATTCACATTCACATTCACATACACATACACATATTTACTTATAATTGCCTCGCTGTAATTCGCTGCTAATCATCTGCAGATCTTTGTCTTGGGAGAAAGGGGAGGGGAAGGGGAGGGGAGGGCCCGGGGTTTTAAAGTATGGAGAGAGTTTAGGCAAATATTTCCCTTGTCCTTCCTGACATCGAGAAATATCTCCTTTCCCCTCCCTCCTCCCTCCCTCCAACACGCGGTTTGGGGAATCTTTTTTTTTTTTTTTTTTTTTTCCACCTAATCTATCCATCGGGATAATAAATTCATGTGTATGCAATGGCCATCAGGGGTACGGATTACTTCCCACCCCCCTTCCCCCCCTCTCCCTTCCTCTAATGTATGCCAAGCTAAGTGCTATCACGGATTCACTCGTTCTGCCGAAAAGGAAAAAAGATAAAAAGCGTGTGAACAGTGAAAGGGGGGAGAAGGGGCTTCGGCGGCGGGTGCTTGATTTCAATAAAAAAAAATAAAGAGTAAAAAAAAGACTTCTTTCAGGGGCATTGCCCGAGCTCGTCCGAATCCCTCTTCGCTCAAAAGCCGCGTTTCTAATGTTAGGTCACGACAAGTACAGTAACCTTCTCATAATGAGTTAAGTAGGTATTATTCTCTCAGGCGAGTCGAAAAAGGGGGGCGCGCAACTTGCATCGCGGCCGGGAATCTCACACTGCCAACAAGGTCATGACATTAAACTTAAACTATACAACACAATTAAAAAAAAAAAAAAGACATTCAAATGCATAAATCCGGGACGGCCACGCCGCTTTTTTTTTTTTTTTTTTCATAGAGAAACTGGCAAGAGAAAAAAAAAAAAAAAGGAGGCGGTGATCTTGATAAGACAGAAAGATTGACAACTGGTGAGGTGATGTTTCACTTCTCATACAACCAAACCGGTTGGTGAAATGCGAGAGTCTTTGGTTCATCTCTTCTTCTATTTCACCTTTTGCCCATATGGATCTGCGGCCGGAAGCAACCTCAGCCGAAAGCCAAAAAAAGATTGGAAAAAAAAAAAGGACTGTGGAATCCTCCGGCGTTGAGACCGAATCGGTCTCATGAGAATCGCTTTTTTATTTTTTTTTTTACGAGAAAAAAAAAAAATGGTGGGAACAGAATTCAATGGAAGATGTTCCGCATTCTCTCCCCAAACAAGCAACATCAATGGGAAGGAAACTATCGTTTGATCTCTTCGATGGTGCCTAATAAGTCAAGACCAGGTAGGTACTAGATATCTAATACAATACGGAGCTGCCGTGAGGATGGTTATTACTGTAAGTACGGTCTGTAAGTACGGTCTGTAAGTACGTCCGTAGTGCTTTTCGGAGTAGATACTATGTAAAGAAACCAGGGGGGGGGGGGGGGGTGTTGTAGTGTAGACGCGGGCCTCAGGGAGACCAAAGTACGTGATAAGATACTTCCGCTCCGTCTCTTCATCTTTGCACATGCTTTCTGATAGGTAATGTAGATGCGTAACTGCAACGATCTACCACCGAGCATGGCAATGAATTCCATATGTGCACATATCCCCGATCGAGCTGGGCTAATCCGACGGTTAGGCTAGCCCTATATGGTGGTAGCGATACTTGGCACCATCACGGTACGAACTATGCCTATTCAGAAGTACCTCTCGAGCGACTGAAGTACCTCTCGAACATGCCCTTTGCTTCAAGTGAGGGCATCTCCATGTGGTCGCATTAATAATAAACGATCATGTAATTACCAGGTATCCATACTACCAGCCATCAACAGTAGGCATTGTGTGTGTAGCATAGGTATGGATACGTGTAATTAATTCTAAGTGCGTATGATCGAGCGTTGACTTTGGGGAAATTCCGTTGATTTTGGAGCTTCAGCGATCGCACGCGGCGGGGAGACGGGGAGGCGGGGGGAGAGGGGCGGCGGCGAGACTTGAGTGTACGAATATCTTCATACTCAAAGTACCAGATGGAGACGTGCTGGCCAATTCATCCAATCCTCGCGTTGTTTCAACCTACTATTACTATATAGGACTAGCCTACCGTCGGATTAGATAGCCAAGTCGATCCCCGATGGACGATGGCCGATGGAAAGGCAAAGGCAACAACACCTATGTATCCAGATACAGACTGTACAAACTATCTATCTACACATTGTCCAATTCCAAATAACACCCATCAATGCACTCATGCCGAGGTGCCTTAAGATACTCCAAAAATTCACCAGGTAGCTTTTCCCGTTGCATTGCATTTGATATCTATGTTCATTCATTCCATCGAGTGAAACTTTGAAAAAACAACTGAGACGAAATCACTTTGCCAACAACAACAGCAACTAATTACGACACAATAGCAATGATACGTCCGTAGAGTTCCGGACAAAACGGTACTTTGTTACGGCGGTGGTTACCGTACCTCTACCGTGTCTCTACCCGTACAATATGGGAGTTTCATGTGTGATAATACAGTGTGTCTGATCATTACAGGCATTCACTAACACTGTATGTACCTCAGTTAAACAGGCCTGATGAGACGCCTGATGAGACGCCTGGGGCGGGCTGTCCGCACGTCGTAGAGGGGGCCTATGGGAGGCCTGTTAGTGGCCGGCTAAGGTGCGGGCTAAGGTGGCTGCACGGTATTAGCTCGCAAGTAGCTTCATCAGCCACACCCTTCATTTTCCTCCTTGAGCTCCTCCCGTCCCCTGACCATTTCTCCTCCACCACACTAAAGGCCCTTCTCCGGTTTATCTCCAATCATCCACACTCACAATTGGATGCACCATCAAGCGCCAAGCGCCAGTTATAACAAAGCAAATCGGGTTACAGATTATTCAGAGTCCCTCTTCTTCTTTTCTTCTCCTTACAATCTGCCTACTAACTTACGCTATACTGCTCTATCCTCTGGTGCAGACGTACTAGCAGTGTAGTTGTAGGCAGGTACATTGTGTGTATGCTGATTGATAGACTTGCCACGCCGCCATGGAGTCACTCACTGTCTCTTCGACTTGTCTTGTCCCAGGTATCATTCCGTATCATCTGCCTATCTACACTGCCCATGGCTAGGTATGTGAACTTTGAAGCGTGTCTAACATGATGCTGCCCGACCTACCTACCTACCTACCTACCTAGAGCTCGCTCTTATCTCCTCATCGCCCAGGGTGACCAGAGAGCCGAGTACTACCCAGCACACCACACTACACTAGGTACCGTCATGGGCACGATGAAGGCCGATGAGTTACTTGCCAGTGACAACACGATCAAGCCTCTTGCTGCATAATCCCCATCTTTGCATCGTAGCACTCTAAGCTACCTACTGCCTACCTATGTAGAGCCCATACTTACACTACTTACACTACTTAGGAGGACACCTAGTCTGGCAGGGTATCCCTGTTGCCCGTTTCCTTTCATCAAGTACCTACGCTACTTGCAATACCCTGCTGCTGTCCAACTAACTGTACTATGTTATGTAGTAGGAAGAAGAATATCCACTTGGTTCTTTTTCGGCTCGTTCACTCGCTTCCTCTCCCCTCCTTACTTCAAGGCGCCTTATGTCATGTCACGATGAACCCCCCCGGGTCTCTTAAAATAGAATTCACCAAACCTGGATCCGGCGAACATGAGAGTCACGTACTCAGATATCATGGAAAGAAAACGCGCCCAAAGAGAGATGGCAGGACGGAAGGGGGGAGGGGGGAGGGGGAGGGGTGTGAGAGGGGCGCCGACAGAGATATGTCTGTCAGAGGCATCGACGGTTCAACCGAGTTGTATTCCGTGAACTACGGAGCAAGCTGCGGAAATACATACGTTAGTACGTTACCGGGCACCCTGGCTAACTGTCGCCTCCTGCACTAGCGGCACCCATGCTGGCCCTGGCGCAATCCTCGCTCCGGGGGGGAGGGCGGCAAGGGTGGTTTGAGTGTGAGGGTCTTGCATGTGCAGGTACCTCTCCTTGCTCCTCTGCCGTTACCTGGTGGGGCAAGCCATCGATGTTGGCGTTCCCTGTCCAGACTGTAGTGGTGTTGTCAAGGACTTGCACTATTATACAGCGACATGGATTATTCCATAGCAACCATGTCCATGTCCATGTCCATGTTCATGGGGCATAAGACGTACGGCATGGGGTTAAGCGGGAGACAGAGCCAGAGAGAGATCACGTCTTGACTTATATCTCAAGCTCGGCACCTCATATCTTGCCTTGCCTTTGTGCTCCCCTCCCCATATCGTCAGTGTTTATATGACCTTCTTGATCTCGTGGTTCTTCAGCCACTTTCCCGGTATTGGTCCACACCAGGCAACTCACTCCGTCGTTGCTGGTCCAGACTTCTTTTTGTCCTCCCTTGAACCCAGAGACAGCACCACATCCCTCTCCCGGGTCCTCGAAATCACCCATAGGCTTGTCTATTCGAAATCACGTTCCATCCCCCTCGAAATATATCACCATCTCACCCTTACCTTTCCGCAAACATGACTGTCTCCGGCCCACCACAGTCTAATACGACCAAGGACGCACAGGCGGCCCGCAAGCGCAGGAGACGGGCAACCGCCGGAGGAGCTGCAGATGACTGCTTTGCATGCATCAGGAGGAACACAAAATGTGATCGCCGGAGGCCATATTGCTCCCAGTGCTTGGAGCTGGGGAACGACTGCTCCGGCTACAAGACGCAGTTGACTTGGGGAGTTGGAGTGGCGAGCCGGGGCAAGCTCCGAGGTCTTTCTCTGCCCATTGCCAAAGCACCCCCTGTTGCGCCTGTACCGAAGAAGACGACGACGCGAACCAGAGCGAGCACCACAAGCACCACAAGCACCGCAAGCAACGCAAGCAACGCAAGCAACGCAAGCACCGCAAGCACCGCAAGCACCACCGCGAGCGCGAGCGCGAGTCAATGGAGGCACCCGGAAGAGCCTTTGCGGAGACCGCATCAGCAGCGGGACGGTATCGAGATCGGCATGCATCACGGCGCTCCCGTCCCTAACGCTTCCTATGGGCCATATCCGGACTATCCGAGATTCACGCAAGCTGAACAGCCTGTACCGGTGTCCCACACAGCATGGGCCGGTATTCCAGCGTATGCTGGCCATATGCATCATCAAGATCACTCAAGATATCACAAAGGCCACCCCGGGCTTGGCCATTATCCTATCATGAGTGAGCCCCCATCCGCATCGGCCGACTCGCTCAGCGAAGTGGATTACACCTTGTCACCCATCGCACATTCATATTCCCGGGAAGAGGTGCCATATATGCAAAGCCCACCTCTCATATATGACAACTACTCCGCGCAAAGCTCCCCTGTGCCACCGAGTCCCGCATCTGCCATCATGATCGAGCAGCGAACCGCCGCATCCTGCCCGAGCCTCGTATACGCTCCATCTGACCACAGCTCCAGCCTCAGTTCACACCCTGACTCCTTCGAACCGCACATGGGCCCTAGACTCATCTCGGACAGCGACGCGTTGAGTAAGAGCTACTACTGAAAACCCCGTGATAACCCGAGTCGCGGTGACTGACGGTTGCTTAGGCGTTCCGGAGTTGGAATCTTATAGCGCCAGCCCGCACTCGACCGGAGCCTCTTTCTGGGCCCCTTCCAACTCTCGGGACGATGACGGAGTCCCTCACCGTGGATTGGACTGCTCTTCAGGCCTGTCACATCTCTCCTATGGAGGCCACCCGCTACAGGTTAGCCCTGATCTCATTCATAAAATGTCATTCTTCATGGACTACTACGAAAATATCATGTGCCCGTCACTGGTGCTCATTGACGGTCCAAACAACCCCTATCGAGATGACATCCTACGGCTAGCCTCAAGCAGTCAAAGCCTCCGGCATGCTATCTGTGCCCTGTCCGCCTGTAACCTGAGGATGAAGAGAAGACTAAGCCTTGGACAATACACCAGAAATTCCACGTTGGCGGCGACCGGAAATGGGGCCACTGATCCCATGTCCGATGCATATCTGGACGATCGATCCCTGGCCGAAGAACACGAGCACCGAAACCTCGCCGTCCATTTGTTAAACGCCCAACTCAACGACCCGTCGAAAGCGTGCCACGACTCCGTCTTGGCCACAATCCTCCTTCTATGCCACTACCGAATGGTCGAGTCTGGGGTGGCGAGATTCCACACCCAATTCGCCGGCGTTAAGAAAATCCTCAGCATGCGAAATTCCGTCGATTTGAAACCCACCCGCCAGTCGGCGTGGATGGAAGCCGTCTTTACCTACTTCGACTCGATTTCCGCGAGCATCAACGAACGAGAAGCCCAACTGACTCCCTTCTTCTTGGGGTTATCGTCCGAAACGTCCCTCCTGCCGCCCGGTGCCGAGAATTTGGTTGGCTGTGACCGCGAGCTCTTCCGAACCATTCACAAGCTGGGACGGCTAAATCTGCTATCCCAGAACCGACCAGTCCAGATCTTGGGGGGAACACCTAGCGACCACGGCGAGATGCCAGCATTTTCCCCGATGGGCTTCGCGGCGCCACACCACTACCTCAAGCAGAAGCCCAGCAGCTTCTTTAACCACACGACAGCACAATACGATGGAAATAGATTCGCCACGAAATTCGAGGACGGCAGCGACGAAATGATGCTTTCGGGTCTCAGCTTGCCCTGCTACGAAGATTGTCGCGCGACCTTCTGGCGCGAATGGAAAGACGCGCACATGGCTCTGCAGACATGGGAATTCGACGCCCAGCGCCTAGCCTCCTCTCTCCCCAACTCTCCGGCGCCAGATCTTATCCGCGACCTCCATCTCCTATCCGAGGCCTTCCGGTACGCTGCTTTACTGTACATTGAGCGCCTCGCCTCCCCGCACGCGCCCTCGAACAATGATAATTCGCGCAATCTCGTCAGCCAGGTGATTTACTACGCCACGTCTCTCAGTGCCAGTAGCAGCGCAGAGAAATTCCTGCTCTGGCCGCTTTTTATCGCCGGTAGCGAGTGCGTCAACGAAGTACAGCAGGACATCGTGCGCAAGAAGTGTCGCGAGATCATGTCCAGGAGCGGGTACATGAATAACATGGCGGCTATGGATGTTCTCGAACACCTCTGGAGGAATGACGAGAACGATCCTCGTAGTCAGAAGATGGGCTATGGTGGCGGGAGGAGTGGACCGTTTAAATGGACGAGGTATATCGGTGGTCCGGGTGTTGACGTCGAATGGATCATGTTTTGATCACTCACTCTCACTCTCTCTCTCTCTCTCTCCTCTTATTTTTTTTTCCTTTGGGGTATCTTATTTTTTCCTATCTTTCGGTTTACAACCTGATTAATTGGTAGCGCGTATTTCTTTTTTTGGGGGGTTTTTATTGCTTGGTATGTGGGGATTCATCATGGTTTACGGAGTTTTACGTCGTATGAAAGCTTTTTGATCAAACCTTTTATTGATTCCCATTACATGTTTTCATTTCTTTTTTTTTGGAGTCTTTTTTTTGTTATGTTTAATTCCGTCAAGGAGCTTTTCCCATCTCGAATCTTTGTACAATACTTTTACTCCCCCCCCTTGACTTTTTTTTTTGGGGCATGCGATTATATGGAATTGGAATTGGAATGGAATGGAATGGATATATATATATATATATATATATATATATGTTAGGAAGGCCCTGGGATGGGGAAGGGGAAGGGGAAAGGGGAGAATGGAAGGTTTGGTTGGTTGGTTTGAAATATTTTCATTTTTTTTTTTTTTTTATATCTTTTTTTTTGGCATGAATAGCGCAGCATATACCTACACTACACTACACTACACTACACTACACTATATTATATTATATTATACCTAAATCTTCATGTGTGCAGAGAGAAACATATTATATACGAAGAGCGAATAGAGGAAGATATTCCGAATCTATGTCATGAAATGAAATTTTCCCACGAACGAATAATCCGTGTGTATGTATGTGTATCTTGGTGATTCGGCGTGAAGTCTTTATTTCCCAACGTTAAGCAGTCCCTGACCTCTCTATGTAGTGTGGTTATGAGTAGGTACCTCGGATAGACAGATACCTAGATAATCTTGCTCATCCTTCTTAACCACCGACGTAATAGTAAAGCAGTGGCACAAAAAAAAAAAAAAAAAAAAAAAGAAGCCGAACCGACATATATACATTAACCTCCAAGTAGGGTATCCAAACCCCGTCGAATACGGGGGAAAGAAGAGTGAGTAACTAACTCTATGCAAACCTCACATCCGCGAAACCCCCCCGTCTTCCATCGAATCGCTGGATCCCGTCTCGGGGTAACCGTACCAAATCCAAATCCAAATCCAAGTCCCTTGAGGTATACTCGCCTACCTACCGGGATCCAACACTCACGCCCCGTCCACCACCAACTTCATTCTATTTACTTACTGAGTCTAGATAGACAGATAGATAAACAAACAGACAAACAGATGAAGTATGTAGTCTAGTGTAGTGTATCTGGTGTACTGTAGGGAACTCGCCCGCCTACCTACCTAGGTACTTTAAACCCGTTCCCAAGCACGGTACTTTTTTTTCAACCATACCAGGTCTTCTATTCCGTTTTTTTTGGTTCATTCTAATTTTTGTTTTTTTTTTTGATTCATCACCCAGTTTTCTGAAAAGAAAAAAAAAAAAAAAAAAAAAAAATTTATCACGTTTACGATGATTTTCCGTATCCTCGCGTATACACATACTATATAGACAACACCCCCCCCCCTCTCCTTTTCCCTTTCCCTTTCCCTCATCTTGAAATATCTAGAATAGAGTAGATTTTAAAGAATAGATATGCACCTAGGTATGTAGGTAGGTAGGTAGGTAATAAAGGTAATAGAGGTAAAAAAAAAGACCTAGATACCACTCCTCCATCACCACGGCACGACACGTGATTGGCGACATATATACCTACCTACCTACCTACCTACCTACCTACGAACCGTATATACTTCCCTCCCTCTCTTTCCTCTCTCTTATTCAAACAGAAACAAAAAAGAAGAAAAGGCCAAGGCAGATAGATAGACATCTATTCAGTATTCACTAACCCTCTCCAACCCCGCTGCCAAAGGATTCTGCCAAAGGATTCGCCCAAAAAAAAAAAAAAAAAAAAAGGTAACGCGGAAAGATCATCGTATCGCCATTCCATTCATTCCCTAGTAAGTGGAACGACAGAGCAGAACAGGACAGAACAGACAAGACAAGATAGACGGAAAAAAAAAAAGGACAACACAAAGCTATCCATCTATCTAGGTTAGTCGATGTAATTTGAACTGAGTTACTTTTCTCCCTCTCCCTCTCTCTCTCTCTCTCTCTTTCTCTCTTTCTCTCTCTCTGGTCGGCTGTGTGTTCACGGTTTTTGATTCTGTAAACCGGGGTATGCGGCGGCGGCGGCGGCGGCGGCGGCTTACTCTCGCATAACGCAACCCACACACACCACACACGCGCACACACGCGCACACACAAATGTAGGTTTATGCCCCTTGTCCTTGTGAACGGTGACGGTCCGTAGCCGCGCTTTGCGGTTGAAGGAGGGGAAAAAGGGGGGGGGTTTCCAGAATTGTTGGACCACCGTTCCGTTTACTTTTTGATACATTGCAGGTAAGTAATGTGTAAATATGCCCCTTTCTTCTCACCGGGAGACATATAACCATGTCGACTTTTATTATTCTTTTATTTGTTTTCTTTTTCTTTTTATTTTTTTTTTTTTTTAAATTTAAATTTCTTTTGGCCTTCATGCCCTCCTAGGGATCTTCATTGCGTTTCTGACTCAAAATGGCGTCAGTCAGCACAGCGTTACAAAAGTTCTCTGTGTAATATCGTGTTTAATTATTACCGACAGCATGTATTGAGTCGTTTAAACTACTGTCGTGCTGCCAACGTGCCCCTTATCAGCTACGCGAAGTTTGAAGGGGGGAGAGACAAGCCTGGGTTGGACGTCGAGTGTGTGTGTGTATAGTACACATAGAGACAGGCATACATGCCTTGATACATGCCTTGATACATGCCTTGATACATGCCTTGATGTTACTGTCATCAAGTTCGGTGCGAAAATAGTTCTCCACGAACCTCAGTGATAGTGGCTGAACTGAACGGTATGGCGATTCTTTTCGGTCTATTTCCCGTGCCGACATCAGGCCGAGTAATAGGCACCATACCGGTGTCACTATTCGGCCTCTCATGTGAAGCGCCTTTCAGAGTAATAAAAGATATGTACGCCAACGTTGTTTCGGGTAAGGTTTGGGCTTGAGTACCGGGCCGAGGCCTCGGTGAGCCGAGCAGGTAGGAAAGGACCATGATCCTAGAAAACGAGAGAATGGCGCTGACTTGACTGGCTGGCTGAGCCACTGGAACCACAATTGGGAAGCGAGCGGCAACCACACCGGGGCTGCAAGAGAATGGCGCGGATAGGCTTGGCGGTTGAGTGTCTATAGGTGCCTAGGTTAGGTGCCCAGGTTAGGTGTCTACAGTCTAGGTTAGGTGTGTGGGTTGTAAGTGTAATATGGGCAAAGCAAGTACTTAGTGGCGTGAGTTCCATCCTCCAGGGCCATTCTTGTTTGCAACATTTGGAAACATCGGTAACAACAAAGTCGAGGTAATCTCGTATGTCTCCGTTAGGCGATCCCTTTTACATGCTTCTCAGTCTTTCATTGGTGGGAAAGCTCGCTTGGATCTGGGTTGCTCCAGAGGGGGCTCATGTAGACGAAATGTCAGGCTGCAACCCGCGAGTGCAACAGCACGGCATGATTCTTCCTCCCGAGGTACACGGAAGAAGCCGTACCTCAAGTACCTACTAGGGACAGACTGAAGATGTAAAAGTGACACCGAGCATCCGAGTAACAACGGTTGGGAGCGTGCGACTGTGGGATGACCTGACCTGGATTTGAGTTGGGATAGCACAGGACAAGGTGTTGCGATTTTAACGTTGCAAGTCAGTTTGCAACGAGAGACAGGTTCATCTCCCTTGATGCCTTATGCTTGGTGCATCGCCGTCTTGCCATTTGCCCACGGACACACATGCATGTCCATTGGGTGCCGTGAGGGGGGGAGATCCCTGGCCATGGGTATTGTCTTCCCGTCGCCGCTTATTCCCTTTGGACTTGACTGCTTTCTCAAATCGATCCGGCGTCTGGGCACGCCTCTCAGCTACAAAATGGGCACATCTTCCCCCCCCTTCTTCAATATCCGATGCATGTCTTCCACCCCTCGAAGTGATTGACATTGAAAACAGTCGCTTTAGGAGGTTATCGCCGCGGCTACATGACAGGCCATGGATTGGTGCGGTTGTTGCTGCACACGTACAGCAATAGCAACGGTCCCCAAGAGGGCCTAATGCAGGTCTCGACGCGGGTCTTTGGGGCATCTCTCTCGCTCTCTCTCGCTCTCTGTCTCTACTCACGCTGTGACGTTGTGGAATACAGCGGTAACACTGCTGACAGCCTCTTCGTCAGTGAAACCGCGTGAATACGACGACCAGGTTTCTCTGCAGCTCAAGCAACGCAGCACAACCCAACCCAGCACAGCACAGCACAACCCAACACAACGCCTACCACCCATGCTCCAAGCTGTTGCATCCGGACGTGGGGTAAGAATGGGGGGTTCTGACGGAACCCATCCCGAAAGCAAGCAAGCTTTAACTGGGGTACCATCATCCGACAGGGATTGTTTGAGGACCTCGCTTGGCGACGTGCAGGAAGCCAGCCAGCCATATCGCCATATGTATAGCCTAGGTATAGGTGGCCTAGGAGCTCGCCGAAGACCACAAGTCTGACTCGCGATGTCGATCAAAGATGCACCGGCAGCTGGTTGACTTGATCGGCACACAGCCAACGCTCACACACAAAAGACGTGAAGGGAGGAGTCAGCTATCCTCACTTGCCCGAGATAAGCAAACTGGTGGCATATGCAGAAGACAGAGTCGACTGTCGTCTGATTGTGCACTCCCACCATCTCAAGCATCATGTGGGCGGGATCGTGGATGGGTGTCGAAGAATCAACGTTCAAAAGTTAGCCGATGAATTCCGAGCAAACGCCGGGTGACCTGTTTGAATAATCATGTTACCTACTAGAGTCTTATCCTGTGAGTGGAATGAATAGCACCCGCCTGTCTTTGTCTCGGGCAGATTATGACACCGGTGACCTTTATGGATGGTGGTGGGCTTGAGCTCACTCACGTTGGCTAGAGTCCATGGTGTGTAGCTTGTCAGAGTGAATGATAAGTGTTGAAACTTCACTCACATTATCATCCCCTCCACAGTTAGTAGGCACCTTACTCACAAACAACCAAGTTGAAGATTTGTTGAAGATTCGTCACTGAACAGTATGTCTTGATGAGAAAATAAATGCTTACAGAAAGCCTGTACAGATTAGTTACCGGTAGTTGTTACTCATTCGCTTCTATCTAGACTCATGGAGCTTCACGACTTCCCTATGGAGTGCGTGAAGACCAGTTCAAACTTCATACGGAAGTATTCACACGGTATTATCTGGAAGTTGATGTGCTGTGTGCTTCCAAATACAGTGGCTTAGCAGCTCATTCGGTATAGTCATAGTGGCAACAAGGCGTCGCTGAGTCGCGGGTGACGTAGTAGTGTATACTGTGAGTCACACGGTGCTACACGGCCAAAGCTGACTAACCTCTGGATAGTTAGATCGATAAGATAGACAAAATACCATGGTTATCTTATCTATCTAAGAGCCAAAATTTGGACTCATTGTAGTATCAGCTACGTCCATTGAGAGAAGACAAAGCAGTTTGGATTCCAATCAACCACCGTACAAAAGCACATTGAGACCCGCAGACAACCCGCGACAAGTCAAATCGCACTTTGGAACCCGATCAACAACGCACACCGGTAACGCGACTCACAACCGCAATAGAATTTACAGTCCTCAATGGGTCGCGATCTCCAGAAGCGCAAGAGGCGCTCATCTCGCCCCGCCATCCGGCAACCCTCGTCGACGAGGTCGAAGATAACAAATCCATTGGGAAATAGCATCATAGCCAAGAACTGGTATGTTCTCGTCGAGTCCGCGCATTCTTATACCCAATACCTCCCTCTCTTCAGAACTTTCTCAAATCCACGTCTCTACGCGCACCAGGCCATGTCACTAACGTCCATCAGGAACAAAAAGGAAACGACCATGCAAAACTACCGCCGGTTAGGTCTTGTATCGCGCCTTCGCGCACCGACTGGCGGCGTGGAACCGCAATTGCGACTCAAAGCCGCAGCGAACAAAATGAGCAAAAACCCCTTTGCGATCCAAGGATTAAATACCGGCGCAGGTGCCGCCGAAGTGCAAGTCGAGCGCGACGAGAACGGAAAAATCATCCGTGTGATCAGCTCTGAGCGCAAGCGGCCCAACCCGCTGAACGATCCCCTGGTCGACTTCGATACAGACTCGGAAGCTGAGGAGGAGGAGGAGGAAGACGCCGAGGAATGGGACGGTTTGGAGGGCGATACTGAAATGGAGATTGTCAGGCAGCTGGAAAACGAGGCGAACCGACCCGTAGAGAAGAAGCCGCGGACACAGAGCACGCGCGAGGTCGAGTGGCTGCAGGAGCTCGTGGACCGGCACGGCGACGACACGGCCGCCATGGCGCGAGACCGCAAACTCAACCCCATGCAGCAGACGGCGGCCGATATCGCCAAGAGAATCCGCAAATGGAAGAAGGAATCAGTCTAATATTTAGTCACGGGATGTCCGAGCCAGCATTCTGAAATTATGAAACGAATCGATCGCATTTGGACGGCGTTGGAGGCGTTCTCTTTTCTCTTCTTCTCCTTTTTCTCCTTTTCTACTCCTCAGACATTTATCAAAAGGTTCTCGTCCGAGTTGCAACAATCTCAGCGTGACCTATACCTATGCCATTTTTGACTACCTGCCTGCCTAACCTATCACTCGCCCTGTGCCCGCTCATAAAACACCCGAATTTGCCCGCCGATATGTATCTCTATGCTGTCGTGAGAGAAAGAAACCCCGCAAAGTCGTGATTCGTAAAGTTACCATGAGCCGAGACATTCAAATGCGACATCGCGATATTCCGCGTATACAAAGGGGTACTCAAATACGTACCCGTATTCATGACGTTTCCGCAACCCCCCTCGTGAGCCCCATCCGGAACACCAACTGGATCGATTAACGAACCGAGAGACACAAATGACACAACCCATCACCCCAGTCGTTCGGCTTCGATACTCGGTAGGTAGCTCTCGACGAGGTTCAGAACGACTAGGCTACCTGCCCCGCACGCGAGTGGCCGGAGTGAATCGTATGAACACAAGGGACATGGGGGGCCTAACGTAAGGCTCGTTCCATACTCCTAGTCTGCGATCGAAACCAAACAGGCCAGGCCACCCATCGACGTTCAAGCTCTTTAGCGCCTAAAGACCACCCGCATGGATTCCTTGCCAACCTAAACATAACGATCATCAAAGGGATCGTGGCGCTGCGGGGCGTACGCCGTCTGTAAGTTGATCGAATCATGATCATGGTCATGGTCATGGTCATGGTCATGATCGTATCGGCCGTCGTCGTAGGGAGGCTCGTCGGTCGAGAAGTCGGCTCGGTGGGGATCGATTATATTCTGGTTGCTAATGCTGTTGCTGTTCCCACCTATACCACCGCCGATCTTTTCATAACCAGGGAGATCGCCATTTTGTTGGTAGAAGCGTAAGGTGTAGATGCTGAGCAGGGTAGAGAGAACCCAGAAAATCCTGCGCGAAAAAAAAAGAAAAAAAGTTAAGAGTTGAGTCAGACTTTCGAGGGAGGAAGAGGGGGAGAGGGCATTATCTTACGTTTCGAAGAATGCTAAGCCTACGATGGCTTTGCTTACGTTACATGCCTTGCCGCATAGGTTGGCCGTGTCGTATGCGGCTTGGCTCGCGAACGCTGAGAGCCAGAAGACGGTGAAGACTGCGTCTACAACGAGCATGGCATTAGGGTTGGCGGCCCGCCGTGTTCGCTCGTATCTGGGGGCCAAGCCTAGGTAGATCCATGCGGGGATGGACAGGAAGCACTGTGAGGTATCGTATCGTGGTCAGCCGCGAAGCCTAAGCGAGCACAGAAACAGGGGCGGGACGGGACGGCCCAAACAGAAAATGCCTCGCCCTTCCCTTTCCTCACAGACAAAAGAATCACTTACCAAACCAAACGGCCATCCATTATCGCCCACGATCTTAGAGCTTGAATCCGTGAATAAAACGATCTCGAGGATGAATATAGGCGCCGCTAGGACGACCTGCGCGACATAGACAATGAGTTTATTCCGGGGGATATTATCCGGGTCGACGTTCAGTCTATCGGCCAACCCCATGGTTTCTTTCTTTTCTCTGCCTTTCCCGGTTTCTGCTCGAAGCGGGACGGGACGTTGAGGCCTGGTTTTCGAAGAGAAGAGGATGAGAGGGGTCGCTCGAAAAGTCGTTGCTGGATACCTATAGGTATGGGGGTGACTAGGTAGTTATGCCCCGTTAAGCTAGCGGTTGGGCGAAGCTGAACTCGAAGTTTGAACTCGAAGTTTGAACTCGGTCGCGGAAGAAAACGAAGCTGGCGCGGCAGCTGAGGTTCTGACGTCGGGCCTTCTCGCAAAAGATAGGTTGGTAGCTAATCCAGATCAGCACAACCCCGTAGGTATATTTAATCCCGGGATCGGCGCTTTCGGGTAAGTACTTACAGTACCTACTGTACTTACGTTGGGCGGCACTAGACTAAGTAGGTAGTGTTCGTCGAGTAGGTATCGAGGGAGGAAATAGAGAGGGAGAATGAAAGAAGCAAAGGGGGAGAAGAAGGAAGATTTCCTTGACAGGTTCTAGGTATCTATCTCCCTTATTTTTTGGGTCTTAATTTCTCACACGGTTTGCAAAGCAAATGTTGTTTCTTGTTTTTTTTTTTATTTTTTTTATTCGATGGTTGTCTGGTTCTTTTTTGTAGGTACCCAGAACCAGCCAGCGTATTATTGGCAAATAAAAAAAAAAAAAAAAAAAAAAAAGCGGCGACTCATCAGCGCTAAGCCACCATCTGATTTCTAGGCAAACGACGTACTTACCGTAGCTAGCAAACCTATCTATCTACTTAGGCAACGTATTACGATGTCTACCTAGGTAGGTATCTAGATAGGTTCGGGATAGGTATTCAGGATGGAGAATGATGGGGGGAATACGCGAGAGGAACCATTTCCAATATAATGTAGGACTTGGGTTACCACTACCTCCCTACCTATATATATTCTCTATAACTCCCATCCCGTTCGTCCACGATATCTAGGAGAGGGTTTTTTTTTTTTTTTTTTTAATATCTCTTTCTTTCTACGGGACTTTTTGAAATCTGATTTTTCCTTTTCGTTTGACATGGATAGCTACCTACAGTTTCGCATCTAGGTAAGTAACTAGTTACCTACCCACTAACACACGTAGCTTGTGGCCGTGAATGGCGCCTAAATAGGCGGTGCACATCACCTACAACTACCGTAGTTTAGTGAGTTTCTGTCCCCTTGCCAACCAAGCCACCAGCAGTGATACCATGACGTTGTTTAGATACCTACCTAACCTACACTGGATACTCAAAGCCAAGCCACCCCTCCCCACTAACTAAAACCTATGTCGATAAACGTCCATCGTATTCCGGCACCGATTCGACAACAGAAGTTGCCATGGTGATACCTACCTAGGTAACAAAGTTTTACAGTATCGATTTTTTTTTGATTTTTTTTTTCCAATGTCATGGCTAGAAACTAGTCTAGCCGAGACAGCTTTCTATCTAGAATCTTCTCATTACCTAAGGGAGTAGATACGTAAGTATCCTAGATTCATGGCCAGTCAAACCGCGCAACCATCGCGACCCGGAAGGAAGGATCTCACTCGTCTTAAGTAGATAATAAATAAGTCAAGCTCAGCATCCATCACCCCACCATTCCCTCTACCGATCGCTGTTGCGTCTTGATCTTCATGTAAATTACAAGCCGCGAGACTCCTTTTTCTCTCGAATACCAACATAATCTGCCCTTACCTAATATAAACATTATTTCTTAGAAAAAAAAACAAAAAAAAAACAACTGGATTCCCTGAGCTTCTTACCTAGATCCCAGAGCACCTATCTATCTAACCTACAAAGTAGTGTACTGTAGATAGCGCTGAGTCTGCTGACTACCTAGACTATGTAGATACAACGTGCTCAGCCACCGAGCCTACGAAAAGTAATCCATCTACCCATCTAGATACCTAGTGTCTAGACTACATACATACATATACCGTCCTATAAAAGCTGACGAGCTGAGATGAGATGACAAAACCCGTCAGGTATACCCGCCACACCCAGGACTCCGCGGCCAAGAGATCAGGAACGCCCCAGGAAGAGGCGCGGTCGCTTTAGCCCTCTCGTTATAATTACAGGCTGCCTAGAATCTACATACATAATCCGTACATACGGACCAGATTACGAGTTACCATGAGTATCAGGGGATACCTATGGATCAGTGCCTTCAGCCAAGTTCCCACGTATCATCACCGGCATTAGATACGGTGTTCAAAGTATTATTGGTGATGAATCCCGACCTTTATTAACTCTCCTAGCTTCATCACTAACAAGTTAGACTAGGTTAGGTACGAGAGATGCTTCACAGATATACTATGACTCTATGTTTCGCTTGCTTGCTTCATACTTGCTTTGCTTGTTTATATGCTGCGCTTTTCTTTTTCTTTTCTTTTCTTTTTTTTCCCCCTTCAAACCAACGTGCTAGCCGTTTCCTCCAATGCCTTATTCAATAATTCCGTAGCAATAGGATCCTGCGGGTGAATAGCTAATGCTTGATGCAGAACTTCGACGACCAAGTCCCATTTGCCTCCTTGCTCCATATATATCAGTCCCTTCGCCGCGAAGATGGCCGCATCTTTACCGCCCTGTCTTAGCACCTCGTCAAACTGCTCCAGTGCTTCATCGTATCTCTTTCCGCGCCTATAGGCATGCGCAAGGTTCGTCCGCGCCGAGAGCCAAGCATGGGGTTCCGCGTCTATCTCCTCGGCTACATCCAAGGCCTTGAGAAATAGTGCAGCGGCGTCTTGCGCCCGGTCTTGGTGATAATATACAATACCCATCTCATTGAGTAGCAAAGGATCCGTTTTGCAGAGACCGTAGGCGGTTTTCAAGAACTCATCGGCCAGTGTCATGTTATTCAAGGCATGATTTTGCATGCCCAAAAAGACTTGGGGGAGATGTGTCCCCATAAACAGTCGAGCCGCCGTCGAGTACGCGGAGATGGCTTGGTCGTGCTCTCCCTCGGCCGCGAAGGTATGGGCGAAGCCGATCCAGGCCGGGCCAAAGTGCGTGTCCATCATGCTAGCTTTGCTAAAGTAACGTCTCGCTTCCGCAATCTTGTCGATTGCAAAATAATAAATCCCCACCGCGAGCCACGCACATGGCTCCTCGGGATGGTTGTCGGCAAGGTCATGGGCAATCAAGAATAAGACGTTCTTCATCTTCAGTTCAAATAGGCAGGCGAGGTGCAAAGGGTATATGCTGAAGTTGTATTTGTCCTCTTGGAGAACTGAGTCGGTTATGGCCAAGGCATCCTTGTATCGACACTGAGTGTATAGAAGATCTGCTCGTGCTAGCAAGAGGTCGGGATTCGAAGAAAGGTTGTAGTGAGTGGATAGGGTTTCGCAAGCAGTGCTAAATGCTTCGGGATTCCTGTACTTGGAGAGACGTGTGGTGTAGAGCATTTTGGTGAACTCGGCAGCTTCCTGGGACGAGGAAGGATCGCCGGGCACTGACACGGCGTCGAAATCAAGAGACTCGAGGAATTGCCATTCTTCATCTGGCGACATCAAGGAGTTCTTCATCAGTTGTTGAAAGGCTTCGAAGCATTGTACATTGATACGGACGGCATCCTTGTAGCATTCTTTGGCCCGGTCGAAAGCATTCTGCTTAGCATAGCAGATACCCCTTAAATAGCACATGGCGGCCTCGAACCGCCGGTTAGCAGTCTCCTCGTCCGACAACTCATCCCGCCCATCTTGGGCTCTAGAGGCGCCACGTCCTGCGTTTCCTGGGGTGCGGCCGTTAAAGTGTTGTGTTTTACGTTTCGTCGCAGGATTTGATATGAGATGTGTGGGATTGCGCTCGCCCAGCACGGCCAGAGCCTCATCGTAGCGAGACTGTTTGATGAAGCAGTGGCCGGCTAGGTACTGGCATGACGGGTTTCGAGAAATGAGATCCTGCTTTGAGAGAAAGGCCTGGGCCCTAGTGTAGTTCCCCGTTGCAAAATGCACTTGTGCCAACCAAAAGGCATCATTATCATCGTCTAAGAGAGTTGATTAGCACCTCACAAGCTTCGGTTGCCCCTGGTGACAAAGAACATACTTGTAAGAGCTAACAACTTATCACCGATGAATATAGCTGACTCGTATTGGGCTTTATTCAAGGCGTCTTGCCGCCATTCGCGAAGAAAAGTCTCCATGGCGTAGACATAAGTTTCGAGGATGACGGTGTATGCGCGAAGAGGCTGTACCGTAGTTGTTGTGCCGAGGCTTTCTGGTGAGAGACGGGATGTTTTGGAGTAAGGTGGGAAGGGATGGCTTTGAATTGGCCTCCAAATGCAGTAGGAAAAGCGTGACTTGAGACCTCTGCTTCCTATTCGGTAGACTTGAAGTTATAGGCGGTAGGCATGAGGCCCGAATTCAACAAACACGGGTGTTTTTGGTTGAGCGCAGGCGCGGGAGAAGGTGCTCAGTAGTTCGAGTTCGTGTACTTGACGTGGGAAGCTGAGCGACAAAGGAATAGAGACATTCAACGCTTCTAACTCGACCAGCAATCGGTGTAAGCGCGTACACGTTCTTTTGTCACCGAGTTGCGCAGAGGAAGTAGCTGTACGAAAGGGCAGCCGCTATCTACTGGGCCTACTGTACTGCCTACCTGGGGAAGATCTGACTGCGGGACCCATTACATACGCCGGTAGCATACTTATCTAGGTACGGACGTACTTAAGTATGACGCTAGATATTACCCACCTTGAACTAGCTCGATGGGTAACCCACGCACTAATGGCCATTTACCAGTGGCTACTGTTGTTTTAGGCAGGTATTGACACTAGCCAAGCTCTGTAGCCTCTGGACGCAGCGACAACGCTAGGCTTAATACAATCTCCCCCCATCGCAAGCGTGAACTCAACTCTACCAAGCTCATCCCATTCATCATGCTTTGTCTGCGCAGTTGTTCCTCACCGACTCATAACCTACCCCCTCGGAATCTCTAAGCCGAATCCGACTCTAATTTCTGTATCCCTACTTTTCGACTCCCACCTAAGGACCTCAATTGTTTGCAGTTGGAAGCTGGACGTCCTCCTCTGCTCATTGCGCGCAGCGCGTCCTATGCAGTGGTGCCGGTAGCAGGCCGCGCCCCTCGTCGCATTGCTACAAGTCGACCGGCTCCTTCGCCGGTCATTTCCTATCGACGCTATGGCTCTATCGAATCCCTTTGCCTTCCGACCTTTTCCTGTCTCCTTCTGGACGACCGTTACCTATCTTGCCCTGCTTATCCCGCTTGTCATCATACATGAGACGGTTCCCTCTCCCAGCAGCCTGACGGTCTACAATGGCTTGAACCTGACCAAATCGTGGCTGGACCTGACGACATTATCGCAATCGTATCATCCGTTCAACAGCCGAAAGAATGACGAAATTCATAACTGGCTTCTTTTCGAACTCGACGAGATTAGGAAGAGAAACTCCGCCAGCGAGTCTGACATGGTTATTCTCGAGGACCTGGCAAATATAACAGCATCTGACTCTATATGGTCACCAGACACTAGGGCCGCCACGTATTTTGAGGGTAAGAACATCATCGTCTACATCCGGGGTAAAGACGACCCTCCTGGTCGTTGGTGGGAAGATGGCTATAAATCGGACAGGGTCATTGGTAAAGGCGGCGTCCTGCTGAACGCACACTATGACTCGTGCGTGAATAGATCCCCCGCAATACTGTGGAAAGCAAAAGCACTGACGTTGGTGCAGCGTGTCTACTGGCTATGGCGCAACGGATGATGGCATGGGTTGTATCACTGTGATGGCCATGGTTGATTACTTCTCCCGTTCCGAGAACCAACCTCAACGGGGCATCGTCGCACTGCTCAATAATAACGAGGAAGACTTCCTATGGGGGGCCCAGACTTTTGGGAAAAGCCCCTTTATGCCTTTTTGCCATACTTTCCTCAACCTCGAGGGAGCCGGAGCTGGAGGCCGCGCAATGCTCTTTCGATCCTCAGATGCCGAGGTCACCGCCGCGTATCGTGGAAGCCCGAATCCATTCGGCTCTGTCGTAGCGTCGGATGCGTTTAGTCTTGGCGTAGTTCGGAGCAATACAGACTATATTGTTTTCAATGGTGTCTATGGCATGAGGGGGCTTGATCTAGCATTCTATCGCCCCCGTGCCCGCTACCACACCAACCAAGACGATGCAAGCCATGCATCACGAGCAAGTCTATGGCACATGTTGAGCAATTCCTTGCATACGGTAAAAGTCCTTTCTGGTAATACCGGCGACACTTTTGTCGGAAAAAGACAAGACCAAAGTCGCAATAAAATCCCCAACGGCAATGGTCATCCTGGTGTTTGGTTCGACTTATTCGGCAAAACCTTTGCTGTCTTTGACCTACGGACATTCTTCGCATGGTCGCTCACTCTCCTCATTGCTACCCCATTGATGCTTTCTGCCATAACATACTTGCTAGTGCGACGAGAAAAGTACTACTTTTTCTCATCAAAGATATCTCCTTACGAAGGAGCCGAACTCGAGCCTATCATGCTCGGCGGTCGCAAAGGAATGTTCCGCTTTCCCCTTGCCCTAGTCATAGCCGGAGCTCTGGTGGTCGGATCTGCTTACCTGGTCACGAAGATAAATCCACTGATCATATATAGTAGTGAATATGCAGTGTAAGTTAGGGCATATCCTCCTTTACTTCGACGCAATCCATCAAGTTTGGGCTAACTCGTTGGATAGTTGGGCCATGATGTTGTCCTTATTCTACTCCGTCTTTTGGACTCTCATGGCAGGTGCAAATTTCACGAGGCCCAGTGCTTTGCACCGAGGTTACTCAATCATCTGGCTATTCACCATTGCTTGGTTTATTGAAGTTGCCAATACTGTCTTCGAGGATCGCTTCCGAATCGCCGCGGGGTATACCTTTGTCTTCTTCCATGCGGCCATTTTCCTTGCTACAGTCATAACTCTTTGCGAGTTATTTGCACTCCCCACCAAATTCTCCTTCGCACAGCGCGTACATTCAGCGCATGACTCTGTGGACCACAGTGAAGATCATATGGAGGCGGCGCATAATGAGTCTATATCCCATGCCGACGGCTCTAGCGACCCGGCGGAAGCCGAAGCTGGCGACGAGACCACGCCGGCCGCTTCGGAGACGACTCCTCTGATTGGCAGCTCCACCTTCGGCGCAGCGTATAGACGAACAAGCGTGATCCTACAAGACAGAAAGCCCACGAGCACCAAGGACGGATCGTACGGATCCGAGCAACTCTGGTCTTCGAAACTCCCGAGTTGGGTTTGGGTCTTGCAATTCCTCCTATTTGGGCCGTTCCTTATCACTTTGGTGGCGCAAAACGGCCTCTTCATGGTTTCGTCAGTTGCCCAGACTGGCGTCGATGGAGGCAGCCTCTTAGTGCCTTACCTGATCACTGCCGCCTTTAGTATACTATTGCTATTGCCAATCACACCATACATGCATCGGGTGACACACCACATACCCATGTTTTTGATGGCTGTTTTTGTTGGCACATTGATCTACAACCTGGTCGCTTTCCCCTTTTCCATGAATAGTAGATACAAGGTCTACTTCCAGCAGAGAGTTGACCTGGACACCGGCCACTCACAGGTACATTACGTCGGGCTTCAGGAATACGTTGAGAAAATTATGGCAGATTTACCGTCTGCCATGGGCAAGGAGTTGACCTGTAACTTGAATACCAGTTCGCGCAGTGGTCTTTATGACTGTTCCTATGACGGCTCCAATGTCCCACCCAACGTTATCAACGCCACTACTTCATTGCGGGAAGCATATGATAGTTGGCTAACACACAAAGTTACTCGCAACCCAGGCGAGCGCAAAGCCAGATTCGAAGTGAACGGACAGGAAACGCGATCGTGCGCGATTACTTTCAAAACGCCTATTTCCTCGTTTAAAGTCCAGGGCGGAGTTGATCCCGATGAGCGGTTTGGTGGAATACCGGATAAGGGCATGGATAAAATCAAGCTGTATCGGAGGGATTGGAAGATGCCGTGGATTGTGGATGTCGAGTGGGAGGAAGGGGAGGGGATTGATGGACGGGTTGTGTGTAGTTGGGATGATGTTAATACGCGGGGAGCGATACCGGCGTTTGATGAGGGATTACAGTACGCGCCGCCGTGGGCGGCTATTACGAAGTTATCGACTGGTCTGGTGGAAGGTAGTAAGGCGTTTGAGGCATGAGAGTGAGAAGCTAGATACCTAGCGGACTATGAGATATGTTATGGTTGGTCGGCTGCCTTGGTATTTATGTGGTTATGTGTAATGTGTTCCGGAACCAGTCCCGTTTGACCGATGAGGTCGAAAGAGTAACGGAACGAAGGGCGTCATCTGTTTCTACTAGCAGGTGGTAGGAATGGACTGATGGGTTATTGTCGTCCGCTCCGAGGAAGTAGAGCTACATTGATACCGTTGTATTAACATTCTCAATCTCTTTTGATTTTTGATTTTTGATTTTTTTGATTCTTCTTTTCTTTGAATACCTAGAGTCGAGAGTGCATATATTGTTTTTGGGGGTTTTTTTTTTGGTTTGGAAATCCCCCTTTTTAGACTCCCAAGATAGAACGCGTCCCGTGTCTAAGATCCGTGTAAAGTGTTTGTTTGTGTATTTGGCTTTTTTTTTTTTTTTTTTTTAAAAAAAAAAAAAAAATCTGGATTCAGATGTCTCTTTTCTTTCCTTTTAGTTGACATCTTATGGTTTGATGGTGTTTCTTTTGAATGTCACGGTGGGGGTTTTTTCTCCTCTGCGTCTACTGTATGTCTATGTCTACGCCATGGCGACGGTGTTACGGTGTTACGGGGATAATTAGGGTCTTTTTTTTTCTGGTCGAATCGTCCGAGCGGTGTTGGTGAATTCGGACCTTGACCACTGAAGGTGAAAGTAAGGGTTATAGGTAATCATAGGTAGGTATTAATCATATCTTGTATTGAGTACATGCAATGGTACTGGAAATGTAGATGAGAGAGAAAGAAAGAAAGAAAAAAAAAAAAAAAAAATTTATAAAAGCCCTTCTGAGTAGGTTGGTATGCCGTCGAGTCCTAACTCCAGGAAAATCTTTTTTTCCTTTTTTTCTTTCTTTTTTTTGGGGGGGGGGGGCGACGATTATGGTATATAAATACCTAAAGTAGGCCTCGGAGGGTTAGGGTTAGGTAGTCGGGATGGATGAATGAATGAATGCAAGTTACTAGGTTAGGTTAACGGGAGGAAAAAAGAAAAAAAAAGATCTGATTGGTCTGGACCTCTGTGAACTTCAAACCTTGCGGACATCTTAAATCGCGATTGTGTTTGCGGTTGGTTCCTTAGAGCACTGTAAGTAGACTAGGGGGAGGGAGAAGAGGAGAAGAGAAAGAGAAAGAGAGAGGACTTTGTTGGGATTATGAACTTTTGATAATAATGATCGTTGAAAGGGTAAGGTAAGGGATGAAGATGAAAGAGTGAAAATCAATGTTTGATCTGGACTGCTAAAAACTCTGTCATAGGAGTCAAGATGTCGTTATGGCCGTTTTCTAAATTCCAACCTAGGTATTTAGACTGTCACGGTAGTCTTGCGTCGACTGATGGCTACGTGTTCGATAGGCAGTTAACCCTGTGCGTAGTAATCAGACGGATCGGCCCGCCCGCATCGCATCGCATCGCATCGAGTCCCTTTTTTAGTAAAAGAAGATTCTGACCTGACCCCAATATCCAGTACCTGTGCTGAAACACACGAGAGGGGATTCAGGGGGAGTCCAAAACCACATTTCAATCGTCAAAGCCGAGAAGAGGAAGTAAGTGATGAGAATTGTAGCAAAAAGTTGAAAAAAGTTGGTATTCATTTTTGGTAAGCAAGTGGTCCCGTATCCCCTCTCTCTCCCCCATTCCCGTGTAATTATCTCTCATTCGGTCATTGGGCGGGAGGGGTTGAATTAACATCCTGGTCCACTCTAGGGGTATCGTCGTTAAGAGTAAAGAAAAGTAAAAGTAAGAATTCTGGCTGCACATAAACTCGAAGATTCCCCTCCTGCATCATCGTCGATCAAAGATCCTATTCCTGCTTGGGGACAGCGACTATATATACCAACATTAGCGATCCATCTTTTTAAAGATATTCGGTCGGGAGATTGGGAAAAGATCGGATAACTCACGCTGCTCCTTGATAGGTTTCTCCAGCGCCTCAGGCTTGGTAGTAGAGGCCCAGCGCCCCTTAACCTTGCCATCACGGCCGATGAGGAACTTCTCAAAGTTCCACTTGATGCGCTTGATGCCCAAGACACCGGGCTGTTCATTCTTCATCCACTCCCACACGGGCTCGGGCTTGTCGCCGTTGACGTCGACCTTGCCCAAGATGGGGAAGGTCACGCCGTAGTTGACCTGGCAGAATTGCTGGATCTCATCGTTGCTGCCGGGGTCTTGGCTGGCGAATTGGTTGCAGGGGAAACCGAGGATGACGAAGTCATCAGGGTTGGAGGTGGTGATGTCCTTGTACCTGTGAGGTAAGTGTTAGAGAGAGGAGAGTAATTGAACTATTGAGAAGATTGTAGTCTCGAGAATGAATATATTATTAGGGGGGAGACATCGAGGTTCTCGTGATGCTCTAACGATGAAGCTTGGTTGGAGCTTGATAAGGCGTGGGATAGAGGTTGTGTTTCGCGATAGATAATAGGAATGCGAACGTACAGCTTTTCGAGGCCGGCAAACTGAGGAGTAAAACCGCACTTGGAAGCAGTGTTGACGACGAGGACGACCTTGCCCTTGTATTCGGACAGAGGCTTCTCAGCCCCCTTCTCTATTTAGACAAATACCAATTAGCTTATCATTCTCGCATGTCGCAGGCATTTCTTTCTCTTTTTATTTTAATTTCTTTTTTTTTTTGCCCCACGACAGGAATAGATCAGGGACGTCAGATAAAACATACTGTCCTTGGGGGTGAAGTCCCAGAAAGAAGTAGCAGAGGCCATCGTGACTATTGATTTGCGAGTTGGGACAGAAGAGGCAAAAGAGTAGGTGATAGAATTAGAGAGTAGTGAGGAGATGGACGAGAATGCGAACGTCGCGACTCGTTGTCTCTTATAGGTGGGGTTTGCAGTGAGCAGTCGTAGATGACAAGCCGAGGAAGCTCTGCCGGGCTTGACTGTACCTAACAAAAAAATTTAAAATCGTGTAAGTAAGGATTGGGATTGGTAGGCGGACAAAGAGGGGACGGAATCTCATGCCACTACCCTCGATAGGTAGGCAATGACAAAAATGATTTAATTACTACAGGTGGTTAAGAAAAGAGCTAGTGCCTTCTGGTAGGGTAAGTAGAAGCGGCGCGGGATCGATACATCTGGAAGTAGGTGTGTGTGTGTGTACCGGTACAGTAAGAAGGGCAAGGAAAACAGGCACCTTGCGGGAGGGACATGGGAGCCGAAAAAAGAACCCCCCCCCCCCCCCCCCCCCCCCC
Source organism: Xylariaceae sp. X187 (assembly GCA_028637585.1). NCBI lineage: Eukaryota > Fungi > Ascomycota > Sordariomycetes > Xylariales > Xylariaceae > Xylariaceae sp. X187. The sequence continues at coordinate 297,811 of JAJIZN010000002.1, read as the reverse complement.
AAAAGAAAAAAAAAAAAAAAACCAGAAGGGACATATCATCTACCGGTAGACGTGCCAATGGCAGACGTGCCCGTGCCCACGCTCATGATTGTCGGCCATGTTTGAGGTTGTGCAAAGCCTCTTATCGCTCGTTTCCGAATGGCAGCAGTCGACATTATGTTCACTAGATAGGTTAGATAGGCAGGTAGTGCGGGCAAGCGTGACTATGAAATACATGTGGTTGTGGTAAGGTAAGGTAAAGTAAGGTAAGGTAAGGTAGTAAATAAAGGTATTCCACAACGGGTAGTACTCCGAATACGAAACAGCCCGTCCTTATAAAGAGAGGGTCAGGTCAGCAAGCAAAAGCCCCGTTGACAAATCTTTCTTTGAGCAAGAAAGGTTCTGGCACGTGTGAGAATTCATACTGCGTAGTACAACAAAAATGGGGTTCCATGCTTATTCAAAACTTGGATAGTTACAGACTGTGCACTGAGATAGATAGCTGAGATAGGGACGAGACAAATCCTGGTGATGCCATTTGCTGTGGTGTAAGTAGATAGGTACTTAGATCGATCACCCCACATATCTGAAAACCAATCGATAGGCTGTTACATTAGTGCTCATAGCGGGTCCCATAGCGGCATGCAGGTACCTGAACAGGTACCCAGTGCTTCCAGACACTGCTCCCTTCGTTAAATGTATCCGGCCGACAACTGTTTCATGAACCGGCGGTGCCTATTTTGACAGACATCAATCAGGATATGGAATCTTGAAACGAGCAGTTCTGTGAGTCGATATTATCCCTGAGCGAGCGACGTGGATGAAGCATCGATCTATTCTAGGTTTCAGCTAACATCTCCCGTATCTCCGATCTCATACACTACGGGAGCCTATCTATCTAACTGACTCTCGTAGCGTGTGCTTCAGATCCTCGGTCCTGCTCGGTCACGCCGGCCCCCTTCTATAGAATACAGTAGCAATAGTGCGATCAACACTCAACTCACTGTCACACTCCCTGACAGTAGGAAAAAGGTATTTGACATCAAGGACCTGCCCAGACCTGATCATCACCATGGAATTGTCAACTGAATTTCTAATAGTCTGCTTACGGTAAAGCCTTGCACATTGTTTCTGCAGCCAAGAATATATCATCCCAAGTACAGTTAATTAGGTTCCCATTTTTTGTGAATCGCATTGATCGGGTGAAGAAGTTCCCGTCGTCGCGGTGCATCTGACGAACGGGATGGGATGGCAATGTCCTCTCTACATAACATCTGTTGTTGGTATGTCGGCAATCCGTACTGCAGGCAACATGGAGAGCATCACATTGAACTTGGCATGTCGTCTACCGTGAGTGAAGCAGAAGGTTAACCGTACCACGTCCATTGACACCATGCCATCTACCGGTATACAGCGACATCTACACTACAAAAGGACTGTGATAGGTTCCTTGAGTTTGCCAACCACCCGGTCATGTTTAAAAAGACGATGAACAGTCGTATACCTATCATGATCCTGCGCACCCTACTTCCCCAAATTCAAAATAACAAAACTAGTCGACATCCCAGGCAATCCATCAACAACCAACTTCCCACCCTTTACCGTCCACGGTAATCCCCCCAAAACAACCTCCTCAATCCCCATCGCCACACCCGGCAGAGTCAAAGAAACCTCCGTCTTGATATCTTCATAACCCCCATTAACAACCGAAACCAACATCCTATCCCCTAACCTCCATCCCGCAGCATCCACAGCCGCACTCCCATCCAAACCACCAAGCCGTCCCAACTGCCCACTCAACAAAAAGTCACTAACCGGCGCACCCGTAACAACAGCCGCCATCCGCGAATGTACCTCAAACAACTCGCTACTCCCCGGCCAAGTCCATCCAAAGATCCCCGTCGCTCCGCGATTGAACGCCAGCGCATTCATGACCCTCGCTTCATCCGCCGTCGGATCCCTCGACCAGTAATCCTCGCCGTGGAAAACCTGCGGATTGTGGAATTTACTCGCAGGCCAACGGCCGAGGTAAGTCTCATACCGTGCAAAGCTATCCAGACGGGAGGATACATCCCCTACCCCTCCCTCACACATATCGCACCCACAATCGCCCAGCGTGGCATTGCATTCCGTACCCCATTTCGAAAAGGTACTATTGATACCGATGGGGTAGACATCTTCCATGAGAATATCGCCGCCGTCGGCGTAAGGGCCGAAATAGTAATCTTCGCAGTTGAGGGTTATAGCCACCGGATGGTACGGGTCGAGTTTGTGAATGAGGGCTTTGGCGGCCGGGGTTATGTCAAAGGGGACTTGCCACCCGTCGGGCTCGTCCGCACTCCAGTACGCGAAAAGCGACGTGTGGTGTTTGATCGTGTTCACGCGCGCCTCTGTCTCTGTGAGATTCTTGTACGAACTGCGCAAGTCGAACATGAAGCGCAGACCGAGCTCGTCCATACTGTCATACACCGGATTGGTATCCGGGTAGCTGGCAAGGGCGATGATGGCGTTCAGTCCTGTCCCGTTGCTGGTGTAGCTTTGCACGAATTCCCGGCTTGACGACACGTCGTTGGCCCCGGAGTACGTCCCGTAATACCCGTACGGCAACAGCGGGACGAATTTCTGGTCCGTCTGTGCGTTTTTGAAGAGAAGGCCGCCCTTTAGATTGTCGATCTTCGTCGCGCTTCCTGACGGGTTGTCGGGTAGGTACAGTAGTTCGCTGGTCGCTGTGTATTTCCGGTCGCCGTGCACCGAGGTGCCGACGAGCATGACATTGTACGGCGTCATCTGCGGCTTCAACGCCGTAAGGTCGAACGCGAACTCGACGCCCGTCGCGTTGACGGCGACGCGGTTCGTCACGAGCGGCGTATTATCACCGGCGAGATTGATCGAGAACATGAGTTCCGTGAATGCCTCCGTGCTCACGCCATCGCTCGTCGAATTCGTATATGCCTCCCCATACCAAGGCGATAAGCCCGCATCAACCACGAACGACGCCTTCGTCTCGCTTGAAAGATACAAGCTATATCGCGGCTTGAACTGCAGGTGCAGATACGTTGACCCATTCGTCGGTGGCGCAACCGTGTGCCCACCCGGCTCGAACGCAGGATATCCCGGTTGATAGACCTTACCGCACCAGCGCGGCCAGTCCGGGTGATTCCCCGTATCCGGCTCACTCTGAGCCAAGGCAAGCCCTATCGGAAGAGCGGCCAGCAAGCCGCGTGTCAAGGTGAAGGACACCATTCTCTAATCCCAAATCTGTCGTTTTTGGAAACAACTCACTCACTACCCCTCACGCAGTAAATTCATTCACCCAAAACCCCCGTTCTTTTATTCGCAGGTCGTGGGGGTGAGACAGACCTCTTGTTTTTTTTTTTTTTTTTTCACGCCACAAATCTTGGGGGGGCGTTCGCCTTTAATTTTATGTTTTCTGTCTTCCCTTTCATCTCCCCCCCGCACGAATCGGGATGTTGCTCCCCGGGTTGGGAATCCCGTTTCCCTTGCCTAATCTCGCTGTAACGCTCCACGCTCCACGCTCCAGAGGGCAACTGCATACGTACATATTATATACTTACATACCTAGATCTATGGATGATGCGCTTCACAACTGCCTATTCGAGCAGTTCGTGGCTTTCGAAGTCTTGCGTACGTGGTTCGGCTAAGTTGCCTTTCATCATCGCCACGTCTCCATTGCATGCATTCGTGGCATGATAGCATGTGATGGGTTGGTAGGTAGTAGTCCCTTCGCTGGAGATAAGTTACCCATATCCCCCCCCCCCATAAAATGCCCGGTATAATGATGTAATTACCGAACCTGATCTGGTATTTCCCCGAACCTTTTTGGTTCTGAATATAGAGGGGGGTAGTTGGAGTGTTGATATCTGTTCTCCAGAAGAATCTACGCGTCGGAGGTAGTTTGGAACCCTCAAAAAAACAAAACCTTCATATTTTCTATTTTTCGTTGAAAGGATGCATTCGCGGTCATCTGGACTGACTGGAGATAACCCCATAGTTAAGAGCAGGTATGTTATTATTCAACACAGTCCATGAGAAATATGCCGAGTTTAGATCGCCATCATTGGTTAGGCGATGTGCAGAAAGTTCCCCGAGCTCCGACCACTCCCCCATTCTTGAGAGCAAACTCCCAGCTTTGTCGCTGACTCAAGATTAACACACAAATACCTTCAGTTCGGTGTTCTCGTCAATCTCAATCAGGAGTCAATTTAGGGTTTTACTTTTCCTTTCGCTCGTGCGGTACTGCCCGAAAGCTAGATAGGCATGATCCCAATTCCTTTGAGCGTTCTCTACCGACAGCACAAACAATTCAAAACTCCGCAAACAACTTCACAAAAAGGGCCTCCATCTACCGATATTATATGCTAACCTAACGGTCCATTCCGCCACAGTGGTCAGCAGCCTATCGCACGGCAGCGAACCCCCACACGGGCTTGTGGTTTAGTGGTATAATACTCCCTTAGCATGGGAGTGGTCCGGGGTTCGATTCCCCGCGAGTCCAACTTCGAAGGTTCAATTCCTTCTGTACCTCCTTTTTTGGTTTCTTTTTTTTTTTTCACTTTTCTCACATTTTTGTTCGCTTGATACCTATTCGGCCCGTTATCTCATCTTACGCGCCATGAAGACGGACCGCGCGGGCGCCGTGGCGTCTAAGAGGAGCGCGACGCAATACATAGGTATTCATCGTTTTGGAACTGAACCAGACTTCCCTTATCGTCAAAGGATTGATACGTCCGTTGGAAATCGCAACGGTGAACAACTGCTAGTGGTCAAGCTAGCCGCTGCTTAAAACTTCCATAGCAAACTGGAAATGCGATGGTCACCAGAATTTAGATGGTCGTTTTACTATGCCCATCCGCGAGAAGCGCCACTTGGGTTGAGTGTCAGACGTTGGATTTCATACTCCGGCCCAAAGGCACCATTAGTCGCGAACAACTCTGTAAATTGAGGACCTCGAAAACGATAACCGACTTGTCGACACGCAATCCCGTGCCAAAACATTCCATGAGAATCCGTCACCATCAAATAGCACCAAGTGTTGAAAATGTACGGTATTCTTGTTGTGCCTCCAAGAATGCCCCTAATATCAGTTCATCTAGGCATAACAGTAGCTGGATCATCGTCAACACCTCGAATAAGCAACCGGGACGTGAGGACCTTGTAAATCCCCTATAACTGGTAAAAGAAGGGCAGTGTCAGTCATCAGTATTGGGCCATAGTCATGCTCTCCTCTCCTACGGACTCCAAGGGCAGATACACCAACAGATATATAGAAGAGTCAGTATACCGAGATATGAGCGTCAAGGTGGCTAGGGGAGGCCAGCAGCGGATCGCCTTTTGGAGTAATATGTACGCCGCAATATTACAACAATGATCACTCATCATTATTGCCACAATACACCTACTAGGGTGGGTGGTCGATCTGAGCCGTCGGGTAGACAGAACGGTTATCTGCATGGCATCCAGCGCAAGGCATCTTCATTACACGTACAACGTCGAACCAGTCCTGAGATTGGCCTATCTTCGCAGACAGAAGCAATGGGACAAAGAGAGATGGCTCTCCCCAGATCTCTTGGGTAAGACAAAAGCGGCCAGTTGCCCAGTGGCTTGAAGATGTAACAAACGATGTTGAAGTCGCTACCCGGGCTAGTGATCAGCCTGCGCAGATGACGTAGCGCACTGCATCGATGCATGCTGGCTGGCACAATAGGAAGAGACAAGATGAGAATCGTCGGAGCTTCTCCACGGCCTCGGATATCTGGATCGAAAATACCATGTGTCGGCATTGACACGCCTCGGATCATCCTGTCAAGAGGTTGCACTCCATGTAAATATCAGCTCGGATCGGTTAGGGTATGCATTCGGCAGACCCCAGGTTGTCAAACGGATGCTATCATTCTGGGTCAGTTGCCTTTGAGTGCGGCACTGAGTTGTCAGATTCGGTATACAAAGGTGACTATCTTTGCCAACGACCATTGAACGAATCGGTCGTTGCAGTAAACAAGACTCCAAACGCGGTCCTTTTGAGTACTTCCCTTGGGTGATCAGGCAGGGTCATGGCTGTAGGACAACAGAGCCGTAACCCGGGATGATGTTCAAATTAGCCCTTGAGCGAGCTGGGTCACCTTGGTTAATGTCCGATGCGTGTTTGGCAGGTTTGTCAAAGGCAACGGCGACTGGCGCGTCCGTAACTTGCGGAGATCACTATCCGACCATTCAGCGCGCTCCGTCTGGCGTGCATCGCCAAGTGAATCTGAAAATCCCATAGCCTGGATCACAAGCGGACATTGAAACGCTTCTTACTCGATAGTCATGATTATGACTGGGTGCGATGGGTGCATGGGGGCGCGTAGGATCCGGGTAGGTAGCAGTAAGAACTGACACCAACCGGCAATGGGGCCTCAAAGGGTTACTGTTGTCGGTAGCACCTGTGAAATGATTCCTGGATGGGACAATTGATAACAGTTCGTGGAGTTGGTTAGTGAGTGTCTACAAGAACCAATACAGGTAGAGCATGGAGTACCTAGTATGTCGTCTATGGGCCTGACGTGCGCAAGTAGGTATCTGTGGTTTCATGTCAAGGTGTTGTGGTGTTTTGCAGAATGAGAAAGGCTGTCGGGTGTTTCTTTGGGGCCGCAAGTTGGGGGGGGATAAATCGCATACAGTACTATGCAAGCCAAGTGCCTGTGCATGAATACCTTACCCTACATAGTGCCTGCCTACGGAAATATGACACCTTCATTACTATGTAAGTACAGGCTAGCACAAGTTTGCTAGCGAACAGTCACAGGTACCTTACAGGTGTTGTTAGCCACTAAAATGCTTTTCGTAGGCACCCTATGAACACCTACATACTATAACTGCGTGCCTATCTGCTTCGTAAGTAGGTAGACATGTGCTATCTACTTACGGACTGTAGAGAACTTCCAATTTTTCACTTTTTGCGCCACGCTAGTCGACTTTGTGCATGAACTAGCGAGTTATGCAGTGCTGGTCGTCGTGGACCATGCACATACAAGGGGTCTTTTATGTATGTATCGCGGGTATGCAGCAAGTATTAGCATACTCCTCCCCCCTCAACCGTCATCCCCACCATGCTATCCCAGGACTGTACGTCCGTACCCATGGAAGCAGCAATCATGCTTCCTTGCGAGCCTTTTCTCCCAATCTTTTTCTAGTGGAGGCTATCGTCAGGTCACTACTCGTCTCCATTGTTTCGCTTAGGCACTGCACAATTCAGCACAATCCCTCCATTCGGATCCCAAGAGGCTAGCAGTCTGCCTGTAACCTACCACGGAAGCGAATCTTGTTACCGTGTCTTTCGAGGTATCGGATAGGCTCTCACCCCTCCATCTCCATCTCCTTCTCCATCCCCTTCTCCATCCCCATCATATACCCTATCCTACCTTACGTACTTACGCGCACATGATCCTTGGTAGCAGTGGGCACAACTCCCGCCAGACTCTTAATCGCCTCCTCCGTATGACCTACCAGCCGGTTCCTTATACGTCCTCCTATTGCGACAACCCTGCTTTAACCCTAGTTTATCTTCACAACTCATCCTGACCCCTCCCTCCGTTCCCTCTCACTGCTGGCGCCAACGACGATTACGACCAATAGCTAGCCCCCTTATCGCAACGCTCTGCTTCGGGGAAACTCCTTGTTTCCCGTCCTTGTCCTGCGTCCTCGTAGTTCTGGTCCCCGCCCCGCCGAGCTCGTACCCTGCCCATCATGGATTGGCAGCCGGTACCCGAGTCCTTGAGCCAGCTGGCCGCTTGTCTCAAGGATTCCCTCAGTGGATTTGACAAGGCTGCCCAAAAGCAAGCCGAGATTGTAAGGATATTATTTCCGTAGCTCCAAATCCGCCTTATTCTAGCTTTGCGCATGTGGCGCGATGCGATAACATGATGCTTATTTGTGAACCTTAAGCTAACCTTGATCTTCTCTTCCGGCAGATGCTTGAACAGGCCAAGTCCTCACCTGACATCAACAACTATCTTGTCTATCTATTTACCAGTCAAGATCCTCCCGCTGGCTTGCAATGCTCATCGCAGGATTATTACGTCGTTCGGTCGGCCGCCGCCATCATGCTAAAGAATAATGTCAAGTCTCATACCAGACCCATCCCCGACACTAGTCTCGCCCTGATCAAGATGGCTGTGCCAATTGGTCTACAAGATAAGAACTCGCAGATGCGGAACTATGCTGGCATTATTGCGACAGAGTTGATTCGCCGTGGTGGCATATTGAGCTGGCCGGAGCTCCTGCCAGACCTCCTGAAGATGTTTGTGAACGAGACTGGCCATGTCTCGAATGACGGCCAAGAGGGCGCGATTGGTGCCATGGCCAAAATTTGTGAAGATAACACCAAAATGCTGGAGCGCGAAGTGAACGGCCAGCGTCCCTTGAACTTCATCCTTCCCAAACTCATCCAAGCGACCAAGAGTCCGCTGCCAAAAGTCCGCGCCCATGCTCTTTCCGCCATCAACGTCTTCACACCCCGCAAGTCTCAGGCCATGCTGAATTCTATCGATAACTTACTGGAGAATTTGTTCAACCTGGCCAACGACTCGAGTAACGATGTTCGAAAACAGGTATGCCGTGCCTTTGTCTCATTAGTCGAAACCCGTCCAGACAAGCTCCAGCCCCACCTTGCTGGGCTCGTCGATTACATCCTCGGACAGCAACAAGGAGATGACGAGGAGTTGGCTTGCGATGCCGCTGAGTTCTGGCTTGCAGTTGGAGAACATGAGAACTTGTGGGAATCTTTAACGCCATACGTGGGTCAGATCATACCCGTACTTCTTCTGTGTATGGTTTATCGCAGCGACGAGATCGCTCTTTTAGGAGGCGCTTCAGATGATGAAGATGAGGAAGACAGAGAAGAAGATATCAAGCCACAGTTCGCCAAGAAGAATCAAGCCAGAGCCGCCAATGGAGCCTCGTCGGCCGATACCTCACAAAAAGGAAACGCCTATCAGAAGTTAGCAAACATGGACGAGACGGAAGAAGGGGAAATCGAGGATGAAGATGACGGAGATGACGAGAATCCTGATGATCGCTGGACACTTCGGAAATGCTCTGCCGCCGCGTTAGATGTGTTCGCCCGCGACTTTCAAGATCCCGTTTTTGAGAGCATCCTTCCATATTTAACCAAGAATCTTAAGCATGACGAATGGCCTTATCGAGAGGCTGCTGTCCTAGCTTTGGGCGCTGTCGCCGAAGGATGCATTGGTGTTATTACGCCTCACTTACCCGAGCTGGTAACCTACCTTTTCTCTCTCCTTGAAGACCCCGAGCCCGTTGTCCGGCAAATTACATGCTGGACTCTTGGCCGCTACTCCTCCTGGGCTGCAGAACTCTCCGACGCGGATCAACGGCGACAGTACTTTGAGCCCATGATGGCTGGGATCCTAACGAAGATGTTGGATCGCAACAAGAAGGTTCAGGAAGCAGCCGCATCAGCATTCGCAAATCTCGAAGAAAAAGCCGGGAAGCGGCTTGAGCCATACAGTTTGCCCATTGTTCAGCAGTTCGTCCGCTGTTTTAAAAAGTACAAGGACCGTAACGTCTTCATCCTCTACGATTGCGTACAAACATTAGCCGAGAGCATTGGCCCAGTTCTGGCCAGACAAGACCTCGCCAATGAACTCATGCCTGCACTCATAGACCGGTGGACTAGAGCGGCCGACGATTCACGAGAATTGTTCCCGCTGTTGGAGTGTCTTTCTTACGTTGCCATGGCCATGAACGACGCGTTCACGCCCTATGCGCCTCCAATATTCGCCCGCTGTGTCCACATTGTTCACCAGAACTTACAAGCGTCTCTTGCGCATGCCAACAACCCAGCGCTTGAGGTGCCCAACAAAGATTTCTTAGTCACGAGTCTGGATCTTCTGAGTGCTATCATTCAAGCCCTTAATATGCAGAAGTCGGCCAAGCTCGTCGAAGAATCGCAGTCCACGTTCTTCGAACTGATGATTCTTTGCATGGAGGACACATCGAATGAAGTGCGGCAATCCGCCTATGCACTTCTTGGCGACTGTGCTAAATATGTCTTTTTGCAATTAAGACCTTCGTTGCCAAACATCTTCCCTGTGCTCTTGAAGCAGTTGGATTTCGATAACATCCTGGACGAAGAGGCTGATAGCGGATTTAGCGTCGTTAACAATGCTTGCTGGTCTGCAGGCGAGATTGCTATTCAGCATGGTCACGAGATGGCCCCATATATACCAGAACTATTCCAACGCTTCGTTGACATCGTGAGCAATCCAGGCATCCCTAGAGGAGTCGTTGAGAATGCCGCGATCGCTCTTGGCCGGTTGGGTCTGGGCAATGCTGCGCTCCTTGCTCCTCATCTTGCCAGTTTCGCCGAAGACTTCCTGATTGCTATGGAAGAAGTGGGCTTAACAGATGAGAAGGCCACTGCATTCCGGGGTTTTACTCTTATTGTGGAGCAGAACCCTATGGCCATGGAAAAGTCTTTGTTGCGTTACTTTACAGCCATTGCTCGGTATCGGGACATGAGGCTACGCAGTCAGAACAAGACCGACCTTCACGAGGATTTCCAAAAGGTGAGTTTTCAATGTTGATTCCCAGATACTTCGAATTGGGGAACTAACAATTTGCATCAGACAATCAATATTTACCATCAAATCATCCCTCAATTCGACCAATTCTTTGGCCAGCTACTACCTCAGGATCAAGACGCTTTGAAAAACACCTATGCGTTTTGAATTAGTAAATGAGATTATGGCACCGAACTACCGGTTGATGTTCCGATTGTCCCAAATGTTCATTTCGTTTAGTTTATTCGTTGTCAGCCCAAGTTCATTCCGTCGAGCCTCGACGGGCTCCCAAGTCCCTTCGCATGTCTGCTGTCTAATCCTGGATCCGAGATGGTATTCACATCCGATTTCTTATGGCCAACATGGGGTCATACAACTTACTGCAAGGCAGAGGCCGACGACCCGCGATATCGATCAAAACAGGAACTTGGGCTGGCATATAAGGGCGCGACATGCCGTGGGACATATTCAAGGCGCCAGAGCTGGGCTTTCTTCTACCGGGTGTGAATCGTGACGGACATGATTAGATGATGAGAAACAAGAGGGAGGATGAATGACTGGACAGGGAAACTCACTAGATAAAGGAACACATGTATGAAAGGGACTTTTGAAAGGTGGAATCAACCCACACAGACGAATGAAATGAAGGGAATGAAACTTTGCGAAGGGATTCTTAAGAGGAAAGAGGAATAGGGAGGCGCAGAAAAAATTCAAACACGTGAATAAGGCCATTAGGGCTGTCTGTAAAATCAGCAAAACACGTCGAAAAAACTTCATCATGGAAGAGGAGATGAGGAAATAGGGGGCAAGCCAAAAAAAAAAGGAGGGTCAAATGAGCATTTAGGGAAAAGAAGAAGGTGGGACAAACAAATGTTTTCTCTGCATTCTTTCTTTCTTTTCTTTTTTTTTTCCTTTATTAAAGAAACACAAATTAGTTTATTCGTAGATAGATATCCCCCTCACAAGCCGGCCTGCCTTGCCTTCCCCCCCTATTTTTTCTTTCTCTCTCTCTCTCTCTCTCTCTCTCTCTCTCTCTCGCTCGGAGGTAAGGTAGGGTAGGCAGGCAGGCTAAGGCTATTGCCGAGCCTAAAACCAAAGGAAAAAAAAAAAGCATCAAAATCAAAATCAAAATCAAAATTAGATAGCTTTTTTTTTTTTTTTTTCTCCCTGTTCACTTCTTTTCTGAGGCTTCTTTTTTTTTGTGGGAAAGGACTTTTTTTTTAAAAAAAAAGTACCTTCGAGTTTTATGTGATAGATGCTGTATGGTGGATGTTGGTAGGGTTGGGGTATGTTTGAAGAGGTTGAGGGTTAACTTGAACCGTGGAGGGGAAGGGGGGCTAGGTGTATGAAGATGAAGATATCCCCGGAGGGAAAAAGAGTGAGGGGAATGAGATGTTTTGTGTATGAGTTCAAGTTTTGAATTCTCGGTATGGGTTTTTCCTGGGGTGAAGGGGGTGTTCCGAACGTCTGGCGATGAAGGTGGGTTTTTGTTGAATTCGGGCCGGGTGGAAGGGGGGGGGGGGAGTTACGGATGAGTGAATGGGGCCGGGGAGTATGGGGGAGGGAAAAACACACCAAAAAATGTAATTAGATAGATAGAAAAAAATAACAACAACCATAGATAACTAGGTGATAGATAGATAGATGTATATAACTAACTCTATGTATGGGAGAGAGGGAAAAAAATAAACCAAACCAAACCAAACCAAGACAAAACAACTGGGTGTCTTATTCCCTGATGAACAAAAAAAAAAAAAAAAAAAGCTTGTCGTTTGTTCATGGGGGCTTTTTTTTTTGGATCTTTTCTATTTCAATCTGTGTGAACCGTCTCACGATCGACCCCCTTTTTTTTTTTTTTTCCTTGACTAGATAGGTGCTCGGGATGCTATCTCATGGCCGTGGGTTAGTTAGGCTGAAGGTTTCATTCCCCGCGGTCTTGAAACCTTTTCTCCTTGTTTTCTCCCAAAGAAAGGAATGGGGAACTGAACAGGAGGTAAGGAGGGGAATGAAAGGGAAGGAAAAGAAGAGGTATAGTTTTTTTGAAGTTTCCATAAGGGATTCTCACCGCGTGAACTAACTGCACTGCCGTCAGTGAATTCATGTTAAAAAAAAAAAAAAAAAAAAAAAAAAAAAGACGAAACCCGATGTATGTCGTTCAAACAGCTAACAAACGAGTAGAACTTAGATGAGAACCAGCACGCAGACTTCAAGATAAATAAAGAATAGCAAGGTAAAACACGAGCGAAAACCATTTCACCAATCGAGTGGATCGTGAGAACCGTTTCATCTCGGTATGTTTACGATTCTGATTTCATCTAGGTACACTACGGTATCAGTGATCTTAGTGTGTTGTTGTTCTGTTTACAGACCTCCAAGCCTTATCTTATGCATATGCCTTCATGCCCGTCGATCAGGCCTTCCAGAAAGCGTCCAAGCAAAGGCCGAGGAAAGCTGATCATAGAATGCATGCTACATGCTCTTATGACCACGTGCTCATACGAAGCACGACAATAAAGTGGCCCAGCATGTTCCGTTCCCGTCTCTAATTCACATGCAATAGAAAAAAACAATTGGTATCTTCCGCTCACCATCCCCGTCCTCTATTCCATCCACCACCGCCTCTATACCCACCTCTACCACCTCCTCGTCCATACTGTTGCTGCTGATATCCCCCGCCGCCGCCCTGTTGATGCGGTGGGGGAGGAGGAGGTGGTGGTGGTGCAGCCCATCCTCCGCCCATGTTAGGCAGATGTGGAATCCAAGTAGGCGGCATACCTCCAGCAGACGGTGGTGGAGGCGGCGGAGGCCATGGACCCTGGTAATTGGGAGGTGGGGGTGGTGGAACTACAGGAAACTGACTGAAGTCAGGAGGCGGTGCGAATCCGGGTTGCATGAAGTTAGGTGGTTGGTGAGGAGGGAATTGGGGATTCGGCGGGAGATTCGGTGGGAATTGAGGAAGACTCGGGTTGTTGACATAAGGATTTCGAGCCGCCACTGGTAGGGGGCTGCGACCGCGAGAAGGTGAATGATGCCGTGACCTCGAGCGTGAACCCAGGTTCTCATAGGATCGTTGTCTGTACCGATCTCGGCTGCGATCTCGGCTACGATCTCGGCTGCGATCTCGACCGCGTTCATAGTTTCTGTTCTTGCTAGGGCTACGACTTCTGCTTCGCTGTGAATCTGGCGACATCGACATCCGCCGACGTTTGAAAGCTGGGCGTGATGAACCTCGAGAAAGGCTTCGCGAGCGTGAAGGTGAACGCGATCGCGACAGGGAGCGTGACGGTGATCGAGACGAGCTACGACCGCGTCTGCTACTGCCCAATCCCAGCTTTTTCTTTCGGCGCTCTTTCATCTTCTGACAAAAGGAGCGCGACCAGCCATAGTATGTTTCTCCGCCGATGGTCTCTCCGGTGATTTCGTCCAAGACAACCCGCTGGCCCAACTGGTCGATATCTTCCGTGCGACTGTCGCCGATCAAAGCGTCTTTCGAATAGAGACGGTCCACGTCGGCTAGTAGGTTCTGTACGGCTTCGACTAGCTGCTTGTCGGCTGGCCCAGCAAGGAACCGAAGCGGCTTGATCATTTCCGGATTCATAGGTCTTGTGGAGTTGGGTTCCATGGCTGGGAGCCAGTTCGCAGCAGGTAGATCGTACCAGGGAGCCGAGGCATCGCCATGCATCGATGGCATGAGGAATGGGACATCTTTCGCGGTCTTAGTCGCAGTGGTGCTCGCGGAGCCATTGGCAGCGCTGGCGGCGGCAGGTTGCGACTCTAGACTCTCGGGCCCGTTGCGGACTGCTTGTCGAAGCTTGTTGATGAACTCGGGGGAATAGAAGCGGCCTTCCTCCCATAGGTCGAGTAGAGAAAGGAGCTTCTTCATATGCTTGGGCGCGTTGGCGAAAGCAGCGGCACTCTGGAAGAGACCTGGCAGGGCGGGTTCGAGGTTTGTAGCAAAAGCCGGGTTGTGATCCCGGACGTGAGCATGATAAAGGGCGTCATTCAAGACATACAATAGATGCAGGCGCTTCCGCTTGGACGACGACTCCCGTTGCTTTCTTGTAGTGGCGAGGTCGGCAGAGTAGGAGTTAGCCAGGGCAAGGAGATACTTGGCCATGGCCGCGACCCTTGCGGGCGAGTGGGCTAGATTTGCGAAGATCCATTGCTTGCATTTCTAAGGTACGACGTTTAGTTGTCGCGCTATACGCAATATTTCAGAAGATTATGTTGCTCAAACCTGGACATTGGGCGGAGAGCATCGCGAAGCGGTCGTGTCGAGACGGCCAAGGAACTCGTCGATCTCAGTGCGAGGGCATGATGTCGGGTCTGCGCGAAGCAGGACCGCCGAGAACGACACCTTGGCTATGGCCAGCTGTGGCGATGCCATAGTGAACGTGAATAGAAGTGCAAGTTCAGAGACAGGCGCAACGGCTACGATCGCGCATGCATGTCTCTTGTCTCTTGATAAAAGATTGATGGTGAAAGCAGTAGGTACCGGTCGTGATTGTAAACAAAAAGATGGATGCTGCCTATGACTGCGCTAGATAGAGAAGCCGCCACTAATCTGTACGGACTGTATAGACACCACGGTTTCACTAGTCTAGACTATCTAGCACCTTAACCGACTTGTGTCTATCCGATCACGGCCTCTCTTACAAGGATAACAAGCATCGCATAAATACATATGCTGTTTAAAGCACCACCTCGAGTCTACCCACCTATCTACAGTCTGTACAGACTACACCTGAGCAAGGCACAATGGAACAAAGTGATACGCACGCAACAGCGGAATTGGAGTATTTATACTCTACCAGCAGAGCTTTCGAGCATACGTGAGCATCGGAAACCTGCTCGAGGCGCAGTCCCGAGGTTTAAGAACGGCCGGGAACATGAAAGAGATATCAGGGTCGTTCAAGTATTGAGCTATCAACAGGTTGGCGCGAACATCCTACGAAGTAGCCGGGGTCCGTTCCAAGAATCTTCCCTATCGCCAAAGTCCACAAAAGATCTCGCTTGACTATGTGGATGAATTGCCAAATGCGCCGGCCTTGACATGCAAGACGTCTCGGCTCAGCTAGGTATTCATTTGTATCCATTTCACCAGGCTTCTTGCGTAATGCTCGTCCACAGTTGTAGAAGGCATCGTCTTCAAGTCCGAGGTGTCGACTCTCGATCGTGTTGGGCAACGAAGACAACCCAATAGCACAGGCAACTGACATCTAGCGAGTAAAAAATCACCAAACAAATCATCTAAATCATCTAAATCATCTGAAGCAGAATGCATGTAGATCTCAGAATGAAACGGCACCGAGACGGAAGAAAAAACTCGATGCCGAGATTAACGAAGGATCTTCTTTCCTCTGGAAGTCGCCCATATGAACGACAAAAAGCCGCGTGAAAATTGACTTGGGGGCACAATGTCAACCGAAAAAAGACATCATCAAGTCGGAGCGCTTCGTTTCTATCTGAGGAAAAAAAAAAAAGAAAGAGGAAAGGAAAGAGAAGGGAAATTTGGGTGGAGACGTTGAGATTTTTGTTCTACGGGCTTTACGCACGGACCATGTAATCGATTAGGTAAGATGGTGGGGTTTGGCTGGATCACGTGAAGCTACGTGCCGGGTTGACATTCAGCTGTGTCCCGATTGGTTAGTTGGGGACCTCGGGAATTCTAATTGGTAGGTGCAATTCAAGCCCGGTCGTCGAAGGCGAACAATGAACGCATTGAGACAAACCTCAGTTCCTTAAACCCGACAACACCGTTCACCGTTCACCGGCGCGTACGCGAACCTCACATCCGCCTCGACGGCAAAGCTAACTCGATCACGAAACTCAGCTCGCGATTTACATATTCTCGATTCTCCCCGCATCAAGATGAACGTTCAGAGAGTTGGCCTCAGGGCGCTGCAGCAAGGTAACTATGCGATTCTTCCCGATTTGCGACAAACTCCCGAGCCATGAGTCCTTTCGCATTGGTGTACCCGAAGCCCTGGCCGCCGTCTTGAAAGAGGAGGATATACGAGACCAAAACACTAAATAGAGAAAACCAACTAACCAGCGAAAACAGTCGCAAGACCCAATGCCGCCTCCCAAGTCGCCCCCCGCCTCCTCCTAGCCAGTCTCCAAACCCGGTACTTATATCCCCTCGACCCCCCTTCCCCCATCTATACTTAAAATCTAACACCTTTCCAGTACCGCCTCAACAACAAAAATCTCCCCCGAAGCCGCAACCTCCCTCCTGGCAAACCAACGCCTGCACCGCCCCGTAGCCCCTCACCTCGCCATCTACGACTTCAAGCAAACCTGGTTCTCCCCCTCCGTCTGGACCCGCATCACCGGCGGCGGCCTCTCCGTCGGTCTCTACCTCTTCTCCATCTCCTATCTCGCCGCCCCGCTTACCGGCTGGCACCTCGAGTCCGCCTCGCTAGCCGCAGCCGCCACCGGCATCCCCTTCGCTGTCAAAGCTGGCTTGAAACTGGTTCTGACCTGGCCCTTCATGTTCCATCTCTTCAACGGCGTTCGTCATCTTGTCTGGGATCTTGGCAAGGGCTATGAGCGCTCGGTTATTCACGCTACGAACATGGGCGTCTGGGTGGGCAGTCTGGTCAGCGCTCTTGGTATCACCTTGTTTGTGTAAAATTTCAAAGCTAGGCACCGCAAGGTTGGTGAATCTCGTGCCGGAGGGAGAATCGTCAGACTTTCTTCCCTTCGGTCAGAGGAGTAGTGTATATCAATAAACATAACAAAACCTCAATATATCAATATATCAATATAAGTCAAACCCGGGATAAGGGGCTTATATCCGTCCCAATTCAAAGAGGCGCAAAGAAGAAGAGTGTGAGTATACGTAATGGTCATGCCGGTTCTATATTGAGTCAAGGGCAGCAAACCAAGCACCAGTTAAGCATCAGAAACGCGGAGTCTTATCTGGCAAGAGTTGTAGAAGAGTGGCAGTCGCCTTTGCATAGGCAAATCCACCGCTGTACGTTGTTTCGCTCAGCCTCTCTCTCCCTCTCAAATTGAAAGCAAAGTCCCAGCCTATTCCGAGCGTCTGCCCCCAACTAGAGTATTTCATATACTTGATTCCCGTAAGCGGTATCATATGCGCTTGGGTGGTAGTGACAAATTCTGCTTCTTTTCCCCTCCAACGCCTGTCCAATGCGAATTCAAATGCTATGCACCATCATTACAGGAAAGGGGTATTTGACCAATAAACGCCAAGCCATCCCTTAAAGAAACACACACGCCCTACGATCCCACTGGCGTCGACATTCAATCTGCTTCACATTCCTACTGGAAGTTCATGGCATCGAGCACAGCATGAATGACCTGATGATCGCCAAGGTGGATGACCCGCTCACCGACAATATCGCCAATGAAATCTCGGATCTGGCCAGCTTCGCGTTCGGAAAGACCACCGTTCATACTGTTGACGCCGTTCATCATCATAGCCTCATCGGATAGTGTCTGTATCGCTTTCATGATGCCACCCACAACCATCTCGAAGTCAAGTTGACTAGCCTCGCCCCTCTCTTGCAAGGGTTGCAACATGGCCGACTCGAAGTCTTTGAGGTTCGGCAGCACAAGCAGCTTGACAGCCTCGGGCCCGCCAGCCGCTGAAATGCCAGAAATCGCACCATACCAGACTTGCGGAGGGCTCTGTGGGCTCAAGAACGCTTTCAAACAAGACCGCGTCAATTTAGGTCGCAGTAACTTGTTTGAGCTAGAATATTTGTGCGCGATTTGTCCGATGAGAGACGCAGCGAGCGCACGAAGTTGGTACTGTTCCTTAACAGCATCACTTCCGCTCTCCGCACCTAGTCGTCGCGCCATCAAGCAAGTCAAAACCGGTGCGCATAACGGACTAGCATAGGGGTCGACGAATATATGCTCGTTGGAAATCAAAGCATTGGTCAGCTCCATCATCTGGCGCAGGACGAATAGATCGTCCAGGTAGTGGGTCACCTGGTTCGAAATAAAATTCACGTAGTAGGGCATAAGCTGGTGTGTACCCGGTTCGGCGATAACAGCAGCCAGAGCAGCCTGGCGCAGTCGGTGGACTTCAGGATCAGGATTATCATCAAGCAGAGCGGCTTGAACTTTTTCAAAGAAGAGGATTTGTTCCTGAGAGAGGGCATGCTTTACAGCTGGCCGGAAGTTGGGGTTATCATGTCCAGCCAGAGCAGCAAGACTGGGGTTAGCGCCAGGACCTTTTGGAAGAAGATCTTGTGACCGTGCCTCCACAGACGTAGGGTTCTGGGGTACAGTCGGCTGCACTCCCTCAATGGCTAGCCAATGACCTAAAATGAACAGAAGGGTCAGTAACGGCACAAGTGATGTAGACATTCTGCGACACGTCGTGAATACGTACTGGTATAGTTTGCATCTCGAGGTACTTTGGGCAATGGGCCGTTGATGACTCGCTCAAAGTCAGCTTCCTCATCCTCGACATAGAAGAACGGTTGGCCCATAGACGCCTCTCCGTATCGCAAGGTTTTGGTTGAGTCGTATCCGTAGAGTGGCTCGACATCCAGCACTCGCAATGCCATGGAAACGTCTCGGACAGTCATCGTGGTTCGTTTACCGAGACGCGTAAATCGGAGTGCCTCCGAGATGACCTGTCCAATACGATATTCAACGTCCTGTGATAATGTACGCAATGCCTCGTCGCTAAGAGTGGCGATACCAACTGACTCGGCGACGTCTCTGACATTGTCGGGGTTCCATAGGAGGCGGTGATCATTCGAAGTTGATTTGCTACCAGATTCCGGTGCAAGAGCACGTGCGTCTCGTGAGGTCGCCATGGCTGTATGTTTGGGTGTTAATTGTGGAGGGGCAGCAGAGTGCACATGTAAGTTATAGGGCTTAGAATAATTCGAGGAGCTTGCGACTAATCGAACTTGAACCTTGGCCCACGGCTACGGAACGGGGCCGAGGTTTGTCTGTTGCGGAAAAGGGGATGTCTATCAAGTAGTAGTGTCGGGCAAAATGCGTCGAGGCGAGAATGAGGGGAGCGAGCGAGATACTCGAGACCACGTGAGGGACTCCACGCGTTTTATGGTATTAGGGTATCTGCCACGAGTACGAAGTCAGCGGAGCCTTGACGTAAGGACGGATTCTCAGGAGGGCCTGCAGGGCCGACCTCTTCTTCCGCGCACAAATATGGGCATCATAATGGACTACCTACACTCGGATGAATTTGAGGTCGAGGAATATGGCTCCGAAGACGGACGATTGATATGCCCAGTTGTGAAGAGACTATTCACCAATAGCCGGGGCTGATGGCCCTTGCTGTTGCGCGTATGGCAATTAACGCGAATAAGATCCAGGAAGAGCGACTTAGAGTGGCGCAGAAAACCTATTCCAAGCTATTGAAGTTGGTATTCAGGTAGTTCTCGTGTGAGGAATACAAGTCCAAGTCTCGTTGACGGGCAGCGTCGAAGTTGTGGAGATGTTGATGGAGCAGGTCGATTGTAGATTCCGTGTGTTGTGGCCGAGAGAAGCATCAAGAGGGATGATTGAGTTTGAAATCGGATTGCTTGGGAGTTTGAGCAGAATCAAGCGATCGAAGAAAGGTTTAGTTGTCTATGCCGTACTGTTACGTAAGCACAGTCCTGAAGGCACGCCCAGAGTCGGATAGGGATCGGGGCCGTGGCGATAGGTAGACTGGGAGTAGACGGGAATCGACGTCGTTCGTAACGACAAAGTCACAACGGAGAAGAGGGCGAAAGGGAAGTTGACAGTATCGCAAACAATTCGGTCCTTGTTTTGCAGAAACTTGGGAACGAGTTGTGAACTTGTGATGCAAGCGCGAGGCACGTTGGTAGTTGCCAAGAGAAGGTACAGACCGAAGACCCACCTTGAGAGTGCTGCCTTTTGATTGGCCCTGCCATAGGGGCGCTAGCCATATCTAGACACTAGCCCATGCAGGTCGCACTAAGCTCTCGATGACGTAATCCGTCAAACGATGGCAGTTGGTCGGTCGACTCCTCATCCCCTTTCTGGACTCTGATCTGAGGACAAGGCAAGATCAACATCAACCAAGTTCAACTTTCTCAGACAAGAACTCATTGCCATCTTCATCGTATTTCAAAGCAACTTTTTTCTATTAGGCAGGCATTCTATACATGATATTTACCACACATTCACTCCTAAAAATTTCTATCTGACACTGTCCCGTCGGGCCCCTCGTGTTGCCTGTCATGGTCTTGATATCCTGAATAATGGCTCTGCCAAATCTCTACCCCATACCGCCCATCGAGACTCTTATCTGCGAATGTATATCATCGCAAGTGCAAGCGAAGGCTTTTGTCCCAGAGTGCTGCCATGTCACGCCGCCTCAATCGCGGCAACAGCCTCCATAAAGCCGCAAATAAATACCCACCCCAAATGCGAAAGCAGGGCGCGTTAGAGCTCAGAGCGCTTGTACGAGTGAGACTCTGAGCTAAAGCGTTGCCGTTTTTTTCTAGGATTGCATTTTGTTAAAAGTTGAATAGGAAATATGAGGTCTTCCCAATGCTCATTTCTGCTTTTGGTATAATGAAGATGGTTTAGATGGTTTAGGGGGCGGGTGGTGCTGAGGAACGCGTCTGCGTGAGGCCCTGAGTACGCAATGATGCTGAAGAATGAAGCGGGCTATGCACATCACTAACTCGAACTTGAAGGTTTTCCGACATGGGACGGAAGTTTGCATCCTCCCCCACCCCTTGGTGGCCTGTTTCGTATTGAATGAACGCTGTGGTTTTCTACCATCCTCAAGAACTCGCCATTGCACGACGTGACCATAATATAATGACCGTTCGTTCCGTCTGGCACTGCGCATACTATTCCCATACGCTACGCTTACGCAGGAGAGCCCCTATCCTCCGGTCCCAGTCGAAAGCAGGTGTAGGCATCACCAGATCAAAATTGCAACCCCGTACGACTGATTTGATCATCATTAGTAATGCCAATACGGTAAGTAACAGCCAGAATGCGTCAAATGCAACATGCCTACGCCACATCGTCAGAGGGAGATCGACCATAGACGCCCAAAGAAGAAGAGAGAAAAAAGCGACGTTGCTACCAGATTAAAACCGCCTGCAGTCCCTTTGAGCAAAGATAAATTATGGAAAAAGGTAGGTACTAATTAACGCGGCGCGTATCCGGATCGAACCTGACCTGGCAATCGAATCGTATGATACACCCGGCAGGACTGAGCCGTTGCTGCTTTTTACAAATATTCATGATGGGCAAACCTTGGCAATGAGGCTCTGCCCGACAACCAATAGTGGCCAACCAGGTATTTCCTTGGCATGTGTCGTTATTCCTTCCTATTTACGTACAAATTCCCGCTACACATGTGGCGTTGGCCCGTTGCAGGATTCCATATTGTCAGTTGAGTCACACTACATTTAAGCTATCTCTGCCTAGCGAAGCCCCCAAACTCTACCTCAGCCCCATAAGAGAGAGGTGATCATGCTCACATGGGCAACCTGCGGATCTGGTGAAACCGGGAATAAATCGATGTCGAACTTGCTGAATTTGTGTAAGTCACCAAAGGCTTGGATTGTTGATTTGTAATTACGTAATCGCAGGAGTATAATACGAGGTTGAGACATGAACGCGGGGAATGGAACGGGAGAAAAAAGGGGAAAGGGGTCTGCATTGCAAGGAGTTCCTTGAGATATTGGGATCAAGCAGGGGAAGGAGAGTTCTCAGGGGCAAAATTTCTGCTACGCGACTTGGAGTAACTAATCTGCCCTTAGCATCGCGAAAGTGGTGAAATGGTGCTTTGGGTTTCCCGCTCAAGATTGAAGATTGAAGATTGAAAACGGGAGGGCTTCATTCATTTTGCAACAATAAACGTCAAACAAAAAAAACACCTGCCCTTGGACGCAACGAGATTCAAAATGGGCTTTTGGTTTGTGCTCAGTATTCCTTGCGTGACCTGCGCGGCACAAAATACGACGCCGACAATGCGATGCTGGCTTACCATCATGCCGCCCTCGCATTAAAACACAAATAAAGGCCAAGAAGCACGTCTTTTCCATCAGGTGGTCTTGGACATGATGACATTCGGGCCGTGCGAAAGGATAGGTCTGTGGCATCACCATCGCCCGAAGGCCAATTGCTTCTTGTCTACTTATACGTAATATATTAGTCATAGCCGCAGTCCGTGGCGCGCTGCCGGGTAACATTGGCTTTCAGGTAGACCTGTTTCTGTATATGACGATGTTGACAAGTTGACGTCCGACACGGCGTAGCTGGACCATACGGACTACAGGCCGATCGTCCCGAGTCCCGGTAATTTAGTGTGTTCCCAATCCTGGCTCGGCATTGAGAGGTACGGAAGCGGGCTGGTGGAAGCTTCGGCAGGTGGGGTTGGCTTGGCGGAGTTGGCTTGGCGGAGTTGATCACCGGTTCGTGTTTGGAGAGAGAACGTCATGTAAAGTGTTCGCCCCGAAAAACATGCGTATTTCTTGCTTACCGGTGTGAATTGACCATTTCACCGGCTGGAATGAATCTCTAAATCCCTACATCCCGTGCCTATTGTTAATTTTTCGTCATACTTACCGACATCGCCGGGAAGCCAATCATGGCAGACACGTTTGGGGGTCTTCAAGTTTCTGCTATGCCGTATATCCGCGAGACAGCGTAGGCTACACATCCAAGACGTGCCAAGTTGAATATATATACCAGACTTCGATGTCGTCTTCACCTTGGCACACAATGGCATTCAAACTGCCGCCGAGATGAGACAAGAATCGCATGCAGGCGACCGCGTCGAGTTTGAGAAATAAGAGTGCCGCTGACAGGAGTAGGTAGTACATCTTAGTCACATAAAGTTCCTAACGGACTGAAATTATGCCGTGGTTAGCCGGACCTTTCTTCCCATCATTCCTTGACGCCTCTTCTCGGTCTGATACCTAGATACAGAGATCCCTAAAGTCTCGGCCCGCCACGGCCTGATTGCTTTTGAAGACACACCGAGAAGAAAAAAGGGTTCTTCTCCAATTCGTTTCGTTAGGAATAGAGTGACGCTGTGGGCGAAAGCCATCATGAATTTCAGTTGGGTGATATCTCATGCTACTTAGAAACAGGGGGTTTAGTAATAAACTCCAATAGGCTAGGCGTACGTACAGACTGCAAGATTGTACCAATCAAAATGCGTTTCGTCGCGCTTGACGATTACACCGGTAACGGAGTTGCATTGCTTATGGAGACACTAACTCCACCGGTTCGTCTATCTCCGATATATCCATACGACCTTCCACTTCGCACATGACCAATAATTACGTGCCGGACGTATACTGGCAATTGCCTCTTGCTAACACCCGAAAGTTTCGGAATCACAATACATAAAAGATGCAGGATGCCTCTCGCAGTATCGGGGGTATTTGTCATGTACCGATCCCGGATGCTAGCGGAGAAATGCCGAGACGACTTTGTGCTGGGACCACGTGCACGGAAAGCGACGCTAAGGGACGCGCCAAGACTCCAAGAGATGGGATGCCCCGCGATTTGCGACAATTACATACTTTTTGCTGACCCCGCCAAAAATTTTCTTTATCAAGTGTGAAGGAAGCTGCTACCTGCCTAGCCATCTCATCCTTCAATTCGTTCGCCCATGCCGTTTATGGTGTAGAGATCCGTCTACCTGTAAGCTGCTCACTGCTAACTCTGTGAGTGAAAGCGCATAAACCCGGTTCACGGCCTAAAAAGCTTAACCGTCGCTACCTGAACCTCCCTACACTATCTATTGCCGCCGCGGCACCGATACGTATTGTACTCCAATTATCACTTGTCCCACACTCGACCCGCGACTTATCTTCACAACTCACAACTCACAATTCACAATTCACAACTCATAACTCACAACTCACGTCGAATTGAACTCGTTCCACCATCTCCGAAACCCTCAATCCGAAGTAGGTCGTTGTCGCCAGCAGCTATCGTCGACAACATGTGTGGGGTTATAGGCCTTCTTCTGGCCGACACCGAGTCGCAGAACGAGGCGTCGCAGATTCTCTTCGAGTCGCTGTTCTACCTCCAACATCGGGGCCAAGATGCCTGTGGTATCGCAACCTGTGGTCAACGGGGTCGTATATTCCAATGCAAAGGTTAGTTCATCCGATCTGAACAATAAAGAGACTGTACCGAGATCCCGACCAACTTCATCTGATCTATTAACACCACTACGCAGGCAATGGCATGGCTGCCAAGGTCTTCCAGGATGGAGCGCGTGTTGCTGACCTCCCCGGCTATATGTACGTTACTTCTCTCTACCGCCTCGCCCGGTCGAGTCCGACGTGACTAACCTTGTGTGCTTGTTCCCAGGGGAATTGGCCATCTTCGTTACCCGACCGCTGGCACCTCTTCGGTGTGTTCCCCCCTTATTCTTCCCCATGCGCCTTTCCGACGATGCCATCACAAAACGTCCTACCAGTGTGACGTAACTCGAAATCTCAATTGCTGTGATTTCTTCCTGTGCGAGTCTCGAGAAAAAGGACTGTCCCGGGCCCGTATAAGCCTGCGCCAATATATCATGTCCATTACATGAAGACTCCATGGCAACAGACACGGACATCGAATCGAGCCTTGTTCCATTTTCAAAGCGTTATGTCTAGTGCTGACATCTGCTTGTCTATAGAGCGCCGAAAGCCAACCTTTTTACTGCAACAGCCCTTACGGAATTTGGTATGCAATCCCCCCCATCTTTTCTCTTTGGCAATTTACCGCCTGCTTTGCCTCTGTTGTCTATCAGCGTCAAGAGTATAGTATTAGTTGAGCTGACATCACTGTGTCTATATCTTTGCGCATAATGGCAACCTTATAAACGCCCCAAGTCTACATCGTTTCCTGGACGAAGATGCCCACCGCCACGTAAACACGGATTCCGACAGCGAGCATATGCTGAATATTTTTGCCAATGCGCTCAACGAGACTGGCAAAGCTAGAGTCAATGTCGAGGATATCTTTCGATCGCTCACGCAAACGTATCAGAAATGCCAGGGTGCTTGGGCCGCCACCGCCATGATTGCTGGATTTGGCAGTAAGTAATGCGATCCATACGGAGCTCTCCCTTTGTCAACTGCACTCTAGTGTCTTGGTCGAGTTCAGATGGGTTAACCACTGTTGAAGTCCTGGCTTTTAGAGACGCACATGGAATTCGCCCGCTTCTTATCGGCACGCGGCCCTCTGCCACCATCAAGGGTGCGAAGGACTATATGATTGCATCTGAAAGCATCGCTCTTCGTCAGCTCGGCTTCAAAGACTATCGAGATATCCTACCCGGCGAGGCTGTATTCATCCAAAAAGGAGGTAAAGCCGAGTTCAAACAGGTCGTCGAAAGGCAGAGTTACACTCCTGATATATTCGAGTATGTCAAAACCACGTCTCGCCTCGTTTTCCTTGGTTGGAATGAAATGATGCCTGTTTTCATGCCCCCCGCGTGTCTCACCGAGTATTAGTATTGACCACCTAATCTATAGATATGTCTATTTTGCCAGGCCCGATTCTGTTGTAAGTCCCTTTCCGTGTACCAGGAATCCTACCTGGCAGCAGACATGCCGTCTGGCCACGATATTTCGACTGTTATGTCATTTCACTAACGTTGGATGTACATAGTCCGATTCGATCAGTGTTCACAAGAGCAGACAGAATATGGGTCTGAAACTTGCTGACAAGATTCGCGAGACCCTTGGAGAGGAAGGAGTCCGAGGAATTGACGTTATCATTCCTGTTCCTGAGACGTCGAACACGGCTGCGGCTGTTGTATCTGAGCGCTTGAAAATTCCTCTTTCCAATGCTTTCATCAAGAACAGATATGTCTTCCGCACTTTCATCTTGCCGGGGCAGAAGCTTCGGCAAAAGAGTGTCCGCCGCAAACTATCGGCCATTGAGTCTGAGTTTCAAGGGCGGACTGTGTGCCTGGTTGACGACTCTATAGGTGAGTTTGTGCCATCTTCGGTGCAATTCTGAATGCGTACGGCATATGCTAATCAGATCACTTGAAGTCCGTGGCACTACATCAAGTGAAATCGTGAACATGGCTCGGGAAGCCGGCGCTGAAAGGGTTTATTTTGCGAGCTGCGCACCACCCCTTTTGTATCCCCACATCGTATGTACTCCTCTCAGTCGCCGGTTACATCTCATCCTGCTAACAGTTTGCAGTACGGTATTGATCTTGCGTCGCCCCAAGAAATGATTGCACACGAAAAGGTGAGTTGCGGCTCTGCACTCTGCCTTCCACATTGTCCATAAACTTTGAGTAGGGAGTTCCTAGACTCCAACAAGATGCTGACCATATGAATTATTAGACACGAAAGGAAATCGCACAATTAATCGGCGCAGATGATCTAATCTACCAAGACCTAGATGACCTAAAAGCAGCATGCGCAGAAGCCGCGCCCAAGGGCGGCGTCAATGAATTCGAAGTGGGCGTGTTCTGCGGTAAATACCAGACCGAGGTGCCCGAGGGTTACTTTAGCCACCTCGACGAAATTCGCGGCACGAAGAGGAAGTTGAGTGCGGAAGGAGGTGCTACCAATGGATATACCAATGGTAATGGCACTGCTACTGCGGACGAGGTCGACACTACAAACAAAGTAATTCGCCTTGATGGTCCTGTTATGGTATTGCCCAGAACGGAGGAGGAGCAGGATTCGTTGCCGAAGGCCACTGACGTGCCTCAGATCCCCGATAATCGAGATGATATCAGGTAGGACTTTTCTGTCCTTTTTTTCACGCTTCGCTATGTTCATGGCTGACTTCTTGTTCCACAGCATCCACAACATCGCCTCGGAAAACAACAACCGGTAGCGAGAGCAAGTCTTACGACAAGATATTTCCTGTTTGCCTGAATAAAAGGAACGAGAGGGAAAAGAGAGAACCTCGAGTTTTCTGTGTATTATTGTTGTAAAGGTGCTACAACAAACCTCGATCGACTACCTAGGTTCGAGGCGTCTTCCCGTTGGCTGGATGTCTTGTTAGGGAGGAGGGCCTTGTTTGTCCTCGTTGAAAAACCTTATTCTGGTTCTGCTTCCTTTTGCCCTTTGCCTTTTGCTTTTTACCTTTTGCTTTTTGGCTTTTGCCTTTTATCTTAACCTTTCATCTTACCATAGAGCTGGTATATGGGCTAGAGGAAAGGGTCTCGCCATTTCCCGCGGTGCTTGATTGGTTGAGGAACTGAGTTAGAGAAAAGATGAACGAAAGATGAACGAAAGATGAGAATGTGTGTGGATCTAATCCTCTCTGTTCAGAAAAACAAAAGACGATCAACTGCAAATAACAAAGTGGTAATAGATGGTTTCACACGCGAGATACCTGGGTGAAATGGTAATTGTGTTGATGTCTAATAGCTAGCTACTCCTCCCTCAAAGATTCCCGTCTAATACATGCCATGGCAACTGTTCCCCAAATGTATCAAGCGCTCTGATCAACGCCCCATTCCACAATCTGTCGACAAGCTCGTAACCTAAGTCAATTCCCTCCATTTCATCTCATCTCATCTCATTTCATGATCATCAAAAAGCAAATCTAAATCCAAACCGCGGAGAATTTAGAGATCCATGCGTGAAGGAAATATAACACAAAATGAAGGATAGATAGATGAAGATTGAAAGAAAAAGAAATACACACAACCCCCCACTCCTTAAACGGAAAAAAAAAAATTAAAAAAAAACCAGAAACATAGCATAATTCACAAAACAGCAAACTCACTCCCTCCCCCTTCTCTTCCCCCCTTTGCCCCCTCTATCCACAAGCTTCGAAGCAATGAACCCACTAATGGCATTTTCCGCCATCCCCCGGACCCCACCCCTACTCTTACTCCTACTCTTACTCTTACTCTGGCTCCTCGCATAGCCATCTCCGCCCTCCGCAAACGCATCAATCGCCGCGGCGCCCAGCGCGGCAGACGCGATCTTGGCAGCCTTGTCGCCCGTCCAACTCCCCGGTTCCTTGCGGAGTCGGAAAGCGGTGATGCCGCCGGCCTCGAGAGCGGCGCGCGCGGCGTTCTGCCAGAGCTCCGCGTTGGCTCGGGATGAGCGCGAGGTGGTCGGGGGCGGGGCTGTGCTGTTCCTGCGATGCGGGGGGGAGGGTCGGCGGGATCGACTGTGGCGGGAATGCCGGGGCGGAGAGGGGGACGGGGATACAGATGGCGAAGCACGACGGGAGGAGGAGTGCTGGTGATGATGGTAATGCCGCCCTCGACCCCGATCTCTGTCTCGGTAGTTAGATGGAGGCGGGGATTCACTATATCGCCGCCTACGATCACGATCTTGATCCCGGGAATGATGTCTTCGACTCCGCGCTGGCGGCGGTGATGGTGATGGTGATGGGGAAGAACTGGGTGAGCGTCGTCTGCTATGGCGGGGGTCCAACGACCGACTCCGCGGCTCGACGGCGTCTTTGGTTTCATTCGCGGCGGCGAGGGCGACGGCTGCTTTGCCTAGCCAGTTCAAGCCTTGTTTGCCGTAGCGCTGGAGTTTAGGGTTCTGTTCGACGAAGTCTTGAGAGCGGCGCTTCAGGCCTGAGGACGAGCGCTTTGGGATCTCGCGAGGTCGGGGTTCGCGGTCTTTGGAGCGGGGTGGTGGTGCTGGGGAATGATGTCGTGAGGGACGGAATGAGGGTGGTGGTGGTGGTGTGCGTGTTTCCTCGTGTCGCCTGGAGCGCTGTCGCGGGGGACTGATGGTGCGAGCATGGCGCCGGCCCGGACGTTCATGATGGGGTGAGGGAGGGTATTCGTCCGTCCCGACATATTCATACGAAGGCGCGCGATTATTCACGGGTGTTGACTTGATGTAAGGGTCGTCGAATAGGTAGGGGTCGTCATGGTGAGTATGACGGTTGCGTGATCGAGACGGCATGGTCTATATCTCCTCTCTATCTTCGACAAGACGAATGATATGCTTTCAAGTTCTTTTTTTCTTTTTTTTTGCTTTCCAAGCAGCCTTTATTTAGTTGAGTAGGTAGTTAAAAAGCAGGAAATAAGATTAACAGGACCTGGTTTTGGAACAGGAGTTCTTTTGAGAAAGAGATCTTCTAAAGAGGCGTTCCAAATTAATATCGATCGGGGATTATAAGATCTGGGAGGCCAGCGAATCCGTCAAAAACCTGTGAAAACCAGTGGGAAACCTGTGATGCAAAGCGCCTGCAAGGGAAAGCTGTTCCTTGACGTAATCCGAGACTGGATTGGATCGGGTCTGCCGTTCTGAAGGGGGGGCGCTTCCCGTATCACAATACAGGGCGGCAAGGAGATCTTGGTAAGGCAGCGGTCCAGGTCCAACAGGGCAGTGCAATAGGGGATGACTGGTATCTATCATTCGCGGTGTAGTTAGGCCGGTTTGTTCATGTGAAAAGGAATACACATGATAGGTATCCATTGTCGAACACCCACGACTTAGATACTCTATAGCAGTAGTATTCTTCTTCTTCATCCGATCTAACTTATGTCTGGCAACATGACAGCTTCATCATGATACCGTCGTGAATCAACGAAGCCAGCTGGTCGAGGAGGGACAAGACCAGCTGACCCCGCAAGCACTTCCGTATGATCTCATCCTACGGGGGGACCTAACAATCACGACATGTCAGCCACCACATTTCTCTAACTAGCTCCTCGAGATGCATAGGTATCTCTCTTCCTCTGCCTCTCTCTCTCTCTCCGTTGACTCGGTTCATTCGTCTCGGCTGCGCGAACATCGTCATAATACCTGTGACCGACAGCAAACACGGCCAGACACGGGCTTCACGACAGGACTCTAGTGTACGGGGAAAGGAAGGGAAACCTTTCGAATATGTGTTCTTTTCTCTGAGCTGCAGGTAGCCGTTTGCAAAGTGACATGGGCGATAGTCAGGTGGTGGCTTCGGTCTGAATACATGGCGAGGTGAAGCGAAGTGAGCGTCACTGCTTGGCATGAGCGAGTGACGGGCACAGGATGGATGCTACTTAGATATGTAGGTAGATAGGTCGGGTAATAGGCGGCCATCATGATGCCGCGGAGATGCTAGACAGCAAGGCACATTTCAGGAGCACATAAAATAGAAAGTAGATCGACGTTCAATGTGCATTCTTTATGATGAATAAAGATGAATCGTCCTCTTGACAAGTCAGTAGGGTAGAATGTGGATGGATGAGTTTCGGATTCCGTTCGGATTTCGGCGAGGATCAGCAAACCGAACAGAACGAGGTCTGGGATACAAGGATATAAGAATTACGTAAACTACCTGTTAATGCATATTATTAAATCGGATACGGCAATTATTTCTATATCCACCACGGGTTTTACGACGCTGGACGTGTCACAAGCTGACGCGTCAGTCTGGACAAGTCTCTTTTCTTTTCTAGATCTTTCACACCGAGGATACTTCGCCAGGATGGTCTCCAAATTGGCCACATATCGCATGGACGATGCGTGGTGATCCTTTTTTAGGTGCGACGCTCCGTAGGGTTGTCGAAAAGTCCAGCTCGAACGTCCCATTCAACAACTACCACATTCGAGAATATTGCGACAGTTTCTACCGGCCCTTCATTGAGCTTGCGATGGGAACCTTTTCATTGACACCTAGTGCCCGAATGTCAGCTCGGCACGCTTTTGTTGAGCGAGTGGCTGTCTGCTCAGGTCAAGATGGCAGCACGCCAAGAGTGACAACTCGTGTTCGCCTATTCGTCACGCAGCTGTCATCGTGTTCTAACCGAACCCGGTCTACAGACCAGGCGGCGAATGTAGATATGCGAAGGTGATCATCACCGGGAAGTATATATTCGCACGTCTTTCGCCCTATCATTGGGCGTAGTCAGTCCCGTGTAGTGAGTAACTACTCAACCAACCGTCCGCGGAGACCGCCCTCGCTAGTGACCACAGGATGCTACAAATAATCTGCTTCATTGCCCTCGCCGGCCTCGGAGTCGCCACCACTCTCCCAACCACAGTCTGCGTGGATCACATCTATCCCTGCGGCTCGCCGCCTACGGTTACCATGCGATATGGCGGGTATGCGAGCACTATAGCCCTATAACCCCTCGATACCTAACCATTCCGATGAACATGGAACTTTTCGTTGATATTTCCAGATGCCACGATATGACCCTGACACCCACATACGAGCGACCACCATGTCCAACTGTTGGTATCGCTAGCAGTAGCTGTACCTCGACCGGCACAGTTTGCGACGACCGATTCAAAACATGCGGATCCCCTACACCTACGGCTACTCTTACCTATGGAGCGTGAGTATTTATCTCATGTAAAGGAAAAGGGGAGAAAGTCACTTACTTTTGTCTTAGCTGTCATGATGCGTGTATTACTCTCACATATTCCGAACCGCCATGCCCAACACGGCCGTCGAGTAATAGTAGGAAGACCTGTAGAAGCAGAAGCGCTCCGCGCTGTCTACCCTAAAGACGACACCTTGATTGCTCGCTATACAACCCTTTGATTAAAGAAGTGTCAAGGTATGAAACTGCTTCGGTATGACTTTTCCAAGAGTGACCGGGAATTGAGGAGCATGCTACATGGAGGCGATATGTGACGGGGACACGACCATTGTCTATCTAACCTTCATCCAGACCCAATGCCATTAGACATTGGTCACTTCGCGCTCATAGGTCTGATGCTGATAGCTCAGAGCTCCGTTGCTCAACAGTCATCGTGTCAAAAGCTCACATGAACCGAGCGAGCTAATACACGGCATAACCCTATAAGACCGTCAGCGCCATGGTCAATCTCAGTCTAGAGTCAAGTTCATACTTACACCACTGGCACTAATAACCTGTCCCGTGATCCAAGAACCGTCCTTCCCAGCAAGCGACGCAACGACATTCGCAATCTCCTCAACAGTACCCAGTCGATTCCCAAGCGGTGTCGTCGCCTTCTGCATCTCCACGATCTCGGGTGGTATGTTATCCAGAAGCTCACTCGCCACGGGCCCCGGGCTTACACAGTTGACAGTAGTACCGCGACAACCTAACTCCGCCGCCCAACATCTCGTCAGCCCTTCCAGCGCGGCTTTCGAAGCACAGTATAAGCCTAGATTCTTAAACGCGCTTCTGGCTCCTACGGAGCTGATATTGACGATTCGTCCGTTCGATCTATGGAAGTATGGTAGGAGAGCCTGTGTTAGCAGGATCACGCCTCGTACGTTTAGGTCGAAGACGGCGTTGTAGTCTTCGGCGGTGACATCACCCAGCCCCTTGACGTTTTCTACACCGGCGTTGTTGATGAGGATGTCGATTGATAATGGCTCCTGTCCGCGCCATGCGAGCAGAGAAGATGTTATTATAGCCGGTGCGGTGAGGGCACTCAGGTCTACGCGGACTGAGTGCGCTGAAGGCTTGTGTGGTAATGCTTCGATTCTGGCGCAGATGGAGTTTGCGCGGGATGCGCTTTGGGGTGAGACGTAGGTTATCACGACCTGGGTGGGTTAGCAATATTTTGGAGGGGGTATCAGATTAGTGATTTGATAGCTTCCTCTTGTTTTTGTTGTTGTTTTTTTTGGTCCTTACCGATGCGCCGCGCCTGGCGAGTTCCATGGCTATAGCCTCGCCGATACCCCTTGAGCCACCCGTCACTACGGCGAGCTTGCCAGATAGGGGTAATGTATAGTCGTCAGTCATTATGGGGCCCGAAACCGAATCGAAGCAAAGCGGGAGCGAAAGTTCAAAGTAAATTTGACAAAAATGATTCCGGGGGGCAAGAAGTCAACGGGAAAAGAAGGTTTATTAAGTATTTCTAATATACTCAATTCTTTTTTTTAAACATATACGAGAATGACCTGGTTGTCGCTATCCTACTAATGAATCATCATGCTATCACCGACAAACGAACTTTTCTTTTTATTTTATTTTTTATTTTTTGGAGAATCAGTACGTTAACGCCGATGCATGACGACGCTCCTGATCCTAAACGCCGAAGGAGATGATTTCTGAGATCTCGATCGACCAAGAAAAAGTCTGTTTTTCTCTAGCTTCTAAGAAATAGAGAGAGAGGGGGGTAAAGAAGTTAGAAAAAAAAAGAAAAAAAAAAAAATACTTCTATAATCGAAGCATGAAAAACATGGGGGAAATAAAAGACACAAGGGCACACACCCAACTCGGCCGGGACAGGTGAGCGGCTATCTAGTCCCACTTCCCAATGGACTCCCCGGCCCGCCTCCGCCCGAAGTCCCGGGATTGTTGACATAAGTATTATATGTGTTTTTTCGGCAGCAACCGAAGACCGAAGTAACATCGGCCATGTCATAATACGGGAATACGTGTAAAGAGTTTACAACGAGGATTAACTACCTATTCGCTGGGTAAACTACCTATATTTAGGTAGTTCCCACAGTCAAAGGGGAATCCTGGCTTTACTTAGACTACTTGTGTGCGGAGATGCTCGGAGTTCCAGGTTAAAAAAACGAGAACTTGTCCTCTCGCCTCTTTTTCAAAACGACCGGGTGATGCTGCTGTACATCATAATACACTACACGTACCCACGACTCCGGTTCTCCATATTTCATCCCGGAGTCCCGAACACGAGGGAATGAATAGGTCGGTATTGACTTTGCCTAAGTATAAAAACTTGGGCTACGGCCACTACTTTGATGCTAGGTAGCTATATCTATTTGGTCCCGAGGAGACGGTAATCAGGGTTACTTACAAGAACCCGAAAAAAGAAGAAAAAACAAAAAGGTTTTCCAGGGCGAACCTGGTCGATTACCGACTAATTGCCATACACTACACGTGGGTGAGTTCCGAATTCCGATATCTTAACCTACACTACTTACATACATACATTCATCAACACGGAGGGTTTTTCCCCCCCTCATTGCATTAGGTTAAGGTTAGTTAGTTCTTATTCCATGTGACATCATATCTGGTTTTTTGTTTTGTTTTTGGTTTTCTAATAACTAGTTTATAGTTTAAATAAAACTCGAACATATCCCCCCATCTCTC
The DNA here is from genome assembly GCA_028637585.1 of Xylariaceae sp. X187. Lineage (NCBI taxonomy): Eukaryota > Fungi > Ascomycota > Sordariomycetes > Xylariales > Xylariaceae > Xylariaceae sp. X187. The sequence goes on along the minus strand of JAJIZN010000002.1, from coordinate 263,332 downwards.
TCCTCCAAAGTTCTTGCTCACAGCTAACCTGACTGGCCTCATATATATAGTTATATATGAAATGAAGGAAATTGTTGCTTACAAAAAAAAAAATAAAAATAAAAATAAAAATAAAAAAAGGCGACTTCTGGTGTATTATTCAGCACACCATATGATGGGAACCGCGGCGACATGTTACCGGACAGATGAGAAAAGAGAAGAAGACTATTCAGAAAATAATAGACATTAAAAAAAAAAAAAAAAAAAAACCAAACCAAATCAGTTCGAAGACGAAGAAGAAACTTCACTCTCGGCATCTTGCCTCCCCGCGCCCGAACCCCAGACATATTCCGCCAGAAGCGCCAACACCGTCGTCCCGCTGACCAACAATCCGCCCCAGGAAAACCACCAGCCGCAGATATCCGGCCGCGACCGCCTCACCGTCTTCACCATGGCCGCGAGCCACAGCGCGTTGCCGCCGGCGGCGCCGACGAAGTAGATGGGCGAGAACCCCGCGAGCACGCCGGTCGCGGCGAGGCAGGCGACCTGCGCCGCGCCGAGCACCGATATGAAGCGCTGCGTGTCCTGGTATCGCACCGCCATGCCGCGCACGCCGGCCTTGACGTCGTCCGCCGTGTCCTGGCAGGCATTGACGTAGTCGAAGATGGTCGTCCAGACGTAATGCGAGAGGAACAGCGACGTCGTGGCGGCGGCTACGCAGGCGGACGACGGGGACGACAAGGCCGTGGCGAAGGGGTCGACGCCGATGGCCGCGGCGGCCATGAGGGCGCCGCCGGCGATCGGGGCGCTGAGGATCAGCTGCGGGAAGTGCGTGTACCGCTTGCCGAGCGGGTATAGGCTGACGACGAGCTGTATGGGCACGGCGTACGCGAGCATGGCCAGGGGGTCGGGTAAGGTGGCGAGGGCGGCGGCGGCGCCGAGCGTCTGCACGCCGTACCACGCGTAGGCCTGGGCGGGCGTCACGGCGCCGCGGGCGACGGGGCGGGTCTTGCACCGCGCTACCTGGCGGTCGTAGTCGCGGTCGAGGATGTCGTTCACCGTGCAGGCCGCGCCGCGGAGGAAGAAATTGTAGACGAGCAGCTTCCCGGCCGTGCCGGCTAGGAAGAGCATGTCGGGGGCGGGCGTCGCTACGCAGGCGCCGTAGCTTAGGCCGATCAGGTAGGCCATGTAGAAGCCGAACAGGCCGCCGGGCTTTTCGATGCGCGAGAGCTCGGCATAGGGGACTAGCGAGGGGGGAAGCTTGGAGAGAATCCCCTTAGCTGGGGGGGTCCATGATGCCTGTGGAGGTGGGGATGGTGGTAGTGGTGGTGGTGGTGGTGGTGGTGCTTTATAGCTGTGGATATTCGCTGTTGATGGTTGGAGAGTGGTTGTGTCGTATACGCTTCGAAAACGTCTGGATCCTACGCGGATCGACGGTGTGGGTATGGGCCGGGTGGTAGTAGTCGTCGAACTCGCCTCGGAAGCTTGCCTCGCCCGCGAAGCATATAGGAAGTGAGAGGAAGAGGAATAAAAGATTCGTGTATTAGAGGAGGTGAAACGGCATCTCGCCCAAGGCGGGATGATGCCTCGAAGTGCGGCACTTGTTGGCATCGTGGCCATGGTTGCGCCGATAGCGTGTGTCGTCGTCGTTTCGCAGCTCCCCTCCTTTCAAAAAAACCACCAAAAAAAAACAAAAAAAAACTAACCGTATAAAAACAAACAAAGTACCAATTTTTTGGTATAATTTACGGGTTTGAAGCTTTACTGAAACAAAACGAAGAAGGGAAAGAAAAAAAGAAAAGGAAGAAGGCAGCTACGGAGTGCTCTAACAAACCAAGATATTCCTATTTACCTCCCTAAAACATGTTAATTACTCCGTTAATGCCCTCGCCATGGTGTGTGCCTCGGGGTTAGGATTTTACTTGAGCACACTAGACCGGATCATCTACCGTGTCAGCGTCTTCAGGGTATCAGGGTATCAATCCTTGAAATGCCCTCCGTCGGTTCCGCACAATTAGTCTGGATCTTACTAGTAAGTACATAGTAGTTAGAGGGTGTAGCAGCCCTACCTTCACCTTCACCTTCACTTACACTTACACTTACACTTACACTAACACTACGGGCTATCTACATGCTTACTACGGACGTACACTATGTAAGTATGTAGTTCTCAGGACGAAGAATGACTAGATTCACATGTGGACACTTTCCCGAGGAGGTGGTTGCCGGGGAATCATTGCCTGTTGGAGAAGGACTGGGGTGTTCAAGTTCCAGGTATCGACGGGGACAACCCTTCTTCTCGGTTTAGTCCATCCCGGGGTTGCTTGAGTGTCGCTACTTGGACTCGTTGGGGCATGTATATCGAGATTTTTTACTTTTCCTCAATCGTCCATGATGGCCAAAAAGGTAGATATCTGTGCCTGTCGAGTCTCGACAAGGGATAGTTCTCTACATATCTAGTTAGTACTTACTTCGATAGTATGGGAATTATACTTGTACTTACTTGAGAAGTCTGTGCGGAATTACAGACAAGATGATGGTTATTAGAAGATTGCCTCCATGTCATGACCCGAGATTGAACTTGCAAATATCAGAATCCCCAGAACTGGATATAAGTAGTTAATCTTCTTTGAATCTTCTGCTGTTGGTATACTTTGAATACCTACAACGAGGAAGAGAGAGAGAGAAAAAGAACCCTGAAAAAGAAAAAGAAAAAACAAACCAACATTTTACTTACCTAGTTAATCCTGGGGTTTTGGAAGGGCCGGTGCAAGTCCAGAATGGGTTTAGATTTCATTGAAAGGATTGCATACCGATACGACCTTCACGCAGCGTCGTTTCATCTTTTAGTGTGAACCTGCTAACCTGCTGACTTACTTAAGAGGGTATTGATCGCATTGCATTGCATTGTATTGTTTTTGCCCCTTGTCTCTTTGGTTTGTGCTTTGTCATGAAAAATCCGGGTTTCGTTGTATCTTCGGGATCTTGGACGGCATTGTTTGTGGCTGGATCGAACAGAAGCTTATTCACCGGCAGACGGCATGTGGTTCATGTCATGTGAGCAGGTATCTTTCTCATTTACAGTAGGAGTAACTAGAGGCATTCCTATTGAAGTTCTTACCTCCGCCTTCTATCTATCTACGTGATGCGCTGATTAATTGGACTGCCGCACTCGTAATTGCAATGGAAAGATATATACCAATGCTATCAAGTATCTAATACCATATCAGCGTAACGACTCAACTCGAAACAATGCAGAGAATTACCGAGGGTAGGATTGGACTGGTTGGTATCAACTACCGGTATCGAGGGCAGAGACGGACTGTTTGTAGTGTAAATAAGTATCTAACCTAGGTCTAGGATGTATACCTACTATGTATTAACCAGGCGTCACATACTTACTATCTATCTAGTAGTTATCAAGTATCTAAACAACTTCTGATTGAAATCTCGGGCCCTCGGCGGACTCTAACTCCAAAAGCTCTAGATTAGGTGGCTGTCAAAAACGTGCTACACTAGATAGAAGCGATCAGAAACACATGGCCTTTGTTCCGACACCATCAGTCCTCCATCTTACATTACTTATACTTATGATACCGTAGTATAAGTAGTTTAGCCAGACGATGGTCCGATTCCGCTGTATCTATCTACTTACACCAAGATCATCGTGCTAGACCAAGATAACACGTGCGGTGACCTGGAAGTTGAAAGTTGGAAGTTGGAAGTTGGAAGTTGGCTCGACTACGTACGTAGGCAGTGTGTGGTGTATGGTGTATGGTGTATGGTGTATTGCTACCTCTACTTGGAAGCATTCGTTCAATACACTAAAACTTGATTCAAGCACCGTTGTCCTGGCATCTGAGACCTGGGACCGAGACCGAGACCGAGAGAGAGAGAGAGATTTGAGAAGCCGGTATCGAGTCGTCTCCTACTTACTTAGCTAGATAGACGGGAAAACTCACCAGCAGCTCGGAGACGTCATATTCCGCACTTCTCGCACGTCCGTGCTATTGCCGTCTGTATATAACTTAAAGTATCATCTGGACGGATACTCATTTCGACATTTCGTAATTACGGCTTGAGAATAACTAAAAGCTAATAAGTATCTAGATAAGTATCTAGTAAGTATGTATAAACTCCCCGTTACTATTACAGACACGAAGCACCGAAAGGCCGAGATTCTAGTCTCTGGGACGAAGTCTTTTTTTTTATTTTTTATTTTTCTTTTATTCTGAATGATACACATACGCTAGACTTTCCCAATCTCTTATCTTTCTTCCTCTTCATTTCTTCAAAGTATCTGAGATGAATTCAGAGAGAGAGAGGATACTTAGTTTTTTGGGGGGGCGAGGGGTCGTAATCTGTCCGCTGCCCAGCTCTAAGTAGTGTATTAACCAACGCTTGACCTGATTCCGTCTTGGACTCCACGACGGCTCGATGGCTAGTTGACGGAACTATGCTCTATCCATCCTGGCCGGTCATTTAACCTCGAATCTCTCTGGATACCTGGTTAGATAGATAGAACTTAAGATAGTGAACTGTGTATCTGCCAATCTGGAGGGGTATGATGTATCAGCTCATACAAAGTCATCATAGACACAAATCGCGATCAGCTTTGGTAATTGTCTGTGTGCTCAGACGTCAAAGGGCTCACCTCATGACCGTCGAAATGACACTCGGATGCTGGACAGAACACACCTCAGCTAGCCAAGTCTGATGCCCTGGATGTGAAGTGGTCGTTTCGCATGGATTCTGAGTAATGATTACACGATACAGACACATACGGAGATCATCTACTTAGGCAATTACGTAGTGTATAGATAGACTGTTTATGTGCCCGATTCCGGTCCCGCGTCGCATAGGAAGTGGATTTGCCTATCGCTCGTGTCGTAATTCAGTGACATATTACATTCTTTCACATGATATCTAGACCACCTCCGCCATACAACTGCTCATACGCAACGCGAGGTTCGCAGACGCCCCGAGAGAAGCTCGCGTCACTCATCCAACTCTCTTCTTGACATGAGCAGTGGGCCGGGTCACAAGAGCGCGTAGCTCCGACGAGTCTGGAAGGTCGTGAAATGCCTCTCTTTTTCTCCAAAGCAAACCAAACATGCAGTCATGACTCTCCCGGTCATCGTCGGATAAGCTGTCGCAACCAAAGACACGACAATGGCGCGCAATAGACGTCCTATCTCTTCTTTTCCGATACCATCATGACCAACGGGCCCCGAACATGCTAAGCCGGCGGACTCAAAAGTGGAGGTGGCTTGACGTCCAGTCCAGTGCAAGTCGAAGCTTCAAGACTACTATATCTTCCCGCCGTCACCAGCCGGAAACTCACATCTATCGAAGCCAGACCTGCACAGCGAGCAAAAGACCACAGTGAAGAATAAAAATTCAATTGCGAAGATGTCATTCCTAGCCTCCCTACAACAACATCTAGACGCAACCCATCCAACCATCCCACTCATAACCCCCGCAGACCCGACCTTCGAGACTCTCCGCGCCTGCTTCGTAAAGCGGGATTCAGAGATCCCAGCCGCCATCGCACGTCCGCAGACCGCCGCGGACGTCCAAGTCTTGATAAAATACTGCACGAAGCACCACGTCGACTTCATCGTGCGGTGCGGCGGTCACGACTGTACAGGTCGAAGCCAGAAGAATGGTTCTCTCTCCATCGACCTGCGCGATATCAGACATGTCACCCTCAGCGAGGACGAGAAAGCCGCGGTGATCGGAGGGGGCATTCTCCTCCGGGACTTAGCGGAAGCGCTGGATGAGAGGGGGTTGATCACGCCTGTGTGAGTGACTTTATAGTAAACGGCTAGGACTAGAACTGGGTCTCAGTTCTGAGCTTTTTTTTTTGCCTGGATTTTTATTTTTTTTTTTTTTTCTTGTTTTCAATTTTCTGTCAAGCTCTCATACACCTGCCGATTTAAACATGACCAACCCCTTTTCAAGCTTCCACGACTGACTTGCTTCGCTCATCATCAGCGGCTCGGTAGCTAGTGTAGGCTACGTAGGCTGGGCTACCCTCGGCGGCTACGGCCCATTCTCGCTGAAATACGGCCTCGGCGTCGACCAAATCACAGGCGCGAAACTGGTCAACGCCAAGGGTGAGCTCATCGAAGCCGGAGCCGACTTATTACAAGGTATCCGAGGCGGCGGCGGGAATTTTGGCGTCATCGTGGAGTTGACCATCAAAGTCTACCCGCTCAAGGAGGTAAGTTCTTTTTGGTTTTTTGTCTTTTGTTTTCTTTTTTCTCCCAACGAAGACGGCCCCCTTTTTTTTTGCCTAACTCTTAGACAGCTCTTAACCTCCCTCATAATCTACGAGTCAAGTAACCCATACACGGCCTGGACAAACTACGCCATGGGCTACGAGAGACTCAAAGCATCCCAGCCCCTCCCACCAGCCCTCCAACTCCAACCCTTCGCCATCGAACTCCCAGGCCGGGGAAAAGTCCTCGCGGTAAGCGCCACCTGGGCCTCGCCGAACCAAGAAGAAGGCAAGGCATGGTTCGACAAGGTCGCCGGGCTGGGCACCTGCGTCGTAAACAGGCCGGAAGCGAAATCGGTCCGTGCATACGCCTCGTTCAACGAGGCGTTGGTCGTCTACGGCTCCTACGGCCGGAGCTTCACCCTCAGCGTGAAGAGGTACACGCCCAAGACTGTGGCGCTGCTGGCAAAGTACACGGATCTCCTCCCGGGCGGCTCCATCGCCATCTCGGCCCATACGTACTGGCCCGGAGTTCCCGGGACCGGAACGACGCCGGCCACGGCCCCGGCGTCTGTATTCCGGAACCGGGAACCGCACTTGATGCTCGAGTTCGTCGCCGTGACGCCCGCGCCGGAGCTCGGGGAGAAGGGAGCCGAGTGGGCGTCTGACCTTATGCGCGAGCTCCGCGAACAAGACCCCGAGAATGTCCTGGAGGGCGGATACATCTCTTTGATGGCGGATGGGGAAACGGATATCAGGAGCGTGTACGGCGTACACTATGACACCCTCATGGCGCTGAAGCGGAAATATGATCCGGATAACGTCTTTAGGAACGCGGTGCCTCGGCTTGAGATTTGAAGAAAGGGAAGGGAGGGCCGCGTTCGGTGGTTTGTGAGGGGGTTGGTTTATAGGAAAAAAAAGGGGGGGGCGTTGTGTTGGGGGCTTTTATTTTATTTTTATTTTTTTTCCCCCATAAAGATAGACCGCGAGAGGAAATGTTTAGTTGGCTAGAGAGAGAGACCTTTACTTTTTTTTTTCTTTTTTTAGTCTGGTGATTGGATATAATTATACCCTCACATTCACTTGAAATCTCTCTCTTTTCCGGTTTTTTTCTTTTCCCCCTTTTTTTGCTTATCGCCGACGGTGATATGATACGTCTTCAGTTCCTCAAACCAAAACCAAAAAAATAGAAAAGAAGAAGAAGAAGAAGAAGAAATAAAAACCGCCTGCTGTTATTATCCCACTATTATTCAACCATTCTAAAAAAAAATCGGTAATAAAGTAAAGTAAAGTAAAGAAAAACTTCTCAAAAAAAAAAAAAAAAACCTAAAACATAAAAGACAACGATAAAAAATAAAAAAGGGGACTCTCCTATATATATCACGTTCGAGCCTCCCACGCCTCGTCCGCCGTCCTCGTCGCGTCGAACCCCCACAGCCAGGCCTGGAAGAAGGGATCCGCCAGCGGGTTCGGATAGCCCACGGTCGGCGTCTCCTGCCGGAACCGCCTGTCGCGCTCCTCCTGCAGAGGGCCGTCGGGCATCTGCCAGATCGCGCCCGTCCTCAGCGTGGCGCGGATGACGTGTCCCGTGCGCTCCTTTCGCAGGCCCTGGTACAGGCCCAGCGCCCGGCGTGCTTGCTGTCGGTCGCGGGCCTTGCCTAGTAGTTGCGCGAGGGTCGAGACGGATTCGATGCCTGCGGCTGCGCCCTGTCCTCTGTTTTTTTTTCATATTCCTCATTGTTAATATAGAAAAAAAGGGAGGGGCAAAGAAAATAGAACATCGAAGGGGGGGGTGAGAAAACTTTACAAGTACGGTAACCCTCGATGCGCCGCATCACCCACGATACAAAAGCGACCCGCGGGATCGACCCACGGCGTATCCTCGCCATCGACCACCGGCTCGAAGAAATTCCAACAGAGACAACTCGTCGCCAGGCCGAGGATCTCCCGGAGATCCGGCTCCCAGTCGGCTAGCTTGGCGCGAAACGCCTCGATGTCGACGGCGCGCGACCCGAAGAATATATCCTGGGGATCCTTCGACCAAGGCCAGGTGAAGGCGATGTTGAACACGCCGTCCAGCCCGTACGTCACCGCCTGACACTCCGGGCCGAGCCAGACGATGACGTTCGGCTCGTCGACTAGATAGCGCAGATGCGGCCGCGCCGTGATGTCTTTCTCCTCGATTAATATCCGATGCACGATCTTCCCGTGCGGGATGGCTCTGGGCTTATAGCCGAGCAGCGCGGTGCGGACGACGGACTCCCCGCCATCGGCCCCGACGAACAAGTCGGCGTCGACCCTCTCCGACGTGCCGGATAGCGTCAGAGTCCCGGCGCCGAGATCCACGCCGGAGACCTCGATGCGGATGCCGTGCCGGATGCTGACGCCGCGGGCGACCGCCTCGTCGTAGAGGACCTGTCGGAGGTCGGCGCGGTGCAATGTCAGCAGCGGGGCGCCGTATCGGTCCGCCGGTCCCTTCAAGTCCTGCCGGTGGAGGACCTCGCCGGTTCTATACGCTTTCAAGGTGATGCTGTGCGGAACGATGGACTTCTTCAGCATCGTGTCGAAGACGCCGATTTCTTGCAATACGCGTACGGCGTTTGGATGGAGTTGGATGCCGGCTCCGGTCTGATTGTTGTGAATTTCTTCTTTTTTAGCGTTGGGGGTAGGGGGGAAGGGGGAAGAGGGAAATGATGAGAGAGTTGTGTATGTGTGTGTGTTTGTGTTCGTGGAAGGTATTCGGGTTGCTGACGGGACTTACGGTTTGAAGAGTTGCGTCTCGCTCGAGAACAGTCACGCGGAAACCCTGACGGCGAAGAAGGATGGCGCCAGCTAGGCCGACGACACCGCCGCCGATGATACAAACATGGAAGTTTGACTGGAAATCTGTAGCTGTCATGTCTGTCATGTCGTCTGAATTCAGTTTATATAGGCTGGTGAATTAAGGGAAATAACTTGGTTTCTTTTTTTTTAGAAAAAACGAGAAAAAAAACATGGAGTTTCGTCGTGAGTAGGTGTAGGTATTATGGTAGGTATAGGTAGTAAGTAGCTATCTATGTAAAGCTCTTACTTATGAATCCAAAGGATGGAATCAAACATCAAAACTAGGTAGGTATGCCTATCTATCTAGAAGATCCACACACATTAGCTGCTGCACAGGACTTTATATTGGGTATAGGCAGGTAGACGACCTTGGAGTCCCCCGAATCCTACGTTAGGGCGTAAACGGATGTGAGCTAGCTTGTGTTTACTAAAAGGCTTCTTCCGTTTGTCCGGGGGAGAGAGAAGTAGCGGAGGTCTGCATGTGTCGTCCACCTGGTCAATTGAGTCTCGCTTCACCTGCTTCATTCTGTCTCTCTCTCTCTCTCTGGTTGAAGGCCGGGATCGAACACGTTGAGTGAGATCCTAGATGAACAATTATGACAGTAACAAGCTCCAATTAGTACTGGCTAGCATAACTGAATCTTATACCCTAGGGGAAAATGAAATATCACGAACCCTGTCGGACAGAAAACATCCTTACCCATAAGCTTACACCCAAAGTCCTACTTACTCCCCTCGCCCATACTGATACTGCACCGCCTATGATTCACCCCGACGTTGCATGGATGTACGCACGTAGTGTGAACAGGAGTTCTACCGACCAACTAACCTCAGCAAGGTCTGTATATTCAGTAATAGAAATCCTATAAGAAAAAAAAAGAAAAAAAAAAACTTAAGAACTGTATGGATGGATCAGACCGGCCTCCTAAGCCCGCCCGCTTGAAGAAACCGGGGCCGGACGAGTCGGAAGGGGAATCCCGGAAAAAAAAAAACCAAAAAAAACAACGGGCTTCTATCTGCGTCAGTATATCTAGTATCTACTAGCCGATCCGAGCATAAAGAACAAGAAAAAGAAAAAGAAAAAGAAAAAGAGAAAAAGAAGGAAGACGATCTGAACGAAATAGGATTGGAGATGTGACCTTTTGGATATCCTGAGGTTTCTTTCTGTCTTTTTTTTCTTTTTTTTCTTTAACTTTTTTTCAGGTTGAACATGACAGAAATGCACTGAACGAGCTGTTTACCGCATGCATACATGTGGTTGAAGAATGTGTATACTGACATGAGAGTCATTGAATTCAACCACCAAGCGACCGAGCGGCTTATCAACATGAATGAAGAGTTAATCATCGCAAAGGGCGATGAGATGCGATGAAGTGACGAGAGAGCATTCGTATCTTCCTCCGTCTCTGAAACCCTTCCCATCCCTCTCTTCCTCACGAATCAACATCTCAATCAAGACGTTGACCGGAATAGCAGGTAGGTATTTCCATTCCATTGTTGATATCTCGATTCTCGCACCGGGTAGCATGACAGTTGCCTGCCTGCCTAGATAGGTAGGTGGCAAAGAGCCCTATATACAATACCTCATACCAACCGTGTCTTGAACTGCACGCGTATGCGATGGATACGCGGGACTTATTTGAACAACCCATTCATCCATGAAGTTGGAGATACTAATATCACAAAGTCAAGATCGGACAACCAAAACCCCCATATGAATGAAACGAAAGACGGCCGGGGAAGACTCACTGCCAGAATATGAGACAAGGTCTACTTGAGATTATATCACATCTCACGGGACGCCGACTGACTACTTGCCTAATCCTCGCCGGTCACGGTATCCAGACATGGGGGAACTGACATTCATATAAGTACCATGGTTTTCTGGATATGTTCACGATTGAGAACTTGCCGCGTGGCGCAGACAGCGGCTGGATAAACGTGCCACGGGGATTTGGGAGACGTCTGATGGGATGTTGAAAAAACATTTTGTGGAATATTCTTCAGAGTTGTGAGTTTTCTTTTCTTTTCTTTTCTTTTTTTTTTTTCTTTTTTGTTTACTTTTTTCTTTCTTTCCTCGATTCTGTGTTATCCCAGAGAAATGGCTACAAGTGACCATGGATAGGTGAGTGTTGAGAAATAAGTTGATGCAATTGACAGACGTGATAATATAGTAAAGGGAAACTTTTATAAGCGTGCGTGCCGACGGATTGCACCGATAATCCTCTCCGACCTCATCACCCTAAAACAGTATCCAATACATCAGAGCCAAAAGGCTGGATCGACAGCGATATCCCAAGAGGTCCCCACGACCCATGGGATCATCATGCATATCTCTAATTCAGCGACTGCTTGGGCCCGAAAGCCCCCTCTCTAATCATAGTCCCGGAAATGCTACTACCGATTTCTGACTGGGTGACTGATGCGTATCTTGTCAATGTCACCGATTTAGTAGCTGGGGATGGCAGCGTATGAGACGCAGACCGGGACTTACGCTTTGCCCGGCTTTACTTTTTTGATCGATTCCCTCCTGGACAAAAGGACCTAGCGGCAGCTAAGCGGCTTGAAAGAAGATCATTGCGGATAACAGTGAAGTTAGGATGGTGGGTGGTGAGGATTCGTACTTTTATGATCTCTGGTGCTCACGGGAAAGAGGATGCGATGCGGGTTCGGCTTGAAGGGGATTGTTGCCCTCGTGTTAGGGGATTCCGGTGTCGACTAAAGAGGCTTGAATAGACGTGTTTTATTCAATCGCCGGGGAATCGAGGAGATGCATTCAGATTCGATGGGCAATGCTGATAAGGTCACTGAACTGTCATTTCTCTTTGCTTTTGAAGAATGTGTAGCTAAGGTTAGTCTACTCGGAATCCCTAATGAGGCAGTACTCATGTGAAGATGGCAGACAGCAGCGATCCGGGAAGGTCGTAGATTACACGGTCAGCCCCTCTATAGGTATCGAGATGCTGTAATGATAGCTTGAGCTGTTATGTGATATAATAGTTATATCCCAGCCAGTACCATGATGAGACAAAGACCTCTGAGAATATCGTGGGGGATTTCGTATACTCTGAGCATAGGCCGGTAGGATGATGAGTGAGGGCTTGTCCTGCAGCGACTCAGTCTGGATTGAAGATGTACCAAGTTTACGTCTGTACACGAGGTCGATGCGATGGTCGATGATTAAAAGCTGATGTGAGGTCGTTTATAATAGGCGGGGGGCCTTTGTACTCTTCCATTGGGAAGGACATCACAGCTCTTTCATAACCTCGGCAACCGCTTTCGCAGCCACACGCTTCCGCTGCTCTTCAGGCAAGCCGGCACTAGTATCCCTCACAGCCTGCAATTTAGCCATCATGCGCTCAACCTTTTGAATATCATTATCATCAAGAGATTCTTCTTCTTCTTCTTCTTTTCCCTCTTCCTTTCCATGCGTAGATTCTCCATTATCAAGATCATCGTCATCCTGACCCGCATTCCAAATAGCACGCTTCAAACCCTCAAAGTCCTTGGGATCAAAGCCGAAATCTAACTCTTTCGGGTCAAGATCGGTGCTCGTGCTAGCATTATTCCCTTCAGCGGAATCTTTATTGTTTGGTTTTAGGAGTGCCTCTTCGCTTCTTTCCCGCGGATCCAGCGCGTCGTAGTCTATGTCTCCGAAATCCAGGTCGAGGTCGTCAGCTGAGACGTTTGCCCAGTCGTTTGACTCCAAGGCTTCAAGCGCTCGGGGGATTCCGGTTTTCTCTGATGATTTTCGTCATGTGAGTTCTTGTTTCGTTTTTTCGTTGAAAAGAAAAGAGATATTAGATGTAAAGAGAAAAAAAAAAAAAAAAGTAGATTCGGCTTACCTCCGAATTCATTCCTTAAAATCTTAGTTTGACTCCTGACCTGGACAAATTCCAGACCTAATTCACCACAGCAATCTTCCCAAACATCCACATTGTCAATCTCCCCGATACCAAGACACAAGCCAACACCATCCCACTCCCATCCGCCCAGACCCCTCTTCATGACCTTGCCGACCTGTTCTATAAAGTCCTGGGCCGCTTTCCCTTCTTCTGACTTGGGGTTGACAGGAAGGGCGAAAACAACTATGACGCCACCTAAGACTTCAAGAACCTCTTTCGCTTCGGGGGAAAGGAAGGAAGCAGACCATTCTGACGGTGTGGATATCAAGTCTAGCCATATCGGCACTTCAGCTGTGTAATATGTCGTTTTGAGTGAGAGGGTATGTGATGCGCCTGCTAAAGACGTTGATGTCTGCTCAGGCGTTGTCCCCGTGAGATCTACGAATATTATTAACAACCTGGTCGGAAACGTCGGGGGATTGAGATTCGTACCTTTGAGGACTCGGATGAGATGGTGCGCCGAGTCCGTCAACGAAACGGCCAGTATTCGACGAGGATTTGGTATATCCATCTCAAGATACTTTACGTTGAAGTGATGCTCATGATGTGTTGAGGATGGAGGGACCTAGCTAGCAACCCTTTGTCCCGGCGTAATCGGGGAGGCGCCTGTCTACTAGATGATACAAAGATAGTCTCCTTATAGTCATTTTAATGGAGCTCAGTATCACAGTAACGTAGATAGTCGTTGTGGATATATGATTAAATGCTGTCCTACTTGCATAAGAAGCGGAGGTCGTTTACGGATATATACATATGACGTGACCAAATAGTTATGTAATCAGTCGGGCAAGCTGTAAGCTGGATGCTACCCCGAAACACCAAACAGAAGCACCAGCTGGCCTCTTCTTGTTCAATCAACCGTAGCAACACATCAAGCGATGGCCCATAGCACCATCTAACATATCTCCATTTAGAAATTCCTCTCAATCATGCCTCCGACCCGGTCCGTCCACCTAACCAAGGGCTCCGCCCTCCAACAATCAGGCGGCCAAACGAACGGCATGGTCCGCTCCAACGCCATCGTCGATAAATGCGACGGTATCTGCGCAACCTCTATGCAAGCGGCTCCGCACACGGCGTCGGCTGTTCATCATCACGGCGCGCAGGACACGATCGTATACGCGGTCCGAGGCAAAGGTGCCATCGTCAGCGAGAACGGCACGAAGAGAGTCGACCTCGACCCGGGTGATTTCGCGCTCATACCTGCCTATATGGAACATCAGGAGGTCAATGATGGTGACGAGGAGGTTGTTTGGACGATTGTACGAAGCGGACGGGTTCCTGAGGTGAATAATCTTACGGACTGGGGATGCGTGGTGGTTGATTGAATTGAAAGCGAATAGCATTGCTAACCTCAAGAGGAGATTTGAAGAGGGGGGGCGGGGAACCCGATACGATGGCAGCGGCCTTTTCATGCAATTACGTCTTCAACGCCGTCTATTGAACGCTGTATATATATTTGATACCCTCTTTCTTTTTTTTTTTTTTGCTATCCAAAATTCCAGATTCGCTGCTTCTCAGGTCAAAGGGATCAACTCGTCGGGCTCCAATGTTTATTCGATCGATCGTCTTTATCATGACTTCTCACAACCAAACGCCGCGTCGTCATCCCTCTATAACCCCCCCTCCTTCATCATCCGCACGTATAAATAGCTATGCCAACCACACATGCCTCATCCCCGCCCACCATTATAATCCGCCCCTCCAGCCCGCCGTAACCTCGCCACCACATCCCCCTCGTCCAGATCCCCCTTATCCCTCGCGTCCACCTGCACGCTATGATGCGAGAGCACCTTCTTCACCGCGCCGCTCTCGAAGCTGACCCGCGCTTTCCGCATGACCTTGGTGTGTTCGCCGATCCAGATGACCAGGGCGAACTTCACGCGCTTGCTCTCCGTGTCGTTGGCGTACTCCACCCGCACGTAGCCGTACTGCGCTTGCCCGTCGTCGAGCTTGCTCGCGAGCTCCGACAGCCCGCCGGTGCCGGTGCCCGACAGCTGGAGCTTGTCGCCCGTCGCGCTGGCGTAGGAGAGGAGGAGCCAGTTGGTGGCGTCTTTGTCGGAGCGGACGGCGTCGTAGGCGGCCAGGATTTCGGGGGCGTCGACGCCGGACATTTTCTTTTTTTTTCTCTCCTTTTTGGATGGTTTTCTTTTTTTTTGGGAGAGAGAGAGAAAGAGAAAGAGAGAGAGGGGAAGAGGGACGAGTCAGGGATGAGAGAAAATAAAATAATTTGATTGTTTGATTATTTTCCTCTTGTTCTCAGGGGGAAGGCTGCTTTCGCTGACACTCTCTCGTGCTGTTTGATAGATAGTCGTGAGTCGTGATAGGAGTTTGGTTGATAAATGTTAGGAGTAGGTAGGTAGGTAGGTAGGTAATGGGTTGCCAGGTTTTGGTGGGTACAGAAGCGGGCCTCCTTTAGATAGAAACAAGACGAAGATGGGTCCTCCGCATCTAATGGGGGGTTTTTTTTTTGCAGGTTTGTATACAAGTGGTTCCCGTTTCAGCGTTGCCGTCGTTTCAACCCAACAACGGCAGGAGGAAAAGTGTGAAAGTAAAACAGAGGCGTTTGAAGACGAAACAATTTGGTAACTAGTTAGACTAGATAGGTAGGTTAGTGAGTTGTCGTCCTCTTTAAAAAAGTATAATTAGTAAAATTCCCCTATCTTGAATAATTACATTAGAGAGAAAAGCGGGAAGAGAGGGAAGAGACATGACACCGCCTCTATTTACGGAAAAGGAGAAGGCATCCACTTCTCGAGCGAACGAAATGCACTATGATGGTTAGCTCAAGTGCCGGCCGGCAGGCAGTCAACCGACAATCCAAACAAGACCCTCGTTACAGTCCGCCGTATACCTTGCCCGCTTTGGACCTCTCAACTCACTCACACCCCTTTACCGTTCGTTTCTCGTAGGATCGTCGAGCATGGAAGAGTTGACGCATTGAACTCAAATCGTTCCTCTGAATAGTTACCTAGGTACCTACTTACCCCAAGAGATTGCCATTTGCTTTACGAAATACATAGCAAATGATGAACTTTTTACCTATGTAGATACGTTTCCCTTGCTACATTTGGTGGACCGTGTAGCCCACATCCACCACCGCGAACTGCAACAGCGAGCGCCATGAATGAGTTTGAAGTATGTAACGGACACGGGCACGCACGGGCGATCATCACGATTTATTCCTCAAATCGAATTACTACAATTCCATCTGCTGCTTAGCTATTTCCAGTACTGAGCCCGGGCGGAAGCACGCTTCCTCCCCTCAACGCTGACTGCTAGGTCAACATTCTAAACCACGAATGTCTCCTGTCTTCAACGGCCCCGCCTGAATTTTTTTACTCCATCACTCCCGTCCTGTCTAGCGTAATTTTACTGGAAACGTGAAACCACAGTGAGATGGTCGAGGATGTCTGGAACACCGGGTCACTTAAAGACTTTCCATCGTCATTGGGTGACGTCCGTACTATGTAGAAGTCCCATCCGATAGAGCTGATCATCGTCGTGGTGATCGTCGTGGAATGACGTATGCGCTGCTATCTACTTTAGACCCTTACATACTAGTGGGCTCTAGGATGTCACCAGCGGTGATCGTAGCCCAACCAATTAGACGCCAATGCTTTTCGATACGCCGACTGAGGGCGATTTTTTCTGTTCGTAGCAGTGGGGTCAGTATTTTGCTCAGCGGAAAACTCTCAACGACGAATGGACAGTCATAACCGCGCGCGTACGCGACGGGGGTCCGGCCTGAATAGTATTGCAGCACTCACCTCCAATATTCGTACAAGCCGGGCTGGTCAGGACAAGTTTGGCGGCATCCCGCTTGATAGCAGCAACCTTGGCACCCGTCGAAGTCGAACCAATGTTGACCATGAGAATTTCGTTCTTGGCCAGTTTCTCGACCTTTCGCTGCTTGCCATCTGCCACACCAAGAAGACGTCGGAGTAGGTAAAAGTTGACCTCGATCTGACCGTAAATATCGGGAGATCTTCCCCGAAGACCAAGGACGAACCCAACGAGACGATCGGCTCTGCACAGTGTCGGGTCGATTCGCGTACCAACACCGATCAAGCCACCCGGAACAGCGTATTTCAGGTCGTTGGCCTCGGAGTTGAGAGACACAACACGGCTGAAGATAGGAGTACACCGAAGGTTTCCCTTCTCGTCACGAGTAACAATACCCGGTCGGATTTCGATCTCGTCTCCCATCTTCAGCATACCGTGAAGGATACTACCACCAGCAACACCACCCTTGAGCTCATCGATATCGGCACCAGGCTTGTTCACATCGAAGGATCGAATGACCATCATGTAAGGGTCCATTGAAAAGTCTCGCAAGGGGACCGGGATATTAACAATAGCGTCGTTGACAGCGTCGATGTTCATCTTCAGCTGGGCAGAGATAGGAATAATGGGTGATTTACTGGCAACGGTGCCTCGAATAAATTGCTGAATCGACTCTGTCTATTGTTAGTATCGAGGCTTCTTGTATTATGCCAGGCAAGATCAATGGTCCACTCCCGTAGAGGTTCGACCTACCGTAATGTTTCATAGCGGTTTCGCTCTTAATGAGATCTACTTTGTTCTGAAGTATAATAATATTCTCTGTTCAATGGTTAGCCTCGTTGGGCCTTTCGCCGAGTCCTCCCAAGGGGACTGTCAAATCGACTCGTAATATATGCGCCAGGTGTATCGCAAGTAGACATACCCAGCTTCATGATCTCAACGGCTGCCAGATGTTCGGACTGCATTGCGTCAGCAGGGATCGTTATATAGAATGGAAGGGTTGCTCACGGTTTGAGGTTGGGGGCAGCTTTCGTTACCAGCAACCAACTATTCCCTGTTAGCATTTCGTACAGAGACGAGAGGCATAAAACACAAAATTGCAGGCACTGACAAGTAGGGCGGCGTCCATGACTGCGGCACCTGATAACTATCGAACAATTAGCTTGGTGGCGCACGCATAGACAACATTGGCGAGCTGTACCATAGTACTCATCAGAATATCGTGACCTAAACGTCAATCAGTATCTCGCTCAAGATTATAGCTATTCGAGAGGGCGACATACCAGGGCAGTCGACGAAACTGACATGTCGTAACAACTGGTAAGTTCCGTCACATCCTTCTCTCTCACAGGGAGGATCAACCCGCTGGTCGCTCTTGTAAGACCGGAAGCACGTAGGGCGCGGGCATTCCTCATTGGAACACTTATATATCTTCGCATTGGCGTAACCGAGCTTGATTGTGATGTTGCGGATCAGCTCTGCAGCGACCAGTTAGTACCTTTCCTGTCGCGGATTGCCCTACAAGAAGATCAGGCAGGATGGGCACGAACCATTCTTGAAACGGACAGTCTGAACGCCAGAGATGGCCTTGACAACGGTGGATTTTCCGTGAGCGACGTGGCCGATTGTGCCTATGTTGATGGTGGCCTGGCGGGCGATGATTTCAAGGGTCGTAGGCGATAGCGTTGTGATGTCGAGATCTTTGGGGTCTGTCTGAGGAGGTAGAGGCGGCTTCTCGGCCACAGGCGCAGGGGTTATAGGTGCCTTTGAAGTCTGGATCTGGGGCTCTGCCTCGGATTCA
Organism: Xylariaceae sp. X187; assembly: GCA_028637585.1. Taxonomy (NCBI): domain Eukaryota; kingdom Fungi; phylum Ascomycota; class Sordariomycetes; order Xylariales; family Xylariaceae; species Xylariaceae sp. X187. The sequence goes on along the minus strand of JAJIZN010000002.1, from coordinate 244,815 downwards.
GATCCGCTGTCCGACCCGGCATCGACTTCGGGGTTTTCTGGTTTGTCAACCGTCATGGTCGCGGCTGTGCTTCCTGGTTGAGTTGATGCGGCGTGAATAGTATCGCGATGTTGCAGTGTTGCGAAGCAGCTGGATTTTGGATATCGGGCGGGGTTCAAGGGCCAAGTCTCCAGGAGAAGAACCGGTAGAAATTGAAGGCAATGATCAGACGTGGGAGTCGATGTTTGGAGGCGGATAATATTCTGGAGTTGAGAATTGGTAACCCCACCACCCCTCTTGTCAAATATTCAGTTATAGCACTGTATCACAACGTGCTCAGTGAGTCACATGCACTAATCGGGTTATCGATAAGCAAGCGAGGGGCTACATAAAATGCCTAACTTTGAATGTGCATTTTTATGCACGCGTTTCATGTTGTTGTGGCGGGGTTACGAGTCGCTGCCGTTCTCCTTGATTTCTCCCCTTAACATGAACAAGCGTACACTACAATCACAACTTGAATCACGCATCTTCATCTGTATCACTACACGCGTCGCATTTCAGACATTTTACATTGCATGCTAGCACGACTATTCTAATGTCCAGGTCCAGCCATGTACCATGTTCTATTTTTGCATTATACGACCCCGTCTTAAGCCCCAAGCAACAGTGAACTCATCGAACTCCATGATATCTATCTGAAAAGCACAAACCCGTTATAACCCCCCCGGCGACTCTCTCTTCTCTCACAGTCAGCACGGGTCCTTGCATTCCTTCCCTATCCACCTATCCACAGCCGAGCTAAGGCTTAAGCGCTGATCAAGCAAGCAAGCAGGGCCAGCCCGTGACTTGCCGAACGACGTCTTGCATTTGTTACAAGCCCTGCCTTTGCTCCTTCAACTTACGATCCTCGTCGTAAGGCTCGTGAATATCTCATCTTTGATTAGGAGCTCCAATGCTCTCTCCTCGATTGTGATCATGACCTCCAGTTCCTCAGAATCAGGGCGGCCGGGGATAAGCATGGCGGCCGGCGTGTTCCACCTGCCTCCCGCTCGGCGGATCCTGTCGGGGTATCGTGTACCCTTAAGGCCAGGAATACGCCACTCCTGCTCGTCGTTCATGCCGAAGTAGCGCCAAGAGTTGAACATGAACGCATGCTTGTCGTCAGGTGATATGTCGTACGCCAGTTTCTGAGGATCGGAAAGGCGGCTGTACACCTTGTATCTCTTGCGCACGAAGTCGACGTTTACGCCCTTGATTGACTCCTGGATGCAACGCACGACGGTTCCAAGATTGTCCGGCAAGACTCCTGAGTTGACGTCTGTGCGCCGTTCGCACATCTTGAACAAGTCTGCAATGGGTAGGCTTCCAAGCGCTGCCTCGGATGCGTTGCCGAAATATTGAGTTGCGCCTATTCCATCAAAGACTCGTTTTCTGGTATCCACTATGGTCATGAGCTTGGAGTGTTCTGCCCCATCGTTCGCTTGTCCATAGGGCATGCAAATGCTTCGGCCAGCTTGCCGGGAGGCCGCGATTCGGGCCTTCGTAGCGTGGGCCCATACATATGCTATGAGGATGACAGTGGTGCTGAGTCGCTTCACACCTTCAAGTTTCTGGATATGAGCCTTGAGAGTATTCAAGGTGGCCACGTTGAAGACAAAGATCTTGCCCATCGACCTCTCTACAGGGAGCTGGCAAAGTGGCGATGAAAGGAGTATTCTCTCCGGGAAATTCTGCTTGATGTAGTCGGGAGAGAATCGCTGATCAAGCGAATTCTCTGGAGGCGGATATTGGTCTATGCAGAAGGGACTTGCGAGACTGATGGCGTTGGTATCGTACCTATCCCCTCGAGTCGCTGCAGAGAGCCAGCTAATGACCAGATCGATGGCTGCACCATCGCCCAGCGAATGATGCAGGTGTATTCCCAACAGAATACCACCGTCGATGACGTAGATTCGCAGTACCAGGGCCTGGATAACGCTTCCCGCAGGGACTTCAAATACGTCGTTGACGAAAGCAGAGGCGGGAAATCCAGCCTCCTTGAGATCGGCATAGGTCCGACCGAACTGCTGGCGAATATCTCGAACTTCTATCGGGATATTTTGCTGGCCAGCGACGATGAGCGCGATGGGAACTTCGACTTGCAGAAGTGATTTGAGCACCGGTCGTTTATGGCCCACCTCCGAGATGCAGAAGCGCAAATACGATATGGCAGGCAGATGTCTGTCGTTATCGACCTCGAAGCATAGCACGAAGCGATTGTAGGCCCGGGGCGCAAGCTGATTCCAGGCATTCAGCGCAACCCACTGATCGCCCAACTGGCTGGATCCGGCTCCATAAGCTGTGGTAGCCATGTCGACAGGGACGCGGAAGGTTATGGAAGTCGAAGCGGCAGAAGGCGAAATTTCCCGTATGCAGAGGTATGTTGTGTGCAGGTAGGTGTTATATGTCTGTGTGTTTTCGTGTGTGCGTGCGTGTCTTGTATGTGTGCTTTGTAGGTGCGATTAAGTAAAGTGCGATTAAGTTGCGATATGTAGGGGGAATAGGCAATGTGATGTGTGGGTGTGGGATATTATGTGGAATATATTCCTAGAGATAAGGATACTTAGTTCATACAAGTGCGGTGGGTGACGCCAGAAAAACCAAGCAGAGAACATACTTATATATATATGGGCGGGCTACTGGGGATTCAGGGAGAGTCCATTCGAGGAGCTACACGATGCGATGGTTATCTGGTCAACACAAGGACGTTGTTCGTGGTGACGGAATCCGTGAATCACCAGAGATACTTGGAAGCTGGTAAGTGGGGAGCGTGCAACGGACGGCTCTGCTGCCCACGAACGGAGACAACATGGCACATGTAGTTCCGGGCCGGGACTGAGACGTGGTCTCCGGGTGCGCAATTGCCATTGTTCAGCATGATCTGGCTCAGGTAGAAATCGGGTTTGTTTTACGCCCTGTCTGTCTGTCTGTCTGTCTGTCCTGTCCTGTCCTGTCTTGTCTTGTCTTGTCTTATCTTGTCTGTTCTACTGCGTTGCTGCGTTGCTGCGTTTTGCTTTCAAGTCACGGTTGGGTTTGGGTTCTAATGGGGACAACGACAACGACAACGACAACGGATAAGGTTCGCTGCTGGGGAAGTACAAAGCTTCGGAGCAACCGACTGATTTTCAAAGGGGTGGACATTCAAACCAATCAATGCCGTGCGCAAAAAGAAATCGGTGAATTCGCAAAATCAACAATATGAACAACAGTCACCGATAAGGCATTCATTCACTTTGCTCATCCACAAAACTCAGACAAATCCCCAAGCGACGGGTGGCTGGTTTGGGAGACTTTGCGAAAACCAAATCCAGTCGATCCCCAGTCGATTCCTAGTCGATTACCAGTCCAGTCGAGAAAAATCGCGTCTCGAATGCCCCCCAGATCCAGTCGCTGCCCGCTATTTAAGGTGCGCCCCCTCCCGGCCCAAATTACCTTCGCGACATGAGGTATGATTAATGGTAGCTGCGGAGGACAGCTCCGCAAGCCACTCACTTGGCCCGTTCCCAAACTCTCTCCGCCGTCCGGAACGTTGCGGTTGGGTGGGCGGAGATTTAGCGTTTGTTTTCCACCCCCCGGGCTACGAAAGACAGCGGTACCGCCGGTGGCAGCCAACCAGTTCCGCCCACGTTTTTAAAAGGCCCCCCTCTCTCCCAAAGATTACATTACGGCCTACCTAGGTACAACTTACAGCTTGCAACTTACGCTTATCTAGCCGCGGGGGGGTTCGAAACATGCGCTGTTGTCTTTCGCACGACGGCGTCGTGTTCTCGCATCATTGAGAATATCTGGCTCACCTCATCCTTTATAGTAAGCGTTGGCCAAGAAGCAAGGCCCTCGGTGCCTGAGCACGTCGTTTGTACGCCTTTGACCCATTACTTACATTGCTTTTTGCTCAACAATTGCGAACAAGCAAAAAAAGAAATACGGCGTAACGCGCTTCCGCTGTTGCGAGCTGTCAGAGAGACGAGAGGAAAAGTCGGCCCCGCCCAGGATAGGATATTAATATGCCGCCCGTTAATACATGTCAAATGGGGGCCCGCCTGCTTGTCGCGACATGTGAGATCGCTCGCCTGCATGGATAAGAGAGATACGCAAGGGCTCAGGTATCAGGATATAAAACGGACACGCGAACGCTACTTTCTCGACCACCTAGTGGACCGGGCCACGGCCAAGGAGGGGTAAAGTGCTACGCTTCCAGCTTCCAGGGGCATTAGGCACGTCGACTGGACTATCGATACCCTTGGTGATGACGGAGGGAGGGGCTAGAGGGAGAATGAAAGTGAGAGAGGGGTGCCGACCTGTTCTTGTGGTTGGATTCAACTGGTTCAGCGCAACGTAATTGTACATGAGGACTCTCCTTAGGCCACGTGGTGACTGTCTTCCATCTACACCAACGCTCACTTCTCTCAGGTTTTTATCTTTGCTTTCTACCCAACACCCGGAACCCGCGTCTCAAAGCACACAGGGAGATCGAATGCTCGCCAATAGGAAAGCAAGCTGACTGACAGCTTGTTATGATGGGGGATCCATTTTCCCATGTCTCTCCGCCAGTTTCCACTCTTGACAAGAGAAGACGACGAAGAACCCTCTGACTCTGACGTCAAGGTCGAATCCCTCGCCCTACGTCCCATCGCATCCCTTCCTTTCTTATCGAGCCTCACTTCACTCACATCCTACCCTTAGTGCCTTGCATACCACGTACATACATTGCCATCCTGTATCGTAGATCCGATCGGACCTTGGGTCATATAACGTCATTGGGTACCCAGCGGGTTGTTCAACAGATTTTCCCTGCGGTGTCTTTATAAATAGCACACGTCAAACTCTTCTTACTTGCTTTGATATTACACTAGGTCGTCTACATCAGGTATGTATAGCCGCTATCGGCCCTTTCGGCAAAAGTTGTGCCTCTTGACAGCTTGAAAACGCACGAGAGAGAAAAATCACCACATGCGGAATACCTCTTGTTCAGTAAGTTAGGAAGATGCCCGGCGCTCGGGATCGTCGGCTGATAATAGGTAGGTATCTAGAATCGAGTAACCTTAGGGGTAGTCGAGAGCCGGTAAAACTCTCATCCTTTGACAGTAGTATCCAAGATCAAGGAGAGAAAGAAAGATCGATCCCAAGACGTAATCCTGTTCACCTAGCGGGACTCGTCTCGACGATGATCACCTACGCTCCGGGGGGGATTGACTGAGTGCTAGATAGTTAGTCGGGATACGGCACGTTCACGGCCCAGGAGGCCGAAGCTGTCAATTAGACGTCTGCAACCCCATACCATTCTATCTATATCGTACACTAGACCCAACCCAACCTCCATTTATATTACGTCGTATTTTTTCTCAGGCAGATACAATGTGGGCAATACTGGGGAAAAAAAGAAGAGATCTTGGACAAATTATGTCATAGGTAGTCGGACCGACCCGTTGACGGCCCCCCCCCCCCCCAAAAAAAAAGAAAAACCAACGCGGCAACCCCCCCATCTTCGGACCCATCCGTGCCTAGCATGATGTAGTCTCAAATGCCGAGGGAAAGGCTTTTGGGTACATGTCGACATGTCAGCCACAACGTCTAACCTAGAGGCATTACGTACCTGATTGAGTGTGCTTCTTGGTGAGGTTCTGATCCAAGTATTCTCCTTATACGGAATGTCTAACCCAGATAATAAGAAGTGTGATATACCTACCTAACCCAAGCCTCGAGCCCTCGATCTGTGAAGAAGAAGCTTCTCCCCTTTCACTTCACGGGTAGACGGGCAGTTAGATAACCGAGATCTCACCTTACTTCATGCCTCATGTAGATATAAAAGTATCCGAGCACGTCAGACTCTCCTTTAGACCTCCTCTACATAGAATTCAGACTAATAAAATAATTTTTTTTTAAAAAAAATAAAAAAACATAATAAGCCCAGATAGAAAGCTGAAAGCCAAAAGCCAAAAGCCACGACGCCGCTAACCTAGGTAGTTAGATGAAGTGCGGTGCGGAAAGGAGACCCCATAATACCTACTCCCAGTCTCCACCGTCCCAAGTATACCACGGCGAGAGCCACGAGATCTCCCTCAAGACAAACGGGTATCATGATGATATCATGAAACTGGCCAACGAATACACGACTAACTAAGTAACTAACTAACTAGATAACTATCTAGGTTAACTAACTTAACGGACTACATATAGATGAACATAAACTTATACATATACACAACCCCCGAGAAGAACTACAGTCCCTAAACCCCATGAAAATCGTACATTTAGATTGTAATTTATCTTTTTTTGGATGAATGTCAATGAACAGACTTGACCCACAGAGCTAGATAGGTTAGGTGGGTAGATATCGTCATAGCTGCCGCCCTACCTATCTCTATATGAGTATGAAGTATGAAGTATGGAGTATGGAGTATGGAGTACGGAGTAGGCATGAATGAAGACGGTCAGTTTTCAGAGATCATAGGTAATTAACTAGAACCGCGAAAGAGCTGGGGGGGGGGGGGGGGGGGAAGGGGATATTCTGCGGTCTCGAGCTAAGCGGTAAATAAATACCCCAGAGGATGAACTTTTAAAATACAACGCGTTTGCTTTCGAATTATTATTGTGTTTTGTTCACTTGAACTAAAAAGGTAAGGAACACAAAAAAAAAAAAAAAAAAAAAGCGAGGTCGGAAGGTGAGTAGATAGACATCCAACTTCCTCCTTCTCCTCCTCCTCACACATCGTTCCCACCCCCTACTTTCCTTTCAAACGCAGACCTAGCCCAAATTATCCCTGAAACGACAAGGACACGTAAAAGGCGAGAGAAATGAGAGGGCCGAGACGGGATAGATTTCTCGATGCTTCGCTTCCCGGAAAATCCCAACCCCGGCAGGTTTATCTAGGGCAAGCGAAGTATAAAAGCGAGGTGAGAACAGCAGAGTGGGAGAAATATCTACTTGAAAACAAAAAAATGAAAAAACATAGAAAAAAAAAGAAGGCCGACGACGATATAACGTTAGAACCCCCTACCTTTCACTTCCCCTTTATTTCTTTATTTCTTTTTTTCTTTTTTCTTTTTCTTTCCTGGCCCTGCCCCTCCCCGGTCGGGAGAACCAAGCCAAGGCGTTTCGGGGGAAGCGGTGGAATCGTGATGGCAGCGCAGCAGGTCTGAAGGAAAAGTCCTCCGGGTGTAAGATTCGAAGAACGGCCGACCGATGAAAGCATGAAAGATTGCCGATGAGTGAAAAAAAAAAAAAAAAAGGGCTTTCCGCTTTCGAATAACTCATCGTTCCCAGAAAAGAAAGAAAGAAAAATCCCGAAAATTGAAGTCGGCTGGGAATGCCATACGCATACTTTCTTGCCTCCTTACCTCTACCTACCCCAAGATACCTTTTTCTATAACCGCTCTTCGTTTCCTTTTTTTTTTTTTTTTTTAATCTTTTTATTTATTTATTTTTTTTTTTTCCAATCGCCCCGCGACCCGTCGACCCGACTAAACTATATCCCCCCCAGGCGGCATCCGCAGTGCCGACGACCATCACGTCCCGAAAACAAATCAAAGGCGCACTTCATGAAGACCGTCAATACGCAACAGCCGGGACGCATAAACGGGGGCTGGACAAAACCAGGCATAGATAGGTCAAGTAAACGCTTTTCGTCGCTAGACCACGCGCAACACCGTCCCTTAAACCACAGCAAAGCCAGGCGAGAGAAACCTCAGATGAGGGAAGCAGGACGGACAGACACAAAACCCAAGAAAACAATAAATTCGATTTCCCTTCCCTCTCTCCCTTTTCCAGAACAGGCCATCCGCAATATCATGAACCCGCAGGAGACTCGGCATCAAGTCAACTTCAAACCGGACATTCCTCAACCTCATATATAACAGACAACAAGTACGACCGACCACTTTTCCCTTTCTTCCCCCCATCCCTTCTCTCATAAGTCGAACGCACGTAACCATCCCCATCCCATAACTATAAGCAATTCATACTTCAATACTTCCTCTCAAGGTCTTTCAAGTGTTTTCACCATTTCCATCTATTTTGAGGTATCAATCATTACAGATATCCACGAACCTAGAGTAATCCATACAAGTAGAAATTCACACGACATCCCAAAAATTCAACCACCTCAACCTACAACTACCAGAAAGAAAGAAACAAACCACACCTAACTTTCAAAATTCAACCCGAAAATCAAAATCCAAACCCAAATACAACTTATAATCAAAATCAACCCCATATCCAGCTCCGATCACACCCCAAGTTTTGCTCAGCAGTCAATATCAAAAGAATAAAAGATTAAGTATTCCGGGGGAAAAGATTTCCTCAAAAAGACCACCTGGGCCTCTTGTTTTTTTAATTTCATTTCCCCCCTTTTTTTTTCAAATCGGTTTTTTTTTATTTTTGCTCAAACCATCCGAATTGACATCGCTTGTTATCGTTAAAATAAAAAAAGAATTTAGTATGAAAAAGTTTGTGAAGATTCTCGAGATACCAGGTATCTTGGTTGGCAGGTTGGATGAACGGATTTGCGAACATCGCAGTTATTAAGTTTTGCGAAACGAACGAATAAGACGTGAGAAAGACATTATCCGCGTTCTCTGTATTTAAGATGATGTTAAATCAATATTTGATGGGCTGTACCAGACACGCACAATCGGAACTCGAACCAAAGGAGGAATCGCGACACGCAGGATCGGAAGAATGGACTCGATTGAACACAATGAGAAGAATAGCCAATGTCTCCAATGACGGGAGAGCAGATCGGAGAGGGGAAATACTAAATCGTAGGTCCGAACGAGCCACAAAAATCAAGAGGTATATTATGCCGCAACGCCAGACAAACAGAAACTCAAGAAACCGCCAACAGACCGCGATTGGATGGGTATATACACCGCCGAGTAACTATGGATCAGATTGTAGCCACGGAATTATATTGCTGATATCGTGCCAGTTCATCAGGAATGCGCCATATGTTCTGGAGACACACTCGACTGGTCGACCGTCTCGAATTGTACCAACTGATTCATGTCTAGCTCCGCCTGGCTAGGCTCAACATAGGCTGGCGAATGTGAGTGCATGCGTAAGCCAATTGTGTGTTTCGAGTACATTTCATTCAGACTCTGGCCGTCGTCCGAAATGGCTGACTCGCCCATCGAATAAATGTCTGCTGAAGCCGGTCGCTGCATCATGGCGTGAGGGGGAGAATGTTCCACAATAGCAGGGTCGCCGTGTGAGCCGCTGTAGGAAGCCGGGGATGCGGGTGGTGGGAGCTGTGACATCGGTGAGAGGAACGTGTTACCATACGGGGCGTTAACAGGACGTGGGGTACCGTCGGGAGCTTGCGAGAAGTAGTTGGGACTCGAGTATTCCGAAGGCGCAGTTGTCGAAGCGGAGAGCGGATATTGTCGCATATCCAAGCCATATCCTGCCTGGGTGTCTATACGTAGATGCGGCCCGGCGTTGAGAGCTGGTGGTTGCTGAGGGATGGGAGCGTAGATGTTGGGGTTGTGAGGATGAGGCTGGCTCTCGCCAGGGTGTTGAATGTAGAATGATGGCATCGGTGTCTGGAACATTGAGAAATCAACAGCTGTGGGGACTGAGCGACTCCGCTGCCGCTTATGGCCGGGTGCACGGAAGGCATTGTGCATAGGGTTGATACCCCATTGTGATTCCTGGAACATGCCGATATGGGGCGGGCCAAAGTTTGGTTGCGACGACGGGCGGTTTGTAGGCGACACTGGCGCCGAAACTGACAGAGCATGGTGGTGAGGAGTCATGTCAAACAGTTGTGGGTTATGTCTGTTGGCAAAAGATTCCAAAGAAACCAACTTGGCGAGTTGACCGCTAAGAACCTTGGGGTTGCCGCCGAGATGGTGTACATAGCATTGGGTGGCCTGGTGATCCTCGGTGAAATCGCCACACTGGAAAAATCCGTTCGAGTTGAGAGATGAGTCCATATAGAAATTGGGCGGCCGGTTCAGCTCGATCACAATGCCACCCATCTTGCTCCCATCCCCTTCCGCATTCTCGAGGAATATATTCTTGATAGCACTAAAGTGGTACTCGATCTTGTATCCGGCCTGGTCGCTATTAATATAGTACGTCATTGTGCACTTCTCAGGGGAGTAGAAGATGATTAGGTCCATTGTATTCTGTCCTATGCGCGTCCATTTGCCGATGTTCAGCGATCGGCAGGTCAAGTGGTGAATGACTATGCGTTGTCTATTAGCAACAGAAATATATGGCATGGTATCAATTGACGGCCAACTTACGGACTTTGCCCCCAAGTTCGCCGCCTAGCATCATGGGACCGTAAGGAATCAAGCTAGTACGTCCCATGTAGGGTCCACCGAGACTCTTACCGGAGTCCATGGCCTGCATAGCGAGATAAGCACGCATTGACTCGGGGATAGAATCAATGTCTTCGCCGCTTTCCAGACTCTTTTTCGCCAGAAGCTTGATCTTGGCGCGTCTAAGCAGCATCGAGTCAGCATAAAGAAGAATGCAGGGGCAAAATGACTCTACATACCGGTTTTGGAACCAAATCTGGACAGACCTTTCGGTCATGTTAATCTCTTCGGCTATTCTCTCGCGAACGGTAGCAGTCGGTGTCGGGTTCTTGTTGAATTCTTGTTCGAGCGTTGTAAGCTGGTCCTGGGTGGCCCGCTGTCGCTTCTGGTTTTTCTGTTGCTGCGTCAAGGTGCTCTTTCGAGGAGGACGCTTTGACATGGCCTTGCTAGGACTACGCCTGGAAGCAACGGACTTGGGCGAGGGCGATTGGCCCATTCCGGTGCTGACAGAGGCAGCAGGCGTCGAGCCGGATGGCTCAGGGGTAGTTGCGATAATCGCAAGATTCTCGGCAGACGAGTGCTCCATCTTCATGGGGGAATTGATGTCCATTGAATTAACGTCTCCTTGTCTGACGGGCGAGGTATCCGGCGACTAGTAGTGAGCGACGAGATTGCTAAATCGGATTGGCGACTCGATCGAGGCCTGAGACAACAAACAGTGTGTGTGCGGTTAAGGAGGGAAATGAAAGGCAGAGCCTCCGAGTCTGAAAGGAGTGCTGATCCGAGTCTTCGAAGCCTCGATTGAAAAGAGTCGAGGCTAACGTGATTCGAGATGGGATTGTGGCGCGCAACGGACTAGTACTGCGAGAAGTTAGGCGCGTCGCGGCAACAGTATGGGAAGCCTAAGGAATGGAATGGACCCGAAAAGAGTGACGGTGTCCGTAATGGCTACAAAGGGTTGAAAGGAGTGTGGAGGAGAAAGGAAAGAAAAAGACAGAAAAACTGCCGAAAAGTCGACGATACTAGCAAAATGATGGAAGCAAAGGGTGGCAGGGACAGAAGAACCAGGAGAAGCGAGGAGAGGGGGAGGGCATTGGAGAAAACCCTGGCCGGCGAGTAGGCCGGAAAGGGATGCACGCAGTACCTGCAGTAGGCCAGGCAGGTACTGAACCATACCTTCTGTGGGTTGGTTACAGTGCACTTTGGGCAGCACGGGGAGCAATATGTAAGTAGTGTAGGCCCATCGGGCCAGTCCACAGTCCACAGTCCGCCGTCCACGGTCCACGGTCCACAGGTACCTGCATGAGGACCGCAGTGACAGTGTTTGATGCAGCTGTACATACTGTGTAAGTGTACGAGGTATCTTAAGCTAGCGACGCACGACACCTTAGATGCGAAACACTAACCCAGATACATCGCGCACGACGTCGCAGGTCGTCCCGCACAGTGGTCCAGCATCACCGGTACCTGTGACGGGTCCCTAGCACCTAGCACGGCCGACAGGTGCGACTGCGATTGGGTGGGGGCCGGTCGGTACGGTACCAGGTGGGCAGAAAACAGTTTGGGCCCAGAAAAAGAGGACGAAGCGGCAAGACGGACATCTGCAGGCCAAGTCAAGTTTGCCTTGTGTGAGCCACTGAGCACACGGACTAGCCCCAGCCGGTTAGTTCGTGTTTGCAACGTATGTAGTTAGTCTGATTCACCATCCATGATCTCGTCCAATTATCCACGAGCATAGCGTACCTAGCGTGTGCATTAATCGTTTATGTTCGTCGTCGACTTGTGCGCGAACCGTCCTGTACTTTCCCGTGTCGGTCATATCTTTTTTTTTTTTTTTTCGATTCTTTGAACAGATGGCAATTGACCCACGATCTCTTCTAGTTACTCACCAAACTGCTGTGCCTTCTCTTATGTAGGTGATATTCGATGCAAGTGCAAGGCTAGCTAGTGCTGACGATCCAAGTTGCTTTATTGTAAATGGTGTGTGGTGTGGCATCAGATTTGGCACACGTTGTACCGGTATAGGTAACTAAACTATACCACTCAGCCCTCGATCGTCACCCGTGGGGAACACACACTATAGGAAGGATGTGCAAACGTCGTGTACAAGGCCAGGCTCTTACAGATTACCCATCATCGAAATGCCTACCTAGTGCAGTCCGTAAATGGTTGCAACTTACAGTCTGTAACTATGTAGTGTATGGTCGCGGTCCTGTCGCGCTCACACAAATCATTCTTTCCACTCGCCCTCGCGTTTCTGGCATCCCGCCCGCTTCACCCGGTGTCAGATAAGGCATGGCGACGTCGGCGCATGTCTTGCATGTCGTGTTGTTGACTGCCGGGCAAAGAAAGATGGTGTGGAGCTTTGCCACAACGCACAATGTAGTGTAGGTAGGTAGTAGATAGTGTACACACTTGCTCGAGTTCTTTCAGCTTGACAAACTAATACAGTGTCTGCCTATGGGAATATATATGCCTAGCTAATGGCACCGAATCTTTGCAAACTCAGAAACTGTAACAAATAACTACTACTCGATCGGAATTCTTCATGGCACGTCAATTATGTAATTGTGAAGCCGGAACGGAAAGGTACCCGGTCGAATCAGTCGTAGGACCACAAGCAAACGCGCCGTCGACCTTCAAGGTAGGTAGGTATTACATATTCTGAAGGTACAGACTGTATTCAGGCACATGTCTTGCGCCGCTATGTTTACTGCGTGTCAACTAAGTATATATACCTACCTATGTACTTAAGACGGGGGGTGCCAATGTATCCCGGCATAAGAAGATATAGCACAGGGTACGGTACGGGCATCGTTTGATGTGAGCTTCTTCTGACAAGTCCTAACTTTCTAACAAGACAAGCCCCAAAGGACACATTAAAACACGATCGATAAGTACACGCGTGACGCACCATATCCCTTGTGGCGGCGCCCGTCATGCTCGACGCCCATTGCCCAATCAGCGCTTGTCTTTTGCTGAGCCCTTGTTCCTAACGGCTTCAACAGACTCCAGAGACAGAGAAAGGGGGCGCCGTAAGTAGGGGTGCTGGACCATTCATCGTCCGGATGGATGTAATAGTAACAGGTCAAGCCGTTAGACTGTCTATTTAGTAATCTGCATGTACCTGACGCACTCGAAGAATGGCAGGTAGGTACATTTCCAGATGGTGTCTACCTACCTACAGATTACCTACCTAGGTAATTAGTTGTGCGCAGTTCACTCCCCAACGGGAACCTGCAGTTTTGCTGTAAACCCTACACGACGCGAAACGACGGGAATTCCAATTCAATCTCTTTATTCTGCGATGCACTCCATACGGGTGCACGCGCATGCGCACGCACGCGCACACATGTACAAGTACAAGTCCACAATGTGCACACACACACACACACGCACACATACACATACACACAAAAAGAAACCGAGGGGAATTGCGAAACCTGCCTGCCGATGAGCTGCCGATAAGTTAAGGGGTGAAAAACACGACACAACACAACACAACCCCCCCCCCCCCCCCCCCAAATAAAAAAGAATCTGTTCAATCGAACTTCTCAATGACTGTTGTTCACTGTTCAATAAGCTACCCACCTAACACTGCAATTGGTATGGTTTGAGTTGCGTACTTACATAGGTAGTAGATAGATAGGCCCCGGACACTGATGCGTAGTGCAATACTGGTGCCATCCGGCCAGGGCATCCGGCCAGTTTATCCCTGTGGTCCCAGTAGCGCGTCTCAGACCCCGTCGTGGTCGTAGTCGTGGTCGTGGTCGTGGCGAAGGTACCCGTACTCGGGTACCGTACTGACATGGTCTATCTAGGTAGTGAGAGAGGTCAGTCAGTCAGTCAGTCAGTCAGTCATCCCGCGGGCCTATAAAACTATTTGCCAGGAACCGGGTGTGGCTTCGAGACACGACTCCAACTCTGTCCGTCATCTGTCGTTCTCGAGGTGTCACTATTCTTGCGATCTCAGCCAAAAATAAACTAGATATACCCCGCGTAGAAAACTCCATGTAATCTTTGATATCGGAAACGATATCGTCACTGTGAACAACACCAGTTGCAACAGATAGAAAGGGCAAACAAAAAGGGGGAGAACGGGTCTGGGGATGGTGTATCTAGGTGGGTTGTGTAGCACAAGTCTCCATAAGTAAGCGGTTCAAAGCACTCCCGTTTTGTTGTTTCTTGTCTCTGCTTCGTAAGGTCTTCTTTTTTTTTTTTTTTTTTTTTTTTTTTTTGTACGCCAGCGTCTCGGCTTCATTCTGCGGCACCGACACCGTAAAATTCTCCCGCCTGGATGCAAGGCAAGCCGAGTCTGAGTCGATGACACAACGCCCTGTTGTCTTCCTAATTATCTTGATAGGCAAAGTACACGATATCGAAGATGTCATTGTCACCGATCGCCCAGACCTATTGCTTGGCGCTTTTTATGAGATTCCTAGCGGGTTCCGGACTTCTTCAACTCTGGTCCAATGCCGCATCACAACACCTCTTTTCCCCGTCTCTCCCGTATGTATAAATTTAGAGCGAGCAAATCGCTCTGCCTAGAAGAAGACCAGACTTCTTGCAGGGGCAAAAAAAAAAAAGAAAGACCGTCGCATACATTGATTCTGCTAAACGGGAAAAAAAAGACACTTTAAATTCAAAGCTCGAAAAGACTCGGTTCTAGATGCCCAAATGGAGAACTGTCAACAGTACGATGCAGTTACAGATACACCCGCCTGTGTAGGTACCTATTTCGTGCATGGGCGGACGATCAACAAGGAGCAGAGACAGTCACAGAATCACAGTCACAGAAAGCAAACAAACAAAAAAAAAAAAGAAAAAAAAAAGAAGAGCAACACGACACAGTGCATTACATACTGTAATATGCCAGGGCAACTTAGAAGGTCAGCAGCCCGCAGCTGTGGTCAGCGGTCGTCCACTAACTTCATACTTAGGTATGTGTCTATCTTTGCCTCGACTAGACTACCCAGTCTAGGGTTGTTCCGTTCCGTACAGTTGGTGCCCAACCCTAGACAGATACTTAGTGCAGAGTTGAGCCCCCTGAAGCCCGCCCTTGGAGTCACGCGCGTTTTCTTCAAGTTCTCCGTACCTTGCAGGAAAGTGTGTGGAGGTAGGTATGTAAAAAGGTTGCCCGCACTGGATGGGATGGGATGGGATGGGATGGGATGAGATGGCCTATAGGATAGGATAGGTTAAGCCCCTGACTTGCTTTACCCCTGAACGCCACTCTGCCCCATCAACGTCTTTGTGCTAGCCACATCGGGACGACGCCGGGACGTGCTTCGATCGGCCAATGGGTCAGGTCTGAACACATTTGCGCTAGACAGTTTTGGCTGGCCGCTTGAACTGAAGTGAACATCTCCCTCCGTTTCTTGCTTAACTACCTACTAACCTACGTAGGTATGCATCAGCTAGATAAGTACTAAGTTACCTACTTGAGCCACCGCCACTGCTTCGTCCATCTGTCCTTTTAAACTTCTTTATTTCTTTATTGATTGCCCCTCTCTCACGCTTTTCACGACAGTTTCTTCCCAGGGCTGAGACGATGAGCGGAGATCCGCACTGATGAGACTCCAATCCAGTCCAATACCAATCCCTGGAACCCCAAGTCCGGATGCATTGTGATTGTCTGTCCGTGGCTCGTTCGATCGGACATGGGTCACGCATGGTATAACGGATAGCCTACCATCGACCTACTTATCAACTCCCTGACCAATACCATCCATACCATACCATACCATACCATTGTCGTCCGCGTCTATCGTGCCATTGACACAAAAGCACTAACTATTATCCCCAGTACTTCACAATGTTTGTGCGTAGCATTCTCCGTACCATGTAGACAAGTCCCATCGCCTACCTATCCATTTTCTGTCATCCTCGTCGCGTACCACGAGAATTCAGGCACGAGGACATGTAAGTTGGATAAAGTCTAGAGGCGACGGGAATGCAACGCAGTTATCGACCCATCCATCATCCACACCAACTTACATACCTACCTACACTATCTACAGTCCGTACTTACACAACTCGCTTATACAGAGCATTGCCGCCGCCAGTCATCTGCTTTTTTTTGGGGGGGGGGGGGGGGGGGGTTCTCCGGTTACCGCTAACTAATGTAAGTACCTTTTGCTTCTAGCGTAGTGTCCCATGGTATACAAATACCTACCTACAGTTTATGAACTGTAGATAGTTACTCTGTATCGTAGGTAGGTAGGTACCTATTCCTCTCATCAACACACACACTTCCCTTTCTGTCCTCTAAAAGGTCCGGATGCAATGCGACCCTGAGAAAGCAAGGAAATGATTCGCTGGACTTGACGGCAAACCATGCATCTCATAGTCATACGACTCCAATCTCTGTACCTTTTTTTTTTCTTCCCAAGTCACGACAATACAATACATACATTACAATCCATTACAATACAATCCATTTCGATTTTGTAGATATCTAACTAGTGTAAGTACAGACGTACTCGTAACTTCATCTAAGTAGGTAACCTAACGGACCTGGACTTGGGCGGAGGCGCTCTACCATACCAAGTTTAGCTACGCTAGTTAGTCTTCGTTATCTATCAGAAGTTCGGTTCCTCTTTTTTGGGGGGGGTTTTTTTTTTCTAAAAAAGAAAAATCGAGCCCATCGCACTGGGAATGGAATGGAATTGCCTAACTGTTACCACGCAATTACTCCATTGTGACCTACCGGATTACCGTGCATCGTGCAGTTGCATATGTCAGCATGTAGTGTACATAGGTATCCCGTCCACATACACACACACACAACATGGCCCCTCAATGTCAGGTACCGTACGCAAATTATTTCGTCCCTTTTTTTTTTTCTTTCCATTAGTTACACTTCATTCACAGAGATGATAATCCGACGGGAGAAAAAAAAAAACCAAAGAAAAAGAAAAAGAAAAAAAAAAAAAGGAAAGGTCCCCACAATTCCGTAATGCATTCTCATAAGTAGAGATAGATAGTTAACTATCTAGCCCTCAACTCAACCGCTCTTAATCAATTCCAAACAGGTCCCGACCAAGCTTACTTACGATACCTACATATGCATTAGGTATTCTCCCTTGTCCCCCTTTCCATTCGCGTGCACAAAACTAAGGTAAGGTAGGTAACTATGTATGAACTGTAGATAGATAGGTATCCTGTCAAACGCACTTATGCTTTGAAAAAGGGGCCCGGGGGGGGCCTATGATGATGAACCAACCCATCCCCTTTCCGAACAACTGGCCAGCGCTTAAGTTAACTTATCGCCATGAAGACCCAATACATAACTCATAGTTAATTCTCGTCTACCTAGTTTATCCGCTGAATTCCAAAACCCACCGTGAAGATCTGCCACCCGTCGATAGCCGACATCTCAGTAGTCTAGGTACCTATCAAACAAAACTCACGGCTCCGAAAAGGACGACGAGAAGAAGAAGAAGAAGAAGAAGAAGCAATGAAAATACACAATAGTACACAAGTAGATAATCCGAAACCAACTTGGATCGGCATACCCAAGTACTTACTTACAGAACCCGGAAGGAAGGAAACTTGCCGGCTCTTGCACTAAACTTTAAAACACACATCCTACCGTATCTAAGTAAGTAGGTAGCGTAGCGTCAGATACAGATTACCTATTTACTTACCTACCACCTACCTATCAAGTTTTATCATACGGTGCTGTATTCGTTTCCAACAGGTTTGCTGCTTTTCTCTGGTTTCTTTCTTTCTTCCTTTTTTTCTCTTTTTGGTGTTGCTGAAGAACAGCTTCAATCATATCCTCGAGGTTCTCGCTTCAAATTGCGAGGAATTCCCATTGTCTACGGCCTTGTTATCCTCCTAAGTAGTGCACGGAGGAAGAATGGCGCTTCCTACTATTACGGAATATCCGAGAGGTAATTATGGTGAAGCGCGAAAACCAGCTTCGCTTGAACTGGTTTGACTTGCTTCACTGATGAGCCCCATTGACTACCTACCTACCTATTCACCCTTTCCTTCTCCGACTACTTATCTAAGGTTACTGCATGCTATAATAGCTCCCACAGAGCTATCTACTTACACGTTATGTACTTGCCTAATATGTACGACTAAACACAGTAGCTATCGTGCCATACCAAACCTCGCCGCCGCGTCACACGCTTCCACCTACTAGAAACCCACTGGACCCGAGTAGTGTCCCGGAAGCTTGAGGCTCTGCAGCGGACTTAGTTAGCGTGCGGCCCTCAATATCGGGACGAGAGATACTTGGACATGTAGGTACATGGTGTACCTACAATCATTGTCCTGTCTGCTGCTACCTGCAACCTGTTTGCAGCAAACAGTTTGCACGCTATTTTCAACTTTGGAGTGTGTAAGTAGCGTGGAAGCGCCCCTGAAAGGTAGGCCGTGCAAATGCCAAAGCTAGGAGCTCATCCCGGAAACTTTCTTTTCCAGAATTTTCTCAACCCCCTGTGAAGCTTGAGCTCAAAGGGAGTTTAGAACAGCGCTAAAGAGAAGACGGCCTCGTCCGGTCCGTTTGTGTCCACGGCTGCAATATAAGTCCCCATGTAACCTACCCGGGAGCCGATCGCCTTGGAAGGCTTCTATAGATTAGAATAGGAATTGACTGCTTATTAGGTAGGTGGTCAATGTAGGTAGGGGATCCCATTGGGCTAGAGATGAGATCGCGATACCTGCCTTATTTCTTCTGATACCTAACCGTTAGCCCCTTTAAAGTATGTTCAAAAGAACTGCATAATTGGAATGTTACTGAATATCCAGTATTCGTGCAGGTTGATTAACGGTTGGCGGATACCGGTATTTCGGATCGGAATAGAGAATACGCGTCGAGAAAGGGAACGTGGGGGTCATTTGGTAGCGCTTTGTTTCGTGTAGCGATTTCTTGTCGCTCCGTTGTTCTTTGTTGAACCGTTATTTGTCATCTAGGGTCCGACAGGAGACTAGGTACGCAACAGATGAATCAATGGGTAAACTAGCCTTTTTGCCTTTGATGGTAATTCGCGGCCAACCTCTATCAGGTGACCTATATCGTGAGGCTGGCGGGCGACGGGTGACGGGGCAGAACGTACTTAGTGTCGACTGTTTCCCTCCTTTGTTCAGACCCGAGCAGGGTAAGCTCCAGCGGTGTTACGTAGCCGCCACTCAAGCATGTCCGTGAACCGGTGAAGCAAAGTCGTGAGATAGTATTGTGGAATTGTAGTGTAGCAATGGCTTCATACACGCGACAAACACGGAAGATAATCCCGAACGAGTGAACATTGAACCAGAAAGACATTCAAGAAGGATGCGATCATTCTTCCGCGACTCACGGTTCCCGATGTTTCATCGTCGAGGTAGCAACGCAGCATGCAAGGCGCGTCCTTGAAAGATACCAGCCAAAAGACTTTCAGGAACCGGATGTTTGTTCCATCTTAAAGAGGCTTGGAAACATTGTCCCCTAACCATGGCTCGCTTTCTCCTAAGGAAATCATTCTGTTCCGACATGTTTCATTCGCTAATCCGCGATCAAACGCCGGGAGGTGAAGGAATATATGTGCAACGACGGTCAACGCTGGTTTGCCTCGCAATCGTGACGATTCAGTGAACCGGTATGAATGCATCACAAATGAACTTCCCAGCGGACAGTTGGCCCGGAAGATAACGTCCGTCTCCGTCTTGACGTGTGGCGTCTTCACCACATGGGCTTGTTCCGAGGAATGTGCTTTGAGGTATCATGCTGTCTCTGCTCGGATAAGTATACCTATATATAACCTCCCCGTATTAGACCTGCGAGTCCGGACCCGAGGCTATTGCGCTCACAAAGTCCAGGTTCCTCGAGTCGTCCAGGAAAAGTACAATGTATCCCGAAGCAGGAACCCGGACAGCTTGCTCTCCAATGCGACCTATCCCATGCTATCCGTGTCCGTAAAGCCACTCGGTAACGTAAGCTCAGCTCCCAACACCCATACGACGCGCCTATTGGTAGGTAATGCCGTGGCTGGATTTTCTTCTCGTCGGGGCTTAATTGGGGGCGTTTTTATGCGATCGGTTGCCTGGTTCTTGCCTGGCTACCTGTCAGTTATTGCGCCGCCCACATCTGCACAGCTGGAGTCGTAAGTTGGTGGGCCGTTTCGCTGATCTTACGTCGATCCGAGCTGAAACTGCATTGGGTCTGCCTCGATGACATGATGGGCTTCCCTGTGCAGTTTGAGATACAGACTGTACTGTACCTGCATTTATTTTAGGCAGTCTGTACTATCGTGACTGATAGTAGCTAGTTAGAGATGACCGGGTAGGAAACGCGCGGAGAGAAGGACTTGGATGGCATCGTGTAGAGTGTCCGATGATCCGATGACCCGAGGATCCGAGGATCCACGGGAGGTTCATGGAAAGAACATGACCATCTACAGCAGTGAACATTGAGAAATACGGCTTTGACGAAGTGAGAGGCTCCTTCTCTACATCATCACTCGTGATACCTGCCGACACCATTTCGTACTACGCTTCTGAAACACTGCCCTCCTCACCCATAAGATCTCTCCTTCCGTCATTGACAAAGAGAGGCCATCAGGGTTCCGTAGCAGAACCCAGGAAGTGGGACTTCGTATAAGCCTTTGGGGGTTGTATCAATACTATGATTGCTTGCACATTTCACCGGCCCTGTCGTTGCATTAACAGGTCTTAACCAGGTTCGCTCACGTATAACAGCCTCTTCCGTCCTGTCGCATTGCCTTGGAGAAATCAACATTCATCATCGGTCGTATCAAGGTGGGCGTTCTGTCACGAAGCTGAAACTTCAGATTGGCCTTGCAAATCTTAGCGTCCCCAAGAGTGTGTGTGTGTCGGGACACGCAATACGCACCCTTCCTTACATACACTCCCAACCCCAACCTTCATTTTCGTTGACGTGAGGGGTGGTGACTAATAAAACCATGTCAAATGTCAACATGGATGGTTATGACGTAGATGAAACCATTGACATCCAACCACACCGCGCGACAGTTCTTCTTTGTTCCTGTCCATGTAATATTAGCAAGAGAGACCAAACCGTGGGCGGTTGTCGGAAGGCACGCGCATGACTCGCTACTACCTTACACCCCACGTACTTCAACGTACTATTCCTGCTTGGCCAAAGACTGTCGCATTCTTCTGCCTATGTCTGCCAAGCCGCCCAAGCGTCACGAATAGGCATTCTAGGCCGGGCTGTGCATACTTTGTTGTAGTCATCACTACGATACTCCTACCGAGCGGGGATCCTTGCTCTTTCGTAGGTGCCCTTCGACCGTCAAACGCGGATCGCGGGAGATTAACGTGATGAGTCGAACGCGTTGCTAAAACATGAACCACCGAGTTTGTTCAGTGCGGTCTCAACGTATGTCTGCGAGCCGCATGATATCAATTATCTCGCTCTCTCGAAATTTCAAATACTACGGTGGCTGTGCGCACTGCCAAGACGTAACCTGTCACCCCGCGACGTGAGGGGGCGAACAAATGTCCACATCCCTCTGGAGTCTGACAGCCATCACTTGAGGCTTTTTTATCTTGAAAACCATTGACAATTCACAAGTCAAGAGGCCCGAATGCATATCTACCCGCTAGCCTTCCCCCAACCGAATATCGGATTGAGCCCCCTTGCAGGGGCTAGAAAGATAATTTTTCTTCAATGAACACTCGGGAGGTCTCCCTTGCCGACGTTGTAATGGTGGATTTACCCAGTCAATATGGAGAGAGGATACGTGAAGGGCAAACGGACGCGCAAAACGAGGACGGAGGGTGGTCATGGGGGCTGGGACAATTCGATGACGGCCAGGCGACCGACCACGCCCACCCGGCCCTCTTCGCCCGCCTCCGGAGCAAATACCGCGTCCGAGTCACTCGTAGCGTAAGACGGGCAAGAGCTTGGCGAAAGAGAATGCAGAGGTTTGGTGATCAATTCTATCGGAAATGGATCATTGAAGGCCTTTTGCGACGGAAGCCTCGACCCCCAAGCGCGGACGGAAGACGCGTACCCCTGAACGCTGGAGCTGTCCGGACAAGTCCCCTCATAGACGAACGGACAGGGAAGCCGTACGACTCCAACTCCATTCGCTCTAGCCGATATACAGTTCTCTCCTTCTTGCCTAAGCAATTATTTTTCCAATTTCGACGGCTGGGAAACTTCTATTTCTTGATCATAAGCATCCTTCAACAAGTGCCTGGTTGGAGCCCGACTGGACGGTACTCGACACTTGTCCCCTTATTAGTTTTTATTGCCGTTATCATAGCAAAGGAAGGATGGGATGATTACCGCCGATATTTGTTAGACAGGGAAGACAATCTTGCGCTCGTTGCGGTGCTTGCAGCTGCCGGAACTGCAGATACGGAATTAGAAGCTAAACCACGCGGGCTGTTTGGTAGAAAACTGGCAAAGACGCCAGAGCCAAAATATGGAGAGGAATCTGCTTCAGGTTCTCAGTTGGACAAAAATGGCGAGAAGAAATGGGCCATGATCAAATGGTGCGACGTCAGGGTAGGCGATATCATTCGTTTGGAGAGGAATGAAAGGGTCCCAGCCGATATTGCTCTCCTGCATGCCACGGGCCCAAATTCGGTGGCCTATATCGATACTATGGCGCTTGACGGTGAGACCAACTTGAAAACAAAGCAGCCCTCCACCCTGGTAGTCAATCGATGCGACACGATCTCAAAGCTGGAGAACTTCTCAGCAGAGTTTGTGTGCGAAGATCCCAATGCAGATCTCTATGACTTCGAAGGTCGTGTCACCGTTGACGACGAAACGATGCCATTGGGCATTAATGAAGTAGTGTTTCGAGGCTCAACTATACGAAACACCAGCGAGACGATCGGGATCGTCATAAACACGGGCGAGGAATGCAAGATACGCATGAATGCGAATCAATACGTGCGTATGAAGTCGCCAAAAGTCAACAAGTTTACCAATCGCATCGTGATATCCATCGCGTGTCTGATGATCGTCATCACCGCAGGTATCAGCGGCGGCTATGCCCGCTGGCAGCAACGATACGAGACGAAAAGTCCATTCCTGAGACTCGTGCCTATATCCGCCCCCCGCATCATCTTCGGAACGATCATCCTCATCAATGCGCTGATTCCATTATCCCTTTACATTGTTATTGAAATCGTGAAGGTCGTGCAGGCTTTTCAAATGAACGATATTGAGATGTACGATGCAGAGACAGATACTCCCATCTCCATTAACACCAATACCATTCTGGAGGACCTGGGTCAAATCGACTATATCTTCTCGGATAAGACCGGTACTTTGACCGAGAATAACATGCAATTTAGAAAGCTTAGTGTAGGAGGAACAAGCTGGTTTCACAGTATAAACATGGCTACTGAAGGCGCCAAGGGAACTTCTAGCCGGATGGCCGAGAAGACGACTGATATCTCTACTGTCAGTACTGGTTCATTTACGACAGAGAAGTCCAAAGCCGAACCTGTGATTGCATCCACTGCACAGTCGGCTTTAGGCACAGAGGCCATGGTAGAATATATTCGTCGATATCCCACCACGGCATTTTCGAAACAGGCCCGACAGTTTCTATTGTGTGTGGCTCTTTGCCACACTTGCTTGCCCGAGACGTCCGGTGATGGTAAAATTACCTTCCAGGCCACCTCTCCGGACGAGGTAGCCCTTGTACAAGCAGCTCAAGATATGGGCTATCTCATGGTGGATCGTCTCGCGCAATCCATCAAGCTCAGAAGACCCGACCAGTCCGGACAGCCCCTAACGGAAACGTATAATGTCTTGAAGGTCATTGAGTTCAGTAGTCGCCGGAAGCGAATGTCTATCGTGGTACGCATGCCTGACGGCCAGATATGCGTGATATGCAAAGGTGCCGACAATGTCATCATGAACCGTCTTCGACTGGCACAACTCGCGACGATAATGGCCGGCGAGGTCGACCGTAAAGCTCGCGAGCGTCACAGTTTGGAAGCTGAAAGAGCTATGCGAGAAAGGGATACGGCCATTCGTCGGAATAGTCATAGTCGGCGCTCGGATCACTTTCGCTTGCATGGTCCGCAAAGCTCAAAAGATCAGAGGCGGCCGAGTATAGTTAGCAGGGGTGAGGAAGATCCACGCACGTTGCGTAGCGATGCCATGGAGCTACCGGTTGAAGATGATGAAATCCGCGATGGCGTTATCGACGAGTCTGTTGCAGCTGACGAAGCAAAAGTTTTCGAGAATTGCTTTCGACACATTGACGAGTATGCTACGGAAGGCTTGCGCATTTTGCTATACGGGTATAGGTACATCAGTGACGAGGAATATGAAGAGTGGAACACGGCTTTCAAAGCTGCGACGACCAGTCTCGTAGACAGACAGGAGCAGATCGAAGAGCTTGCCGAGGCTATTGAGAAGGACTTCGAACTTGCCGGCGCCAGTGCGATTGAAGACAGACTTCAAACCGGAGTACCGGAGACTATCGATAAGCTGAGGCGGGCGAATATTAAGATCTGGATGCTCACTGGGGACAAGCGAGAGACGGCAATCAATATCGCACGTTCAGCGAATCTGGCGAAGCCTTTCTCGCAAATCTATACGCTCGACGCGACGGTCGCAGAACCACACGATACCATGATGAGTATTTTTCTCGACGTTGAGAAAAGTATCGTATCACATTCCGTGCTTGTCATTGACGGCCATACGCTCGGTATTGTTGAAGCGGACGGGCTTCTCTCTAGGTTGTTTTTTGCATTGGCTCTTCGTATAGACTCCGTGATTTGCTGCCGTGCTTCGCCTAAACAAAAAGCGACGCTCATTAAGGGTGTCCGGCACGCACAGCCGTCTTGCGTTACCCTGGCGATAGGGGACGGTGCGAATGATATTGCCATGATACAGGCGGCACATGTTGGTATCGGCATCTCTGGCCGTGAAGGCCTGCAGGCAGCGAGAGCGGCAGATTATTCCGTTGCGCAGTTCCGGTTCCTTCAACGGCTTTTGCTTGTCCATGGGCATTGGTTATAGTAAGTCCCCTAGTTCTGTCGAGTTTGTGTCGGTGTCGCATATGGGACTCAATATCTCTAGCAAGTCTGGCTGACATTTTATAATCTAGCCTGAGAACGAGCAAATACATACTTTGTACGTTCTGGAAAGAATGGGTCTTTTATATCGTCCAGGCCCAATACCAGGGCTTTGACGGCTATAGCGGAACGTCGCTTTACCAGTCATGGAGCCTGACGGCTTACAACGCGATCTTCACGTCTTTGCCGGTCATATTTCTAGGGGTTTGCGAGCAGGATTTATCACCTGAGACCTTGCTTGCCGTGCCCGAACTATACGCGTTCGGTCAACGGAATGATGGAATTAACCTCAAGAGATTCCTCTCCTGGATGCTGATGGGTACGATTGACTCGTTCATAGTGTTTGTGATCGTGTGGGCTGAATTTAGGTCTAACTTTGGTGGGTTCCCCGATGATGAGGAATCTCGCAACCACGCTCATGATAATTCACTTTTCGCGATGGGTTCCCTCGCCATGACCATTGTCATCGTACTTATAAATGTTAAAATCCTGTAAGTTTGAACCGAAGCCCTGTTTCGAGTGAGGGTTCCTCTTCCCCCGATACTTATATGTTCCCGCAGGATACTCGAGATGCACAACAAGACATGGCTGTCGCTTTTCGCGTGCGCCTTATCTATATCGCTCTGGTTTCTGTTCTCGCTTGTTATTGGAGCCTTGCCGCCTAAGTTTTCGTGGGGCTCGATTTACCGCGTGTATCACGGGTTCCTGCAGACGTTTGGGAATAGCCTGGCGTGGTGGAGCGTGGCGATTGTGGGTATCCTCATCGCGGTGGGCTTCAACTTGGGAGTCACGGCTATGCAGAGGGTTTTCTTCCCTACGGATCGGAACTTGTGGCAGGAGGTTGAGAAAGTGGGGAGGGTTGGTGGTGATGCGAAGGATGAAGAAGAGTGTGAAGGGGAAGGGGAACGAGGGGTTAATTCTGGGTAGGGTTAGGGTTAGGGTTTGGTTATTATGTACATTTTGGATTGGTATTGTAGAAATACAGGAAGTCTTTTGAGAATTATTCGAGGGTTGCTTAAAGTGGTTGTATGAGTGTTTGTTGCTGTGAATAAGGAGAGGATGAGGATGAAGATGAGGACGGGATCTTGGGATGGTCGCGTTCTGAAGAAGCGGAAGACACCTGCCCGACCAGTCGGAACCGCTTTAACAGCATATCCGGCACGTTGGTAAGGCCCCTACATGCATATATATTGTCTTTTCGGCGGGAGAATATCGGGCCGTCTTGGCTATGTAGGTAACGGGGCTGGCCGTGTGAGGTGATTTCCAACACGGAATACGGAAGACGGCTATGTATAATCCTGAGCGTTCGAATACCCCCTCTACTTTGGACACAGAACAGATGGCAATACCTCACTCCCAAGACGTCGATCAGAAGTCCGGAATAATAGCTCCAACGCCACGCTCCCGCGCAATATCCAGAATGGCATTGCTAGCAGCGAGATCCATCATGCCCACGCCCACACTCTTATACACCAGGAACCCATCCTGCAGCCAGGGGAGAAGAGGGTCTCTGGTCTGTTCGTGAGCCATTTGGCGTATGACGTCTCCGATCTCGACTACGTCTTCGCTCTTCAGTCCGCTCTGTAGGGCTTCGCCGGAATGCTGGAGCACGGCCGTGCGGTCATCGACTAGCAAGGCGCCGCTCGAGCCGGTTCGGGTTTCAGCTAGACCGGTGAGGAGAGCAGGGTCCAGCTCGATCATGTCCGGCTGCCAGGCGCCTATGGCGGAGATATAGACCTGGCGGCCGGCCGTGCGATAGGAGGCGGGGAACAAGGGCGTCGTCGAACCCGTGGTGCAGAAGATGGCGTCGGCGGCACCGACGAGATCCCGGAGGCTGGACTCGTACGCGGCGGCATCTCGCGGGTCGAGATAGGCTATCGCTGCGTCGGACCGCCAGTACAGCGCGTTCTCGTGCCGGATTTGCGAGATTAGTGCCGTGGCCCGGGACGCGGTGCGGTTGAGGACGGTTATGGAGGCGATCTCGGCGCCGCGGAGGGCTAGCATGAGACGCAGATGCCAGAGCGCCTGCTTCCCGGCGCCGAAGAGGAGGATTCTTTGCGTGCGGCGACGCCAGGTGAAGGGGATTAGGGCGCACAGGGATGTCCGGTGGGCGGTTATGTCTTCTGCGTTGAGCAGGCCGGTGGGGATGCCCGAGGCGTCGCAGAGGGCTATCATGCCGTGGAGTGCGGCGCCTGCCGCAGCGGGTTGGACTATGATTTTGGCCCCGGCGCTGGTGGGGGAGGTGAAGGGACGGAAGAGACATTTTTGACCTTCGGGGCGGGTTATGATTGAGGGTTGGGGCTGAAGGGTTCCTTCGGAGGTGGAGGAGAAGGATTGGAGACAGGTTGATAGGGTGGTTTGGAAGGCGATGATTTCGGGTTTGCTGAGGGTTAGGAGGATTGAGGTGATGTTTGCGTCGGTGAGGATGAGGAGGTTGCCCATTTTCTTTTCTCTTTGGGATTTGTGAGGGAGATGAGATGAGATGAGATGAGTGGAATTGAGTGATGAGGGATTAGACGGGTTGAATGACGATTCTGGTGTGAGTTTTGATGATTCTCTGAGTTTGACGGGGATGTTGTGAGATTCTTGGTGGGATGGACTTGAATCCTGCCCGGTTATTTGCTGACATTGCGCCGCGCACCATCTGCCGTCTCCGCACCTGTCCCGGTCCCGGCTCCCCTACCGCCAATACCGCTTGACTCGTCAACATTCATCCTGGCAGGAATTGAAATGCGACGTCATGAAGATTTTGCGGAAAAAAAAAAAAAACTAAAAAACTAAAAAACTGAAAAACTAAAAAAAAAACCCAAGAAATAGGAGTGGCCATAGTCATCGATTTGCAGTTGGGCATTGAATGAAACGGCAGCTCTAATTCATCTACTTCAATCGGTTATCTACCCGTAGTATGATCTCCGACTGCCAAACAGAGCGACGGGATTGCCATGTTCGTTATACCCGTCGCCAAAATGTCTTATTGTCGTCTAACAGCCCGCCTCTCTATAACATGCCCAAACTCTGATGATCTAGGGGATGCAGTTCAGTATACTCCGGGTCACCGCATACAATTATTCGCTGTCTCTGCATAGGTTCCAGCGCAAGCATCAGATCGGGGCCTCCCCAGACCTATCTAAGTCATGGATGGCAATCCACATCCCAGGCAGAATCGAGCACTCCGACCAACCCTTCTCTATAGCCTCCGCTCTCTAAGAAAACTCCCGGCAACAAGGCCCATCAGCGAGAACGCCAGGATAACCACTTCAATCAAAATTCAAGTTAGCTTCACGACTACACGTTTCCCTCTTCCTCTGTCTCTCTTTCTCTCTTTCTTTCTTTCTCTCTCTCTCTCAAAAAAAAAGAATAAAAAAAAGGGAGAATAAAACATACCAAAACTAGCCCTCAAAGCACTCACATACCCCCCAACAACCACCTCACCGATAGCCTCAGGCAATCGATGGATATAGTCCACATTCGCAATCGCTTGCGCGATGATCTCTTCCCTCCGCTCCAGCCCCATGCCCAAGCCCATCAATTTGTCCTCGAGTCGAGAGCGCAGGACCTGCACCATGACGGCGCTGGCAGCCGCTACGCCGAGCAACATGCCGATGGGCATGGTCAGTTGAAACAAGGAGGTCACGACGGCTTTGTGTGCGGGTTCGACGACGGCGGTTAGGCTGACGAAGACGGCGGAGGAGGCCATTCCTGAGCCGAAACCACTAAGCGGAATTTCAAAGAGTTGTGAGCTGGGAAATTTTGTGGTACGAGAGGAAGAAGAGAGGAGGAAGAGGAAAAGGAGGAGAGGATTGGGGGGGGGGGGGGGGATTTACCCAAGAAAGATATACATCGATTCCCAATGATTCGTATGTCCGCGCCACCGAGCTATGAGCAAAGCGTAGCCTATCGAAGCGAAGATGGAAGAGCCTATGATTGCGGCTTTGTAACCGCCCGTTCTAGGCATACATGGTTTTTGTCAGAGGGTTGTTTTTTGTTCATTTTCATGTGGAATCAGGGATGGAAATGAGATGAGACGGAGTTGTTTACCTTCGTATGAAATGCCCCGAGACCAAACCTCCGAATGCATTCCCTACCACTGCTGGGACCACTAGATTGAACGTTAGCAACTATTTTAAAGGGGGGAGGATATGAGTGGGCTGGGAAGACATACGATGAAGACCAACAATGGTAGTCGACGCCGTCGTCGTGACTTGGAAATACAACGGGACCAAGTACATCAACTAAACTCATCACATCATGTCAGCCAATTCAATCAGCCCCCCTTCCATTCCATTCCATTCCATCTCCCCTCGATAGAAAATAAAAACCCACACTAGTCTGCGCACCCGCAATACAAGTAATACTCATATACGAACAAAGAATATCCCTATGCTTCATCAGCCGTAACGGAAACGCAGGATTGCTCGCCCAACGGGATTCATTCACCACGAAGAGGATGAACGACACGATACCGGTTGCGAAGAGAGTATAGATGACGGGGTGCGTCCAGGGGACTTTGGCGCCGCCGATTTCGAGCGGCAGGATGAAGAGGAGGATACTCGTGCCCAGGAGGAGGGAGCCGGCGAGGTCTATTCGCGAGCAGTAGCCTGAGGAGTTGTCTGGGGTTTCTGAAGCGGCTGCTTTTCGGTTTGGGATTATGAGGATCGAGGCCATCATGGCTATGGCGAATGGGGGGGCTTGTCCTAGGAATGACCTGCGATATTGTTGATACTTTGCCGTGAGAAAGGGAAAGGGGGGGGGGGAGTCTTACCATCTCCAGCCGACGCGATCTGCGAGGAAACCACCTAGCGGCCCGCCTATTGATCTCGCCGTCGTACTGACGATGTTGATGTATCCAAGCCACGAAGCGACTTCCCGAAGGGGGATGAAATCTGGAGCAGGGCGTCAGGATTCACTTCTCCTTTTTTTTTTTTTTTTAAATTGTCGGCGGATCCGGGGTTACCTGTGATGATGACCTGCGCCAGTCCCGCCATCCCAGCGCCGCCGGAGCCAGATATGACCCGGCCGAGGATAAGAGCCCCCATGGACTTGCTGAGTCCACTAAAGCTATTGTTCAGCCAGTGATTCGTCTCCACCGCCGGGAATATGGGTTTTCATGCCCGTTCACATACATGATTGTGCTAGAATCCCCCGGTTGAATTAGTCCGCATTCCTGTGAAGTTCTCATGGGACGCTGGCTGTCATATAATTACATACCACCCAATCCCAAATAACCCATAGCAAAAGACGAGCATGACCATGCGTCCGTAGACATCGCTGAGTTTCGCGTACTAGCAAGCAGATATCATTATCTAGAATCTAGTAGCCAATGTGACTCCCCACTCGCTCAGACTGACTTTGACTGCGATTAAGCAGTCGTAGGTGTAATTGATTAGGTCGGTGGATGACTTACGAGAACCTGCGTTACCACCCCCCCTAATAAGAAACTGACAAAGATCCAACTCGAATCGTTCAATGCGTTGAACTCGGATGCGATCCGAGGATGAGTCGCGAGGACGAGGGAGCTGTCGATGTTCGATGCGGCCAGGCCTTTTGTATTGTCAATCTCAGCTCGTGCGGGGGATGATGAGTGTGAGTGTGAATGTGAGTTTGAATTGGGTTGGCTTTTTTTTTTGTTTTTTGTTTTTTTCTTTTTTCCGAGGGATTTACTCACCGATCAAAAGAACAGATATTACTTTCATAAGAGACGAAGTACTGATCTTGTTCGAATCAGTCGTATCGGGATGGACTCCGTTGGCTTCGATATCAGCGCCATTACTGGGCATCTTCACGGGATGGGATGGATTGTCGACGGCGTCGTCGTCTCTATCCAGCTCGGGACGGAGTAATGACGTTGTCTCTCGCGATTCACGCATCTTCGCGAACTAGAAATTCGCACGATAACAAGCTCGCAAGATCTTATCACGAGGGCATCTGTGATATCCTGATGACGAGAATCAAGAAAAGATGTCTATAGAGTGAGACAAAAGCACACTGCTGGAGCTTACCAACCAACATGTCCGGTCCGGTCCGGTCCGGTCTGGTTGTTGTAGAAGGTAAAGTAGGATATGCGCCTCAGCCATGCGTTACTTCCACTTCTTTGCTTTTCGTTTCTTTTGCTTTGAATGCCGAGAAACATTACCGACATAATCGGCGGGGCCAAGATAGAGCACATCACCTAGCAAAGTTGGAGGTCTAAGATATGACGCGATTTGATGATAAATGACGAGATACATATGTTTTCTTTTCTCGCCTTTTTCATCTCCATTTTCTGTTCTTTCTTTTGCTTCTCTTCTTGAATATTGATAAGTTATCTTTACTAAAAAAAAAAAAGGAAAAAAAGATCACGTACATTCGAGTATTTGGAATACGTTGAAGTTCCAATTACTTCAATCCAACCTGAGAATATGTAAATCGACCTCATCATCTATGAACTTAATGCGACGACACTTCTAGCGAGAAGCCGTGTACGTCTTCGACTCCAGACCCTCTCTCGAAAGAATCTTGTGGAAAACCTGCTGCAGTTTCCCCTCGCAGTTGTCGACCATCTTTTTCGACCTCCACGCCACGAATCTGTCCGGTCGTACCAGGACGCATCCATCTTCGTCCACCTCCCTGTTCATGTACCATTCGCGATTGATATCCAGGTAATCCAGACCCATACCGATGCCGTATGTGTTAATGGGAATACCGGTTGCCTTGGTAATATTCGCTGCGGCTTGCCTCCACGCTTGACCCAGGTGTCCGATGAACAAGCAGAAGGACGCGTGACCGGCGAGATCCTGCGTCGAGATCAACTTCTGCCGTTTCGGTAGATCAAGCCACGCATGCGGGAGTCGCGTGCCAGGATACGTGCTAATGAGGACTTCCACAATCGGATCGCCCTCGAGCTTCGGCCTGGGCTCCTTCTCGTCATCCAGGTATACAGCGGATGAATCATACCATTGATTCATAGCCAAGCCTAGATTCTCGCATTCCTGCCTCTTGTATTCGAGGGCATCGTGGAGCTCTTTGCGTCGAGCCTCGCCGGCGGGCGTGGGGGCCGAGAGCTCGGCGATTTGTTTCATTCCTTCCTCTTCGGTAGCGCCCAATTGACCCAAGGCTTTGTTTATGTTGATGTGCCCGAAGAATTGCACCATGGCTTCGCGGACGATGGTTGCGCCGACGGGTTGGCGCTCGACTGTGTAGGAGTCTAGGAGTGCGCGTCCTGCGAGACCTTTTTCTACGTAGGCTACTTTCCACTGGATGGGGTGTTAGGACTCGTGCCAAACAAAGCCTTGGGTTAATATGAATATTGCTGGCGAGAAAGACTTACAGCGAGATTGTACGCATCCTGGATACAAGTGTTACTGCCGTTTCCGTGTGGAGGCGGGTGGCGATGAGCCGCATCGCCCAGGATGAACAGATTCTTTCCAGGAAGGGAATACGTCTCCGCAACAGCCTCATTGATGACCCATGGGTCTATCCGCTGGACCTCTATCTTCACAGTATCGTCACCGATCATCTTATGGATCAGGGGTATGAGGAACGGACTGTCCGTCTTCATGGTCCGGTAATGATCGTGTTCAGGCCCCGGCCCATAGCTCATAATCAAAATCCATTGATTCCACGGCCGAACTAATCGCATGACGGCTAACGCGTTGAGGAAATTATCGGGCTGGATGATCGTGTGAAGACCTGCCCAGCTCTCCTTGTGTAGTAGGTGTTCAATATCAGCCTTGAAGATGATGTTGATAGCTGAACCGCCTCGCGGCTCGGCTATAAATTTAAGGTCCAGGATATCGGCTACTTTGCTGTGCGCGCCGTCTGCGCCAAAAACATACTTGGCGCGGACTTTGTAGTCTCGCTCGGTGACTAGGTCATGGAGAGTACAGAGTGAACCGTTGGGAGTCTCGACGATACTGACGAGCTTGGTAGAGTAGCGGACTTGGAAACCGTTCGTCGTGGCGTAGCGTACGAGAATAGGCTCCAGGTATGACTGTGGGAGATCTAGGTACGTGCCTGGTGTGGCTCTTGCAATGTTCCGCTATTTTGTTGCTCCCCTATATTAGCTTTTGGGAGTTCGACGGGTAACTGGAAAGGGAGGTAGGAGTCATACCATGTGGTCTGGATGCGCGCCCCAGGCTAACACCCGGCCGTACTCTTCACCAACCATGCTCCGCACCCACCGTAACGCTTGGAACATTTGGCCTTGGGTGGCATGGTCAATGGCGTCCTTGTCCAGGCCGATATCGCGAAGAGTTTCTGAGAAATCGTCAGAAATCATGGTAATGAAATGTCATTCATCCTCGAGTGATGCGGGGAGATATACCGAGAGCGAAAGGATTGAATAGATGAGCTCTTGGAGTGTCGGCTGTTCCAGCGGCACGGGAAATTGCGAGTCCTTTGAGGCCTAGATGAAGAATTTATCAGTTTTTCCGAAACTCTGTGAAGAGGAGGGTATGGAATACCATTCTGGACCATGAACGCCGCAAGTGAAGCTCCTGCTGGGCCAGTGCCGACTATCAGGTAGTCGAGGCTGACGGCATCGTCTGTAGTACTCATCCTTGCAGCGACAGAAATAGTGATGCTTGAATAACTCGACTGAGATCGGGGCGGGGATTGTTCTTAGAAGCAGAATATGACAAGCAGCATATAAGAGGCAGGATGATCCGGATGGGCTCGAATTATGAAGAGCTGAGTAGACGATCTAGAGGGGGAGGACGCCTCAGGTTTGAGGGTAGTCTTTATACCTAGGTAACTTCTAGTGATCTAGGAGGATCCATTGGATAGTTCAAACCTGGCTGGTTCGTTAACCGCCTACACGATCCCGCGCCCGAAGTTCCTTTCCTCCTACAACTTACTCATATGTCAGTCTGGGAGTTGTAAGTTTGGTGTTATTTGGCTGTGGTGGCGCAATGGCGAGCAGTAAAAGCTCCATCGTCATGATGAGGGAGAAAGTGGATTCGAGGGTTACTATCTACGGCATCCCTAGCCCGGCTTAGCTAGTCGAGGAAAGCTTGCTCTCAAGATGGTATACTTGAACGAGCGTGCCAGTACGGATCCGTACTATGTATTCCACAACAAATATTTGCCGAGCAGAAAGATGCGGGCTGACGATGTTCATGATAACGGTAGAGCAGTTTTGCACTCGGATTGATACGGGGGATAAGGCCCTGATGTGGTTACCGTATCCTTCATCTGGATGATAAAGGCAGGCGATGTTGCCTGATTTGGAGCCTGCATATTTCTAACCACACCGTTGGTGAAATCCACCTCGGAGTTTGAAGCCTAAAGAGCTCGTCTAGTTAACTAGTTCAGTGATGGGAGCTTGAGAGGATTTCTGGAGTCTGCCAAGCCCTACGTTAATACGGCCTGGTTCTTCGAGCGGGTACATTATTTATAGCGCAGCGGGACTCCCCCCAACGCCTCCGTAGTGGGATAGGTAGCGTCTCGCGGGCATCGTTGAAAACTTCCGGCCCGAATTGTGATGGGTAGTAGAGTGCTCTGCTCTCATAATTGATGTTATGCTCGTTGGACTCATTGATTTCCTTCTCATCACGTATTTCGCGGAGTCGTTTTGACTGCTTATTGCCGAGTCGCATGTTTTTTTTTTTTTTCTTCTGTCAAAATCGAGTACGTATGCCATTAGAACTTGACTCGCTTTCAAGTGTTGGGTTCTCGTAATAAATTCGTCAGTTGAATGATAAGCTCAGGTCAGACCCAGGCTTGAGGGCGACCCGCGGCACCCGCCGGGTTCCTAGTACCTACATACATAGTCTGGGAGAAAGCTCTGCCTACAAGTCAACTTTCTAAAGTTAGATAAGTTGAACCTTGGCGGGGTGATGGCCGGTCAACTGGGTGGAGGCTCGGAGGACCAGGAGGACGATTCAGGACGTGGTTGAAAAGTCCCAAAAGTATCAGGTCACAGAATATCATCTGATAAGAGCAGCTGTGGCAGAAAATCTCTCTTCCTCTGCCTCTCTCTCTCTCTCCCGTCTCTATCCAGACCTTCCGGCATGGAGTCCTTCCGTGGTATCATAGAATTTGTACCTTATTTGTTACAGCGGTGACGGTGTCGTCGTCTTGAGCGATGTTTGCCGGTATCAATACCTGATCATTGATCGAACTCCTGGGCCATGGCGCATGGCGAATATGATTGAGAACGATGGTGTTCTAATAATAGGAAAACTCAATTCGACGGAGCTCCACATTCCCGTTGTGTATCCGCGATAACGGACAAAGTGGAATTGTCGACATGAAAAGTTGAAAGACCCGCTATCTAACCGTGAGTTCCTTAACAGCCTCGGAACTTGGAGGCAACCATGAGACCGCTAGAATGGTTGCTCGAGCCTCGCTCTAGATTCTGGATCCTTGCCCGACCTAGATGGACTAATGATGGCTAATGGGAAGCGGGCAGCTAAGGAGTCCTTATCGGGAGCCGGGACAGCTGCTGGAACGAACGGGTGGGAAAGGGAATGGGCACTGCCGAGGTGTCGTATCCACTATGCACCGACGTCGACGTCATGATGATGCACCTGCCGGTTTGCTTCATTTCTAACTGCCGGAATATATGAGACTGTTACGTCGATAGAGCAGCGGCAGAAGATACGGTAGAACGAGGCCAAGAACTTGGAAGCCGAACAGATGGTTTGTATCTGGAATGACTCTATCTATTCCTTTACCCACCTTAGGTAATTACGTAAGGAAGAGCGGGGAAATGGCCTATCTAAGATATAAATAATTACGAAAGCACACCCCATTGTACCTTCCTACGCCATCAAGCAGTCCCAGTCTCGACTCTCGAAGAGTCGGAATAGGTAGGTAGGACAGGTCACAGGTGAGCGAGAAGGTGCAAGCTGTGTGAACCCGAGGCGAAGTATCTAACCTAGATAAATCGTGACCCCATTGACCAGACCAGACCAGGCCAGACCCTTATCATGACTATGACTAATCGCACAGAGGATGCGCCAAATTGATTTGTCATTTTCTTCATGTCATTTGTGATATTTAACTAACCGGCGGCAACCGCGTTTACCTTACCGTTAGTTGGGTTTTACCTACCTAGATAGTTATTAGAGTTCTACATGACGAGAAATCTACGCGTTCCCGCTGCAACCCAAAGTTGCCAAACAGTCCAAACCACCAAACCACCAAACCACCAAACCACCAAACCACCAAACCACTAAACGATCGACTTTGGGATGAAGAAGATGCGTGATGTCGAAAACAACCTTCAGAACTCAAGGTAAGAAAGCCTGTGCTCGGGGAACCAGTTTCCAGCTGTCACCGTAGTTGATTCTTCGGGGAGTGACGTCTGCTTTCGAAGTTGCCATCGTATTGCCCACGATCGGTCGACAACGCGTTGGTAGCCGCGAAGTTCAATAACTATCGATCTTCCCAGGGAATCGCAAGATTCATTCGCCAATTCTACCGCCATGACCCCGCCCGTCCTCAAACCCTGAAGACAAATCACAAGAGTTCAGAATTATATCGACAGGTCATCTCGAGAGAGAACGCTAGCAAGCACTTGTCGCAGTTTCCCCTCGCCATCAGATAGTATCGTTTTCGATACACCGCGCGTCAAATCGATCCGGCCGTACCAGCGCAAGATCCGTCCGTGACTTGCCAAGTCTTTGTGTCGATATCAATTTCTGCCTCGTTGGGATGTCCAGCCAAGCGTGAGGTAGCCGATTACCCGGGTATATACTAATGAGAACGTTGCCCACTAGATTGACCTTATGAAGCTGGCCTGGGTTCTGTTTCGTCCGCTAAGTAGGTAAACAACGGAGGAGTCGTACCCACTGGTTCATGCCGAGTCACAGGTTTTCCAATTCCTGTCGTTTTTTTTTCCCATCGAGAGCTTCCATGCAGTGCCTGTCTTTTGCTTGTTCCCCCTTGTCGCGGCAGTAGATATGACAGTGGGCTTTTTATTTATTTATTTTGTGACGACCTTGCGACGAATGATAGGTAACCCTCCTCGTCGCCTGAGGGCCCAGGACATCTTGAGGATCTGAGAACCTGTGCCGCTATCAGGAGGCGTAAGCACCTAGTATATCGCGCAAAACGCGCATGTAAGAGATTCGATTCGCAGACTAAGAGACACTCACCGCGTAACATTCTCTAAATATCGGCACGGAGTTCTAGTCTTTTCTATCGTTTTTCTATCAAACACAGGCTGTACGATGTACGAAGCCAAGCTTTCTGGATGGTTTTGCATCATGAGTCTTGAACCACATTACTAACATGTAAGTTTGACGTAACCCTGGAAAATGCGATACTCAACGTTACCCGACATGTCTCCTCGGTTTAATACCAAGTCCGGCAGAGTCGAGGAAAGACTGTGAAATTCTGCCGAGGTTGGCTCGGGCATTCGTGGAAATAGGTTTGTTGTTCGACGATTTGCGGTATGTATGGCAAGTTTTGTCACCGTCGCTCCGGAGCGATCATTCCGGACCGAGTCTCGACACCGTGGAGTCTGTGGGAAATCAGACCTGCCAATTGTCAGGTGCTCACTGTTCACTCACGTCCAGAACGGGATCAATCTCACAATCAGATGCAACCAAAGACTACAAAGGGATGAGATTTATCGGCAGTTCATTCTCGGTGAAGCAAAGGATATACGCTCGGTCTCGAGACGGGCATATGGAGTTAGAAAGAAGGACTTCGATCGGCTCTTCATCGACGGAGAGCCATCCAATCGGGCTATGTCATTTTACTGCGGCGGGGGCGGGAAACCCGGTTGAAAGCGTTTGTGAGCACAACCCTCACCGCCCCCCGCAATGGTGAACATCCAAAAAGTATGGGAATAGGACTGGTCTAGGCAGCGGTAGAGTTTACCCGCTCCTTTTTCTTGAGATCCCAACTTTGGGGGGCGTTCTCTCGCCAAGGGAACGTCATGGACCACGCGAATCCGGGGGGAGAAGGTTACATCTAAGCCTACCACATGATGTGATGGATGAAATGAGGGGTTCATGAGAACGGAATCGGGGATCACGACTCTTTCTCGAATGCAGACCCGGGTATCGAACCAATGATGGCGGCTTATATCGAAGGGACCGAGGTAGTTTAACCTCCATCGTTTGGAGATGAATGGGAATGGGAAGTCTGGGCACTCGCCCCCCCCTCCTCTTCTCGCTTGGATAATTTGCTGTTTTGCGGGAGGGGGAGGATCTACGAGAGGTGGAGAAATACAAATAAAACCCGAGTTGGAACGCCTCGATTTTCCCTGACGTGTTTTTTTTGTCCATCGTCATCTAGCGAGACGCGAAGAGTGAGCCGAGAAAACAAAAATCAAATGAGTCCGTTGCCAGAAGAGTTCGATATCATCGTGTGCGGTGGCGGGAGTTGTGGGTGTGTAGTTGCCGGCCGGTATGTCGCACCCTCCCTTTCAAGCCATCAGAAGCCATCTGACTATTACAAAACAAACAGCCTGGCCAATCTAGACCGTAACCTCACTGTCCTCCTCATCGAAGCCGGAGAGAGCAACTTGAATGACCCGTGGGTGTTTCGACCGGGGGTATACCCCCGGAACATGAAAGTCGACTCGAAGACGGCTTCGTTTTATGAGTCTCGGCCGTCGAAATGGCTTGCTGGACGGAAGGCCGTGGTGCCTTGCGCGCATATCCTAGGAGGAGGGTCTTCGATTAATTTCTTGGTGGGCGCTTATGTTGATTTTATTTTCCGGGAGTGGCTTTGCTGTGAAGTGAAGAGCTGACCTGGTGTTGGCGTAGATGTATACCCGTGCTTCGGCTTCGGATTATGATGATTTCCAGGCCAAGGGGTGGACTACGAAGGAATTACTCCCGCTTATGAAGAAGCATGAGACGTACCAGAGGGCCAGTCATAACAAGTGAGCTTTCTGTTTTTAACTGTCTTTATTGCCGAGAGATGGCTGACTCGATTAGGGATGTTCATGGATATGATGGGCCTATCAAGGTGTCTTTCGGGAATTAGTAAGTAGTACTTGAGAACATGAAAAACTCTACTTCGGAAGCCAGGCGAATTGATATTTTTCATTTAGCACATATCCCATCAAGGATGATTTCCTGCGCGCTGCTGAGTCCCAGGATATCCCGGTTGTCGATGACCTGGAGGACCTGAGCACAGGTCATGGTGCGGAGCATTGGTTGAAGTGGATTAATCGCGACGTAAGAGCTCTGCCAGGATGACCTAAGCGTGAAGGTTTTACTGACTGACATTTATAGACTGGTCGTCGAAGTGACAGTGCCCATGCATACGTTCATTCTACGCGTGCTGTTCATGATAATCTCTACCTCGCCTGCAACACCAAGGTGGACAAGGTCATTATCGAGAACGGGCGTGCTGTAGCTGTGCAGACGGTGTAAGTCCCAATTGCTACATCCCACAGCTGTGCAGATTCTAACATAATGGAAGTCCCACCAAGCCTCTCAACGCGAATCAAGCGAAGCCGAGGATCTTCAAGGCGCGCAAGCAGATTGTTGTCTCTGGAGGTACCCTGTCATCGCCTCTCATTCTTCAGCGATCCGGGATTGGTGAGTTGAGCTGTGTCAAACTCTAGTTTGCCTGCTCACATGATTACAGGCGACCCCGAGAAACTGAGAAAGGCAGGCGTGGAGCCTATCGTTGACCTCCCCGGCGTTGGTCTGAACTTCCAGGACCATTACCTTACTTTCTCAGTCTACCGCGCTCAACCAGAGACTGAGAGCTTCGATGACTTCGTCAGAGGCGTTCCGGAAGTGCAGAAGAGTAAACACCACCTGGGATTAGTTGTGATTGTGTCCTGACTGATTGTGGTAACAGAGGTATACGACCAATGGGACTTGAAGGGCACAGGTCCCCTGTCTACCAACGGAATCGAAGCCGGAGTCAAAGTGCGACCAAATGAGGCGGAACTCAAGGAAATCGAGTCCTGGCCCACACCTCAATTCACAGAGGGATGGAAGTCTTACTTTAAAGATAAACCCGACAAGCCAGTTATGCATTATTCTGTCATCGCTGGGTGGTTCGGTGACCATATGCTGATGTGAGTTTCGTTCCATCTCATAATGCTTTCCAACTTACGGGCGTAATCTGATATTCTTCGTCGCGAAAGGCCTCCCGGAAACTTCTTCACAATGTTCCATTTCTTGGAATACCCCTTCTCACGCGGCTTCACGCACATCAAGTCCGCAGACCCGTACGAATCACCCGATTTCGACACGGGCTTCATGAATGACGAGCGGGACATGGCGCCCATGGTCTGGGGATACATAAAGTCGCGCGAGACAGCTCGTCGTATGGAAGCCTATGCTGGCGAGGTCCAGGCGATGCATCCCTTTTTCGACTACGACTCGCCAGCACGTGCAAATGACATGGACCTCGAGACCACGAAGCGTTATGCGCTTCCCGGAAACTTGAGCGCAGGCCTTCAGCATGGAAGTTGGAGCGTGTTCAATCCTGCGCCGGATAGGACTGCTGGCGTTACTGTTTTGAATAGTAACAAGGCGAATGTGAGGGAGGAGTTGAAGTATAGTAGTGAGGACATCAAGGCTGTCGAGGAATGGGTTAAGCGGCATGTTGAGAGTACCTGGCATTGTCTTGGGGTGAGATTCTATCATTATTGGGCTGTTATTTTGAGTGGTAAGGGCTGACGGATTCTAGACTTGCTCGATGGCTCCCAAGGAGGGCAATAGCATTGTTAAGCACGGCGTGCTTGATGAGCGTTTGAATGTCCACGGTGTGGAGGGCCTCAAGGTTGCGGATCTGAGTATCTGCCCTGATAATGTGGGCTGTAACACGTAAGTACAGTTTTTTACACCATATTTGGTTATATTTGTGGTGCTAATGATGACGGCGCTCTAGGTATTCGACTGCCCTACTCATCGGCGAGAAGTGCGCTATGCTCGTCGCTGAGGATCTCGGATATGAGGGCGAGGCGTTGGATATGAAGGTCCCGATGTATAATGTCCCGGGTGAAGTTGCGCTTCCTTTCCGTGTCTAATGAGTGTTTGGTATGGTTCATGACTTTGATGATGCTTCATTTGGGAGTGGGCGTGGGAGCCAGGTTGTTGCCCTGTAATGTTATGGTGTTGTAATGTTGTGATTTATGTGTTTGCCCTTTTCATTTGCGAACATCGCGACGAACACGTATAATATGTCTCAGGATTTTCGGTTCAAGCTATTGTCACTCATTTCGACATTGGCTGTCGCTCGGGTGAAGCAACTCATCGCTTAGTGAGAAATGAACTCAGGTGTGCGACTTACAGCGACAGCTTGGAGAACTGCGTCTGGTTGTGGTTGGTGATCGGGTGAGAGATTTACGTATTCCGGATGGAGCGTTCCGTACAGTTGCAGCGCGTCACGAGATCTTGTAAGCCAGCAATTAACATGTTTCACACCCTGCTCGGCCGGTATTTCTCGGCTACCTACCAGGTAGAAACCCGTCGAGTTTTATGATGTACAAACGTTGAAGTACAAACCGTATAGAACCGTGTGGTGGATGATGTCGGCTTTCTCCGTTATTCACCACCAGGCAATTAAGATGAAATCGGAATCAACGTATTCCATTCGACAGAATGGCATGGAAGGTACGGCTTACTTCATGATGCCGTCTAACCTAGGAATCCAGAAGCGAATGGCACTGTATGACAGTTCGTGCAAGGGGGATGCAGGGGATGGAACATGGAACATGGACATGGACATGGACATTACCACCCACGACTTCCCTCCGAAGTCCGCACCGACTTTCAATCCATTATCTACAACTTATGTAACGCCTTCAACCCAGGCCCCACATTCTCTCCTTTTCCTTTACGTACTTTGAACATCCCCCCCGCTCCCATCTTCGTCTTCCTTCCTTCATTCAAACCCCGATAGAAACAGCACCGCGTCGCGCGCTCAGGAGTTGGCCCTCCCCTGGCTCGATTGTCGCATTTTGATGCGCGCTTTCTTTTTTTTTAACAAGGAGGGAGCCCTCCAGACCCATCGACGGGTCCGGTTCACGGCTCAACCGACTGGTCGGGGATATCCTTCCCCGTGTTATGCTGGCTGATGTGCAGCCTTGCCCGAACTGGTTGCGCTCATCTGGCCTGGGTTGGATTGAAGCGGCAATGTCTCTGTTGGGCGACCTGCAGTGCGTCATGGGTTGCCTCTTGCTTCCCGGTCGATTGCGTGTATTCGGGGATGGTCCTCTGTGGAGCGAGCCGAAGCCCGTTTGAGCCTTCTAGATGGTTCGAGCCTGCTGAAGGGATGCATCGAGCTGGCGTATTCGCGGTCTATCAATGGCCATATTGATCGAGACAACGTCATCCCATCGACTGAGATGTGTTTTGGCTACATCTAGTCTGAGCAGGTATCATCTAGAATCTCAATCGAGATGGCTGGTCTAATTGTTCCTATGTATATCTCAAGACAATTGACACAACGTTCAGCAGAGCTGCTTCCCGACGCTACAGTGCAAAATTCTTCTATATGTGGCCGTGAACGGGTGAGCGAGATGTCGGTGTATTTTTAGGCTAAATCCCGCAATTAGGAGACCTGCTTTATGTGGGAAATGACGACCTCGGGTGCGAGAATGAGGGGTCGGGTCATCTGAGAGATGAAAACAAGGTTCCAACTGGTTGCACTGAACGAGGAAGGTCTGTATCGCCCAGCGTTTCTATTCTCCAGTCGAATTGCTGACCGAAGGTGCGGTGTGGAGGATCAGCCCAACACATTGAGGACCACATCCCGATATGATGAGACAGGGCATCCAAACAGGAGATGAGAGGGAATTAGGTCTTCATTACGCCCTTGAAAATCCCTCATTTGACAATATGAGCTGACTGTGAGTGGCCAATTTAAGTCTGTTTGCTCGAAACAAACTGCATCGACAGACTTCTCCTTTGACCAAGCCATCTACGACGGGCTTGAACGGATGAACAATGGCGACAGCAATTCCAGTCGGAAGGCTACCAGCTCATGAGAATGCCGCGGATAACTATAGCAATTATTGTCAGTGACACAAATACGACGTCGGCCCCTCTCACCTGGCTGACCTGGTATACAGCTCGCAGACGCTCGGAAACACTGCCGAAACCATCGTCTATGATTCCCTTCCGTCGTGACGAAGAATTCGTCGAGCGCAGGTCCATACTTGACCACTTACATCAAGCATGCCCTAAGCCGGGTTCACGTACTGCCCTAATTGGAGTAGGGGGCGTGGGTAAGACACAACTAGCCATCGAACACGCGTACAGAGTACGGGCTGCATCTGGACCGAGAAATCAGGACCTCTGGGTATTCTGGGTCCCTGCGGGTACGCGGGCCCGTGTCGAGGATGCCTTTAAATCCATCGCAGACACGGTCAGGATTCCTGGCCGGAATCAACCCAAGGCGAATGTCCTGCAGCTTGTCTGTCAGTGGCTGCAAGAGAAACGGCATGGCCCATGGTTGTTGGTTTTGGACGGCGCCGACGATGTCAACACATTCTATTCCGTTGCTGAAAAGGGGCCACGAACGAGCGATATCGGGGAGGAAAGGAGAAGCCTGTCAACGTATCTCCCGCAAGACAGCCATGGCTCGATTCTGATCACGACAAGAAACAAGGAACTAGCTTCAAAACTTACCAGCAGTGGGGGTACTATCATCGAAGTCGGACCCATGGACCAGGACCGCGCGCTTGCACTTCTGGAAGTGAAGTCAAGATCTCAGTTCGACCAGAGCGACGGGTTGAAGCTCATAGAAGTGCTCAGGGGTATGCCACTAGCTATTAGCCAGGCTGCGGCTTACATTCGACACACAACACCTCATACTTCAGTCATGGAGTACTTGGGAATACTTCGCAAACAGCAGTTGAGCGTGACACAGCCGGATGATGGCGGTATTCAGCCTGGTAGAGACCCGGTTGCCACCAC
Organism: Xylariaceae sp. X187; assembly: GCA_028637585.1. NCBI lineage: Eukaryota > Fungi > Ascomycota > Sordariomycetes > Xylariales > Xylariaceae > Xylariaceae sp. X187. The sequence continues at coordinate 200,671 of JAJIZN010000002.1, read as the reverse complement.
GTGGCAGATTGCGTTCGATCACATACGCTCAATCCGGCCATCGGCAGCAGAATTGCTCTCGTTTATGAGCTTTTTCGATCGCCAAGGAATTCCTGAGCCCTTACTTCTTGGCGGTACCAAGAAGAATGGGAGTCAAAATGCCGAAGAAAATAAGAATGACACCAGTGCATTTGATAAGGACATCGCCGTGCTCGGGGACTACGGCTTAGTCGAAATCAACGAAGAGGGCGACGTGTTCGGACTGCATGAATTAGTCCAGTCGTCCATCAGGAGCTGGTTAGATGCCCAAGGTGAAGTAGAGAAGTTCAGGAAGCAGTATGTCAGTCGAATGGCCCACGCTTTTCCGACGGGTGATTTCCGAAACCAGGCCGTTTGCCAGAAGCTCTTCCCACACGTCAAGACAGTGATAGGGTATCATCCAGTCGACAAGGACACTCTACGGGACTTGGCCCTGCTTTTGTACAATGGCAGCTGGTACGCCCTAGAACAAGGCATTTATGCCACCGCTGAGACGATGGCCAAGAGATCGATAGATATTCGAAAGACGGTGCTTGGACCGGATCACCCCGTCACGCTTGTAAGCTTGGAAAATTTGGCTTCAGCGTACCGGAACCAGCAGAGACTGAAAGAGACCGAAGCATTGGAGCTTGAGGTGATGAATCTGAGGAAGACGACCCTTGGTCAAAACCATGCAGACACCCTTACCAGTATGGCCAATCTGGCTTGGACCTACAAGAAGCAGGACCGAGTAAAGGAAGCCGAGTCCCTGTTTTCGCAGGTGATGGAAACTAGGAAGACTGTGTTTGGGCCTGATGACCCCTCGACACTAAGTAGTATGGCCCACCTTGCATCGGTGTATAGGAGTCAAGGCCGATTAGATGAGGCCGCATCGCTCTTTAAGCAGGTTGTGGACATGAGGGAGACGGTGCTGGGACCAGACCATCCCGAAACCTTGGCCAGCATGGCATCCCTGGCATCCACGTACTGGGACCAAGGCCTATGGAGCGAGGCCGAAGCGCTAGAGTTGAAAGTGATGGAGACGAGGGAGAGGACACTGGGACCGGATCATCTCTTAACGGCGACGGCCATGGCAAACCTAGCGTGGACGTACAAGAAGCAAGGCCGATGGAAAGATGCACAACCGCTTGAGCTTCAAGCCATGGAGACGAGACGAGTGATTCTCGGACCGGATCACCACTTGACGTTGGCAAGTATGGCGAACTTGGCTACCAGTTACAAAAACCAAGGAAAATGGCGGGATGCAGAGCCCTTGGAGATTCACGTGATGGAAACGAGGCGGGCCATCCTCGGACCGCATCATCCGGACACTCTTGTCAGTATGACCCATCTAGCATCCACATACTGGGGCCAAAGACGATGGAAAGAGGTCGAGGCGCTGGAAGTGGTGGTCATGGAGACGAGGAAGAGAGTGCTGGGATCAAGTGATCCCATCACCCTAGTCTGCATGTCAAACCTGGCATCGACGTACAAGAAGCAAGGCCGCTGGAAGGAAGCAGAGGCCATCGACAAACAAGTCCTAGAGAATAGAAAGACTGTTCTCGGAGAAGAGCACCCGGATACTCTGACGAGCATGGCCAACCTGGCATCGACATACTGGGATCAGAAACGCTGGAAGGAAGCGGAGCCGTTAGAGGTCCGGGTGTTGGAGACTAGAAAATCGGTCCTGGGGCCGGATCATCCGCTGACATTGACCAGTATGGCGAATCTGGCGCTGACGTGGAATAGTCAGGGACGTAGCCACGATGCATTTGAGTTGATTGAGGAGTGCTCGCAGGCGAGAATTAGGGTGTTGGGCCCGGCGCATCCGGATACGCAGTCGGCGTTGCTGACGACGCAGCAGTGGCGTGCGCTGGCGGGGGAACGGGAGCAGAAAGAGCATAGGAGGGATTGGAAGAAGAAGGTTGTTTCGATTCGGACGAAGTTTCATAAGTCGGGTTGAGACTCAAAGTCCGGGTCCGGACTTTGTTGTTTGGGATGGAGGGAGAATAAGTGCTGCTGGTTAGTGAAAAGGGGAAGAGAGATTGTGATTTTCTGAGGGTTTGTTTTTGGTATCCAATTCGTTGATGATTCATATTGTGTCTGGAAGCGGACTGGTAGTTGTTGCTCTTCCAAGATGTTTGGCCTTCTCCTCAATTGGACCTGTCAAACTGAGTTTCAAGGCAGACAAGACACTCCCGGAACTTGTGTGCTGTGTTATAACTAGGTATTTAATTAGCAGAGCATTGCTGCACTGCACTCACCGGTCGGAGCACTCGAGCAGATCTATTATTGAGAACTGATTAGATAGGTAAGATGGCTTCCGGCAATCTTGTTCATAACATGAAGAGAATTATCACTGGCGGGCTATATAATACACACGGATTTCCATCGTCAATGAGGCATGCAATGCGGAGAGCCAGCAAACTTCCATGTCACGACTTGTTGTACGTAGTAAATACCTATCTAACCTAGATAGGTAGAGAACGCAACTCGCCAGCGCGTGTAAAGATCTAACCAAGGTAGGTTAGGCAAGAGTTATCTGCGCTACGCGTCTAGCGTGGAATTAGCACGCGGTTCAGTTACTGTGACAAAAGAGACCACAAAGGTGGGGTCCGACCGTCGACCGAAAATCCAAGGTCAAAATTCCCCCCTCCCCCCCGCCCGCCCCACCGGCTCGGATTTTCATACCTAACACAACGGGCTTTTCGGTTCGGTCCGATGTTTTCCGGTCTTTTTCGAATTGATCAATCAAAATCAAACGACTGTTTTTTTTTTTTTATTTTTTTTTTTCCCCCACGTTCAACACCAAAGAAAATCTCCATTTGCTACAATTCGCGTTTGTCAGCATTTGAAGATACCGAACCAAAAACAACAGCCAAAAACAGGAAAAAAAAAAAATGTCCCGCTATCTCCTCTCGCGCGCAGCGCATCTAACGCGCTGCACTTCCACTCCCACTCCCACTCCCACTCCCGCTCTCAGTCTCAGTCTCAATTTCAATTTCCCAACCCGCTTCAAATCTACCAAACCTCCCAAACTCACCAAAAAGGCCAAAGCCGCCGCTGCCGCCGCCGCCGCCGCCGAAGCCGCCAAAAACCCCCCGCCCATCGATGCCCCCCCGACCGACTGGTCCCTCGCAAACGAAGCAGCCGAGCGCCTCCTCACCCAGTTCACCGAGCAGAAGTTCGTCCGCAGACAAATCCTCGACGCCAACCAACTCCAGAAACTCTCCCTCACCCTGCTCCGTCCGCAGTTATGGCCGGGGATGGATATTCGAGAGAAGGCACCGTTGGACGGAACCCCGTTGCCCCCCGGATATCACTTGGTGTATTTCACGCCTGGCGGGATGGAGAGCGAACTGGGTCTGGATGGGAGCGATAAGCTTTACAATGCGCCCGCCCCGTTTTCGAGACGGATGTGGTCTGGGGGCAAGATGAGGTTTGACGGGGAGTTGAGAGTGGGCGATCATGTGGAGGAGCATACGAGGCTCGTTAGTGCGGAGGCGAAACGGAGTAAGGATAAGAGTTGCATGGTTGTTGTGGGAGTGGAGAAGCAGTTTTTTACGCGCGGGGAGATGGTGCTTGAGGATCGTCGGTAAGTAAGGTTCAGGTCTTGTACCTGGGCCATTTTTTTTTTAGGGGCAGGGGGATTTTCCTTCAAGGGGGGGAAATGAGATAATTATAAGGTGGAGATTGGATGATGCCGTGAGGCAGATTTGATGCTAACTGGACTTGCGATGTAGGGATTGGGTTTTCCGTACTGAGATTCCCGAGCCATCTGAGGTGGCGGACAGAACGTTGGCTGAGTCGGTTGTGACCGTACAGTCGAGCGTCGAGGATGAGGTGAAGATAAATGGTCAGTGTCCTTGTTTTCATTCAAAAACTCACGCCCTTTCCTATTTACTTCCCCGTCGCTTAGAGAGCGAAGTCCCGACTGCAGCACCACGGTCCACATCAACTAACGATTTAGATTACCCCATACGCAACCTCCGCTGGTCCCCAACAGGTCTCTTCCGCTTCTCAGCGCTGACCTTCAACGCACACAAAATCCACTACGACCACGCGTGGACAACGGCAATCGAAGGACACCCGTCTGCCGTCGTGCACGGCCCGCTGAATCTGATGAATATGTTGGATTACTTCCGCGATCACATTTGCTCCCCTGGATTCCGCGCCTGGGAATGCAGGTACAAGATCCTGGCGCCGATATATGCGGGCGAGACGTATCAGATCGGCGCGCGGGAGTTCGATGATGGGGTTCGCATGTGGGGGGCGAGTGTCACCGGGCGCGGAGGAACAACTTCTATGAGGGGTGATATTTGGGCGAAACATATATAGGTTTGAGTAGTGTAGTGTAGTGTATATTAGACCGTTGCTGGGTTAATTGATGTGGGCGTTTATTCAATTCATGACTTTAGCCTTTTGGTTGTACGTTCTTCGAGGTGATCACTATCCAGATGTTGGTTCGGCCGAATGGGGAGGAGGGCCAAAAGCCTTAAAATACGTTGAAGTCTGAGGCGTTGGGTTATTATCGAAGTATAGTCCACGGCAACGTAGCGATTGGTCGCAATTACTCAACACACAAGACAACAACTACTTCTCGCTTCTTCTCCATCGGCTCTAATAGGGAATATGGAGACACAGCACTCATCCGTCGATAATCATCCCAGGACACTTCTATGGTGGGCCATTAGTGCGTTGGGGCCAAAATTATTTCGCTATTCGGTCTTCGGCGTTCGGCGTTCAGCATTCAGATTTAGAGGTTCAAAATGCGAATTGGCACTTCTATCTTAGACATTATAAGCATGTTTATACAGTGTTTATGCACAGTGCGTATAATTTATATGTACATGGTAGCAAACAAATGAGGGCGTTGTTGTTGCTGTAGTCAAATTGTATAAGTGTGGATGTCGCCTACCTCATGTATTCAGTACATCATCATCATACCCGTCACCATACGTCATCACACTCATACATCATGTAGCAGGTACGTGGCCACCGTACGTCTGTTGATCTATGTATTCCCCCGCCCGAGATGTCTCTTCTCCTAGCTTCTCTTCTTATAGTTATTCAATTCAATCAACGTACAAGCTTCAGATCAGATCCGTCAGTCTCCCATCGTGAGACTACCGGGTCCGTAGAAGACCGTACGTAAACGCACAAAAGTACCTAACTTACCTACTGTACCAATACAATTACTTTCCAGCCCGGCAGTAGAGGCCGCACAACTACGCAATCATGGAGGCCTTTGTATATGTATACCTACTGGTCGCACACCGCGCACACTTGTATTTACTCTACTCTTCTCTATACTTGTTTTTCTCAGCCGTAGTGAATGCAATTGCCGAACTGTCCCTATGTCTTCTATTCAAAGTGGCTGTGATGCAACGTAGTGCTTCAGGCAAGGCAAATCGCTAATTCGCAATTATATAACTTGAATACTTCATTTTGATTGACATCTCGACCAGTACTCGTCTGATAGTGACGCAGTTGATGCCATTGTATTCCCCTCGTTGAGCCCGTCAGATTGATATACTATTCGATCGGTAAAGTCTTTGGGTTGATGCGCGATTTTGAGGTTGTAAAGATGGTCAATTGTAAGGTAAAGGGTAACAACCGCGCTGCCGGCAAACAAATGCACAAGGACATGCCAATTCTTGTCAACACAAATGTATTTTACGGTCAGTCAGTAGTGTTTGGACTTGGACGCACTCCTGAACCGTGGCCCAGTGGCATAGAGTGCGAAGCGGTTTTGACATTCTTGCATCTAATTCTGCATCCCGAGATGCCGAAATAATTTTGGCCCTAACGCACTAATGGCCCACCGTCCACTTCTCCCTTACCAGCTGCGGTGTCAGCCGAAGTAGCGTGTCGCCGGTCATTTCCACATCAAATCCATCAACTTGCCCTGGTATTAGATATCGACTCGCCGTCGATTGGAATAAGAGTGACCTGAAGTCCGTTCTGCTGTTGGGCCGGTTGAGGAAGTATTTGTAGCCCACATTTCAGCAGCTAGGTATATTACTCCAAAGATTCTCGATCCAAGAACGGTGCGAATCCGGTCAATCGCCTTTCCTGTCATTGGTATTACCCCTGAAGTCATCGTTGATGCCTCGGCGTATGTGATTCTGCCAACGCGAATGCAAGAAAGTCAGCGGTATCCTTTTTTTGCAATGCTCTCTTGGGGTGCATGCCGTGCTGCCTTCGTGTCAGCGTAATATTCATATTCAACCTTGTCGAAATCAACGATACGGATGACAACCAGCTCCGTTGCTGCCCTCTGTAGAGAACCCACGTGTCAAAGTTTCAGGTGTCTAGATGCTAGGATATATTTCCCATGTGACTCGTCGATGTTTGGAGCTGGAGAAGCACGTCAATCCCAAATTGGAGATTTGGGCCTATCTAACCGGTAAATAGGGGCACAGGCCTTTTACAACCGGGTGACCAGGGAGCTGATAAATTAGATAGACGAGCCGCTGTAAAGGTCTCTTCTATGCGGAATTGAATTGGAGATCCTGACACGCATTGGCGATTGGGTTGCATCACAACATATCACCATCCAGGCGTGGAGTTCCGTTCCCGTGCTGCCAGATTGAGCCAACAGTTCCTCTTTCGATGATGTTATAGATTAGGATCCGAGAAGCTAGGTAGGTTGGTGCTCCGGGCGTGGGTAAGTCCGAGAGCCGGATTGGTACCTACCTATATGCCCGCGATTGTTGCTGGAGTCCGTCGGGAGTAGCATTCTAGCAGGGGGTCGGTAGGTAAATCATCTCCCTTGCCTATCTCCAATGTCAAGAGTTAAACGAATTCGCGGGGTGTTGCATCGCAGCACGCAGCCTATGGCGAGTTGATGACTCAATTCCAACATGTGGATGTGTGGTTGGAGCAAGTTTCGGTAGCGTACAAACGTATTCCGTAAAGGGCTGAGGGATTAAACCAGTGGGCCCAATATATGTGTAAAAGTGCCGGCTATCGGGGCCTGCAGACGGCTTGTCTTTGGCTGATCTCCCCCGGATTCCCGAATTCATGAGAGGACGAACATGTGCCGCTGGAAGCTGTCGCATCGGTTCGTTAGCAAGACACTTGGCTTGTCAGTGTCCTCCACACAACCTGCGACTTGCTGCCTTCAATTCCGTTGATCGCCTCTCTTTAACGCGAAGTTTGGCTTCCGGGTAGTCTGCTGTAGGGCCGGATTAAAATACCTAGCAGTAGCCAGAGAGATCGAGATTCTATCCAAATTATGGCTTTCTGGTACTGCCTTGTCAAATTGCGGGACAGATGTCACCAACACGGCTCACTCATCCGGGTTGATAATACTGTAGGTACCTAGATAGTGTTCTTCCTCACTGTCAGTACGCGGGCCTATCAAGATCCAATTCCCCTCCAAACATCCTATTCCCGAATAGCTCGATCCATAGGCTAGATGTAGTTCGGCTCACTAGTCTTTACATCTGGCTCATGAGTTCGAGTCACTGCCGCCTCGTGAACAGCATAGTAAAGGCCCAGATGGCTCAAAACCATCGAAAAGTCGGTTTACACTTGATGGACTGTATTCGCTATGCCAACTTCGCGCTTGCTTGTTTGCACAGGTGGTTTCAGTTTTCGTCGAACGATCGGGGTAATTGCTCTTACCTCACACCTGGTTGCATGGGAATTCCACAGCACCTAGAGAGTCTTCCATCAAATCATACAGCCACGGTTAAGCGGTTGCGATGATGTGAGAAGCTTGTCAAAGGATAAGGGCCCAATGCCTGCTTAAAGGAGCGCCAGGTCATATGACTATCGATTCTCTTGAGTCTCTTCCACATGACAGCGTCGAAGACCCCGAGTTTGCCCATGAGATAACCGTCAACTGTACTTGACCGGTGTGGACTTGAAAAATTTGAGTTCCGAGAAGAGACCCTTTTTTACGTAGTAAACAAGGGCATATTGGCTATATTCCGTAGCGCCGGTGCAATAACTAGTCGAGCCGCGGTGAGAACCGAATAGCATGTCATCTATACCTAGTAGGTATCTAGGCCTTGGGAAAGTTTAGCAAATGTGGCGGAGCCCTGATCAACGCACTCGAGGATCTCCTTGCTAGGTATACATGGCCGAGTGTAAAACAGCCGCTCGCAATTGCCCAATAATTAGAGGATCCCGTCTTGGGTCCCTGTGATTGGGCCATATCGACGGGATTCTAGTAGGTGAAATTACTGGGATGAAGTATTGATTAGTCTCGGAAAAAGATACCAAAAGGTGCTCATGGGAAACGCAGACCAATAGCGAGACCAATACTTGGGAGCGAAGTTGACAATAAGTATACCGAACAGTATTGTCGTATCGACCATCAAGGAGTATCACGACTCACGAGCTTCGGGGGCTCAAAACCATTGGAAGGTAGAAGTTTAACAGGCCGTGGCCCCCATTGCAGATACTACGTTAGTTTAAACAGCACGCACCTATGACGAGAAGACAAGTTGTATTATGTATACGACAATGGCTCTTGAGCTGATCGGCTCGCAAGTCGCGTTAGAACTTGAGGCCTGGATCCGAAATCTCTTCGCTCCAGACTCCAGGCTCTGGAGTTAAAACTCAAGGCCAGCCTGGCCAGGGCCCCTTCCACACTGGTGTACGTTCTCTACGCCATCTCCAGCAATAGTGTAGATTCAGTAGATCATCTAGCAAGGAACAGACGTTGATTATCTCTCTCGGATTGGGTCAATTGACTCGGTAGGTACAGGTGTATCTTCATGGTATTGCGGTTTCGTTGGGGCGGTGGCAGATACGTGGTATAGAATGCCATGTGCTGGTGCCAGTTGAGTTTACTCGGACTCCGTTGCACCTGGTAAGTAGTTATCTAGATACATAGCATGTAAGATTCCGCACGGACATGAGAATAGTATTCGGCTCTCGGCGGCTCGGGCGGCTGTCGTTCTGACCCATAGCCGGCTGAGTTGCCGCTAAACCCTGCTAACGTGTGACTCTTTAGTCAAAACGGGACCGAGTCCGCTTTCATGTTCGAGTCTTTTATGTGGATCACGCCCACCAACCTAGCTAGTCCGGTTACATTCGGAACATCGCCAGTACATCAATGTCCAAAAAGGCATCTCAATGGGTGGACGGAATCCTTGAATTTCTTTCCACCAGGAATCCACGAGGCATGTATGCCAGCATTTGGTGGTGATATCAATTATCGCAGTTTGCCAGACACCGAGGTAGCTGCGATGTCTTGCATAATAACACTTGTATGATGGAATTTCTGGGTTGGAAGACGCCATAATCGACAGACCCTTTGTTTATGACGTGATGCTCGTCTCACATGCAGTCATTTCGAGCACAAGTCGTTATTGCCAATTCACTGTGTCCCATACAGGGTCGAGTCTCCGTTTGCGGAATGTTGAGAAGGTTGTCGAAATTTCTCATTCGCCCACATGTGGATTTCGGCCGATTCATTCCCGATGGTGGCGGATCACCAAAAAATGTTTTGCGTCGCAAAGTAGCTGCCGTTTCGGTGGATCTTAGCGGTCGTAGTGGCGCAAAACATTCAAACCCGATTCCGAGAGTTGACTCTGGAAGGGACTCGCAGATGCGAAGTATCCGGCAGGTACTAGCTTGCAAAAGCTGTGTCTCAAAGGTGGGACCATCGCACGAGCATTTGTGCCACCTTCTGATTTAGCATCAGAAGCAACGTCCACGACCCACCTCAACCAGCTAGTGCTTGGAGTACTGTGTACAGGCTCCATGCACGAAATTACGAAACAAGTTTCGTAGCAGTACGAAATATACTATCAGAGTCAGGGGTGTTCCACCTTTTCTGTTCACACCACATCGGCACTAGGAACGCCTAGCCTGCAGGGGTGTAAGGACAGGTATAGCGCCGCCCGCTACAATCCTAGTGCACGCGAGGCAGCGTAGGTATTAGAGCCCGAGGGCGACCGCAGAGTACATCTCCCGTACCTGCCCGTTTTCACTTACAAGAAGGTACCAGGGATTCGATCCCCGCCAATGATGATTCTTTCTTCCATCGCCTCTTTTTTCAAGTTACTAATCCTGTTTTTTTTTCTCTCAACCTGACGACTTACCAGTTTCGTGCGATTGCGCCATCTTCACTCACACCCCCCGCCTCCAGTCTACGAACTAGAGTCTGGTTCGATGCCGTTTACGACTCCATTGCAGAGTGGGAATTGCATCAGCCGGCACCTGCTGGAGCTACGACGCCTAGCACGCGACAACCAACTGCCGAGTGTGTAGAGGCATGGACATGGAACACATGAGTGTTCAGGTGGCGGCAGCGGACACGGCGGCCGAAGTTGCGGCTGGGGCCGCCGCCGCCGGTCCTGCCAACAGACCTCCCAAAAAGACTAGCCAGACCTGCTCGACGTGCCGGCTGCGCAAAGTACGATGCGATGGTCGACGAGATATTTGCCAGAACTGCGAACGGCTCGGCTTCACCTGCTCTTTCCAAGACACGGGATCGCCCCACCCTGACAGCGACAGCGTCACTGGCTTCAGTCTCCCCCGTCGACGCGTTAGGTTGGCTTGTACGAATTGCCACTCGAGAAAGGCGCGCTGTACCGGCGAGACTCCGAAATGCGCCCGGTGTCAATCCCAGGGAATTGAGTGTATCTACCGACCCACAAAACGGTCTGCTGGTAGCCATGGCACCGCCCCCAATACTCAACATGGTACCACGGACTCGGAGCATGAATCGGTAACGTCTGAGCCCCTTGAGAAGCGATCCATGCTACATAGGGACCACCAGGGTTCACATCATGGCCACAACGGTAGCCCCGATCACCGGGAAATCGAAATCACTGGGGCCCAACTAGCTAAGAGGTTTGGCCAGGACTCGTACGTGACCGCCTGACACCATTCACTACTCGCTATACACAAAAGCTAATATGGAGGATATCAGACTCATATATCCAGACGAAGGCCTAATCCACCGCACTTTCAACAACTATTTCCGCCATGTACATCACGTACCCGTCTTCTCCTTTCTTCATCGGGCGTCGCTTATGCAACGTTTCCATGCTGGTATGATGGATAGAGCCCTTCTACTTGCTCTGGTTGGCGTTACCTCGTTACTTACCGATTTGGGTCCGGGAATGCGCGAGTATGGTGTCAGATGCATAGATGAATGCCAGAGTATGGTCTTGCAGGACCTCGAGAATCCTTCTACCATCAAAATCCAAGCCCTTGTGCTCGTTATGAAGCACCGTATACTCTCCCGAAGGTTCACGAGTGCCTTTATGCTAGCCGCTACGGCCGCGCGTTTTGCTTATGCCTTGAGACTAAACTATGAAAACCCGAGCTTATGTTTCCTGGCTAGGGAATCTCGACGAAGGCTCATGTGGGCGTTCTTGACCATTGATTCGGGAGTCAATGGTGGACAAGCCGATTTCACTTTACTGCCCGCTGACTCGCTGCATATTCAGTTGCCATGCAATGAGCGAAACTTCGAGTTTGATCTTCCACAAGTGACTGGTCATCTGCGTCCGCTGCCCGCGCAACCCTTTCCTGATGATGTGGGGTCTTTGGCCTTACATGTTCGCCTTTTATGGATGAGGAGCAGGGTGTCTTATTGTACCAAGAATGTACTCAATATGCCCGAGTCCGAAGTTGTCCAGTTACCCCAGCTGATCAAGGTCCTCTCACAAGAGCTGGATACTTTCAACGACCATCTGCCCGCATCATTCAAATTTTCTGAGAGCAACCTCCAATTACGGGCTTACTCTCCCCGTCTTTGTGTATATATCATGATTCATGTTTGGTGGCGGCAGTGCCATTGCGACCTTTACCGTATCGTATTGAGCGGACTAAAAGAAGCTCTACCGAAGTCCAGTGTCAATCGTCTGGAACCTCAGTTCGTGAGCTTCTGCGCACGCCAGTGCTTTGAGCACGCCATTGCCATGGTTGAAATCTTTAGGCTCGCCCTCGCCCTGGACGGCGGGCTTCCTGTCACGGATCTCGACCTCTCTGTTTGTGCTTATCAGTGCGCGCGAATGCTTTATTTTGCCTTTCAAACAAACAAAGCCGAGTTGCGATTAACGGCGGACCAAGTAGTTGAGCACGGAAATCGCTGCTTGCAAATCGCTCGAGCGATGAATCATGTCCCTGCTGGCGCTGCAATTGTAAGCTTAAGCGCTAATCTGCCATACCTGCCAATGTACTAACAGCGCTGATCGGTTCCTAGGTTTCCGACCTTGAGAAACTCATCTCACGTGGCCTCGCATCAAGTACCAGTCCAAGCCGGCCGGAGACGCCGGAAGTTGCCGGTTCCAGTACTATCCCCCAACGGCGCCTATCACGTCAAGTCCTCATTCCTAGTCAGATCCATCCCATGGACAGCGACGTGTCCATGATCCCCGTGCAGTCACCAGCAGGGAACATGTCATCACCCCACGTCAATACCAACGTATCGATACCTACTCCAGTTTCCACGACTACGCCCAATTCGTTACAATCCCGACGAGATCCACCATTTCCAGAACTGAACATCAACGATCCTAATATGGTGCGACCAATATTGCCTCCCGTGGTGCCCCCAGATGGTTTAGATAATAATAATGCCTTCGAAGGTGCCATGGACGGCTTCGACTTCGCCCTCGAGTCTTATGGCAATACAGGAGTTGACTCGGCCTCGTGGTTTTCACAAGACTGGTTGGGTGCGGATTTCCCACCATTGTCAGTATGATATCAATCCCAAAACGGCACCTTGCGCGAAATCTGCTTCGGCGCCTACAGTTATCGCCAGACTAGCTGTCCCCCCATATCTACGATCATTTGGAAAGATGCGTGGAAAACCTCTCTTGTAGGTGAAATACGACATGAGTCTTTAACTCGGAATGTCAACTATTTCAAATATCTTGGAACGAGTTGCGGAACTCTCAGGGCAAGAAGTAGGCCGCGTATCCATCAGGGCAGCTGACACTAACTCGGCTTCAGTCGGCAGGAAAGTCAGCGCCACAGACCATCATTTCAAATGCCCAAAGGCGTTGCAGCACGTTTTTGCTACAAAGTCTTTCTACTACCTGAAAACAAGTACGTGAATCAAACTAATGATACACATGCTGGAGTAGTTTTCACCCGTTGCAGTGCTTCTCGATGAATGTCGAATACCTGGTTTCGTGCTTGGGTCCCGGGGATATCACGACGCTTTATTGCGGTGTGAGAATTGATTACCTGGAAGGACAGGGCTTCATTGGGTGATTCGTTGAACGGACCAGCCCGAACAAGTGCGGATGTTGTTGCACGTACGAGAGAAGCCAACAAAAATCAAACGAATCTTTAAAATATCCGCGTCACATCACTACGGCGTGGTTGCGCAGATCTGCTATTATCATTGATCCAGTCGCATGCTGCCGGTATCAGTGAAGTCGCGAGCCGGTCCCAGTGACGAATTCAACCAACCCAAAAATCCAAACCTCAAATATGATATTATTTGAACGATGGACCAGATGGGATGTAAGTCGATCGAACAACTAGGTACTCGCTCGACCTGATATCCGCTCACAGACTTACCGGAAGGGGACATGAAGGCCAGGCCTCCTCCCAGTAAGTCTGTAAGCCGATATTAGGCCAGGCGAGTAGATAAAGGTCTATTAAAACGCAATCTATTCGGCGAGGAAGTTGGTTGATGATATAGAGGTAGCTAGTTCTCTCGGGAGATAGATAAGAAATAAACGGTATTCACGTCATACTACGTTGTCAATCAGTCTTGAGTATTGTATTCGATGTTGTTGTCCGACATGGTTCAGAAGTCGATCCAGCGGTCTATCTATTTGATATTGACGTCGGAATGGTGAAGAGATGTTTACGGTTAGATAAACCGTGACGAGAGACCGTGATAATGATATCGCTAGACGGGAATCACGATAAGGGAGGAAGAATTACAGTTAAAAAAATAAGACGAGACAAACAAGGAAGAATAGAAAAAATGAATGAAAAAAAAAATTGCCGGAAAAAAGAATCGAACTGGTAATAGCTAGCGATTGTTTCGATCAATCGACCTCCGGGTTATGAGCCCGGCGCTCTTCCACTGAGCTAGCTAGCTTTGTTTTGTTCTTGGATGGAATTCCGGTTGGGTAATGGTGTAACTATGGGTCCATTGGAGGTAAGGTTCCTTTTTTTTTCAAAAAAAAAAAAAAAAAAATTCTCTTGAGTTCTGGTAAGTGTTTTTTTCGCAGGTTTTTTTCTTGCGCGTGTTATCGTGATTGTGGTGACTGCCGCGGTGAGTCATACCTGAGGTATCGTGGCCGTTGTCGGAGCTTTTTTGGCTGTGGTTGATTGGTGTAGGTAATCGGAAGGGAGGCGTGAGATAAGGATTGGTTCTCACTCGAGTTTAGGTAATTTGATTGGCTTGGCTTGCTTTGATGCCTCCGTACCACCATTCCGGACCATCTCCATGGGAAATGGTTACGACACACGCTTTTTGTCGGATACATTGGCTGCGGTGTTTGTTCGTCTCTTGTTAATCTCGGGATGAAGTTGTTACTTGGAGAAGGCTTCGAAGTTTAATCCCGAGCAACGCGATGCTTGTCGCTTGGTATACTAAATCCCAGCCAGGGACTCACGAAATGGGCTCAGCAAGATTTCATGTCAATCTTCTCTATGGGCACGATTTGTTTCTTCGATCGTAACATATCATGACCGATGAATCTACGTCTTTCAGGTTCTCATCTACATTGTACCTAGTGGATCTCTGCTAGATAACGCGGGGACATCAACGTACGACGGCCCTCAACGCCAAACCGCAACCCCGCAACCCCGCTGCCGGAGACTGACTACCCCCCCGGCTGTCCGGCCCGCATTGCTGCTACGGTACCCTATTTCCTGTCCAGTCAGCTTTCAGTCAGGTTCACGGCTGCCAAACAGTTCGGACATCGTGTCAACTTGTTGCAATCGCAGACCTGACAGCCAAGGTAGATTTGCGCAAACAAGTAAACGTGATTAGGTGACTTGGCGCAACAACTTGCTGAGATTATCCGGTATATCAATATGCCACTGGATATGGGTTGATTGAAACCCATGTGGACAAGGAGAGAAGAAGCAGTACCGGGAAGATATCACCCGAGCACTCTTGCGGGGCTATCATAATTTTGAGGAGAAGCTGCTCATCATGCCCTCGACCAACTGGATCGGCCGTGAGAGCGGGAGAACGGTTACTACGTCTTGACGCAGCTCCACGGTGTTGTCCCCACGTCGCGAAGGATAGTCCGGGGCTGAGTCAAGACCAAGACCGGGTGGCATGCGGAGAGACTGATCGGATCCTACTTCTCTGCCGTTCAGAAAGAGACGAGGTGAGATTATGAGGGTTATCGGTTGCGATCTGCCATCGCGATGCTATTCCTATCTTATCTTCATCGTTACCTTCATCACACAACGTGTCTCTGGGGTATCAGCCATGACTATCCCCTCAAACCGTTGGGTCTTCGGTGCGATCTGCGTTATCGAAATGTTACGATCGTCGCCAAATGTTGCAGTAGTGTTGTGACGCTGGACACCTGACCCAGCTTCTTGTACTTTGGGCTGATGTCGGCGGAGAACGATTTATATATTCCCACCAGTCTTGTCAGTGGAGGGTCTCATTCAAACCCGACGCAGGCTCTTGATGTCTGGACAAACACGTCTCACATTATCCGCACCAGTAGGCTCACAAACTGTATTGTCGTCCCCAAACCCCGCAGACATCGGTATCTTATGACGCTGGGGAAATTTCAGGGGGGACTCTGGGGAACTTATCGATTATTCCCGCTGGCCCACGGGATTTCGCAGGAGATGTCTTACTCTCAACCCCGCAAGTATTCCCATGATGAGGGGACGGGTTAGTCATTATCCGCATCGATCAGACTTCGGTTGATGGAATCGTTTCAATGAATGAGGGGGACCCCTCACGTAGTTGCGATGTGAGATGGGGAACTTAAAGATCGTGCTGGGTGCCGTAGCCCCTATTGAGCCAGGAACCTCAGCACCGAGAAGCACGATATTCAGAAAAGAAGGTATTTTTCGAGCCCTACTTATCATAGTCCAATGAATACTGACATTCCATGCGGTTTTGAAGTCTCGCCATGGCTTCTTGGCTTCACGAGATATCCCTCAGCCCTCGCCGGTGCCTCCGAGCTATCGCCGTTGGCGCCGTCGCACTGATTGGTAGCGGTGCTGTAAAGACAGACGTATTAGCAGAAGATCTTGGCCCCGGATCAACCGCTCCCGTACGTCCATTTCGCCTTGACCAAGTACGTCTAGGCGATGGTTTGATGCAGGAGAAACGAGACCGGATCAAATCTTTCATTCAAGATTACGACCAAAGGAAGTTCCTCGTTCTTTTCAACAACCAAGCTGGCCGACCCAACCCCGAAGGCGTCACGCCGCCCGGTGGATGGGAAGATGGCGGATTGCTTAGTGGGCATTGGACTGGTCATTACATGACGTCTCTTTCCCAGGCGTATGCGGATCAAGGAGAGGATGTTTTCAAGACAAAGCTTGATTGGATGGTTAGTGAATTGGCTGCTTGCCAGAAAGCTATTACTGCTCGGATGACGGAGGGAGCTGGGACTGGTGATGCTAACTGGGTGCCGACATACCCTGGTTACCTCGGTGCCCTCCCGGAAGATGTTGTTTTGAGGCTTGGACCTCCTCGTTGGGCCGTGTACGGAGGTGATCCAGATACCAATACCTGGGCGCCTTGGTACACACAGCATAAGATCATGCGAGGGCTGCTCGACGCGTTCTATAACACGAACAACACCCAGGCTCTTAGCATCGCAGAGACAATGGCTAACTGGGCTTACATGGCGATAACCATAGGCGACAAGAATCACTCAGGTTATACGGGCAACTTAACCAGAGATAATCTCAATTACATGTGGGACCTGTATATCGGCGGAGAATACGGCGGTGTCAACGAAGTTCTCCCCGAAATCTACCAAATAACTGGGGATGCGAAACATTTACAATCTGCTAAGGCATTCGATAACCGGGAGTCGCTTTTCGGCGCGACGCTTGAGAATGATGATATCTTGGTTGTGAATGCGGATGATATACCCGGCCGACGCCGCCCGCAGTATCTACATGCTAATCAGCATGTCCCTCAGTTCGTGGGCTATATGAGGATCTTCGAGCAGGGCGGGGGTGAGGATTATCTCGCCTCAGCGATGAACTTCTACGACTGGGTGGTACCGCATCACCATTTCGCTACTGGTGGTGTCGGCAGTGCCTATCCAGGCAGCGGTGGTGACGGGGAGTTTTTTCAGAATAGAGATAATATCGCGAATGCCATGATCGGGGATGGGGCTGAGACATGCACGGTATATAACACCCTCAAGCTGGCGCGGAACCTGTTCTTACACCACCATAACGCATCGTACATGGATAACTACGAGCGTGGCTTGTTCAACCATATTTCCGGCTCGCGAAAAGATACAGATATAAACAGTGATCCTCAGCTTACTTACTTCCAGCAACTCACTCCAGGTACCTCCCGCTCTTATGGAAATACGGGGACATGCTGTGGTGGTACTGGAATGGAGAGCCACACGAAGTATCAAGAGACCGTTTATTTCCGGTCCGCGGATGATTCTACGCTTTGGATTAATTTGTTTATCCCATCTACTCTTAACTGGGCGGATAAAGGGTTCGAAGTGAAACAGGAGACGACTTTCCCGCGTGGAGATACGGCTAAGTTTACCATCACTGGAGAAGGACAGCTGGATATCAACTTACGTGTGCCTGTCTGGGCTGTTAAGGGGTATAACGTCACTATCAACGGGGAGCAGATCGACGAGGTGGCGACACCGGGGAGCTACCTAATTCTAAGTCGAAGTTGGAAGACGGGCGACGTGATTGAGGTGACAATGCCATTCAGCATTCAGATCGAGCGCGCGCTTGATCGTCCAGATACACAAGTCATCTTATGGGGACCGGTCATTCTTCAGATCCTGGGGAAAACGACTGATGCTAACGATGGCTACGTGGGGTTGTCGCTCTATCGATATCTAAAGCGAGATGGGGATTATTCGAAGGAAGCGATCAAGCAGACGGGAACGACAGCGAACGGTGACCCGATGTACACGATTGCCAATGGCAACTTGACCGCACGGCCGTATTATATCTCGGACTCACAGGCCGTGTCATCATATTTCAGACGTATCGAACCGAATGTCGCGTTTGGATCAATTGATACGGGAGTGGCCAATCGGATGCGGAATGATGGACTGCCGAATTATGATGTACCTGTTCAGGGTATCACGTCTCCCGGCACGGATGGACCTACGTTTTTGGATTTGGTTTGGGATCAGGCGCCGTTTGGGACGCATGGTGTGTTTGTGAAAGCTGTTACGACTGTTGCGGGGGAGTTTGCTAAGATGGGGGTATATAGTGATCAGGAGAGAGATGTGATTATTGCAAAGGCCGGGGAGGCAGAGGAGGAGTTGACTCCGGATTAGGAGGGAGTGGTTAGAGGCCCGTAGGTGGGCATAGTCCACAATGAATCCTGATGAGTCGGATGGTGGGCGAAAGAAGGACAGCTGTATTGATGAAAAAGCGTTTGGTTGGTAACCAAAGTCCTTTATCTCGTGTCACCACGGGAGAATCACAGTCGAGACCAAACCTCACCAATGAACAACTTTCCTCGGGGGCCGATTATATATCAGATGTGGCCGAGTACGATCTGGCATGCAACGCATAGGTATGAATTGCGGCTCAGATTTCCAACACCGACCTCGCAAAACGTACGTATCCCTGGGTTGACTCAAGAGGCGATGAAAGAACTACACAGGTAGGCTCTGAAATTGGAGTGGGAAGTAGTTGGGTGGGCGATAAATTCCCCCAGCGTGCCCCGACCTACGATTTAACATTTAGAGCTTGGCGAACGGTGTGGTTTTTCGTAGGATGTAAAATTGGCTCAATTCCCAGTCTGAGCTTTTTTACTTTCCTTTTTTTGTCTTTTTTCTTGAGTTTGAGCTTTTTTATGCCCCCCTTTCAACCCCTATGCCGGTGCCCTCCCTGCTGAACTTTTGTTTACTCACACCTACGGGTTGTATAAACGGATCATTCGACAAAAGGTAGTTGAATACGGCATTTCTCCCGGATGAAGCCTGAGCACTGTCTAGTCTAATTTCTCACATATGACCATCTTTTTGGCATCCATACGATCCGATCGGGTAGCAACCCCCTGAATGACAACAACTCACCCCCGGATCGTCCGACACCTCTAGCTTGAGTCACACGGCCCTCCGTGATGACGACCCTCCGATGCCCCGTTAGCAATGACGATGTTTATAAACGAGGCAGGTTCGTCCGTAAGTGGGCCATGATGTTCCAGATTCAGTTGTCAGTTGTAGCACCGACATTTAACTATCTTTGGGAAGGAGCGACTTTGCGAGGTGCGACCTGCTCTTTCCAACGGAGTTGCACATGCCAGATTCATGAAACAAGCCTATCACGTCACAGGAAATTGTCCCACGATTCCTATTTCAACCTCTCTCCCTCCATCTCTCTCTCTCTCTCTCTCTCCAAAACTACACCACCGTCGGCAACGCCCTCTGCGGAGAGGAAGAACAAACCCCGGGGCGCAAACATGACGACCTCCAAAGAAGCGACACCTTTGAGCCTCGAGGCAGGCTTAGAGTATAAACACTTGGGCCAACATGACAAACCTGCCACTGAAGCCCATCAAAAGACGGATATGGTAGACTGGGATGGACCTGATGATCCGAAAAACCCATACAACTGGTCGAAAGCAAAACGGATGATCCACGTGATCATCGTGAGCCTGTTCAGTCTCAACGCGTGAGTTGATTCTATACCAAAACAAAACGAGTGCGCCTCACGAGTGATCAACTAATGAGCCTTCTCCCGTCCAAGTAACCTCGCGGCCACTATGTTTGCGCCGGCGGCAGACCAACTAACCACCGAGTTTCACTTCACCGATCCGACTATCCTGGTCTTCACCGTCAGCATCTATCTGCTCGGCTTCTGCGTCGGACCTCTCTTCCTCGCCCCGCTGTCAGAGCTATACGGTCGTCTGGTCATATATCACGCCTGCAATATCGCGTACGTTGCGATGACATTCGGCTGTGCCTTCAGCACGAACGTAACCATGTTTCTCGTCTTTCGCGTCTTCGCCGGCATTGCCGGGTCTGGACCTATCAGTATTGGCGGCGGCACCGTGGCTGATGTGACGCCTCAGAAAACGCGCGGAAGGGCTATTTCGCTGTTTGGTGTTGGACCACTTCTTGGGCCGGTTCGCATCGCCAATAGACCATGTGAGAAGCACCTGAGAATCGCTGACCAGATGTACAGGTTTTAGGCCCCATTATCGGCGGCTTCGTCACCGAGACCATCGGATGGCGATGGACGTTTCGTATTATCCTCATTCTGGTATGTGTCTCTTATCTGAACTCGCGCATATTGACATGAATCTAATAGTGGTTGTTAGTCTGGCGTTCTCGCGGCAATGACACTCATATTTATGAGAGAAACAAACGAAAAAGTCCTACTACAACGGAAAGCACAGCGTCTGATCAAAGAGACGGGAAATGAGAAACTCTTCGCAAAGGGGAGCACACAGGCAACAGCATCCCAGACTCTCCGGAAGGGCCTTATCCGCCCGGCGAAAATGCTGATCTTCTCTCCCGTCGTGCTTCTACTTTCACTGTACGCGGGAATAGTATTTGGCGTCTTATTTCTGCTTTTCGCGACGTTCCCCATTGTGTTTGAAGAGACGTATGGTTTCAGTCCCGGTGTTGCAGGACTAGCTTACCTCGGTCTTGGCCTCGGCCTCCTGTCGGGCTTGCTGCTCTTCGCTCTTCTAAGCGACAAGCTTCTAGGCCAGACACCTGGAAGCACAGTAGCCCGTCCCGAAGAACGACTGATTCTCATGAAATGGTTTGCGCCAATTGCGCCGTTGGGATGTTTCATCTACGGTTGGACCGCGGGGTATCACGTTCATTGGATCGTCCCTATCGTCGGGACGTACTTTGTTGGCGTCGGCTCTTTATTTGTGGCTATTGCGACGCAGACTTATCTCGTCGATGCTTTTGGACCAGAGGCGGCGGCCTCGGCTCTGGCGGCTAACTTGATTATCCGCACGCCCTTTGGCGCGCTGCTTGTTCTTGCTGCACCGCAGTTGTATGCGAAATTGGGATTGGGATGGGGGAATAGTGTTTTGGGATTTATCACGCTCGCTTTTGCGCCTGTGCCTTGGTTGTTTTACCGTTATGGGGAGTGCATGAGGACTCGATTTGTTGTTGATTTGTGAGGGGCGTCATCAAGATTCTATGTTTCAGGTTGGGAGTGTACGATGAGGAAGGGCTATCTGTGGGATACAACAGGGATACTCGGCTTTTGCTTTCTTCATGGATGGTTATTGGGGGTTGAACAATATGAAGACGGTACAGGTGGGGGGTAGTAGGAGAATGGTAGTAATCAAATATCTAAATGCTAAGGACACTGATAAGGGAACCAAAATTCGCATCTGAGTGATTTCGTGAAGTCATGACGGTGGAAGCCCTCGTGTAATGCCATCGAAAACATGATTACTAGAAAGATGAAAAGGAGCGCGGGCTGTGGTTGAAGCAGGAGGTTGAAGTCATGGCTTGGATAAAGATAGTGTGCCTCTGAGGGATGAATAGGGGTGGTAACTGTTGTATTCGTGAGCCCCAAGATGATTCAGATGGTCTACCTAGACCGGAAATCTGATGCTTCAAACTCACTGAGACATTTCATCAATTTATACCTACCTACCACAACATAGGTGGGATCTATCACGCTCCAAAGCCAAATCCTTGACGGCCAGTAAAACTAGACGCACAGCTCAATACTCCCGTTGAGTTCGCCTTAACAAGTCAGTCTCGCCTTCAGCACACCGGTCTGTTAGTCGTGGCTTGCTGGACGCCAAAACTCTCTTCACGTAACCATCAACCCCATGACCCCATCGTCAGTTCTCCGTAAGGCTGCTGTGGCATACTGGGCCATTGATGATTGTGCTTGTAAGTTGTGCAGAGGCAACCGCAGTCAAAGATACGACTGCCAGTGATCTCGTGTGAAGACCGCCTCATTCACATGCCTACTCTCGTCTCATACCGACAGGTCCTTGTAAAAGCCCGTATATCGACCGGAGGAGGAATTGAAACTTTCCTCCGACATAGATGCTGACGACGCCATGATGTGGGATTTTTGGAAATGAGCGCTGAATTGGTGCGGTCCTGTAATGTGAGTATATGAGGTCCTGCCAAGGAACGCATTGATGAGCGAGCGCAGTGAGTGTGAGGTTCTTGCGACCGTCTCGGGGACAAGTTGAGGTTTGGTCGGCGCCGAAATGCATGTAAGCGTGCCTAGTAGATTTGCCTATTACATATTGTGCATTATGCACATAGGTGGTTAGTTAAGATTTGCACCCGACCCGACCTACCTAGATAGATAGCAGAAATAATGCTTACTAAATAATTATGCATAGCTCGTGGAGTTATTTATGGGGCGCATAAGTCGCCGCGCTTGGCGCGCTTCGCTTATGCTATCTATCTAGATAGCCGCCTTAACTGGGTTTGTGCCGCTCTCCGCCAAAATTTCCAATCAATCAATCAATCAATCCTTCCTTCATAGCCCCACCAACGCCGAAAATCAGAGTGCGCAAACACGGAACATTGGTAGAACCCCCCCTCCCCCACTACCAAAAAGACATCCGTTGAACCAGACATCGACAACAATGGCGACAACGATACAAGAACCCCCGACCGCGCCGGCGGTATCAGAAGATACGAAAGTACCCGTCGCCGAGCCCGTACAGTTCAAGCCGATACAAGCGCTCATCCTCGATGCCGGACCCCTCATCAAGAACGATCCGCCCGTGAGCACTCTCCTCGCGCAGGCGCATGAGTTATATACCCTGCCCTCTGTGATTTCCGAGATCCGCGATGCCGCCACGCGCTCCAGACTCGAGACGACTCTCCTTCCCTTTTTGAAATTGCGGTCCCCGCGCGCGACGAGTATCAAGTTCGTCACGGACTTCGCGCGGCGCACGGGTGATCTTGATGTTCTCAGTAAGCCGGATATCCACCTGATGGCGCTGGCGTATGAGTTGGAATGTGAATTGAATGGTGGCGATTGGCGGTTACGGAAGACGCCGGGTCAGAAGGGGGTTAATGGGAAGTCGCCTGCGCAAGTGGAGAAGGATAAGCTGAAGAACGCTGAGGGCGCTACGGAAGAAGCGGCGAATGCCGAAGAAGTAAAGGCAGCAGAGGAGTCGCCTGAGTCTGCAGAGTCCGCGGAGCCGTCCGTCGAGGAACAAGCGCAGCCTGTCGTCGAGGAAACTATTGCAGAAACCTTCGGGTCTCTAAGTTTAGAACAATCGGCCACTCCCACAACAGAGGAGACTAAGACAGACGAAATAAACGTACAAGAAGAAGAAGTAGTAGAAGACGACGACGACGACGAAGAAGGCTGGATCACCCCCTCAAACCTCAAGAAACACCAAGCCAGAGACAAAACGGCCCCGTCAGACCAACCCACCCAGCGAGTCCTCAAAGTAGCGCTCCTGACATCCGACTACGCCATGCAGAACGTCCTGCTACGAATCAATCTCAACCTAGTCTCCTCAGGCCTGGCGCGCATCACGCACGTCAAGACGTGGGTCCTCCGCTGCCACGGCTGCTTCCAGATCACGCGCGACACGTCAAAGCAGTTCTGCCCGCGCTGCGGCCAGGCGACGCTGACGCGCGTGAGTTGCTCGACGGACCAGTCGGGCAACTTCACCGTGCACCTGAAGAAGAACTTCCAGTGGAATAACCGCGGAAACGTATACAGCGTGCCGAAGCCGGTGCACGGCACGCCGACGGGTCGTGCGCGCGGACCGGGCGGTGGCAAGAATGGATGGGGCCGCGAGCTTATATTCGCGGAGGACCAGAAGGAGTATGAGAGGAAGACGACGGAGCAGAAGCGGGCTAGACAGCGGGATCTCATGGACGATGATTATTTGCCTGCCATTCTCAGTGGGAACCGACAGAATGGGCCGGGAAGGATACGGGTTGGTGCGGGACGGAATGTTAATTCCAAGAAGAGGTTTTAAAAGGGCGAGCGAGCTGAGTGTAGGAGTACATCAAGTTAAAAAAAAAAAAGAAAAAGAAAAAGAAAAAGAAAAAAAATAGAAAAGGGATTAATATCACACGGCATGCATATGTCATTCATTTGTTGTCTTTGCGAACTTTTTTTTTTTGGGGGGGGGCATTCATACGTTTTGGTATTAATATGTATTAGACCTGGACCAGCCATCACATCACCATCACGTCTGCTAGCTAACCTCACTCGACATACCACTTATAGGTTTCCCGTGCTTGGGTTTGCCTGCGGTGGCTACGTGTAAGACGGCTTTTCTGTTGGTTTGATCCCGGGTTATGAGGTTATCTGGTAGGGCGCGAGACAGCAGAAGTAAATCCACCCCCGGGGGGGATATGTCTGACACAGGGATATCTCGGTCCCTGTGATGGGTAGGTATACATATCCCATTCCACTGGTATCTATTCCTGCGCGTGTTGGTCATGTCATGTCATGTCATGTCATGTCACGCCTGCTTTTCTTTGCCCTCGTCTGTGTGTTCGGTATGGTTGTTTGTTCGCTTGTTCGTGATGGCTATGGCAGTGCAATGGATGCTAAAGGGCTCATGGGGCTCCATGCTCGAAGATGATGCGGGTATTTTAGGTAGTTCATGCGATCGTTCATATTTATTGTTTTGGGCTTGTTCATCGGTGGGTTTCTGTATCTATTGGGTCTCGGCGACTTTGTTTTCTGGATTAAAAAAAAAAAAAAAGACATCAGCACCGTAGTCGCAAAGTTTATTATTACACTTCCTGCTTGCGATGGAAATGAATCGCATCTTGGGACGTGATCAGCTACTCACTCTGCTGCGTCAACATCAGACCGAAGCGCTTCTTCAGCGTCACGCGCTGGCGCGACCACTTGTCGTCGGGGGAGAAGCGGGCGGGGTGGGCGGATTTGGTGACGGTGCCGTTGAGGACTTTTTTGAGGGTGTAGATGCGCCTGGGTGGGACGGTTAGTCTTTGCTCTTCTTCGCTCGGCTTTTCTCTCTTATATTCTCTTTCTTTCTTGCTGGGGATAATGGGTTTATGTAGATGTCGAAGTTGGGGGGGGGGGGATTTTTACTGACTTTCCAGCTTCATCGGGAGTGTACATTAAATGCATTTTTTAGAGATTGGGTTAAGATGGTTGATTTATACAGTGGATAGCGAGTTTCGGGGGGTATTGGTTGTGATGTCGAGTTTTGTTTGTTCGTTGTCGCCGGTGATGGTGATGGTGATGGTGATGGTGTTTGCTGTCGAGTCTTGGAACATTGAAAGGTCCGCAAATTATTTTCTGGCTTGGTTATGTTATGTTATCCAGGTGCGTGTTTTCATTGGTCAATCCCATTGTGGAGCTATCCGCCTCCTTTTTTGGGAACTGGGTGGGTCTGCGCCGTATCTCTACGTTTCTTGTATCCTGCCTTATCCTGCCTTATCCTGCCTTTTCACATCTCTCACATATTGATCATGACTACCTACAGGCCATTCAGATCAACTACATTCCAACTTCAACTTTTCATCAACTCTTCCCATCATTCTTGGTTATAAAGGTAGTACTGAACTTTGCCACAACAGACAGACCGAGATATATGGCCAAGAGAAATGAAAACGGCTTAAGCATAGCAACGTTCAAAGACAATCGACTACCTAGAATCATTCCTGATACAGTTGTTCATCTGCCAAGTCATCACCAAGGGACTCTGTACGAACAAACACGGACATCATCAGATCGTCATTTGGTCGTCCACCGCTGAGTCAGATCAGCACGAGTAAGAATCTATGTCGTGTCTGAAGATGATAATCATTAAGGGCCGAATGATTCCATTCGAGAATCATAGTGATTCGATTCATACGATCGGAAAGAAACCCGGTTACGTAGTGTCAGGGAAGATATAATGACGCGGCTCATCCCTTGATCGCTGTAATCTGCAGATAATCAAGTCACGACAAGCTCCACGCGTAATGATCGACTAACTACACCTGCACGATACTTACGAAGCATGCCTCGCTTCATCACAGACGACCGACAGGTCGACAAGACCAACCTGGTCGAGATCAAAGTCATATGCGCAGGACCGCCACGCGCGGCTACGAGTTCCAGTAAGCCGCACGCCATGATCACCCCAAGAGCTCGCTTCTCACGACTGGATGTCATTAGTGCAAGCCGCCATGGAACGTCTCGGTTTCGGTCCCTGCATGCACATGGCCCATATGCTCCCGCACGCCGAACGCACACAGCTCATGCTCAACGCAGTCCGGGAGCAGGATCGTGAGAAGCGGCACGAGATGATCCGGGAACTGATGGCCGGCCACGCTTCCGTGGCCGACTTCCCCGTGATCTTCTTCGCTGCCGATCTCATGGACATGTACCCCGAGGCCGCCATCGTGCTCAATCAGCGCAAAAGCGCCGAGCAATGGACTGCCTCCGCAAAAGAATCCTTTGAATTCTTTTTCTCATGGCGGTTCCCGCTCGTCTGTATGCTCTTCAGGACTGAGCGTCTTTGGTACGCGCTGAATATCGAAACTATGCGTATGTTTGACCGATTGTATGGGAACCCTGCCCCGTGGACTGTCGATGCCTATGAGGGTCATCGGAGGTGGGTTCTTGACGAGGCGAGGAAGCGTGGACGACGGGTTTTGGAATTCGTGCCTGAGGAGGGGTGGGGGCCGCTTTGTCACTTTCTGGATGCTGAGGTTCCAGATGAAGCTTTTCCGAGACTGAATGAGAAGGAGACGTTTCGGACTATTAGGAGAATCTTTATTGCCAAGGGCCTTTTGAGTTGGCTTGCTCTTGGCGGCTCTGTATGGGCTGGGTGGAAGTTCGGACCGATTGGGGTTCGGTTCTTACGAGATGTGCTGAGGTCGTATGTCTCGGTGTGAGGGCGAAGTTGATGGTGTAGTGTACCTATATTGCTGGGTGATGCATATCGTTTCTTTCATGCGACAGATACATCGACTACCAGACTGCGATGTCAACAATGCCCGTACGGCATACCGCGAACATCGAGCCAATCTACTCGAAGAAAACGTCATTCGCGCCTCGCCTTGAGTCGCTTCTCGCTTCATCTCGCCCTTCGTCTTACCTCGCTCCTCGCTCCTCGGCCTTTTCGCTCTTCGCCTTTTGCCAAGAGTGGACCAAACAATCAGAAGTGGACCACCATCATCAACATAGCATGCATCATATATTCGTCAGCTCCCCATTGGTCCTTTAAGTTATTTTATAAAAGCATCAAAGCCGCACGTAGGACCAAATCAACGCCACGCGAAGGCCGAGGAAAAAAAAAAAAAAAGGCCTGATCAACGTCAGTTTCTTCGTAATGAGATTGCTTCACAAACATAAATAGACATTGCCATACCATGGACAAAAACCCGGGAGAAAGGGATGCTTTTTGTAGCAAAATGAGCACGAGTTTACTGTGTATTATGACTGACCCCGAAATATTATCTATCCCATGAGTGAGATATTCCGTCCTTTGTTCTCGAGTTCTGCGAGAATGGAATGGATATCTACGGTCTCTTGGGGAAAGCCTCGCTCTTACCGTTTTCCGCGGGGGGTTTTATGACTCTCGTGAGTAAAAGTTTATTGACTTCCATGTGCTTACCCAAATATGTTATTTTCTCTTCAGATTAAGTCTCTCTCCTTCGGACAAATATATATATATATATATATAATATACCACATATCATCCGCAAGAGCGAGAAGTCCCATCTCGGAGGGTCCTCTTTTTTGGGGGGCCGAGGGCGTTGGATGATAAAAAGTTGGGGGGGATAATTTCCATCGTAGCCTAAAACACACCTACGTAGATATCTAACCTAGTTAGTGACCTGAGTATAAGTAACGGTTGAGAGAAAAGGGGGGAAAGTCCGATATATCGCGAACCTCTAGATACTTGTCGGAGATGAACTCTGCTCCGAGGCGTCCGAAGTATCCCATCCGATGTCTCCGAAAGTGTTCGACGATGTCACGTCATGGCGTACGCGTCTATCAGTATCTAGCCCTTCAACATCTACCTACTAACCTAGATACAGAGGCATTCCGGCTGTTACTTACTTACATCGTACTATGTTGGTGTAAGTAATGTTGAAAGCCAAGCCGATATCTATTCTAGATAGGAAGCTTAGATAGATAGGAAGTTTACACTTTATCGAAGCACGGTTCACCACCAACCTTCGAAGTTGTTAGCGATTTACCAAACATCCGATTCACACCCGGTTTGTCTCTACCTACCTACCGCGGGGATTCGGGGCAGTATCGTACACGACGTTCGGGTCATTCAACTTCAAGCTCTTCACTAGTTATCTATTATAGCTAGATAGGTAATGAAAAGTCGGGTGAGTTTTCGCGGCGCGGCGTTACGTTATACATGGCGAGATAGCCGAAGCCGAGAGTCGAAAGTCCGAAAGTCCGGGAGTCCGAAAGTCCGGGAGTCCGAGAGTCCGGGAGTCCGAGAGTCCGAGACAGCCGGTTGTCGTCATTCGTGCATAATCTCCGTCATCCATGTTGCCCGACATATCTGCCCATGTAGATAGAGTATCGAATAAGTAAGTACGAGCGAGTGACCGCGAATCCTTCTCGGCTCTTCCCGTCGCGCCGAATGATGGGCGTTGCAAGGATTGAGATTGAGATTGAGATTGGGTCCATTCTTGGCGCGGAGAGGTCGCTTTAGAATCTGATTCATAGACATATAAAAATACACGTACACATCTTCTGTTGTATATAGCCTGTCAGACGCTCATATCCAACTTTTCTGAAAAAAAAATGAGTTGTTGAAGGGTTGGCACCTCTGGAACACTTCTCTCGAGCTACATCGAAGAGGGAGAGTCAAGACTCTCCCGAGACTCAGAGAGAACTTTCAACTGCTTAGCCTCAGGATGATGTCACAATGGCACCATCGGCGCGCGCGACTCATGTCCAAGGCTAGATAGCCAGCACAAATTTGGCAAATCTTGTCTTCCCTTTTCGAGGTGATGTGTGAATGTCAACTTCTCAAGCTGTTAATTCTTCTTACGAGCTGAGCTGGCTGATAGGCCGAGTCACGCGAGCAAGCCATCACTGCACTGGTAATGTATCGAGGGTAAGCTACGGCATCAATACATCCTCTCATATCAACAAGTCCAGATACGCTGGCTGCTTCCAATCAATACCCCAAAGCCAAACACACCACTCAATCACCCTCGAAGACGGGAAAGACTAAACAGTGATCCGGGGAACAGCATGCTTAAACACATTCGTCGGGTCATACTTCTTCTTCAACGCAGCCACAGTGTCGTAATGGACACCATAAATCTTCTTCGGATCCGTATCCTCATCAGCCAGGAGCGAGATATACGCAGTCTCCAACACATTCTCCGCCTCGGACTTCCTAATCTCCACCATCGCGTTCCGCGCCCATTCTGCGCCCTTGGCCTCGAATTCAGCCATCGGCGTGCTAGCCAGGAATTCACAGAGTAAGTGATCATCCTGCGCACCGAACACACTGTCGGCCCGGGGCGCATTCGCGCGGTAGTTGTAGACTAGCATGGAGATTCCACCGCCGGGTAATTGGTCGACGAATTTAGCGAAGAGCTCTGCCGTGCTCTTGTTTTGTCTGCGGAGGTTCAGGGTGTATGAACGGCCGTGGCAGCCGTAGACGACCATGCTTTCGTTGAATGCGGCGTAGGCAGAGACCGTTTTCGGTTCCGGGTTGTTCATAATGACGTTGTTGAAGCTGGCGACCTTGGCGATCCACTTCTTGCCTTCCTCGTGGTCGTCATCTACCCACGTGGCGATGACCGCTAGTACCTTTCCAAGACCCGGGAGTTCCATTCCGAAGAGCTGGAGCATGAGCGAGTCCGGGAGACCGCCTTCTGCTACTAGCTTGTCATACCCGGCGGTGTAGTTGGTCCACGTGGCTTTCATGTCACTGGACTCGTAGACGACCAAGGATGTGAGGAGCTGTGTAGGGCAAGGTTAATGCTTGTAGGGGGGGGTAAGTCATCAAGGGGTTGAGAGATAACGACATACCTGCTTCAGGGGGTAGGTCTTGACCGTCAGTTCAACAATCACGCCGAACGCACCACCGGCACCCCGAATGCCTTTCAGTAAGTCAGCGGCAGCCTCAACTAACTCTCCCTTGGCGTCCACTATCTTAGCGCCGACGATTTGGTCGACGCCCAAACCATAACGAGCTCCGAAAAGCCCGTAGCCGCCGTATGTGGCCCATCCGACGTAACCCACGCTACCCACGGAGCCTCTATTTCGGAGATGAGAACGATCAGCCTTGTCATCGTGGATAGAATTGGACGCCAAGACCTAGCACTCACACAGGGGTAACCAGCCCTCTCGTCTCGAGCTGCGTGGCTAGATCACGGACGAGAACACCCCCACCTATCGTAGCGGTCTTGCCGTCTGCGCTGATCGTGACCTTCTTGATGTCACGCATGTCGATGGTCAATCCACCCTTGACCTGGTTTCTGCCAGCGGCATCGTGACCACCGGTTCGGACGGCGAACTCAACGCCGTTCTTGGTGCAGTACTGTACAAGCGCTTGGACATGGGCGGCGTTCTGGGGACGGGCGATGGCGGCGGGAGTCTTCGATTCATGGTTGACGAAGCTGGCCTTTGTAGCGGCCCAGTTGGCATCGGAGGGTGTGATGATGGGCAGAGCCGGCTGCAGAGCCTTTACGTGCCCCTGTAACGCTGCGACGAACGACATGGTTGTTTTTTTTGCCTGTAGGTTGCGGGAAGGCTGTCTGTCTTGCGAGAGAATGGTCGAGCGAAGATGGGATGACAGCAGGTTCCCACGAACGAATGGGAGACTGATCAGAATTATATCGCCTGCGTATCGTACCAGAGATTCACCCTCTGAACCCACGTTACTGCTAGCAGGGAAGAGCTCCGGGAGTCCGGGGCCCATGGAGGTGATCGGGAGCTGTAATGTCGTGAGCTTCCGACGTCATCCTCGTTCGTTCCCCGCGAAGCTTGACTCATGAGCCGGACCATTCTGTCGTATGATTACCCATAGTCGGCGTCACAATTCGTTCGAATGAGAGTGTATGTATTCGACTGTCAGAGTCCATCTAGGCCCTTCCTCTTGAAGTTTTGGGTTGTTATTGGGCTAAGCCATTACTATTCCCGTGTCTATTTATATATTAGCTTCTTGATGCTGATATAAGCTTCTGGATACTTAGGTGGGACTCCAAGGGAGACTGGAGTAATCGTGAACACAAATAGTCGTTGTAAAGTGCGGACAAATGAGTCGCGCGTGTCTACCGACTTCTTTATTATAGAATTGATGCCGTCACGGTAAGGTTCGTCGATTTTGATCTCGGAATCGGCTGTATGGATCCGAAGTGCTCGGCCGATGGTTACCGGCTTCCGATATGTCCGGGTGGTGGCGCCATGTTTTGCAATAGACGGGATTGCAACTTTGCGTCGAGTGAATATTCACGGCGTCGCTGCAATAGAAAATAACGAGGCAATGTGTTGGATCATTGGATTGGGACTGGTTGTGGTAAAACACGTGTTTCTCCGGAAAAAGCCGGGTTAAAACCGAGGCCCGTACGTTGATTCCAAATCGTGCTGAGGCCGTAAACCTCAAGAACGGGAACAGCAAGCCATTCTTCTTGTTTGAAGTTGCTTCGTATTATTTTCATATTTTCATATTCTCATGACTCTTGGGCGTTCCGTGGCTGAATGGAAGTCGAGCCCACTATTCCTTGCCGGTTGGTCCGGAGTAGGTATACTGCAAGGCAGATGCGAATCATGGCACAGACGTGATCCCGTGAAACATCACCGAACAATGCCCAAAGACATCGGTTTCTTTTTTTCGAAAACACAGTTTAAATCGGTGTTATATTAGTGTTCTGATGAAGACCCTCTCCATCCTATTCCTGGCGCATCCGATGGTGTCTTCGTCACCTCGCCAAGAGTCTATCCTGGATTACGCAGGTAGTTGAATTTACACCACTGTCCTGTAAGTAAAGCTTGCCACATTTATTTCGATACTTGAGTGACGGACATGAAGACAGTAGGAGCAGACAACATAAGCTGGTTCGGAGTCATCAGAAATCTGTCGGGTCCTACTTATCTGACCGAAGAGTGATCCCGAAGCAATTCGGACGATGACCCCTGGCGTTGTTCAAGGGAGAGACCGTAACAGTTCGAATTTCGGAGCGTGTGGGTCGAGAGTCGAGCGAATGGTAAATATTTCACTTTTTGTTGCGGCTAAGGACTTAATGCTATGGAGTGATTTCTGGAACTCGATCTCATAGGTCCTGGCACAGAAGACAATTCCCAGGTCTTGGGTATTCCCTTCGAATGTGTTCGGGTTTCCCTTCGGGAGGAAAACCAAGAGACCGTAACGTTACCATGCGTTAGACCAAGTTACCACTAAAGATTTGCAGCAATTGTCGAATCGTTGCGACGGAGAGCAGTTCCTAAGGGAATACCCTCTAGGGGGGTTAATATCTACCGCATTATTTTACTTGGAGATCTCTGCAAATCCCTTGCTATGGAGCTCGGAAGCGTCGGTATCGGCGTCCGGTACCAGAGGCGTATCGCTACCTCCGAGTACGGCGGGTCCTGATACCGCCAGTCCTGCCATTTCACCAGCCAGCACGGGATCGCTACCCGTCTCCACGCTGTACTTCTCCCAAGCAGGCGGGTTGATCTTCTTGTCGCCTCCCCGACTCTTGAAGTTATACCCTCGGGCGCGAGGTCTCGTACCCGTACCTGCTGGTAGCTCGGGATCGTACGTCTTACTAAACTCTTCGCAGTCCCTATCAAATTTCTGTGCATCTACGTGTAGGGATTCGCGGATTCCAGTGAAGAAATCACTGATAACTTGGTAGTTGTGGATTTGCAAGAGCGTCCAACCGAGCATTTCCTTGGCGTGGAGGAGATGGTGCAAGTAGGCGCGGTGGTGGTTTGTACACGCGTAGCATGTACAGCCCTCTACCAATGGCTTTAGGGCTACCTCATGCTCGTCCAACCACATGTTTATCCCCAGCGGCCTGATGCCATCGGCTGAGTCCGAGGTCGATGGGAAGGTGAATGATAGCGCTATGCCAGCATCAGAGATCGCATTGAGGAATGACACGGTAACTAGATCCACGCCTAGTTGCACTTGGCGGAGGATCTCCTGCGGTGTCGCTGTGTGGCATAACGAGAGTCGCGGTAGGGATACCAATGATCGATGATTGTCAAGATCGGGGAGAATATCAATATCGTAGACCGCTAGCCCTGATAGCTTGGTCGAAAATTCTTGACTTAACTGCTCGATATATTCCCATTGTATCGAGTATGATAATGGAAGGAGCGGTGCAAACACAGAAGGGCTTTCGCTGTCAGTGGCCTTACTACTATCCGCGGGCGCCCCTGAAGTCCCCAAGAACTCGGCGAGCCAGTCTTGGGTCCGCTCAACCATCCAGGCCTGGCGTTTCGAGGCCGTAACACTTGTTCGTCGCTTTGTCAGGGGAAAAGTCGTAGATTTCGCATAAGTCATGTCTGCTAGCGGGATGACGACATCTGGCCTTAGGGCATCGACAGACTTGCGATAGGCCTCGTTCGTCAACTTCTGGAAACCAGTAGACGTGAAGATTGAAATGAAATCACTTGTATTTCCCACAGGTGAGTTGATGGCTGAGTGGCGCCTTGCACCTAAGACAGTGAACATATGCGGAGGCGTGGCAGTAAAGGCATGCAGGGCATTTGTATCCGCTGCCTTCATCGCCGCCTTCATCTCTAGAATCGGGGGAGATGTCTTTTGTCTGGTTACCTCCAAGACTGCCACGCTTGAGTCAGGTCACTCCATTCACGCGACTGAGACACGGATATCGACTTACAGTCTTCGAGGGCGATATACGCGCCCCCCAAATTTGACCGTTTGCTCACATTGTCAGGGGTTATATGGGGTATAGCACCTCGCGCAGTGAGACCGATGAAATTGGGAGTGTTGACTGATCGGCGCCTCGGTATGGACAGTGTCCCCAGACGAGCGCCGAGGCCATCGCTGGCCACTTCCTTCAGGATATTGAAGATGGCCCTACCATCTCGCTCAGGCGCGACCATACCTAGTTTGTGGGGCTCCGCAGCTACCAAGCCAAGTTTTACGGCGCGGATCGGGACAGTGAGTCAGCGGAGCGGGATCAGGTACGAAGCTCTGCTGTTCTTAGCGTGAACCGGACTATAAGAACGGGCTTAGAATCCTGCTAGCCCGTATGTATTATCTCCTTCCGGGGAGCAATGTCTTAGGACGAACACGGTGCAGTGCAGGAATAGGTATTGTAGGTTGGGTATTCTGACTGCTGAAAGGTAATCCGTAGGTAGGATAGAATTTGCCAAGATAAGATTGAACTGAGACGTTGAAGCCTGCCCTGCCAAGACGAAACCTGGAACACTCGGTCGCGTGCACAATTCATACAGTGTGCATAGAAATAAATGTCGTGTCACACTTTCAAGTTTCAGCTTTGCGCTATTCAAATGACTAAGCTACACTGCATCTGCCAAGAAGCTGGCAGAAGTTGACAGCAGCTGGACAGCAGCTGGCATGACTCAACGTCGTCCGTTACCCCCTCCGACAGATGCAGCCCGACAGCTCCGTCTCGAGAAATACACAAGCACGGGAATAATGCATAATAATGCAAATCTTTTATGCAGTGAATACTTCGATGCGGTATTATTCAGGTCAACTGAGCGTCGTTACCCTTCTCGAGGCTCGTCGCCGGCGACCTAGTCATCCCCCCTTCACATGCATATACATATACGATCTGAAAGGTTGAGCAGGCTCTCGGCCCTGTCCTGCCGTTATTTGTCTTCCTCTCCGGCGACGCTGTCCAACGTGTCAATGCCACTATCCGTGTATACATGAATCCTTCCCTTCTTTATTCCTACATAGAAGTTCAGACTATAATTAGCACTTGATGCCCTCTTAAGTATAGACTCCAGTCGCATGCCCGTACATATCGCTTAGAATCAGCACGCACTAATAGACAGCTATACCCTCGAACCGTAAGAGGGCCCGGATAACGGTTCCCGTTTCTTCCGATGTTTGCGCTTTGTTAGACATGAACAGTATTCGACCAAGTTTGCGCACCAACCTACGCATTATCTCTGATATCGAACATCAGCAGAGAATGCCGCTTTGTCCGGATCCCCTCGACGGCTCAGCCAGTCCCAATGAAACCGACGTCTCCGACTATTCGCCTGATTCGGCCATTGCGCCGCGCTCTATGCAAGCCTACACCGGTGGGAAATATATGGGACAGGTTCCCTATCCTGTTCGTCGAATCCTGATCGCAATTGTGAGATGGTTGAAAGGACCTCAATATCCGAGAATCTGGAAGATTCATCCCCTCTTTCCTGCCCTACAGAATGCGCCGTTTCTCCTACTCGATCGATTTCTGCCCGCGAATAAACACCGAGTCTGCCTTTTCTTCAGCTACATGGCTGCGTGGCTTCTTACCTTTGCTATAGTCTATTGGCGGAGCCAGCTGGCAGCAGAAATACCGGGCTGGGGTGTGCCTCTGGATCTTGGCTGTGGTGCTACGTTTTGGGACAAGAACAACGGTTGTGGCGTCGACGGGGTAGATTGCAGACCATTCACCAACGAGACTTTTGCATTTCGCTGTCCTGCGACCTGTGCCGGTTATGCTCTACTCAATTCCCGCGCCGTCGGTGTCCAGGAGGTCAACTATGTTCCCCTGATTGTAGGAGGGCCTCCCGACCCGTCAAACGAATTAAATCCCGTCTACCGCAGTGACTCCTGGATTTGTGGAGCGGCTATCCATTCTGGCCTCGTCACTAACTCACACGGCGGTTGTGGTGTCTTGTCGCTCATTGGCGAGCAACAGAACTTTGTCAGCTCGGACCGGCACGGTATTAAGAGTATTGGTTTTGATTCATACTTCCCTCAGAGTTATACATTTCAGGGCGGGCTAGAATGCCGCTCTCGAGACCAGAGATGGTCTTTGTTGGCTATCTCTGTCGTCTTCACCAGCATTTTGTCCCTTTTCACAAGGTCTTCTTCCGCCTTTTACTTTGGTACCTTCGTCATTACCTTTTGGCAAGTTGGCTTGGCTTCCGATCCGCCATTGACCGGTTCTTTCGGAGCAGTCTTTACTGATCTGCTAGGCAAGTTTCTCCCGGCCATGTTTTGCGCCTGGGTCTTCTATGATAAGATGGGCGTCCGGCGCACTCTGAAGGGTCTAACAGCTCAGATGGAAAAGACTATTCTATGGTTGGGCGGGTGTTGGGTGGGCTCTCTGACAAACTACACCTTTGATTTTATCCCAATTTCACGGTTAACTGGTCACGATCTCAACCAGGAACCTGGTGCGAAAGCTGCCTTGTCGATCATCATTGTCGTCCTCGTTGTTATCGTCGCCGGCCAGGTATGGTGCTTTCAGAAGGAAGGTCGACTTATACGCTATCTCCAGCTCTATGCTCTCTTCGTTCTGGCTATTCTCATTTCTTTAGCGCTGCCGGGTCTCAACCTGCGACTCCATCACTATATCCTCACACTACTCCTGCTACCCGGTACGAGCATGCAAACATGGCCAT
This sequence comes from Xylariaceae sp. X187, assembly GCA_028637585.1. NCBI lineage: Eukaryota > Fungi > Ascomycota > Sordariomycetes > Xylariales > Xylariaceae > Xylariaceae sp. X187. The sequence goes on along the minus strand of JAJIZN010000002.1, from coordinate 164,077 downwards.
CTTTGGTATATCAGGGCATTTTGGTCGGCTTTTTCGTCAACGGTATTGCTCGTTGGGGCTTTGATCCCGTCCTCCAGACATCAGCGGCGTTACAAGGCGATGCCCAGCTCGGCACGGCGCTGCCTAACATATTAAGCCCCATCATTAACTCTTCCATGGCGACTATCGCCTTCCACTGGGCTCCACCCCCAAGTACGAAATATAACGGCATCAGCGTCCTAGTCAACGATGTAGAAAGGTTCCGAGGCTTCTTCGAGGACGGGGATGTTAATGACTTTGTGTGGACGCGGCATAATAGTACTGCGATCAACGAATATTTCCGATTTGCGTATGTCCAGGGACAAGGTGTGGGTGATTATACCAGAGCTGGCACGTGGAATGATGAGCTAGAGTGGATTGAGATGGCGCCTGGAGCCTCCAGGATTAAGGCGCGAGATGCTTTTGGTGAGAAAGAGGAGAAGGTTACGCACGATGTGTGGAAGCAGACGTATTTTGTTTCACAATCGGTGTGAGAATTTCATCCAGTCCTTACGGGAGGTAATCCTGCGGTTACCCCTTCGTTCTCGGGATGGTATCTTGGGTTTCAATTGCGAACCTCGCTAGCAGTCGCCTTGTAAGGAGCGTACGCCCATGCTCTCAGACGTGGGACTGGATCCCCTCGACGCTAAGGGGCGAATCCAAGTCGACCGCTTCATGTATTTGGGAACACCCGCTGTCATCGGCTCGTCACATCCAGATGTTGTCTAGGTTGTGCAGACCGAAGGCTCTCACCTCACTGGCTTCCCGATTCTATCTGAGCGGGATGTCGCGGTTGAAATGACTGCGGCTTGCGTGGGTGGTTGACGGCAATGCCGCTTACTATGCAGACAAGAGATCTCGGCACAGCTTTACAGGAATTTGCACGTTCCCGTAGATGACCGGGAGACTCATAGAGTTTGCTCCGCCTAAGTCATCACCCTTCCCGACGTCGCTGCGGGCAGCGATCATTACACTCGGTGGGAGATTGACCTCAAAGACCATTGCTCAAACGCGACGGCAATCACCATGAAGTCTCAGCGCACATTGACATATCAGACTCATGGGGACCACGAGGATTGGGCCCATGATTTCTTCGATTGTTCAAGCATGATAATCGATTATATATTAGACTGCTCTAGGTTAGAGTTGGGCGGGGATTGATTGTGACGCCCGGCGGGATCAAGATCGTCTAGACATATGTTTCTTAGACTTATATATAACTATTCATTGTCCCTTGCTTATACGTTTCGGATATATTCCGCGCTCAGAGGGATTTGGGCAAGGGGGCAACGATTTGGACATATTTCATTGAGCATTTAGATAGTTTTCTCGCGATGGGGATTGGCTTTATATGTATATCCTGGAAATTCCCTCGCACATAGATATTTCTCAATCGTGGCTATTCGGCTACGTCGGAGATTGGGTTTGCAGGCTCATTATTATTACTTCGCTGAATGCTTCGAATATATTTCCCCGCCCAGTCCGTTTGTGATAAATGCCGATTCAAAGTCTGCTATATATCATCCATCACCCTCCCTTTTCCTCCTCGCGCACCTAACTCACCCAACCCAACCTATCCCATCCCATCCCACCAACAACCCCTCTCATTCACAAGTAACAACACTAAAAGCCACAGTATTATTCCCGGTACCAGGGACCTTGGGCTTGAAATCAAGACGAACGAGTTCCGCCTTATCCGGATTCCACTGCCCGTCCGTGTCCCGGTAGAAGACCAATTCCCCGGAGGCGACATCGCGGATCTCGGCGGTGGTATGGGTCAAGGCGCCTTCCGTGTGCCAGTGGATGGCGTAGCAGGTGGAGGCCTTGACGGGAAAGGGGGTGGAGCAGCGGATGTTGCCTGCGGCATCTTTGCAGGTTTCGACGGCGTAGTCGAGGATTTTGCCGGAGATGATTTCGGATTCTGGGGAGGGGAGGCGGGGGAGGGGAGGGGTTAGGGAAAAGGGATGTGAGGAAGGGGTAGCCGGATGACTTACTGCTTTTTAACCCGCCGGTTATCGCCAGGGCGGCGGTGAGAACGGCTTGTGCTGAGGGGATATACATGATGTTTTCGCTCCGTTTCTGTCTCTGTCTCCGTCGACAAAGTCTTCTTGATTATCTGCTTGATTGTTTGAACGCTGTGCTTCGCGAACCTATTCAATTGATGAGCAATGTCTTGGAACCACCGCTTGATTTTGCTAAATGGAATGGATGAGTGGTTTGTTTGTTTTTTGTTTATGATTGTGTATAGTTGCTGATTGATGCTTCGTCTGCATTCGGGCGGTATTAAGTACGGCCTGCATGCGTCGTATGCTTCAATGTTCACCGTTTGCTTGTCGTCAAGTAGTTGATATCACGACTACCTACCTATCTAGGGTTCGGGTGAAGTAATCACCACCTGCAGCATTGAAGTTTAGATGTTTCATTGGCATCACGACCTCGAAAGTGGCCATCTTGTAATTTTGAATCGGGCATCCCGCATTTTGGAGGAGTTCGAGATCCGAGATCGTCGAGCCATCATCTGGTGAGATATATATATATATATATATATATATATATATATATTTCTATTATAGGTAGGTCCTTGCCAGGAACCTCTTGTTGTTCATAAGATTTGGTTTGATACATGACATGGTCGATGTTACCGGGGCCACAACACTCGAGGCGTCACTTACTAATCCCGCGCAGATACGGGTGAACACTTCGTATCGCTGCTCATGTATATATCTAAGACGAGGGGTTTGACAGATACACCCTCAGAAGAAATCATTGCCCTGTCTTTAGCCTTGATAGTACATGGAAAACGTGATAAAAGGCCCCAAGTCCTTGGCGCAGGTGGTTCTGTAGTCAATGAGCTCGAAAGGGACTTGATGACATCAAGTCAATACCTATTTTCGGATATTCTTCCTTATGGATCATTGTATATTTCTATAAAGGGTATCTTGGAGCATATATAGTACATGGAGCGGCGATGCTTGCTCACAAATACAGTAGAATGTTAAGAGAGGATCCGGTCTTGGAATCTGTTTTGATATTGCCGTTTGGATTGAGTCTCCGGATCAAGGGAATCTCGGACGTTCGGTAGTCACTGTTCAAAGCGCACCTCCAACAAGGGTAACAATCCACATAGCAATGCGAACCTTCAATCCGACCCTCCTCTCATTACTGGCGAAATCGTCAAGGGTAACAGGTTTCGCAAAATCCTGAAGCCATCTCTGTTCGGCTCCTAGCCTCTTTTTCAAACCTTCATCTCTCGTTACAATTAAAGCGCCGGCCTCAAGATCATGAGAGTAGCTTCGTTTAGTGTAATTTGAACTTCCGATGATGCTCATGGAAGGATCCTTTTCGTTTGGCAGAGTGACCCAAAGTCCCTTGGCATGATATGTCCAGCCACCGGGTTTACCAGTGGTACCGTTTCTCCATTCTTTCAAAACTATGTTGGAATCACACTTTCGCTGGTATATTTCACGGAGAAATCGTCGGGCTAGATATGTGTATGCGCCGGGGAGCAGACCGGATACACCTTTCGACCCGTAAAAGCCGTTGGCATATGGAGACGCTGTGATGACCGTGTTGCCTTGTGAAGCTGTGGATAACAAGAGATTTCTGAGCGTTGGATCAGGGTTGAAGTAACCCGCAGTGAAAGTCCAGGATGAACCGGAGTATTGTGGTTTGGCTAGCGTTTTAAGAACACTTGTGATGGCTGGAAGCTCTGTGGATGTGTCAGGCCGCATCAACTGTGAGAACTGGCCGAGCACATAGACTGTCGTGTCTTTGGGCAGTAGCTGATCTGAGACGGGAAGGGAATTCTTCTCATCTCCGGGCAAGATCAGTTTCTGCATGATCCCCGTTGCATGTGAGACATATTTCGTGGGTTGCTCAAGGGGTGATGGCGCTGCGTTGGTGGAAGGCCAGTGAAGCTCAAACCCAGCCGCCCTTTGCGAGGGCTCGACCAGGAAGCTCAGCGAAGAGACCCCCTGATAAAGCCGCCAGAAGTATCCGGTAACCTCCTTAGATGAGAAAAGATGGTACCGATCCTGACGGTTTGTAAAGTAATCGTTGGACAAATTGGCACTACGTACTAGATTAGTAGGTTCTAAGCGAAAGCAAAACATGGAGGCTTGATTTACCCCGAAAGAATAACTTCATCGTCAATCCCGTACAGCTTCATATGCTGTAGACCCCAACCCTCATTGATGCGCTTTGGTATGTGCTTCTTCCGGAGCCCGGTCAGGTTTGGGGTGTGATACATACGGATTTCCACGCGGTCCGGGCCAAACTCGGTGATGAGAGGGGCCAGCAACGAAGCGCAAGAAGCATTCGGCGCTTCCCGAGTTCCGCGCAGAGCATCAGTCAATATACTCAACTGTAACTCAGGATTATTGCGGAGTGCCTCCTGTAGAGTTGCGATCTTGTGTCGTCTGTTAACCTCCGCTCGAGTTCATCAAAGCTGGTGGAAAGCATACCAATTCTTTTTCCGATTTACCGATATATAGGGTAGATAAGAAGATTCGCTTCTTCGCATGGCGAATCTTGGCCTATGCCCGCCGGTATTAGTCTCCTCATGGCCATGGGGACAGCTAAGGTTTAGGTATGTATACCTTGAGAGTCTCATAGAAGTCGGCTGGTGATTTGATGATTTGTATTTGAGATCCATTTATGTTGAATGAAGGCGCAATCCGATCGAGCTCGTTTGTAAAGGGGGCGAGCATTCCAGCGGAACTCGTCGAACTTCCCATGGACATGGAGCTCGTGGTAGAGTATCGCCTAAAGGATTGTTGAGAAGATAGTGACGCTTGGCGCGACACGAAGATTCGTATATGTCGACGACAACATCTCGCCGTGCTTCGGACTATCATCTCTCAACAAATACAGCGGCAGGAGGGGGAAAGCAAAAAGAAATCAATCAATTAAGGAAAGTCGATGGGCAGGAGATCGCAGACGTGGAAAGAGTACCGGAACGGACCCGTAGTGACGGTCATATATGTACCTATCAGGTACTACCTCGCTCGGAAGATGCATAATGGGCTATAAATATATACTCGTCATTCACTATGCAAATATAGCACATAGAGCTACGTAACCCATGGCATATACGCATGGATATGTATTAGCCGAGGGTACAGTGGGTCTCGTGGCTGCTGCGCTCTCATTGGCTTGCTCGCCACCATTGACTGACGGGTCGGATCCGACGAGCGCAGCTTCAACGACTTTCAACATCGACATCTGTTGATCGGGTCTTCACTGCGACTCGCCCATCATGTCTACCCTCACCAGAACTTTCCGCAACCTTATGAAGGTTGGCGTCAAAGTCAGTCGGCCCCCCCTTCCTCGATTTCCAGTGACGACCCGCTAACATACTTGCACCAGGACGCTTGGCACCAAATGAACGTACGTCGACGAGCATCATCAATTCCGTGACCGATCATCTCTCCATGGGAACTAACCATTTTTGCGCCCTGAATAGTATATCGGTATGCGGTTCTGCATCCACGAACTGGCCGGTGGAGGTGCTGATGCTGATATTGCACAGGCGACACCAAGGCCGGTACTCTCATAGGCACCGATCGATGGGGCAACAAGTACTTTGAGAACAATGAAGAGTTACCCCGTATGAAATGACCCGGCGCTCATGATGAGGAAGAGGAGGTACTGATTGCGAATAGTTCGAACGAGATGGGTTGACTACAAGGTCCATGATTTCGATGCGTACGTCTACCCAATACGACTTGCCACTTGATACTTGCGAACAGTATCACTAATGCCTTAACATAGGGCCCAAATCGAGCCTGGCTGGCATGCTTGGATCTCATACCTTGTCGACAAGCCACCCACGCAGGATCCTTTGCTACAATACAAGCGACGCGACTGGGAGGATGCCGACCCCAAGAGCATTCCCAACTACACATTATCCCGACGCGCGTACAAGCCATACAACACGTAAGCACATGATGGAATAACCCCTTACACCGCATCTGCAAATATGTGCGCCCGATAAACTAATTGGAGAGCAGCGTCAAGCCAAAGATTGCCATGTGGGAACCCGTGGCTGTCGAGAGGAAATAGACGAGCCAGCCCACACAAGCCTGTATATACCAGAAGTGTCAGCCCACAGGTCAATGACACAATAAGACCTATTCAATACTCACTTACTTTCTATCTCTTGAAATAATTCTCTTGACAAAAAGACAGAAAATGGCCCGAATTATTGGAAATGCCAAATGCTACGCAGGTGATTTGGATGAATCAATTGTAAAAAGATGCGCCAAAGACTGGGAACTCCAGCCTGCGATGTAGGCGCACAGAAATCTCGGCAAAGTCCCGCTCGTTCGATTCGTCGATAATCCCATGCCGAACAAAGAAATCGATAACTACAAGCGCAAACCACGGCTTCAGCCTCCCTGCCAGCATTTCTTCCCGGAGGGCGCCTGGTTTCATCATTTTAAACCCTTCCACCGCTTTGTCGCGCGACTTCGGCTTCACCCCCTTTGGCATTTCCATTTCGTATAAGAAATGCACACCGGGTTGCAGCAGACCGACCTCACCACCCATTTCTGCCTTGCGCGTGTGAAAATAGGATAGAGTGCCACACGCCCTGGCTCGCCGGTTCACCAATTCCTTCGTAAACGAGGCTTCCTCTTCGGCCTCGCGAACCAAGGTATCGAATGGTTTCTCGCCAGTCGCCATACCTCCGGCGACGGTATTGTCGAAAAACCCAGGGTAATTGGCGGCATTTTGCGAGCGCTTCTGGACCCAAAGACCCTTCACTTCACCCCGAGCATTGCGTGTATATGCCACCATATGGACTCCATATGCCACGATTCCCAGGAGGGGGAATGCCGCCCGATTGATGGAAAAGAGGAGTTCGCCCGTTGGCCCGTACGCGGGTTTGACTTCTTGCCTCCATTTATTGAGGATCTGGAAGGTATCCTTGCTCTTGAAGTGCTCCACCGTGCTTCGGACGATTTCTGAACGGGAATGCTCGTCGTGTCCGCCCGACAACGTCAATGTTTGGGGAGCGCCCATGTCGTCGATTTCCCAGCCCGGACACCCCCTAAACTCTCTGGCTACTTCGGGTAGTACGAAGCCTAGTGTGCTTGAGATCGAAGCTACTCTGAAGTGATAGTAACTATTCACCTTGTTATTATAGGCTTCAAGTCCCTGCTCAGGAAGTGGAAAGCTACAAGGGAAATTGTTAGCGGGCTTTTTTTTCGCGAAGTCGGCAGTCCCAAGGCACAGAGGGATAGGATATATATGGGGAAAGCAGACTCATCGCAATAATTTACTATGTCGAGCAAACAGGTAAACTCGGTCGTTCGTGGCATAGCGGAGCGCAAACGCGTCCAGAGCGAAACGACAGGACGGAGACCCAGAGCGCGCGCTGGCTCCAGTACCTTGAAGACGAGAGCGGAAATCGCCCGCAGATTATCCCGAGCATCGCGGGCTGGTATACTCCACGCTAGATCGGGAACCATGTTGTATGAAGGTTTGCTCGCCGGCGCGTTTCCCCGGCGAGGAAGATGATGTTTTGGGGAAAGATGTTCAACCATTCCGCTTTGTAATCAAAGGGGTTGTGGTTTATTTCTTTCGTTCTTTCTTTCTTTTCGCGATCGAGAGACACGGATGGAACTATTTTTACTCCCTTTTAATTCTTTTTAATTTTTATTTATTTTTCATCTTTTTTAACGCACGACCACAAGCAGTGTGGTCATGAATGCAAAATGAAGGATCGAGCTAAAAGGGAATCATCGAGATGATGGCGATGAGTTGAATTGAAAGAACATGTGGTCATCGCTGGTACTGCTCACAAGGGGGCTTTGTAATCTGTCAGATTTCTTTTTTTTTTTTTTTTTTTTTTTTCTTCCGGATTTTACTTACGCGCTTTGCCCTCCTCTCTCCCCTTATTGTCCATTGGGAGGCTCCCCCAAAAAGGTTCCTTTTTTCACACCCAAGGGGCCTGAAGTAAAGTTGGGCCGACTTTATGGATGTTTGCCCCGGGGGGAACGTGTACATGGGGTGAAACGTGAAAAAAAAAAGAAAACCTGGAAAAGAAAGAAAGAAAATAAAAAAAAAAAGAAAGATAAAAGGGCGTAAACTAGGTAACCCGCATGTTTCGCTTTTGACATCCCATCATCGACAAGTCCAAGCAAGCGCCCCCTTCGATCGAACGTAATCCAACGTGCCGGCAAGGATGGCCGGAAAAGGAAAAAAAAAGAAAAAAAAGATACAACAAACAAGGGGGGTTAACTATAAGTAGGAAGAATAAAAGGAAGTTTGGCGGAGATGCGGCCTTCTAGAAGCCCCATGCAGACTAGATGCCTGCTCTCTTGCGGCGAAGAACAAGGGGGGTGGTGGTGATGGTGGTGGTGGTGGTGGTGGTGGTGGTGGTGGTGGTGGTGGTGGTGGTTTTGCGCGAGCAAGCCAGTCCAGCCCAGCCCAGCCAGCCCAGCCCAGCCCAGTCATTATCTAGCAGATAGAAAGCGTTGGTTCCCAACTTTTTGTCTGGATTGAGAAACATGCAGATTGAGAGTTTTGAAAAAAAAAAAAAAAAAAAGAAACGGGGCTGGGAAGAAGAAAAGACACATAAGGTTCCCTCCCCATGGTTATGAGATAGGTAGGTAAGTAGGTAAGTAGGTAAGTGAAGGACAAAATAAGTAGATTACCTAGGTAAGGTAGTTAAGTAGGTATAGGTAGTTAATCACAATGGTTATTTCATGTGTGGGCTTTGGAAGCCCCAACCTTCCTTTACGCTTTCTCGTAGTTTAATCAGAAACTTCCCTATCTATACTTTTTTTTTTCCCCCTCTTTTCCGCCGTTTCGAGGGAAGGGAAAGGGGAATATCATTTATGATGAAATGGAAGAAGAAGAAGAAGAAGAAGAAGAAGAGATGGCGGCATTGCCTGAAGGCTACCTAGACAGGTAAGGCAGTAAAGTAAGTAAGATTGGGAAAGGCGGAGCCTATGAGAGCCATGGACGGATGGATGGGGAGACGGAAATGTTTTGATTTTTTTGATTTTTGATTTTTTTGATTTTCGATAGAGGGGGCTTTTGGGGTTAAAATCTTAATCCCGTTCAGATTAGTACTTTGCTTTGCTTTGCTTTCTCACTCTCACTCTTTCTCACTCTTTCTCTCTTTTCTCAGCCTTATGGATTGATTAGAAAATGGACGATTGTCTTTTACGGTCGTAGGTAGTAGGTAGGTATGTAGATAGATAGACGGTGCCCAAGGGCGGGTTTCCATTAGTCTAACTACCCTTTTTTTTGTGGTTGGGAAATTAACTAGATAAGTACGGCCAACTAACCAAAAAAAAAAAAGGCTCTTGGGTGATTTTTGATACCTATGGGGATTGTAACTAACTAACTAACTAACTGGACACCTTGTAACTAATTAACTAACTAGGTCCAGGGTTGTCGATCTATCATCTGGGGCTTACGGGAGGAATTAGTACATTGTGGCACGGGCGCTCGTGAGCCGTTTGGGATTCGAAGTGTAGTGCGGGGAGAAGAGAGAGAGGAGAGGAGAGAGAGAGAGAGAGAGGAGAGGAGAGGAAAGGAAAGGGGGGGGAGGCGGCCCGATGATGAGATGAGGTGAGAGGGGACGTGATCAGAAAAGAATGCATGGTCTTGCATATTTTTGGAGGGGGGGGGGGGGGCTGGAAAACTGTCAATACTTCTAGGTAGGTATACTAACTAACCTGTGGTATGGTATGGTATGGTACTTTTGGCTGAATGGAGATTCTCGGAAAGGAAGGGGGAAAAAAAAAGAAAGAAAAAAAAAGGAAAAAAAGTGATCAGCATTCATCGATCTCATGGTTAGATGATTGTGTGTGAATTCAGCTTGGGAACTGCATAGGATGTGAAATTCCGCCGATTGGATTTGAGCGGAACGGTGGAAAAAGGGTGGCTTGGAGCGCCCGGGACGGAAGTTGCCTTCTCTGGTTGAGGTTGGGTTGGGTTCAGTTGGGTTGGCATATGACAGAAGCAAAAAAAAGAAAGTTATAAGTATAAGCCGCTGCGGCGTCTATCTTTTTTTTTTTTTCTCGGTGGGAATAACTTGAGAGACGAAATTAGGCAAGTTAAGAGAGTAGATGGATACTTGGTCATCATTGATGGAGTTTAGGTATGGAGGTAGCTCGGCTTCTTTTGTTAAGCGCCGCTTTCTTCTATGGTTTAACTTGTAGAGATGAACGAGTGAACCATATTTCTGGTCACAAACAAGCAAACAAGCAAGCAAGCGAAAAAAAGGGTTGAAGGCTTTTTTTTTTTCTTTTTGCTTTTTTTGATTGTGACGACTTGGTTTGATATAGTTCTCAGAGGTATAAAATATGCGGCCGACGGACCACCCTTTTGGCGTTTCGGTCACCGCACCGGGGATGGATGGGATTCTTACTTTGCCTCTGGTCTAAGGACAATAACAGCTTTACGGGAAAAGGCTTATATTCTCTACTCGCTGGGATTGTCGTTGATAACTATGCTGTTGAGGTAGGGTTTGGTCAGATTTGCGTGGAGATTTCTCTCATGTCTTCTCTTCATTACTTGGCGTTAAGAGTATTATTGAGTGAGCGGTTTCTTCTTAAGATCGGGATCCAACTTATCATGAACTTCAAAGGGATTCTTGGCATTAAGAGGGAGATACCAAAACATGTCGATTCTCAGTCTCTTCGTCATGGTGATCGGATGATTGTGTGCTTCGAGCTCGTGTGTATTTGCCAAGTCTTGATATACTATTTAACTCTACTCTCCTCTCCTCTACATGACCTGTTATTCGAGTCCCAGTCAAGTCCCTCGCAGGACGTCAGATATGCAGACGAGCAAAAAGCCATACGTGTCGATCCTTACCCCGAAACTGGAGCCCCACGACACGACCAAGAAGCCCTGGATATACACAAGTATTCACAGCTTTGATGACGGGGGAGATGGCCCGGGATGTCCACCTATCTTGACCTCGAACTCGCAGATGACACGGCCCTTCTTCCCCTTGTATTTATCTCCCGTGATATAATACCCGCATCGCCTTTACAATTTGCGCACGCATGGCATATAAGTAAGTAAGTGAACTGCATTTACATCAAGTTCGCCAGCGGAAAACGACCCAATCGAAAAGGTCCCGAGGACGTGAGATGGAGGCGTGTAGAGGAAGGATTACATGATGCGGATGCGAACTCGACGCCAATGGTTTGTTGGTCGGTTGCTGGAATGGGACAATGAAAATTTGGCAAACTTGTTGACAAGGCCTCGAGGGTGGTAATGGCGATGGAGACTCGACTGCTTCGGTCCCTTGTATGTAGAATGGAATAGACGATTCCATTGGATCGGGGGTAATGGAGCTTTTTGATGTGAATGCGACGTTGATGTATTGCGCCGCAGTACAGGAATCTGGTTCCGAGAACGAGGGGGAGAGAGAGGAAGACGGAGGGTTTGGTCCTTGGAGGACTTGCTTCCTTGGTTCGTGCTCGGAAAGTGTTTGCAGGTCGACCTTTTTCGGGAAGCTCGTTGCGGGACTGGAGTCTGGGATAGAAGATATCAAAAAGTTTGCGTCGTCGGTTAGGAACTCGTGAATAAAAAGCGTATGATTGAAATACTAGACACTTTATCTGACATGTGTCGCTTCTCAGTATCATAAGTCTCGCCTCAAGATTCGGGTTTCCAAGAACTCATATCCGCGAGGGTACTATGTAATGGCACAATGACGGACATCCCATGTCAGGTAGACCGTTGATGTAGAGAGTTGAAGCTGATATATTCTCTTTCGATATAAATATAGATTATCGTCTTTCTATCTGTCGTTCGTCCTGACTAGATCCCATTCTAGCTGATAAAGTACGATAGCTACAAAAACAAAAGACAGTCGAGGACAGTCTCGACCTGGTAGGATCGTGTCAAGGGGACAGCATACAAAAGCCTCAGGCTCTAAAGGGCCATAGCTAGATGATCTAAACGGACTCGAGAGTCAAGAAGTGTTTCGACTCCGGGGCGATCAAAGTGAGTTCAGAGGGCTACTCGATGTCCTCGAGGAACTACAAGACCGCTTTTACGTACGTGAGCTCAAAGCTACGTAGAAGCCACTTCTTCGTGGTCGAAGACAAAAGACCGGCTTCCCTACAAGCACTCTCTGTCTAGGTCTGCTCTCCATACCTGGTGATCAGTCAAACGTGACCCAGGCTATTCTTCCCCTGATTTCTCGATCTCCTGGCGCCCCCTGTCCAAACCCCAAAAGCCTCAAGCATTCGGCATCAAAATGAAGCGCCTTCCATCTCTGCTTATCTTTTCTGCCGGCAGTATTCAATAAGTGCTCTCACCGCCTTCACATTACAGACTGACCATCCACCGCCGACTGGGAAGCATCGCCGACTAGAAATCATCGCCGATCCGCGTCACCCACGCGGGTCCTCGCGGGTCCTCGCGGAGCCCTTTCTGCTGCCAGAACCAATAGCGACAGCAGGATTCACGATGATGGGAAAGAGTGACAAGGGTTCTTTCCCTAGGCACCACTGTACCCATGGCTGGCGATAGGTGGTGTGCCCCCCGTAGACGTCCCCGAACTCCCATCTACGGGGGACAGCGGCCAATAAAGCGACGGCGAGGTCGACGATGGCATGTCCCGCTGTTTATTCTCCGCTTCTTTTCTGGCCCAAAAAAAGTATTTAAAGTCCTTTCTGCTGCACTTCTTCTGTTCACGCAGAACTCTTCTTCCTCCACAACACTTTTTTCTCTCTTCACACACAAATCCTCTCTTTTTCTCTTTTTCCATCTACAGTCCACCCCCCTGCAAAAAGGAAGAACTTCTTTTGAACTCTTTCCTACACAACACCTTTTTCTTCTTCTTCTCTCTCTCAACTACCCTTTTCTTCTCCATTCAATCTCGACATAACAGGGCTTCACCGGCTTTGCCCTTCGACTAACGAGACTTCACCTGTCGTGTCCAACACGCCTACTCGTCTTTTCAGTACTTGTCTAACACACCATCCGCCAAGATGAGTCAGCCCGTAGACGAAGTCGAGCTCGAAGAGCTCCAGAAGCGCGTGATGCTACGAGCTGTGCTGAAGGACATCTGTGAGATAGAACTTGATCTTTTCTATCTCAGTCTGCTCACTCGCGGCTCCGACGAGGAACAGGAGGAAGAAGGAGAGGTTGGAGAGCAGGGAGAAGGACAGGCTGAGGAGGAAGAAGCGGAAATGGAACAGGTTGAACAGGTTGAAGAGGAAGAGGAGGAAGCGGATGCTGAACAGGTCGAAGAGGAGTTTGGAATGGTAGTAGATCAGGAAGAGGAGGCTAGAGAAGAGGCAGAGCATGTTGAAGAGGAGGTGGCTGAAATGCTAGTCGACGAGGATGAGGAAGTCATCCCAGAAGTCGAGGTTCCCATCAAACACGACCAGATCCCGCAGACACCAGAGCACGCTGAGAAAGTCGCCCATCTGATCAATGCCGGCACGTTGGTGCCCCGGGCACCAAATCAAAACTTGGTCTTCCCCGGCGGTAAGTTTCTTCCATTAACATATCTACCAACCTTTACCCCCCCTATCCTTTCCCCAAAGACAGACAAGGAACATGGCACACTTCTTCTGCCTCCGTGTGCTTGCATATCTGGGCCTTGAATTGTTATGTCTTTTTGCCTACGGGTTAAAGCATCCAATCCCCCCTTTCTTGATCCTCCCTCCAACCCCAACCCCTAACTACACCTTCCCCCAAGTTCTTCGCTTTACCGATACCGCCCAACTTGATTGCCGAGACCTTGACGCATCAGCCAATGAGTCTACTAATACAATGATGCAGTGACCGAGGCCAACGGAATGAAAGCTTGCAATCAGCCACATTGCGGATATCAAACCCCAGCCAGAACAAGAAAAGGGAATACCGATGATCACGCCCGTGATAAGCATCTCGGGCAGATATGTTATTGGGCCAGCATCGCCGACGATGGCGGCGTCACACTCTGTCACACGTATGCGGAGACCGCGAAGCAGCTTCTCGAGCATTACATGTCCAAGCATGTTCGACCCAATATTAAAAAATATTGGATCATCCAAGGAGGCAATAGGTATATGGGCTACACCTGCGGATGGCCCGGCAGCCCGGCCCTGCACAATAAAGTCCCAGGGCGTGGCGATATCGGGTTCACGGAGCCATGCCGACGGATTTATAAAACGCGGCCGAGTGCCGAGCGGGCTGCTCGGCACAGACAGTTCGAGATATTTTGTGCGCTCCATCGGGGTGGATGGAAAGCCAAACACAGGAAGTCCCTGGCCGCGCAGGAAGATGTTGCTCCGGCACGAAAGTCTGAGGTTGCTGCTGATGAGCAGGCTGAGGCAGTCGAACCCAACGGGCAAGGCGATGTATCCATGAGAGACGTCGGGGAGGACTCAGAAAACGAGCAGGGCGATGTGTCCATGAAAGATGTCGGGGAAGACTCCAACGGAGAGTCAGATGGCGGTCAGAATTGATATCCGGTGGGAACGTCCTAAGATGTGCCGCGCACACTTATATGGCCATGGAAAAAAAGGGGGGATGATCATGGTTGCCTTTGCTTTGTTTTTTTTTCCTTTTCTCTCTGTCTTCGTTTTTTCCTTCTTTCGACCGCAGACATTGACGAACACGACCTTTCTCTCTTCGACGATAAAGCCGGAATTCTATAAAGAGAAGGTTCAGATGCCGATTTCTCCGCCCTCTCGAATGCCCACTCGACGGCAGTTACATATCGGTTTTCTATATTATAGGCACTCAAAGTTACGTTTCGTCCATGGAAATCCATCGGATTCTGTCATTCTCCGCTCTCGAGACGACCGAGATGACAGATTCCATGCTTTTTTCGACTTCATTATAGCCACGATTCGTCAACGAGATGCCTTCAGGTCATTTGTCAGGTCATTTGTCTCGATTCCTATAAGCAACCTCCCGTCACGAGGTTTCCTCTACAGATTCTGTTATCAGTCCGCTCGCTACGCCCCAACATCGACGACTAGATATTCAGTTTCTATATTCGCAGCACTCAAAGTTACGTTTCGTCCATGAGACTCATCGGATTCTGCCATTCTCCGCTCTCGAGACGACCGAGATGCCGGATTCCATGTTGTTTTCGACTTCATTATAGCCACGAATTCGACTATGAGATAGATGCCTTCCGAATTCTCTCGTTATCCGTCCTCTCGGCAAGCCCCAACGCCACCGACGGCATAGACGTGAGAATTCTAACAGTTCCAGCTCTCGACGAGTCTCTTTTACTACGGTTTGTTCGGCCCAAAGAGATACCACTGGTTGCTGTCGTCCTGGCTCTCCTGTATACGACGGACGAGCAACGAGATGCTTAGAGATCCTGGTTTTCTCCGACTTTTCTCTATATTCACGAATTCGACTCCGAGATGCTATCCTGTAAGGATCTGACGGCCTACAATGCTTTCCGGTAACGGAGGTATATTTGCGACGCCCGCCCGCCCCCCAAAAAGAAGAGTCATCGACCGTTCGCGACTCTGAGTTTGCGATGATTTTCCCTGCAAACCAAAAAAAAAAAAAAAAACCTCAAAAAGAAAAAAAAAAAAAGATGAAAAAGAAAAAAATCCCATAAAACATCTGTTTTCGACGCAATTTCTACAGTTTGTTGTTTTCTGCCCCTTTTTTTTTTTTCTTCCTTTGCGCTCGAGTGTTGTGGTGCTGAGGTCTCGTTGCGACGACGAATACGACATCTCGTCACTCTCCGGTGTGTGTTTAACCTCTCGGTTTTCCATACGACGACTCACGAATACCGAGGTCTCGCGGCGACTGTCGCCACTTGCCACCTGTCAACCCCGTCCTTGACAAAACAATTCCCTACCCCCGTCGTCGTTTCTCCCCTCAGTTTCACGATCGATCCCGATGAATGCGATTTCTCGCCAGCCAACCTTCACTCGGGTCCTCCTTGTTTTTCCTCTCGGGTTTTGTTACATACGAGTTCCGAATACGGAGGATTTACATTTTACGACGACGGAAAAAGGGACTTCCTCGACGGGGGGGTTTTCTTTCTTTCGCCTCTAAAGTCTTTCTCTTCTATCTCCCTCCCTCTCGGGGTGTGGTTCACGAAGATGATGAGATCCAGATACCTCGAAGCACCCGGAGTTCGTCCAGAAGCGAAATTCTCTACTCGGGTCTCGACAACTATCCTCTTCCTCGACTCCTGAGCTAGGACGCTTCGGAAAGTCTGCGTCTCGGACATCATATGGATATGGATATGGATATGGATATGGATATGGATATGATGCGGGTATATCCCCGATATCGACATCACCCATCACCCATTTGCCCAAAGTCCAGTCCTTCCACGTAGTTCGAGCCACGACACTTCGGGTTTCGCTTTCGGGTCTGGTCTGGTCTTTCGGACGATTTGTATTATACTGGTTT
The DNA here is from genome assembly GCA_028637585.1 of Xylariaceae sp. X187. Lineage (NCBI taxonomy): Eukaryota > Fungi > Ascomycota > Sordariomycetes > Xylariales > Xylariaceae > Xylariaceae sp. X187. Next base: position 147,694 of record JAJIZN010000002.1, on the reverse strand, counting down.
CCTTTCCTCTTATTTTTCTTTTCTTTCTTTCTTTCTTTTGTTTTTCCTAGTTTGTTCAAAACTCCTCTCTCCTCTCTCTCTCTCTCTTTAATAAATGATAAATCCAAAAAAAAAAAAAACGGTCTCCGTATCTTGCTTGGTGTCTTGGGTGATGTTTAGTTTTTTATCATGTGATATCTTCTGTTGGTAAATTACTGCTACTAATTACGTCCGCTTATGCCTGGGAAGTAGTTAGTTGGTTGGGATAAGGTACAGCTTTGGGTTCTTTTTTGAACTACGTTTTTTTTTAACAACTGCTAACTAACAGGGAAGAGGAGGGGGGGCGTGTAGATCGATTTCTCGGCGTTGATTGATGAAGAAGGATGGATGGGGCATTGGTATAAGTGGACGATGACGATGGCAAACAAGTGACTTCCTATCGCCAGATGAAGTCGCATTCGTTGAATCTAGGTATTGTATGCTGACTATCTTCTTATAGCAATTACAGCGGTATTATTGGCGGAAATCGGCTCCAGGGATATACAACAGCATGTTCCCGGTGGCGAGAAAACAGGTGGACTAGGTTAGGTACAAGACCAAGATAGATGACCGGATGGGGATGGGGATGGGGATGGGGATCTTAGACAACACTCGGTCAGTCCACTCGATGTTGAAACGCGGGTCAAGCCAGACGTTGAAGCCGCCTAGTTTAGGCTTCGAGATAGTTTGACCAAAGGACCAGGCCAGGCTTCATGGCTCAAGTGAATTCCTTTCGCGCGGCCCCCCCCCCCCCCGTCAGCATTCCCGCATTCGACGGAAGCTTCACGAGCTACCCTAGGTATGTACCTCTAATAAGACCCCTTCTGATATAACTATACTCCGGTTGAGGGGCGGCTACGGCGGCTAGATAACTACTCGCATTCCTGGGAAGAAGAAGTGATCACTAGACTACAGAGGCACGTTTTGTATAAGGCCAGGTATTCATGGCCTGTCGAAGGGGAAAATCAAGGGCAATTATGTATCATCTCAGTCAGGGTCGGGTTTCAGGAGATCAAGGGCTATTGGGATCAAGACGTTGTTTTAAATTTCGAGGTTAATTAACTACTAACTGGGTAGTAGGTAGTTGTGTCATAATGGCGGTGAAAACGTTTTTATGCCGGACGCGCGCGAAGCGCTGTGGTAAACTCTCGAGGAAGATGGCAAAGACGTGACCTTAGTTACTAGATAGTTAGTGACTTTGAAGTCGATCTAGGTATCTCCCGAGAAAGTCATATGATCCCAGGAATATCCTACAACTTGTGTGAATGCCTGACGGAGATTATCGTGTTCTTCAACATGTAGATTACGTGGTGAAACTCCGTGTTGGAAGGTTTTGATTGTCGCCAAGTAACTACGCAACGACGGGACCAAGTCAATTATGCATATTGGCGGGTTAAAGGCCCCGTTGTATTGCATAGCGAGTAACATACACTACCTAGGTACCTAGGTGGCTTACATGCAAGTCTATCATCTTTTATACGGATATGTAATGCTTCTAATAGATTCTATGCATATATAGCTACGCGTCTATATTTGCCAGGCCGCCCATCTATGTAAATCTTGGTCCCGTACGAAAGCTTCCATGATCACAACAAACGCCCCCCTCATTCTCGTCAACAGCTTGCCTCGCCAATTCTACTCCCGTACACACATTTTCTAGGTGCCCAACAAAAACTCCTTAGATCCTCAGCATCTATAAGTTTCTAACGATTGTCTTCCCTCTGCCTGTCATATACAGCCTGTGTAGAAAAGCAACTTTCTCTTTTCAGCAGAATGGATCTTTCTTAACCGCCTCTTCAACCTCCCGGTAGGCATCATATCCAAAGAGCCACGGCTGCACCTCAGGACATGTCATGCGACTGGGATACGGTCCTTTCCGCTCCTTGCCGAGCTGGGAAAGAAAGACTTCGTCCCGCGCTTCTTGTTCGGGGCCGTTGGGCAGATGCCATTCATCGCGCTAGGTTCGATGATTGAAGTCAGATATCTCACTGTGTGTCTTCAAGGGAGTAACCTGCCTACCGACGACTTACCTGTTTCAACGTCTCTTTTACGATTCTTTCGCCGCGGGCCTTGCGCAGATCTTGGTACATCCGAAGGGCTTTTGGTACTTGCTCCCGGGCTTGGATCGAACCCAGAAGCAAGCCTAGAACCGCACCGTCTTCTATGGCGGAGTTGGCCCCTTGGCCGAGATATGGAAGCATCGGGTGGCATGAGTCGCCTCTTCTGTCGTATTAGCGCTTTGTCATCGGCAACGACGGGTTAAACACGAGACCTACACGAACACGCAGTTTGACTCGTCGTTAACCCACGCGGGAAGTTCTCGACCTGCCGACTCACTTAGCACTAAACGGCCGAGAGGCAGATGGGTTCAATCTCACGATGCATCAGCTTCCACTTCTGAACGGACTTGACGACTTTCAGCACGCGATTCAATATCGGGTCCCATCCATTGAACAAGGCCCTCATCTGTTCCGAAGATCCAGGTTGTCGCCTCACGCCCTCGGGCAAGTCATCCGGGACGATAAGGACGAGATTGTACATGGTGCCGCCGCGCACCGAGTAAGCCACGGCATGAGCAAGGGGGCCGATCCAGACGTTCGTCGAAGGCTCCTGTACCATCTCGCGCAACTCCGGGTCCTCAATCTCGTCGATGGCGAGAACAGTTCGATAGGCGAGATCGCCGGTCGACCACGGGAAGTCCTTGATATCTTGAATCAGCTGTCGACACGTCGACCAGATCCCGTCGGCCGCGACTATCAGGTCTGCGTTCGCCTTGATCCCCGCTTCTGTTTGAATGGAAGCGGTGGCGAAGTCGATCCCGGTCACTCTCTGGCCTAGACGCAGCTTGACTCCGAGTTCTTTGGCGCGATTGGCTAGTGCTAGATGTAAGTCCACGCGATGCACCGCGAACATGGGCGAACCGTATCTCGAGATCACCGTCTTGCCCATGTCTTCGTCGAGAGAGAGTAGTTTGCCGTCGGAGTAGCGGCGGATGGCCATGTAACTCGGCATCGAGGCCGTCTTCCAGAACGTCTCTGATAGCTGCCATTTCTGCAGTAAACGCGATGCGTTGGGGGTTATCTGTACCCCTGCGCCGAACTATCATGCTGCTATGTCAGTTTAGTGTTTGGTTTGGGGGGAGAGAGGGAGAGGGGGAGAGGGGGAGAGGGGGAGATTCTTGGCTGCTGAGGCATGACTTGGAGCAACAACGTACTTCTTGTAACTCCTTTGCCGACTCGAACACGCTGACATTGTGACCTGAAAGTGCGGTCGAGATGGCCGTCGCCAGACCACTGAGACCCGCGCCGACGATGATTATGTCGAGACATACGGGCGATTTCACGTGCGCGTGTTCATCAGCATCGATCATGGTTGCAAAGTAGATTTTCTGGGGGGGTCGAATACTGAAGCAAAAACCCCATCCCAAGCCGTGCGTAGGAAGACAACACATTAGGTGTCGAGGGAAACCGGGGGGAGGGGAGGGGGACGCGTCGTCCCGGTTATAACTCACTCGCCAGCAGACTTTGAATTTGATTACATGATCAACTCATTGGGTTTGGGTATTCCGTGCCCAACTTGAGGGGAGGGAAAGGAAATACTTAGCTAGATGGGGGGGGGGGGAAAAGGGGGCGGGGCGGGGCCAATGAAAAACATCTTGCCCCTTGCGATCGGATCTTCCATCACCCCTCCACAAAATCCATACATATTTCCGTGCAATCAATCAATCAATCAATCATTTGTGTTCATGGCTCGATGGAGCGCTACTACGGCACGTTGGATGCTACTCTACGTAGTATTCCGAACTCCACGAGAATTAACACACACACACAAAGGCACACACATACACACACACGTGTTACTATATGCCACGATGACGACCGTTGGTTGAATGGATTTGGGTAGGCTACGTAGGTATCCCTGCCTAGCATAGAATATATATATATATATATTATTTTTCATTTTAGTTTTTAATTTTTCAATACCGCCAAAGAAAAAGAAAATATCGTACCCGATGATGATGTTTGAAACCCCCCCCCAAAAAAAAAAAAAACAAATGTCGGTTGTCACTCGCACGTGAGCTTTGCCCGATGCAGGTTGGGCAGGAATTCCCATCTGGACGGACGATATATTGTGTACATCACATCACATCACGTCATATCACTCTGTCTGTCTGTCCGTGTGTGTGTGTGTGTGCGTGTGTGACTTGGAATCAAGATGTGACAAGTATTAATATCCATATCCATATCCATATCCATTTTTTTCAACTTTCCAATGTCTGATGGGGCTCGTGATACGTAAAGCAGCTCCCTCTTCTCCTTGCTGATTGGTCTTGCCTGGGGTGGTATTGGCTGGCTGGCTGGCTGGCTGGTTACTTATCTACAGACTGTACCTAGGTGGAGAAATAAAAGGGAGGGGGGGGGGGGGGAGGTGGTCTGTGATGGGGAACTCGGGATAGATAAGTCTTTCATTCCGTGGATTTTCGTAACTCGCTCGATGTTGAAATTCAGCCGGAATTCATGTAATATTAGAATTTTTAAAAGAGAATTTTTAAAAAAGAGGATATACGAACGCATATTCATTAAGCACAACGGGCCAAAAAAAAAAAAAGAAAAGAAATATATATATATACGGGGAAGAAGGGATAGGAAGGGGCGGTGGTGGTTTCTGTGATATTCGAATATATCATGATGACGATCGCAGACTAATGATATATATATGTATATATACTCACTGAAGAATAGGAATTTTGATAGCTTCTCCTTTCTTTTCTTTTCTCTTTATCGTCGGTGCAGGCAGGTGACGGGGGTTGAGATAAGGGGAATGTTGCTTTTCCGACATCGTGACATGTATGGAATAAAAAATCATGGGATGGCGGCGGTTCTCTCACTGCGTAATGGTGATTTTTACGTCTGACTAGCCACCTAGGTAGATCTATGAGGGCATCGACTGTCTTGTAGTTTTGCTATCGGTGCCTATTCGGATTGCCTGATCGATTCGCTGGGTATCGCAGAGAGTGACCCTGCCTATGCTATGACACGATATCCAAATAGCGGCTTCGACCATTCGTCCGGGCGAATTCAGGGCGGTAAGTCACTCCAGGAATCACGAGTGCGTACGGCACAGAGTATCTACAATGCCGCCGATCCGTCGATGGGGCTCCAGGATGGAATCAGCGGGGTTGAGAGGTTGGCTCGCCGATGACGGGGAGGGTAATCATCCCATGTCCGAACCCCGAGGGGTTGGATCAATCATTCGGATCAGTCAGATGTAAATCCGCGGGATTGGAGCAACTACTGCGGGCTGACACCGCTGAACTCCCAACTCTCGCCCTATGATTGAGCGGTGTAGAGATTCTACTGCAGGCCGTGGTGAGCAGGAAATCCGAAAAGTAAGGGTATTGCAGCGGACGAGGGGTCGTCCAGTCGATATTTAAGACGCCACTGATGCAGATTTTCTATGTTGCTCCTGCTTGGGATCTCATGCTCACGTCGGACCACAGCTATCATTTACATACCTCCCACGGTCATATAAGCTTCAATAACGTTAAAGCGTGGAACGGAAACACCTCAATATGCCGGGCACCGTCAGTTTCATGCAACAGTCCTTTCCCGGGAAGCCCAAGTTCTCGGAACACGATATCCCTGACTTGGAAAATAAGGTGCGTGGCCCGGCGTGTTGTCACGTATTCACCGTTGCTAAGCATATTTCCCAGGTCATCATCGTCACAGGTTCCAACACCGGTGTGGGCAAGGAAATCGCCAGAATGGTGTACTCAAGGAACGCCAAGGTATACATGATGGCGCGATCCGAGGATAAGATGAGAAAGACGATGGACGATATCAAAATGGCCGTTCCGGAATCACGGGGTCAGATGATTTACCTCCACCTCGATCTCGCTGACCTTGCCGGCATCAAGACGACGGCAAGGGAATTCCTCACTAGGGAGCGGGAATTGCATGTCTTGTTCAATAATGCTGGCGTCGGATATCCGGAGAAAGGATCACGGTCGAAACAGGGATATGAACTCCAGCTTGGGGTTAACGTGCTTGGCACATTTGCGCTCACAAAGTACCTGACACCTACGCTCGTGTTGACGGCTAAGAGGGCGAAGTCAGGCTCCGTTCGAGTGATCTGGGCCTCATCCTCAGCTGCCGAGGCACAGAGCGCAAAGGGCTTCGTCGAGGGTCTAACAGACTGGGATAAGAAGGGGGCGTACGAGCAGTACTGTCTCAGCAAGCTAGGAAATTACTTCCATGCGACGGAATTCGCGGCACGACACAGGAGCGACGGCGTGGCCTCCATACCGCTGAACCCGGGCAATATCGACTCGGAGTTCTGGCGGACCCAGGGACCGCTAGTGACGTGCTTGCTGCGGAAGACGCTGTTGCATCCGCCGCTTTACGGGGCTTATACCAACTTGTTTGCTGGGTTCTCGGATCAGGTCACAATGGATAGGTCGGGAGAGTTTGGTGAGTGAAGACCCATGCCCCCTGGTTTCATGAATTTTGGGAATAGTATGCTAACGGTAGGATTAGTTGGTCCTTGGGGGAAGTTTCGGAGTGTTGCCAGGGATATGATTGAGGGATCCAAAACGGAGTCGCAAGGGGGGAACGGAACGGCGCAGAGGTTATGGGAATGGAGTGAGGCACAGGTCAAACCCTACGTGAATTAGGGGCGGGAATCTAGTGTAAAAGATGCGTAAGTTTGGGTAAGATGTTGGAGACCTTCTTATATTCATGTGCTTATTCCTTATAATCATATATAGACTGTTTGGTTAGTTAGAACACACTGCATTCGAACACCGACGATGAAGATGAAGAGAGCTGTTTGGAATTGCGGGATCCTCGACCGTGTCTGTATTTCCGGTTTGTCACCAACGTGCACCGCCACAGAAACGCCATGTGGCTGGAGAGATTCCGGCGCCACATTCAACTTTCCATTGCACACTTCACAGTCGAGACGTCTCGTTTAAAATTTGAAAGATATTTAAAACATCAAAAGCATACGCGATCATACAATCTTGTTTGCCACGATAAGTTGTGCAATGAGAGAATATGGGATCAGCATAATCATATGCGATTCCTGAAGGGTGACCACCAAGCCCTCTTGCCGTGGCGTGGTGTAAGACGGCGGAAAAACAAACAGATTAGTCATCCACAGCCAGCCCCAGCCCCAGCCCCAGCCCCCTTTACGGCAAGCCTCAACATTGAAAACCGCGTTAAAGTCATTACCTAATTTTTGTCTCGGCGTTGAATCTTCGGGTTTCAAAAACCACGGCATACAATTCCCTTCCTATCGCCAAAAAGCTTCACCCGCGGAGTCGCCCCTCGGAATTGGAAGGAATCATTAGACTGACTAAGTTCTCCAAAGTGATATCTACGCAGGAGGATCAATGTCTTCGGATCCATCCCCACCCATCTCCGCGGAGCCCTTGAATCCGGCACCGTACGGCCATGCGTGCACTCCGTGTTCGCGCGCCAAAGTCAAATGTTTCTTGAGAGCTCCGGGAACTGACTGTGAACGGTAAGTCTTACTTTTTCCCGCTCCTCACTCTTATTTCCACAAATCTTTCGCATACCTAGGCTGACGAGAGACGAGCGTGTAATCCAGATGTCACCGCCGGGGTATGACCTGTATTCAATCCGCGGCAACGCGCAAGCGTAAAGCGCGATCACCACCGCCTGCCGGGAGTGCTGCGCCTCGCCCTCCTGCGGCGAGGCCCGTGTCTTCTGCAAGTCGTCTAGAGGAGAAACTAGAGGATTTGGTGACGCTCTTACGCTTCCAGGTCGTTGAGAAACAAGCTGCGCAAAGCACGCCGCCGAGCGTCAGACCTGATGACTCGGTAGCAACGCGCAATCCGGACGTAGTGATTGATACGAACAGGAATGTCGTTCATTTGCTACGTCCGAGCAGTTCGCTCGTGGGGAATGCGTCTATTCTTGAGGATGTATCCGCGTATCAAATCGCCGAGAAAACAGCGGATGAACAACTGGACATATTCCGTAATGTCTTCATACCCATGTTTCCATTCGTTCATTTACCGAAAGCGATACGCGCGTCGGAACTCCGGAAAACGAAGCCTTTCCTATGGCTTGTTGTCATGGCTTTGGCTACGAAGTCCGTGTCGCAGCAGTTCGTGATGGAGGATATGATTTGGAAGATTATTTCCCAGAGAATTGTCGCTGAACATCTTGTTGATGTGGATTTATTACTCGGAGTTGTTTGTTTTGCTTCTTGGTGAGTTTTAGCTCTATTCTTCACACATCTTTTTTTTTTTTTTTTTTTTTTTTTTTTTTCATCTGTGTTCTTGGGCTAATATGAGTTGAAATGAGTATAGGTCGCATTACTTCAAAAAGGATAAACCTTTTATGAATATGTTGGCTCAGTTGGCTGTGTCGATGGCTTCTGAGCTGGGCTTACATAAGGATGTACCGAAAAGAGATCATCCGCGAAGGAATCTGACGCAGAAGGGGCCGGAACAGCAGGTTCGGACGCTGGAGGAGCGGAGGAGTATGCTTGCTGTGTTTCATCTTTCGTCTTCGTGAGTAGTCCGGGCATTTTCTCTTTCTCTTATTCTTTTACGTATCGGGCGATGTGAGAAATATATGGAAGTGGAAATACTTGGCTAACGGAACCTAATAGTACCTGGACGGCATACAGAAAAGTCGAACCCCTGCGATGGACTCGCTATCTAGGCGACTGTCTACGCATTCTGGGAGAATTCGGCGAGGCGATGGATCACCTCCTAATCGTCCAGATCAAATGCCAGCTCCTCACCAGTCAGCTGACCGCCACCGAGGAGGAATCATCAGAAGACGGTTCAAAAGCACCTTCGACGATCCTCGCCACGGCCTTACTAAACCAGCTTGAAGATGTACAGAGGAGCTTACCGGCTCCAATTCGCTCAGAAAGTAATGCGTCCCCCTTCCCCCCACACCCACCCTTGTTCACGACATGGGCAAATACTAACCGGTCACATCAGGAGCTACGCAATTCTACTTACAAAACGCCAGACTAACCATCTACGCGTATTCCATCAGCAGATCCCCGTCCAACACCGTCGTCGTCTCTTCCGCAGAGCACAACACCGCCCATCTCCGGCGCTTGAAAACCCTGGAAGCAGCACTGGCCACGAGCGAGACCTGGATGACCTCGTTCGACGAAATGCCGCTATCGGCCTGGTTAGGGATAACGGTAGACGTCTTCGCGCAGTTCACGCAATGTCTCGTCGTACTGTTCAAGCTCGCGACGCTGAGAGAGAAAGACTGGGACACGGAAGACGTGAAGCGACGGATGGATGTGTTGGAGGTCCTCGATAAAGCGGTGGAGACGGTGGGGAGAGTACCGCGTGCGCAGGGCATTGTGGATGCGCAGCAGGGCGAGAGACGCGGGCTTTTCTTCAAGACTTCGGCGCTGTTGAAGGCTGTTCGGGGCTTGTTTTTGGTGGAGATGGAGGCTGTGGCGTCGTCTTCTGGCGATGCTCGGCGGCAGACTGTGAGCAATGGCAATGGCAATGAGGATGTGGATGTGGATGTGGACGGTGATGGCGATTGCGATGGCGAGGGCGAGGACGAGGACGAGGGTACGATGGCATCAGTGGATGCCGTGATGCAAGATGAGTTTATGATGGGCTTGTGGGAGGAGGAGCCTTGGCTTTCGGACATCCTGCAGCCTTTTTAGAATGTTCTATTTCTGGGCGTATCTTAGTTCTTCCGGGCAGGAGAGCCTGGAAGCTCGCTGGCAGAAATACCATCCTATCATTGTCATTCTTGTTCACTCGTGATTACCAAGCGCGATGGGTAGAAATATTTTAGGGGGATTTGTATCTGAGACGTGTGTGTAAATTTGGTTCATGTTCTACGATTTACCGTATCCCGTCGACTCTTCGCAGTAATAATCATTCGGATCGGTGACCTAACCTGTCTATCTTCTATCTATCTAACCTCCTAACCTAATACATCCAGATAACCACCTGCATTGTCGATGGGCGGGTTGACATCTTGATATCTTTCCGCGTACCGTCTCTTTGACGGTTAAGAAAACAGGCGGGCCGGTAAGGCGAAATGATAATACTACGTTACGATGTATATATTAGCATTCATGCACGGCGTCCCCCCGCTGGCGAAGTAGTCCTGAAAAAACGGCTGAATCCTCGACCATTCTTTCTTCTTTTTCTTGGTGTTTCTTTCTTTTCTCTCACTATGTAATTTTTTTTATTTTTTTTTTATTTCCCTCCTCCACTCCCTTTGTTCGTTGCTTTTGAGATCGATCGCCAAGTCCAGACCCCAGGCGAAGAAGAAAAAAAAAGAAGAAAAAAAAGAAAAGAAAAGAAAAGCGAATGGGCAAGAAGTGCAATTCTACATCATACCCTGCTTATCTATCTGAATCGCTATCGAGACTCGAGACTCGAGACTCGACGAGACAAGACAAGACAAGACAAGACATACGTGCATAATCACCCAAAACTCCGACTTGATAGCATTAAAAGCACTGTCGGATATAACCAACGCCGGCATGTATCTAAGTTTTCATCTTATGCGCGCGTACGTATGTATACCTATAAGAGTGACGAGTGATTCGAATTGCAGCTTCGCACCTTAACAATACGGAATAGGGTACCGGCAATCGGTAATAGCGTACCGTAGTCATCTATCTAACCGTTCATTCATCACAAAAAGGCGTTGACGAAATGAAATGAAAAATTGAGATTGAGATTGAGATTGAGCAAATATATGTGTGCACAGAGGCGCCCGCCTCTTTTCTCGGTACCGGCAGATTTGGAGAGGCGCCGGGAAACGACAATCGTTTATGACCCGACCTGATTCGTGGGTTCCGGGATATATATGTATGCTGGGGATCGGATCTCTGGTCTCTTTGGCAATTTTTCATGGGTTTGGCTATCTAGGAGTGATTTGAGTCGAGTCTTGAGAGAGAGGAAATGTGCTATGTAGGTTTAGAGGCGTTTTTGTTGGGTCGATATTATGATATATAATATCCGTACCAGTCATACTCATGACTTGTTCCTGGTCGATGATCCGCATCTCGGTAATTGTCTAGACGGTTTATTTGCTTGGCTTACTTCATTTTTTTTTTTCGATCGAGCCCCTCTCTTTTTAGTTATACGGGTCGATAGTTGCGTGCACGGCCGGATCTTCGTCCCTTGACTGCGGAATTGAAGAAGTAAATGGAATGATCGTCAGCCGGCGGCCGAACATCATGTGATCCGAAGCTAAGCCCTGTAACTTCTTTACATATGTATTTCAAATTTGCAAGTTGAAGAATAGTTAGTTAACCTAGTTAGTCTGTACTGAATGTCTGGGATGAAAAGTCCGGGCGATGAGACAGCAGGTAAGGTAGAGGTACCCTAACGCCCCAGTCAGCCCCAAGTAGGAAAAGTCAGTGGCGTCTCTTAACTATTGACCCGTCAAAGGAGGGGTGATGGGCGAGAGAAACGAGAGACGGAGAACGGGAAACGGGAAACGGGGAACGGGAAATGGGAAATATGAAATATGAAATATGAAATGGGAAACGCGGTCAGACCATAGCAATAGTCGGAGGGAAAACGCGTCAATGTCCCAACTGAGGGAAATAACATCTCTTTATGCCTTGGCCTACCTCGTTGCTCGGTCACCCACCCCACGCGTGTTGTAGAATCTGTCTTAAAGTCTGGTTAATGGAGAGTAGGGGCCGAGCAACACGTCGTATGCCAAGAACTGGGCTGATGGTGGAGATGGGTATATGTATACATAACATCGTTTAACTAGACTATGTAAGTACCATATTCATATTGGTCGACCACTTTATCCATTTCGAGAGGGTGGCGCGTATTCCCCCCTTGCTTCGGAGGTTACGATGGCCGGCGGACCCGTGTAAATAGAGCAATTTAACGCATTTGAGATCTATTGGGAGTGAATTTGGGCATGAATGGGCATGAATGGGCAGCCGTGATTGTGGTGATTGTGGTGATTGTGGTGATGCGAATGAGCTATGCGGATGAGCCCTATATCGCGCCGTGGATGTAATCGTGACTTTTGCTCCTTTGGGAGTCACACGCATTGCCAACTTCATGTACAGACCGTACGCGCCAGTCGATGTGAGGGCATAAGAGGATAGGTAGCGACTCATCCCCGTGTCACAGCGCCCCCCCGTTGCCGTACCTGCATTGCCGCAATGACGGTACGCTATCTCGAAGGCTGTGCAGGGTATGTGATTAAGAGGCAAGCTGTGACCGCTGTGACTGCTGTGACCGCTGTCGCCCGCTACCGGCCCGTGGGATACGGCATCATGCGGAACCTTTCTCGGCCGAGCATAACCCTTTCTTTTTTCTTTTTTCTTTTTTTCTTTTTGGCCTCTTTCTGCTTCCCATTGGCTGTTGGGTTAAATTGAGATTGACGAAATCTTTATTACGACAGCAATGGTGTCGACGTTATCGATCGCGCGCTTATGCCTTGGCTGAAATGTCGTCGTGTAAATCTCTGGTATTACGTGGCCGATTAATTGACCTGATCGATGCTCGACGTTCGATGTTCGATGTTCCGTGTTCGACGTGGGGCCTCACGTCTCTCCAGTCCCGGTCCCGGAGCTGAATATCGTATGGTATCGTACCATTGCTTCCTGGTACCATGTCGTATCGTAAGGCAAAGTGCAATGAATAAGTAAGAATGGGCCCATAAGTAAGAATACCTACCTAGGTAGAGGTAGGTAAGAGGTAGGTAAGTACTTTGCTCACTACCATACCTGCCTTAGACAGTGCCATCCACGTCGTATGCTGGCGTAGCGTAGGTGCATTGGTAAAGCTACATAGTATGTGCCTCACACGTGTAGATGTCAGGCTAAAAGTTGAAGCTCTCTGAAGACTGACACTACTGTAGATGAGTAGGCTAAGGTTAGATGGTTAGTGTAGGTTGCCTGATCCGACTCCTTCAGAATCTCAATCAAGATCGAAGGGAAAGAATACATAGGTACAGGTACAGACTGTATCCATCCTGCATTTGGGCTCTCGCGATTCACTTCTTGCTGCGAAGAACCGAGGAAGAACTAGCCAATGGTCAGCACCGTCGTCGCGGTAATATAAGCAATAACATGCGCGAGCGTCATATTGATCACTTATGAGCTTCTTCGTATGCGAAGATTACCTGTTATTGATTGATTGAATAGGGATGGGAGCTCGGCCACGGGGACTTTGTGAACCACCCCCGCAGCGGGCGTATGCGAGGCGAATCAACGGTCTCTTCGCGCCAACGTTGTCGTCAATGGACCCTATCAGCCATTTTGGCTTGGACTTAGATAGGCGATCCCCGCCATGTAGTAAGTATGGGTATGATGTAGGTATGTAGTGTAGGTACGTCCGTAGTGCAAGCGTTGTCACTATCTAATCCAACGCCGATCAGGCCCCAATAAAAGAGGCGTTTTGGCTTTCCAACGTCCAGGATCTGCGCTACGCTCCTCTTTCTTTTGCGATAGGTAGGAATGTATCTAGGTAGGTAGGTAAGACCGTAAGTAGGCAAGTAAGTAAGTAGGTAGTGTAGTCTTGCGCCGGCTGCTTGCTAGATAGAAGTTGATTACCTAGTTCGTCTAGTGTAGTTGGCGATCGTCGTGCCTGCGCTCCTACTTACTTACTATACACTGCTTGCGCATGTGGTGCACGTGTCTTCCATACATAGTATGGATTGGGGACAGACTACCAGACTACCAGAGGTAGGTCGTCAAATCGTCGGTGCATGAAAAAGAATAGAACTCTCCGAAAGTAGGTGAATCAAATACGGGCTCCGGGATGAGAATATTCTCCTTCAGCTCCAAAGGGCCAGGTCGATGTGACGACCAAATGAGGCAAACAATCATATGCTGTGTCGCAATATCGCAGATCGGTGTCATGTGAATCGACGTTTATCACTGGTTTGTCGCGCAAATTGATTCGCACCGGATTGCCCTCACTGCGAATCTATTAATCCAGCCTCGGGAGTCGGGACAGATACGATCAGACTGGGAATTCTCATCTTTTTTGCCCACATTCAGCTTGAATAATAATCAGTAATTCATGAGTGGTAGCGTACCGGGGCCTCCGTCGTTGGCTACTACACTGCGAAGGTAGCAAGTGTATGTATCTGCCAATGGCCTTTTCTTTTCGAAATGTACCCATGGCTGCACAGTACTTTGCTCGACTCACTTTGTGGGTGTTTCCACGGGTACTGTGCATAGTACAGCGCGCCGAGGTCTTGTCTTGCCTCCAACAGTTACGGACTGTAGGTAGTAACAATATGGATGGTATACCTAGTGTAGTGGACTTCCATGGCGTCGGGAATACTTTGTCGTACTTAGTCGAGCAGTCCTCGACTCCTCGGTACTTTTTGAAGCCTCGAACCTGGGACCTTGAGGGACGAATCCACATGCCAATGATGATATAGGTAGTGACCTCCCCACCCACTTAAGGCACGCATAAGTTATAACGCGCAATACCGCTAGATACGATAGCAGTGTAGATAATGATAATGTTTGCTGCATGTGCTTCGTACGTAAGTAGGCAGTTGGAACAGGCTGGACCGTCGAGACCTGGCGATTCTGCCGCAGTAACACGTTCCCTTTGGCCGGAATGAATGAATCCCCTTCCGAGGGAAGAAGTAAGAAGGGAAAAGGGAAAAGGAAAAAGGGAAGAGGGAAGAGGGAATTGGAGAAGTACGGGTACAACGAGAATGCGCACAGATGGAACGGGCAGAACGGGATCGAGATGGGTCATAAAGAATCCTGCTAAAAAGTACCATGCTGACGAGAGAGGCTAGAGGTAGCCTGCTTCGTAGTGTAAGGACGTGTACACTAACGGGATAGTTAGCCTCTTCCTCCCCGTGTAGTGTAATAGTAGATAGATAGGTAGGTAGGTATCTAGGTAGTGTAGTGTACGGATACATGGAACAAAGGAAGATAGGTGTGTAGATAGGTAGCGTGCTGTACTGTACGGGGTCTGGTCTCCCCTCATATCCTCGTACTTACCTTAGATAAGTACATAAACTGTACGCAACGCCTGCTGCGCCGCCTCCAAGGGCATTGCCTGCCTGCCCTTTCTGACTTCTTGTGCGATGGACTGGGGTTGTCTGATGACGTTCCTGATGCTACGTCGGGATGCCATGGCGCCGCTCTCGAGGGCTCTGAGGGCTCTGAGGGCTCTGAGGGCTCGAGGGGGTAAGATAAGCAAAGGGAATAACGGGAGTTGACCAATGAAAACGAGAAAGAGATGATAAAAAAAATCAAGACGAATTTTCAGCGGGAGGGTCCCTTGATAGGGATCCTTGATAGGACGGGAATCGGATATAAATGTTGTGCGCTGTGTAATATTTAAATCCGACTCCCGCTGCAATATGATCTCGCCTTCTCTGTCCTTTGTACGGCTTGGACTCAGAGGCAGGGAAGGAACGGTTATGCTCGCTTATCCTCCACAGACTATCTACCGGCACGAGATAAGTCTAACGATTAAGTACCGTAAAATACGGAGCAATCAGGGACCTGCACGGGATGCATATCCGGTCCGAGATACCCCAACGGGACAGACCATTCACACATTTACATATCTGTAGTATTACTTCATTCCTTGAGACTTCAAGTCATCAAGGATCGAACATGAATACTTCACTTAATCCTTTCACAGACTGTACCTAGACTAGATTTTCTCAATTACACAGGAGTCTCTTACACAGGTACCTAGGTCGATCCTTAAATGTAAGTAGAGCTGCTTGCACCAGGTACAGAAAGAGTTGCGTAGGCCTAGTGTTAGTATGACCCGCAAGGTACTAGCGTGAGCAGGCATTGTACGCCGAGGCACGCTACCCTACAGAGCATTAGTGTAGGTAGGAACATGCGCTAGTGGACCAAGTACAGTACATAATGGCCACTGTAGGTAGCGGGTACGAATTACCTGTATTAGTAGCATTTATCACCTATCACTCTGGCGGGGTGACTTCGTAAGTAAGTAGGGCAACCCTAGCCCGAGAATCTGGAACCCCGCCAAGCACAGACAGAAAGGGAGACTCCACAGCGTAGGGCCCTTTCGCGAGGTACCATGTACAAATCCATGCACATCTAATCCACACTGCCCTCTGTCACTTCCAGTTCGCCTACACCTACACTATTTCCCTTTTCTGCTCTGCTCTGCTTGTCTTGTTCCTCGTCAATCTGCTTTCTTCAACAACAGCAACAAGCAACATCTAAATCCAATTACTCGTCGACCTGGGCAAAAGGGAACGGAAGAGCAACGAAGGGAAGAGAAGAGAAGCAAGCGAAAGGGCTGAATACACACTTCTGTCATCACAGTTTGATCCACAAGAGGTTGGCTGGCATAGCAAGCGCTTATATACCGATTGCGCTACCCACACGACACGACACGACACATCCCACTAACTTCTGCCGACACTTGACACTTGACACATTACACCTCACACCTCACACCTCACGATTCGGGCAACACGTCCTTTTTTTAATCCGTGCTCTCTGTCTTGTCTTGCACACCGACACATCAGCCGACTCGGAACCCAACAGCTGCCGAATAAGAAAGAAAGACGGTTTAGGCCGGATCCACCGCTGGGCTGAAGGCTTTCCGTCTTTCTCTGCCGCCTCTTTGTCATCAAGTCTGGTTCGTCTGGTTCGTCTGGTTCGGCCGATTCACCCAGACAACTGAGCCATATAGGGCCACACGACTATAGATCCATAGGACGGAACCACAACAGAAGTGCGCTCCATCGCACCAGAGCACACCAAGAACAGCGGATCACAGGACCGCCGTTGCCAGGCCATTACGCCATTACGCCATTACGCGCGCTTGCAGTGATACCTACGTGTACAGTCCGTCTAGATAGGTTTGTGTCATTCCGTGGTCTCCCGCGCCTGTTATCTTCTTATCCGCGCTCGGGCCGTTAGTCGGAGCTCAGTTGGGTCGGAGGCGTCCAGCGCAACACGCAGCCCAATACGACTGGCTGAGGACGGGAAAAAAAAGGATCCCCTCCCCTCCTAACTCGTCCCTGACCAAAACCTAAAGATAAGAGAAACGGCCTAGGGCCAGAATAGAAACATGGGTCTGTTTTCCAGGAAACCCAAAACCCCCAAGCCTCTGACCAAGGACTCGGCTAGCTTCGAATCCGACCGCTCTGGCAACAACTCTTACATCTCCAACATCAGCAACCGCAAGAATTCCCGCACAAACTTCACCAACAGCCGGACCTCCGCCTCTAGTCTCGGTGGTCTTCAGAGCCCTCTATCCCCAATGACGCCGCACATGCCCAAGGTCAACCTTCCCAAGCCTCCGGACCCGTCGCTCGACGCGGCGGGCTACCTCCGGAGTTTAGGGGCGGTGCGCGAGAGATGCAAGATCGTGACCGAAAAGGCGCTGCAGAACCGCCTGAACCACTTCAATGTCGACATGGACAGATTTCCCGACGTCGTCAACTTCGTCTGCCGTATCATCAAGGTATGTTTGCTTGTGTCTGTTTGCCGTCGCTCGATTGCGTCTTACACGTGCATCGCCATCCATCATCCATGCAATGCCGTGCCCAGTGTATCCTGTCTCACTCGACTCAAGTCACTCTTGAACTCAATTTCATCAATCCCATCCCACGTGCTTCATTCACCTGTCTCGCTTCCGTTTTATATTCTACGACATTCTATCTGGGTATACGCCTAGATAAATGCTGGATAAATATAGCAAACGGCCGCACAGGGGAAAAGCCCCATGCATACACCCGCGTTTTGAGTTGATTCAATCCAACCCTATTTCCTCCAACCCTCCAATTCCCGCCCGATGTGCTTAGCCTCTAAACCCCTCATCGGGCTCACCCAACCCATCCGCCTCTCCCGAGCATAGCCATCCCGGCATCACCATCTCCATCCTGCAGTCTCTAAATCAACGACGTCAACGAGTAATTCAACAAGGAAAACAAATTACTAACTCAGTCTCCCATCTCCAGCGTGACTACGATGCTCCCTTCAACACGATCCCCGGCCATGGCCGCTACCAGCACTTTGCTGTCGGCGGCCGCGATCGTATCGCCCATCTGCTCTCCACATTCTCCCACACCGTCGACAACACCGAGAAATGCCGACGTCTAATTGACCTTTTCCTCGTCAGCGTCCTGCTTGACGCCGGTGCAGGTACAACCTGGAGCTACAAGAGTGCCGATAGCGGCAAGGTCTACCGACGATCAGAGGGACTTGCCGTGGCGAGTTTGGAGATGTTCAAGGCGGTATGTGTCTAGTCACTCTGGGAAACCCCTTTTCGATGTTGGTCGCAGTGCGGGCTAACTGACACGCTTCAGGGCTTGTTCTCGGGCAATCCGTCGAACAAATATCAGGTTGATAAGGATGGGCTCCAAAACTTGACAGTGGAGCAACTGGCTCGGGGTTTACAGGCGCAGCCTGGCAATGAAGTTGCCGGTTTGGAAGGCCGCGCGCAGCTCTTGATCCGGCTGGGTGATGCATTGGCTTCCAAGCCGGAATTCTTTGGCGCGTCGGGTCGCCCAGGAAATATGATTGGTGCGTTTACTAATATCACTCGTTCGTGTCTGTGTCGGTTTTATGTTGCTAACGAATGACAGACTACCTCCTCGACCATCCGACAACGCAAGCCACTTCCAGCCCCGTCGTTGTCCTCCCGGTATTGTGGAACGTCCTGATGTCGGGTCTAGCGCCTATCTGGCCGGATTCTCGAACCACCATCAACGGTGTTTCGCTAGGAGACGCTTGGCCGTGTTCGTCGATGCCTCAGATGCCGCAGCGCATTTCCACGCCGTCGAGCTCGCCCACCTTCTCGCCTTTCCCGCCCGCCTCTGCCACCCACAGCACCGAGCCCTGGGAGTCGATCCTCCCCTTCCACAAACTCACGCAATGGCTCACATACTCGCTCATGCAGCCCATGCAGAGCCTTATGAAGATCCAGTTTGCTGGCACGGAACTACTCACGGGACTCCCCGAATACCGTAACGGCGGCCTCTTCGTCGACCTCGGGGTTTTGACCTTAAAGCCTGCTGATATGGAGCGGGGACTTCAATATTACAATGACCACTACCTACGGAACGGCGTCAAAGCTGTTGAGGTGGCGCCCATGTTTGAGCCTAGCGACGATGTTATTGTTGAGTGGCGGGGTGTTACAGTGGGCTTTTTAGATCGGCTCTGTGCCGAGGTTAATATAGCACTGCGGGCGGACTTGGAAGGAGGCGAGCTGACACTGGCACAAGTACTTGAGGCTGGGAGTTGGAAGGTGAGTCATTTTCTGTCTTGGACAAACGTGGTTTTCCTGGAACAAGACCCAGTGCTAACAAAATGACTAGGGTGGTCGTGAAATCGCGGAAGTAAGCCGACCTAACACGAAAGAACCACCTATCCTCATCGACTCGGACGGAACCGTGTTTTAGAGACTTTTATTTGTCTCAGACGTAGTCGCATGGACTATCTTGCGCGTTGATCTATCGATCCGATCCGATCCGATCTTGTTCTAATATACCTTACCTATGCCGCGTCCAACCTAACTTGTATCTTTACCACAAAAAAGCAATTTTTTTAAAAAAAAGAAAGAAGAGGAAACGGGAAAATGAAAAAAAGAAAGTGGTGTTTTGGCGAGGAATAACAAGATGTCAGCACCCTGGGGCATTTAGCACAATGTCCCCACCATGGAATCGTATCGTTGTTTGACATTTCCCAGTCGGGATAATGGGAGATACCAAAAGAGAAGAGGAGAGAGGACATGTCTGATCCCGGAACTCACGGGATGACATGGATATGGGTAACATACGCATGATACCCTATCTATGGATAGGAACGAACCCCGAAGGGGAGTTTCGTCTTGTGTTGTTGTGGTTATGGTTAGGTACCGTAACATACCTACTATCCTTGATATCCGTAGAACTCGCGCATAATGGATTCATGAACGAAATTTGTGGTTTTGCTGGTGCTCTCTGATGTGATTTGGAATCGGTATCGTGAAGCGTAACATATATGAGGTTTAGGTCTTGAAGTGCAGACTGACAGAGAAATTGCCATGATGATTAGGGCATATCACCCGATATATATGTTATTTTTTTTTGTCTGGGAAGTCGAGTCCGTATCATATTGAACAACCTCCCTCAATGCTTTGTAGTCGCAGTCCGTAGTCTACGGCATCGCGAGCTATAAGTGGGCGAATGCTACGATGCCTGTCGAACAAACCTAATCATGTGGAGAAATGACTACTCGTTCGGAAGAGAGTAGACTTGTAATTACGGTGATGACAACTTTGAAGGTGTATGGTATTTATGAATGTGATTTCACTTTCACGTGTTGTTCGGACTTCATGGTGGGTACCCTATGGATGATGGATGGGTAGGTAGGTAGGTAGGTATCGTGTATTTTAATATCTTCTTGTGTTCCAATCCGTGCTGTTTAGGTTAAACTAGATACCTAGGTAGTTTATGCTCATCGATGCTGTAACTAGGTAGGTAACTGAACTGGAGTGAGTTATGGAATAAGGACCTGGTGTTTAAACGGGCATCAGCACAGTCTGTACTGGACCGCGTGCTCATATATCATATATAAACTCGTGAAATTATTCGAATACCTACTTACGATGGTTCTCGGTGCTCGGTTCCTGGGTTCAAATGGCGTTTTCTCCTCTTTAGGACATTTGGCTGGAGGGGATGGGATGGGATGGGATAGCATATGAGAGCTTGGAGGTCGGAGAATTCTAACCTAGAGATATGTGTCTCTGCTATGAATGAATGGTATGAACTACGATATTGGATCAATGAATCAATGAAATCACCCATCAAGACAGGGATTGTAACAGTTTGATTTCAAGATTCTTAGGTATGATATAGTTTACAAGCGTCAAGCATCAAAAGCCGGTGTATCTATCTGTTTACAAACAGAGCAAGCCCCCTCCCCCCCAGAGAAAACCAATGTCTAGTGTAGTCCCCCTAATTCTGCTTCTGGCGTCGCTGACGCAACTCCTCCATCCGTCTGGCAAAGTCTGCCTTCTGCTCCTCTGCGCGGCGCTGCTCATACTTCTTCGCCCGGTCAAACTCCGCCTTCTCAGGCGTCGCGCCAGCGACTTCCTTCAGCGCCTTGGTGGTCGCTGCAATACCCTCCTTGAACGAAGCAGCTAGATTCGCGGGCGACTTGGGTTTCTCGTAGACGATTTCGCGTGCGGTACCGTTGATGACGGTAGGTCTGGAACCAAGGGGCATGGGGGGTAACTTCATCCATCGCCGGACGGCGGGGTGGAGGGTTACTTGGATTTGGAGGAGGGAACCAAGGGACATGAGGAGGAGGAAGATCTGGATACTGGACGCCAGGAATATCGTAGTCAGGAACATTACGGGGGGCATGATTAGCAGCATGAATTGGCTGACTTTCTCAGTCATCTCGGTCGCGGCGGGGTTGGCCCGGTTCAGGAGTTGGGTTTGCTAAACGCCCGGTAAATGATTAGTGGAGCCGGTCTCCGGTGTAAGAAAAAACAAGGGGTGGGGTGGGTGGGAATAAGGCCGATCAATCATCGGTTTTTATAATGACACATACCTTGAGTACGAGGTACGTGCAACCAACTGCCAAGCTGGGCAGGATGTAGTAAGGGTCGGCGACTGTCAAGTCCGTGAACCAGGCCACACCACCCGTCTCCAAGCCGGGCACGGGAATCAAGCACATATTCCGAAGTAACCGGAACATGCCGAAACTGAAGGGAATCATGACGATGTTGATGGAGGCCTTCCATGCAGAGGCACCGCTCCCACTTACGGCACGCCTCATTTCGGAACGGGCCATCAGGAGGGCGGCCTGGTCACTGGCGCGTGTACTCTGGGCAAACCTGGCCTTGGCCGCCAGGTAGGCCGGACTCGCCTGGGCCTTTTGCATTTTCGCCTGGTGGTAGCTGCCGACTAGGGCCGGGTAGAAGATGATGGCGCGGAAGAGGAAGGCGACGGCGGCGATGGATCCCCACCAGGGCATACCGCTATAGATGTGGATGTGCTCTAGCAGCCATTGGCAGCAGGTGCTGGTACCCCAGCCGAAATCGAGGCCGAGTTCGTCGAGGTAGCCGATGTGTTCGGGAATGTCTAGGATCGGTGGTGGGATGATTTCACCTAGGAGGTCGTCGGGGATCTCGGTTATAGTGGCATCATTGAGAGTTACGGGTGAAGACAGAGACGAAGTGGGGGACGAGGAAGCAGCGAGAGGCGCAGCAGTTTCACTCGCAGCAGCGGCCGGGGTAGACAAGGGTTCGGCCTCTACTGGAGCGGCTGGCGTTTCCGTCGTTTCTGTCGTTTCCGGCGTCTTGGATTTGGACCCGAATGGCCATAATGAAAGATTCCGGCTCGCGGAGCGTTGAGCGAATACACTGGATGATGCCCCCAGGACTGCTATTGAGGGAACTCTGTGTCCGTAGAGAGATGTGTTTGTCCGGAGCAAGCTATGTCGTGATAGAACAGAGGACTGCGATTGCGCATGGGAGAATTGTCTTGTCCAGACAGTCCTCGCGGGCTAGATAGAGAAAGTCGGCACTTGTGAGCTTGCGCTGCGATCAATTGGCTGAGGAGGAGCTGTAAGTCACCTTTGCTGAAGTGAATAATGAAGGCCGCAGCACGGAGGCTGGGTTTCTTGCTAACCCTCTGCTTGGCAGCATGATTGGTGACGTTGTCGCGACACTGGTTTGTCGTCGACGGGAGAGGACCGCATTCGAAAAGTTACGAGCAAAGAGATTGCCGGCCGAAGAATTGTTTTTCGGGATAACTAACTGAGCTGCGGGCACTTTCAACGCATCATGATTAGATGCATATATTTATGCGCAGAACCATATGATTTGAGCCATCCGGGTTAAATATGTATCTAATAGGTACGGTGCTTGCTGGACTATGCCGTTAAGAGAGATAAAAGCCTATTTATAGCAATCTACCACTTTAGGTGCAAACCCCATAACAAGGTAGCTCGTCGGAATCAATTCCACTTCATGGCGCTCTGGACTCGCGTCGCCATGATAATACATGATGTCTGCGATCAGTCTATTTATCACTGGAATCTGGGACTGCTTAAATACTGTAGGTCAAGCTGGGAGATATGTTAAAACTAGAGCTACGATCAGGAGAAGTACAGTCATATGTGTGGCAGTTCGCACACAGTAATATAGAATACAGAATGGGTACTATGGATCTAGCCGATGAGTTCCTGGAGTCGCCATCTGTTTGATCTGCGTCGGCTTCGACGTCCACACGTTTGCACACACGTAAAGTTCATGTATGCTTCTAATCCACATCTAAAGGGGGCCTCGTTTTAAGAACGGGCATGTGTCGCCGAAACCCAATCCGTTTCAGTCACTCAATACAACATGGTTTTCCCCGACTCGGACGGTTCATTTCTGGTCGAGAAGGCGTCATCTAGCCGACGAAAACTGGCGAAAAATCCCACTAGGTCGCTCGTCTCTCTTTTGCCTTGACGACGGAAAGACCTGGAAGGCAGCATTAGTATCAACATCACGATCGCCTTGAAAAGATAGTATCCCCAGGTAGCAGAAAAGCCTGGTAGTCCCATGATATTGCTCGGTAGAACGTACTCTTGTGCCACCCCATCCTAACCGAAAGGCAGCCTCGTGAGCGAATAGTTCGCCAAACCCCAGCATCATTCCGTTGATAAAAGGTAGGAGCAAGTTGATGGCGGCGCTTCGAATCAAGGTCCAGGCCGTCGGTGGCTTGTGCAGAACCAAGGGCGGCGATAAGGAGGACGAGTCTGGTGATATGGAAATATCCTCGCCTGCTGAGTACTGCTCGCTGTCGGAGTGCATCGTGACGCCCGACTCCGCCAGCGGGTTATGTTCGCTGTCGGAGGCCATTGTATCGGTGGAACAGCGGCGCAAGGAGGTGATGATTCGAGTTCGACACGGGTTTTCAAATCATGGCCCAGGTTGTGTGCTGGTAACCGATGTTTGAAGGACGGGGGAAGTGGCAGGGATGCCGTGTTCACCTGGTTCGGCGCGGTAAATGTAGCGGTTTCGGAGGAAGCTCGTGTGTAGATGAGAGGACTTCAACTTGTTTTGATCGACGTCAGCAGGCCATCGGTGCTCGTATAGCTGCATATCCTGCTTACCTGGCCAAAAGCGGGATGGTGGATATGCATTTATAGGGTATGTGTGGGTAGCGCTGCGGGACGTGGGGAGAATAGGTGGGTCACCGGCGCTCCACAGCGGGGTCGAGGATTACTTAACCTACCTATCTACCAGTGAGGTACAAAGCGAACAACCCCACTATGGCACCAAGCTTGACGTCGTCACCGAACCTGCCTGGCAGCTTCGATAGCTACGTTAGTGGAACTTCCTGCACTTCAGGTGCCTCTACCTACTTGGGATATTGCGACTCTGCTACCTATCTAGCCTAGTCGCAACCTGAACATTCCACGGTCAACCCTCACCTCATCCTACCTTTCTATTTCTCTTTGAACACGCGACCATCTACTCTTTCTCGATCTCGATACGTCGCGATTTCCACCCACAGTCAGCGTGCTACGTTTGTCGGCGATCACAGCCTATAGCAGTGCTCTGTCATCGGAACCATGGCGGGTCAAATGGACGTCGATCAAGATGACCTCATTCGGATGTTCATGGATATGACCGGCGCCAGCATCGACCTGGTGAGTTTCCTTCCTTTTCTTACCCCCTTGTCTTGTGCTCTGTTTACATCAGCGATCTTACCGTCAAATCATCACAATAGGCTCGAGAATACCTGAACGCTAGTGATTGGGATGTGAGCGTTGCTGTCCCCTCTTATTTCGCCGATATGGATGAGGCGCCTACTGGCGATGATGCTCCGAGCTCTGCGGCTGCTCCTCCCGAATACACCGGGCCCCGCACTCTCGATGGACGCCCCGCTCCTCAAGCTGTCCCTACTACATCGTCTGCCTCTTCCTCGAAACGGCCCCAGAAAAAGAAGGGACTGGCAACTTTAAGCTCACTAGGAGGAGGCCCTGCTCATGATCATGATGACGATGACGATGACGATGACCGCGACCCTTCCCACCGAGATACATATGCTGGTGGCGAGAAGAGTGGTCTTGCAGTACAGGATCCCAACCGGCGCTCCAACACAAAGCGAATAATCAATGATCTGCTCTCCAAAGCAAAGAGGTACGTTTCTTCCTTCCGTCACTTGCATAAGTCACTGTGCTGACACATCGTGTAGTGAACATCAGCGTCCTGAGCCGTCCTCTTCCGCGGGTCCTTCCAGCTCTTCAGTTTTCCGTGGTTCCGGCCAGACTCTAGGCGGCGATGGTGTCGAGAGTCGCGTGATTCCGGACCCTAATGCCCGTGAGCCTCGGGCTCCACCACGCCCCAATGCTGAAGCTCAGGAGCGGACTTTACATCTTTGGCGTGACGGTTTCAGCATCGACGATGGCCCGTTGCATCGGTTTGACGACCCCGCTAATGCCTCAGATTTGCGTATGATCCAGAATGGCCGTGCGCCCTTGCACTTGATGAATGTGCGGTATGACGACCCCGTCAATGTCCAGCTAGAACAGCACGACGAGAATTACCGGCAACTACCCAAGGTATACAGACCGTTCGGTGGCGAGGGACGACGTCTTGGTAGTCCTGTACCTGGTGAGGCCTCAGCTTCATTATCCGCCGTCATCAACACGCCTGTTGCGCCCAACACTGGCGCCGGCCCATCTACGGCCCCTAGCACGTCGGTCGACGAGTCCCAGCCGACTATCATGATTCGAATTCAGATGCTTGACGGAACGAGACTACCCGCGCGATTCAACACGTCGCAGACCGTGGAAGATATCTACGATTTCATTAGCCGCTCGTCCCCAGGCCTACAAAGCGGCGGCTGGGTCCTGGCCACCACGTTCCCCAACAAAGACCACACCGACAAGTCTCAGGTGATTGGTGACATGGCTGAATTCAAGAAGGGCGGTACAGCTGTGGTTAAGAGAGTTTAGATGTGGTAATTTCATTTCAGAGCGTAACCGATGATAGATTGGGCTTTGAGACAGTACGACTAGATGGGAGCGAACTACGCAGCTTTGTTCTAGCTACCCTCCTGCGTATGCACCGATGTGACCGTTTTCTTGCTTGCTCGTTACCAATCTCCAAGAAGGCAAATGGGTAGGGTATGCTGTCGGGAACATTAGAAATATGTATGGCAGCTCTTACTTTGAGGTTCAACTAGGCAGAAATCGAGTTCATGGAGTAATTAGAACACAGTCAACTGCGCGTGAATGTGAATGAAGTGACTCCTGGGATACCCGTAACCCGTACACGTTTACCGACGCTCTTGTCTTAATAGGTGACTAGTCCAAGATAAGAGGGCGGCCTCAGTTTTGCCTTATTATTGTGGCTACGTTGAAACGGAAGCCGGGCGGGTGTGAATGTCGGGAGAAGAATGTCGGGAGAAATATCCCTTCCTACATACATGGCTGCCTAGCGTCAAGTACGTAACCTAGGAGTGTAAGTAGGGGCTTGGCTTTTTACCTTGGTATGGTCTTGTCTCTGGTACGTGTTTCGTTTCGTTGAGAGTTAATTAGTAGGTATGGATGTATGTATGTAGATAGGGATAGGGATAGGGATAGGGTTAGGGTTGGTTGATCGTGAAGTCGTGAATGAGGGATTATGGATGGGCTGGTGTTTGGGCTGTGGATTACGTAGATGGATAGATGTAGATATAGATGTAGATATGGATGTAGATATATATATATATATATAAAGAGGAAGTGAAAGAGGGAGTGAAAGAGGGAGAGAGAAAGAGGCAGTGAATTAGATCGGCTTAGGCTTAGTAGATTGATAGGTATGTAGCTATCTAGAATGGATATGTATTGTGAGGATTGGGGAGGGGCTGGGAAAAAGAATTGGTTGTAGGTATTAGTTAATCGTGGGGGTAAATAAAGGCTGGGGGCGCTGGTCTATATAGGTAAGGCGTGAAGGGAGAAAAAGGAAAACAAAAAATATTTATTCATTTTTTTTCTAAAAAAAAAGAAAATTACAGATTTGGCGGGGAAGAATTACTGTGTCGGATTACATACCTTGTTAACTAATACCTGTAAGTAAGTAAATAGGTAGGTAGGTAAGGCAAATAAATCCGTCAAGTTTCTAAGTAAATAGATAGAGAGATACAAGGGCGGAGCGATTGATCGTTATGAATCCACATGACATGGGGGGGGGTGTTGTTTTTTTCAGCTCTTATGGGACTTCGTTGCCTTGTTTGTTAGGTTAGGGGGTGAATAGGGCTGCTTACTTGGATGAGTGGATGGGTGGATAAAAAGAGTGGTGGTTTCTTGTTTGTACATGATGTGTTCTACGGACTTTAAGATTTGAAAGAGAAAAAAAAGAAAGAAAGAAAGATAAAAAGATAGAAAGAAAGAAAGATAAAGATATAGAAGAAAAAAAGAAAGATAGATAGAAAGATACATATCATTAGGTATATCATGGCGAACAACATCGAGGGAAGAAACCAAGGTGATGATGCTATTCGCGCGAGAGGATATCTGGAGAGATATGAAGGGAGTCAAGATGTGGAGGACTTGGATAGGGCTATTCGGATGGGGGAAGAGGGCTTGGCGGGTGTGCTGCCTGCGGATGACGACGACGATGATGATGATGATAGGGGGTGGGAGAGAGTGGACGGATTGGCGACGCTGGCGGTTGCGTATCGGTTGCGGTTTCAGAGAGGGGGGGATCGGGAGGATTTGAGCCGGGCGATTAGGAATGGGGAAGAGGCTTTGCGGGTTATTCGGTGTGGGGGGGATGAGGGTGGGAGAGAGGGAGGAGGAGGAGGAGGAGGAGATACTAAGAGAGGAAGAGGAAGAGGAAGAGCACTGAATGCGTTGGCTTGTTCGCTTTGGCTTAGGTATAAACAAGTGGGAGATTTCAAAGATTTGGAGAGGGGGATTGAGTGTGTTGAGGAAGCCTTGAAGTCGATCTGCATTCGGGAAGAAGGGGAGGTGGCGGGAGATGAAGAAGGGAAAGATGAAGAGAAAGAGGGAAAGAGAGCGGATCATGCGGGCTGGCTGAATAACTTGTCCTGCTTTCTACGGTTCCGATTCGAGAAGACACATGATTTGGGGGATCTAAAGATGGCGATTCGGAGGGGACGGGAAGCAGTGCAGACGATACCGAGTACGCACCCGGATCGAGGACGGTGGTTGGTGAATTTGGGGCACAGTCATTGGAGATTGTTCAAAGAGACGGGAGAGTTGGGAGATCTGGATAGGACGGTTCAATGGCAGGAGGAGGCTGTTGAAGCTACGCCTACAACTCACCCTGGGAGGGCGGATCGGCTTTGGGATCTGGCGCTTTACACTGAGGCTCGGTTCGGGGCGACGGTGGATATGAAGGATTTAGAGAAGGTCATAGGGAGACGGAGAGAAGCCATCGACGCAACACCTCACGACCATCACGCCCGAGCAGGAAGATTGCACGATCTGGCGAATTCCTACTGGACCCGATTTACGAAAGAGTACTGTATTGACGACCTGCAAAACGCCATCCAGTGTCTAACGGAGGCAGTGAAAAGTGCTCCTGCCGATCATCACGACAAAGGGATCATGATAGCGCTGCTCGTGGGCTTTCTTCGCGAGAAATTCCGCCAAACGGAAGACATGGAGGATTTGCGACTGTCAATCCAGACAGGCGAAGAAGGATGCGAAGGATTAAGTCCAGACAGCGAGACGAGAGGAGCTTGTCTGTGTGCATTGGGGATTGCGTATCGGGTACTCTTTGAAGCGACAGGCAACCTAGAGTACATGGAATTGGCGGTGAAGAAGGGTGAAGAAGCGCTGCTGGCTACGGATGTCGAGGAGTCGGGAATATGGATCGACTGTTTGAATGCGGTCGCGATTTCGTATCGGGGGAGGTTTGAACGGACGGGCGATCTTGGAGATTTGAAGATGGCGGTAAGGAAGTGGGAGGAGGCTTTGGAAATGGTGCCTTTTCCTGGAAGGGAGGAGCTTAGAAATGAGATGAGGGTGAATTTGGAGAAGGCGAAGGCGAATGCGAAGGCGAATGCGAAGGCGAAGGCGAAGGCGGTTGAGATGGAGGGGGCAGAGAAACTTGATGAAGCGAGGGAATTACACCGGTTGGCTGATCTTTGTCTGCAAGATTATGAAAAAACGGAGGACTTGAAGGATTTACAAAAGACCATTCGCCATATTGAAGAGGCTGTCAAAGTCACGCGCGAGGAGGATACAAGCAGCAAAGCGCAGAGATTGGCGACTCTATCTATTGCGCTGATGGCTCGATTCGCACAGCTTCATGATCCGAACGATCTCTCTCTCTCCATCAGGAGCGGAGAAGAAGCTCTTCAACTCTTACCTCCCGACAACCAAAGGAACCCCAACGTACGGGTAACTCTAGCGACTTGTTTCTGGATACGATACCAATTGGCGAAGAATCTACAGGATCTGGAAATGGGGATCAAAAGAGGCAAAGAAGCACTGGAAATGACACCGGAAGGGCATCCGGACAGACCGAGCACGTTGCATACTCTGGCGACTTGTCTGGAGAGTAGATTCGAGAGAAAGGGGGATATGGAGGACTTGGATACCGCTGTCAGAATGGCCAGGGAGAGTCTGGAGTTGACAGCAAAGGACGACAATCAGAGAGTCGTCAGGGTGCGTATGTTGGCCATTCATCTGAAAGCTAGATATAAGCGGCGTAAGGACCCTGAGGATTTGGAAATGGCGATTGGGGGCATCGAGGATGTCTTGGAGTGTCAATGGACGGAGCGGGACAAAGCTGGGTTGATGAGCAGTCTGGCCAGTTTGCTCTTACTCCGCTTTACGCGGACCGAGAAGGAAGAGGATCGGAGAGCAGCGGTGAAAAGAGCAAGAGAAGGCGTCAAGATGACGACGGGAGATGATGTTGAGCTGGTAGAGAGACGGCATATTCTGGCATCGGCTCTGGCGACTCGTCGGCGTATTGAGGATTTGGAGACGGCCATTCGTATTGAGGAAAAGGTGGTGGAGAAGACGCCTCTGGAAGACCGGGACAGAGAGGCTAGAGTGTATACGCTGGCCAACTTTTACAATCTCAGGTTTGAACTGACGGGGGACGTTGAGGACCTTGACAAAGCTGTGAAAATGGGAGAGGAAGCGCGTGAATGCACATCGACCAACAGCAGAGCGGTGGCGTCGAAGATTCTGGCTGGATTCCTGAGGAAGAGGTTCGAACAGACGGGGAATGAGCTGGACTTACTCATGGCCATTGACTATGGGGAGGAAGCGATGCGGATGACGAGGGATCGGAAAGATGTTGAGAGAGCGGGAATCTTATTCGACCTGGCCATTTCTCAGTCGGTGAGGTTTAAGGAGAAGGGCGAGGTTCGGGATCTTGATTTGAGCATCAAGGGCAATGAGGAGGCGGTGGCGTTGACGCCTGAGCACGACCCAGACCGACTGGATATGATGCAAAGATTGACCATCTTCCTTCTGATGAGGTTTGAGCGGACTAGAGATGTCGAGAACTTGGAAATGGCTGTGAGGAAAGGGCAGGAAGTCATCGAGGCGACACCGCTGAACCATTCTCGTCGGGCCGACCGACTTCATACACTGGCCGTCTCGCTTTTATCAAGATTCGAACAGAGCAAAGATACGGAAGATCTACAAAGGGCGGTTGAGAGCTGCAAGGAATGCGTGGCGCTCACGCCCGAAGGACATATTGACAGGGACGACAGACTTGATACGCTTGCCGAGGGTCTCGGCTCCGTCTTCCAGCAGACGAAGGATTTCCGGCATCTGGACAGGGCCATTCGGATCAGAAAAGACATTCTGGAAACGACGCCTCGAGGCCATTCTAAGAGAGGACCTCGACTGCATAGCCTGGCGCTGACGCTTCATACCAAGTTTCGATCGGAGAGATTTGGGAATCTAGACGATCTGCAGATGGCCATCGACTTGGACGGAGAAGCTTTGACATCGGCACCGTCCGAAGACAAGGCAGACATACTAACGAGTCTAGCAGTCTCTCTTCGCTCTAGATTCGAACGCAACAAAGATCTAGAGGATCTGAACATGGCTATCGATCAAGGCACTCAGGCAGTAGCC
The DNA here is from genome assembly GCA_028637585.1 of Xylariaceae sp. X187. Taxonomy (NCBI): domain Eukaryota; kingdom Fungi; phylum Ascomycota; class Sordariomycetes; order Xylariales; family Xylariaceae; species Xylariaceae sp. X187. Next base: position 116,650 of record JAJIZN010000002.1, on the reverse strand, counting down.
ATGAGGTCTCACGGTCATGATCACGGTCCCCATCACAATGACGGTGGTAGAGCTATCATGCTGCATCATCTATCTGCTTCCTATCAGAGTCGATTTGATCGCAAGGGAGATTTGGTGGATTTGGAGATGGCTATCAAGACGGGCCAAGAGGCATTGGAGACTGCACCGCGCGAGCACGCCGACAGGGTCCTCTTGTTGAACCACTTCTCGTCGTGTCTTTGGAAACGATTCGAGCAGACAAAGGATCTGCAGGATTCACAAGTCGCTATCCAGAAAGCAGAGGAGGCGGCCCTGGAAGCGCCCCGTGGGCATCCGCAGAGGGGATCCATTCTGAATACGCTGACGCTGGCGCGTCTGGCGAGGTTTGAACAGACCTGGCATATCGAGGATCTACATTCCGCCATTCAGACGTGCGAGGAATCTCTGAACGCGCAAACGGACGACAACCCGTATCGATCACATACTCTGGCGAACCTGGCATCTTGTCTCAGGGCCCGATTCAGACGGACGAGTAACCTGGACGATCTACAAGCTTCCATGCAGAAATGCGAAGAGGCCCTCAACTCTACGACGGCCAATTCTCCAGGCAGAGCGGCCATTCTGCACAATCTGGCTGATTCACATCGGGCGAGATTCAGTCGGACGGGCGATTCACAGGACTTGGAAAAGGCCATCGACAGAGGTGAGGACGCGGTCAAGGCAACACCCAGAGATCATGTCAATCGCACGGCACTTTTAAGCCATCTGGCCATTTCGTATCGGGAGAGATTTCGACGATTCGGGGACTTGAAGGATTTGGAGATGGCGGTTGAGAAGGGGGAGGAGGCCGTGCACGGAATGCTGCCTGGCGATCCGGACCAGTCTCCTATTCTGGATGGTCTGGCGATTTCGTATTCGGAACGATTCACACAGCTTCGGCAGCTTGACGATCTGGAAAGGGCTGTGATGAGAGGACAGGAATCTGTTGATTCATTACCTGTCGATCACCCGCGGCGCGCGAGTAGCTTGTGCTGTTTATCTGCTTTTCTCTATGAACGGGCACAGCAGAAGGGAGATGTCCGAGATTTGGAAATGGCTATTGAGAAAGGTGAAGAGGCGTTAAGGATGACACCCGGCAACCATCCTCATCGCGCGGAAATGTTGCATAACCTTGCTCTTTTCTTCCAGAGCAAAAGTCAACTCGCCGATAACGCGAAAGATGAGAGGAAAGCCGCTTCTCTTTGGAAAAAGGCTGTCGAGCTCGACGTTGCGTCGCCGCAGCAAAAGCTCAGAGCCGCGATAGCAGCAACGGAAAGATTCGTGAATCTGAAAGAATGGCGCGAAGCAGCTCATATCACGGAGCTCGCCGTCGGTCTTCTACCCACGGTGGCGCCGAGACAGTTGAGACAGCGGGATCAGCAGCATATGCTAGAGGCGTTCTCGGGATTGGCTACGCTCGCGGCTTCACTTGCGCTCCAAGATGGACGGTGTCCATCCCACGCCGTGCAATTACTAGAGCAAGGACGGAACGTGATCACGGGTCTACGGCTGGGCACCCGGTCTGATCTTTCGGAACTCAGGGAAAAGCACGGGCAACTAGCGGAGCGCTTCGAGGAGTTGCGGGATGTACTTGATTCCCCTCGCTCCATCCTAGCCGTGGAAGAATCTTCCGCGAAGGAGGATTCGGTGAACACGGCGAATCAACGACATGAAGCAAGTCGAGAATTCGACAGAGTCATCGCCCAAATCCGCAATCTCTCCGGTTTCGAAAGATTCTTACTCCCGCCCGATCTGAACGATTTGAAAACCGCTGCATCGAAAGGTCCGGTGGTTATTATCAACGTCACCAAGATTCGCTGTGATGCGCTCATCGTCACCTCGGAATCGATCCGATCGATACCTCTCCCGGATCTACACTATACGCGAATCGAAGAGAATGCTCAACTCCTGAGAACGGCGGACACGCAACACGTATTCACCTGGCTCTGGAACGTCGTCGTCCATCCTATCCTTGACCACTTACACTTCCTAAACCCCTCGGTAACCGGCAATTTGCCTCGTATATGGTGGATCCCAACCGGTCCGTTGACTTTATTCCCCCTTCACGCCGCCTCCTCTTCTTCACAACTCTCTCCAGAATGTGCACTGGACAGAGTAATATCCTCCTATACATCCTCCATAAAATCCCTCCTCTACACCCGTCGAAACGCCCGGAAATCACCCTCCTTCACCTCGGGAGCCTCGGGAGCCTCGGGAGAAGTCCTCCTAGTCTCCATGGCCACGACACCGGGATATAGCTCCCTCCGATACGCTCAAAGAGAAATCGAGCATCTAAGCATGATTCTACCGAGTTCAGTGGGGAAGGTGGTCCTAGAACAACCATCTAGAAACGATGTCTTGGAGAAACTGAATACATGCTCTGTATTCCATTTCGCCGGACACGGCATGTCGAATCCTTCTGATCCGTCGAGGAGTTCGTTACTTTTAGGAAAACCATCAGATGACATCGCGGATCCGTTGACGGTGTCCGACCTCATCGGATTAGATTTAAGTCATAAGTCCCCCTGGCTAGCTTATCTCTCAGCCTGCTCAACGGCCGAAACCACAGCTGGCAATTTATACGATGAAGCCCTGAATTTGGCTTCGGTATGCCAGATCGCAGGGTTCCAACATGTTATTGGATCGCTGTGGGAGGTGTCGGATGAGTATTCTGTCTATGCGGCCGGAGAGTTATATAAGACGATTCTCGAAGCCGGCGGGGTCTCTGACGATGAGACGGTCGCGAGGGGCCTGAACAGGGCTGCGAGGATTCTTCGTAATTATACCAATAGAAGAGCTCAAATGCGGAAGGCGACCCTGGCATGGCCTAGAGACTCCGCCAAGGTGGAAAGATCCGATCTCGTTTGGGCGGCATACATTCATGTCGGGCCGTAAGGCCGGAAGCGGTCTTATATTATTTAGGTTTCTTCCTTCTTCCAAATTCGCATAGACGGATCGATTGTCGTTGTATAAATTTAAATCATCATCTCGGCGTCGTTTCATGCGCTCGTTGGTCTCTCCATTACCATATCTGTCTCCATCTCCATCCTCCTTTCGTTAAAACACACAGGTTAGGTGACTCACTCACCCACTCATTCACTCACTCACTCACTGAAAACCACCGTTCAATATCATCCATGCCTTATGCAGGTAAAAATGGGTATATTCTGCGCAAAACCAAAGGCTAATAATTTCCAAAATGTAAGAATACGAACCGGCCAGCCAGATTGTATTATACTCATTCAAGGCTTGGAGTTGGTTGATGGTTTTCAGTTCATCAACGACAAGCCCCGAGTTAGCTTTACTGCGTCGGAGTCGGCCCCGGTGTAGGACCATCCAAGAATCGGAAACTCTGTCGGGCTATCTGGCAGTTGAGCCGAGCCGAGTTGAACCGGGCTTCTCCTGGCGGCAAGACTACCATGATGTAGGTGTTGGTCGTGAATTTGCATACGAACATGGAATATCTCGTGCCGGCCTTGTGTTCCTATTCATAGCAAGTTAGCATATCTCAAAAGGTGTTGGAGGTAATCTGACGTACCATTAGAGTAAACTGCTCAGCATTCCGAGGTGTCCCCGTATACCGACTGATACTCTGTTTGAAATGCTTAAAGATGTTCGATATCCGCTCTTCGCGATCTCCCATAGTATTTCTCTTCCCTTCCTGTGACGTCCAGCTCGACACGACCAAGAAACTCGTCCTCTCGAATAAGAGTATCTCCTCGGCCTCGATAAGGATGCCCAGGGACGCCAGCTGGGACTCAATGATGGCCAAGTTCGGCACCAAGTCATGAATAATGCTTGCCCATGCCTTGTATAGCGATTGATCCCATATCGAGGTGGCAAAGGGGACCAGGTCGAGCTCGGGGATGCCGGCGGCCTGGGTGAACTCCAGTGATTTCTGCTGCACCAGCCGTACGCGATCGACGAATATGGCTTCGCGCATATGCATGCTGATGAGGTCCATCTTGTGGATGAGGACGTAGATCTTGGCGGTGGGCGAGTACTGCGTGAGGGCGGTGATGATGGACACGTAGGTGGCCATGTCCTTTTCATCGCGGGACTCGATGTCGAAGACGTAGATGAGGACCCCGACGTTGGAAAATACGTGCACTCGCTGCTGCGCCAGGTAGTTATCCGTGAACGCCTCTTGCCCGCCGCAATCCCAAAGGTTGAGGGTCAGGTTTCCGAGAAACTTGACGTGAGACAGGTCGATGTCTATAGTCGCTCCTCTGTCATCGGATATCAGTACTCTTTCTTTAGACGACAACGAGAACGCCCACGACGACAACGACAACGAGGCTAGGGGTCATCTAACGTACAGACGTCGTGTGTCTCTGGCAATGTAGTTGCTGAAGATGATACTTCGCATACTCGATTTGCCAGAGCCACTCTTGCCCATGAGCAAGATCTTCTTCTTCTTAGGTTTCTTGACCTCGCCCCGGCCATCGTTGGTCACGCCTTGGCTTGTGGAAGCCTCGGCGTCCGCCATCGTGCGGTGCTGTAGCGACTAATAAAAAAAAAGGATTCCCCGATAGGTATCGCGACGTTCCGTATGTATGCGCGACGCACGGGTAGTTATAATGTAAATGGTGGTAGTGATGGTGATGGTAATTGTATTGTTTGCCTGGGAGATGGCGATGGCATGCTGATTGTGAACCAGGAACTGAGGGAGGTCGAGTGTCACGTTGGTAGGCCCATGGTCGTTTGATATATAGAGCGGGGGAGGGGCTGTTTTTGATGACACTCCTGTTTATTTGTGACGTGATGTTTGTTAAGGTTGTCGGGAGCAGCAACCGACACGCCCGACCGGTGCTTGCCATCCTGAGAATCGTCACTTTGCGATGCACTTAGGCGTGTTTAGATCCTGGCTATATGCATTCCCCGTTTTGTGTATGGATATGGGGTACTTACCTCAGTTTGTACCTCCTACTTAAGGTCCCGCTAGTGTATATGCACCAAGCGGGAGGCTGGATAGTCCACTATCCAGTACTGACGTCAATTACCTAGTAGGTTAGGCTAGGTATCTAGGTAGGTACCTAGGTAGGTACTGCATCTCTCAATCGGATACAATCATATCAATCGAAAGAACTACCAATCACCTCGGGTATTCTCCGGTATGTAATTATAGGAATTTGGGAATCTGAAATACAAAGGTCCAATCTCGGAAATTCTCTTCATGCGACAGAAGCGCGCTCTCGTCATCATCCGAATCGATGAAGCGATCTTCGTCTCGCGCGAATACAATTGGTGTGAAATGGCATAGCGATAATCACCATGAGACCTCTCGCCCTGAAGAGCAAACAGACAGTCTAAGTATTTCAGCGGCGTTTACAGTCCGTACCTAGGTAATATAAAGACCCTTTGTGCAGTCTCGGCAGCCGGATGGTATCGTTTGATTGGCATTTCTCCATGGATTCTCACGGTAGTTAGCCTTCAGCTGGGTTCGTGGAGGCTTTCCAATAAAATGAGCGACATAGGTACGTAACCTAGTCCGTTCAGTGGGTCGCCAAAAGTGTCGATCCAATCTAACATACCCGCGTTTTTTCGCGTCCTATCTAGTCGACTCTACTCCTACCTTTCTTCTTCAAAACATGACCCCTACAACACCGAAAGGGCCAAAAACGGCCAGAAAGGAGTATTCTCCTCATAAGAGGACAAAGATTGCAACATTGCATCTTTTGGGGTATTCAAAGAAAGAGATTGCCGAAAAAGAAGGGATTCCGCCCGGGAGTGTTAGCGGTATCGTGAATCGTTACCGGCTTCAAAAATCGGCTTCCAGCTTGCCTCGTGCCGGGCGACCGCGCCTTTTATCGGAAAGGGATAAAAGACATATTAACCGATGCATTGAGATTGATCCTTCCATTCCGCCACGAGCTTTGGCAGAAAGAATCGGTGGACATGTTTCGGCAGCCACGGTGTTCGCATACCTTGAGGCCGCCGGCATTTCCCATACCAAGGCACTTGGACGACCGAAATTGACCGAAGATAATGCTCAGCAACGCCTAAAAGGGAGGAGATCGATTGCTACCGACTCGCAGCGCCAAAAGGTTATTGGGTAAACAGTCAGAAGGGTGAGAGAGCATACCGGTCTTTCTATTCTTCTACAACGAAGGGAAACGATCAGTTACGAAGTACTTCAAGATCAACCTAGGAAGATCAACCTAGGTTCTAAGTGAGAATGTGCCTCGACAGGACATCAACAACATGATCACGTCTCAAAAGAGTCCTTAAAAATAATAAATCAAGCGCTTTTCTTTTTTTTTTTTTTCTCATAAGGTCATCACCTACCTAGGTTGCCTTTTGTCACTCTTCCTCTCCTCTCCAAGCTATGTTCCTATCTGCCATGCCATGCCGACAATGGACGAATTCCAAACCCCCGCATTCCTCTCAAACTCACCCCTCTCATTACTCTCCCCCCTTAAACCCCGACTCACGGCTCTCGCGAATCTGCGTGGAAATAATCTGATCAATGCCCCCGCGCACAAAATCCGGAACCCGATCGACGCCGCCATACCTCAGGAACAGTAACGCCGGACTCCCCTCGAGGGAAAGCATAGAGCAGACGCGGTGGATGAGGACCTCTTCCGCCTCGGTGCGGGCGCCGTTGTGTTCTTCGCCCCAGATGTATCTGCTGATTTCGGCGTGGACTCGGAGTTCTTCGGGAGTGAAGTCGTCGGGGTCGTAGGCGTAGACTTGGCGCTTTTCGGCTTCGGCTTCGTCGGCTTCGGCTTCGTCGGCTTCGGCTTCGTCGGCTTCGGCTTCGTCGGCTTCGGCTTCGTCGGCTTCGGCTTCTTTCTGCAAATGGGTTTGATTTTTGGCTTGATTTTTGGTTTTGGTTTTGGCTGTGCTGGTGGGGGCGGTGCGTTGGAGGTCGTCGGCGGCGGTCCGGATATGGGTTTGGGCTTTCTTTTCGGTGTAGGATGCCGGGGGGTGTTCGCCGCGCGGTGAACGACAATTTGGCTTTGGGCCTTGCCTGGGTTTGGAAGTCTTTGAGCAGACGGGGCAGTCTGCTGCTGATTCGGCGAGTTTGGGGACGCTTAGCTTTCCTGATAGGATTCCTTGGACGAGGGCTTTAACTTTGCTTCTGGTTATGGGCTGGCGGCATGCGCAGGGGGTGTTTGTGGACGCCATTTTTTTGTTTTTTTTTTCCGAGGAGAAGGAGAGTGGTTGGGGGAGAGGAAAGCTGGTGGACTTACTTATGACTTTGAGGGTAGAGTTTAGGTACCTAGGTTAGAAACCTGAGGCCACACAACTATGCCGGAGAGTAGTTGGACGAAACTGGCTGCCTGGGAGGAAGCTGTTTGCCCTGGAGCCTTGAGATGGATATATGTATGGTGGCGCTCTTGGACTGGGTTGAATGGACAGTGTGATTGTTTGGGTTCTTTGTGTTTCTTTCATGCCGTATCGATGACTTTGTTCGTTTTGGTGACAATGTATAAAGGACTTGGCAGATTGTTTTAAGAATGTAGGAAGTGTATGGAGCCCCATGGCTTTCTGGACCTTGACATCTATGCGAGTGTCCGATAGACGGAGGATTAGAAGACGTGTATTTACAACTTCTTTGTCAATTATGTAGGATGTCGCGGAATGGCGACCTATGTCGACGACATGCGCGAGACCAAAGAACTCGGGATACTATTCACCGGATGGAAGCTATTCTCAACATTCGAAGCGCAAACAGAATCCAGCAATCAAGCAGGTAATCCGGCCTCAATCAACGCCGTCAACGTCCGATTCTCTCGAATCCAAGACTCCAACCCGCTCTCTTTCTCGAGCAGTAAATCAGCGACCATGCGCCCGAAGACTACACTCCCCCAATCATTCAAATGCGTATCGTCATCCGGGTTTAGATTATACTCGTGCGCCGCCTTCTCGCCGATGGCGTCTACGTAGGTTCTACTCGCCTCGTTGAGATCTAGGTAGGTTGTATTTGTCGCTTTCGCCGCTGCGATGGTCGCTAGTCGTTGGTCGTGGAGAGAGTCGGAGACGGTGTGTGCGGAGGTGAAGGTTCGTCTTGTCAGGGGGGTGACGAGTAACTACGTTCACATCAGCACCATCTCATCCACCATTTCTTATATCTTGCCATGAAAAGAAACAGTAAAAAAAAAAAAAAAAAAAAAAAAAACAAAAAAAAACAAAAAATCTCACAGGGACTCCCCCAAGTCGTCTAACTTCCCCAGCAAACGTTTCTAAATTCCTCTGATACTCATCGAGCGAAACGCCCGACGTGTTCTTCTGATCGTTATGGCCGAATTGAATGGTTACGTATGCCGAGTATTTCTTTTCATCCGCGCTCACGAGTCCCTCGACGGTATCCCAGTCACCGTCGGTCACGTAACTCGCCGTAGTAGCGCCGTTATGGCCATTATTGACGCCCCAGGCTGGGGGATTTAGAAATGACAGAAAGCCATTGCCCCAGCCGCCACCGTTGGGGGATTGAATGGCTGTTGTGCTGTCGCCGGCTAGGATGAAAGCTGGTGGTTTGCTTGATAAGGTGAAGGGGAGGAAGGGTAGGGGGAGGATTGGTCTCATGGTGAATTTGAAGTGAATTGTGTTCATGAGGGAGTTCTACTGTGAGTGTATGAATTCTCCTGACTATCAGGTAGTTATGTTCATACCGACTAGATAAGATGGATATATAAGTCACGATGTCACGCACATCTCTCCTTTCAAACGTATACTACTTTGCGCGGTCCATCCGTCCTGGCGCGGAGAAATTGACTGTATTCTCCATGCCGTAACTCGTGGGATTGGGTGCCGAAGTTCACTGAACGCGACTTCGCGCCAATCGGGAGTGTTTCCCTCTATGATACTGGATACTGGTCTGGGGGTATAGGGGAATTGATGAATGAGTTTCTCGTCTATTCAGGAGGGTCGATGAACCATCATGAATCCCTCATGCTGATGATAGTCGCTTAGATCTTGAAACTTCTAGTCTCTTCTAGTATCGGTGGTGTTTAGTAGACAGGAGAGACAAGCAGAATGTAATCTATCACCGATCACTATACCACTCGTAGTTTACGCTGTGACAATCTCATCGCAAATCTAGTAATTTCGAAAAAAAGTCGAATAACCCATGAGCCCAGAGTAAGGATAAATTACGAAGCAAGAAATGCTCGAGACTCCTCCAACCAGGCGTCTCGGTTTATCCCTTGCCCTGTGTTCTATGGTCCTATGTCCTATTCGTGGAGTATATGTTGGGTAGCATCTCAGCATCTCCAACCATACATGTCTTCGCCTTTTCTTGTACAGGAGAACTGTCTGTCAGTCGGCTCGGCATTGCCGAAAGAAAGCCAATCATTGATGCTAGGATTCAGATGACAACACGCGATGTTGAATAGCGTAAGTATCCCATCCCATCCCATTCCATCCCATTCCAACCATTCATCATCGACCCTTTTGAGTATCATTCATTCATTCCGGGTAATTATATCTCTTTGAATTAGTTTAGTGTTTAGTTATACTATCATTCATCGGCCCCTCTCATCACCACCTCTTCTTCGTCACTCCTTTCCCCCCTTCTTCTTCTTCCCTCTCTCTCCTTTCTCCTCTCTCCCCCATCCCTTTCCCTCCCCTTCCCGTTTTAATTCCCCAGACGCCTCAACTACCTCCAATAATAGCATTAATCCACCATTCTCTCGCCCTTCTCCTCTAAAGGCGACATCCTATCACCAGCGGCAAACAATCCCTCCCTTTGCTCTCTCTTCCGTCTATGTAACCGCGCACACCACTCCTCCGCACTAACAATCGTAAAGTTCAAAACGCCTGAGACCTGCGACATCATATCCAGCCCTTCCTTCGCTAGCAATAACGCCCTTCGTGCGCTTTCCTTGGTCGCTTTTTCCTCTTCTGCTTCGCCCCGTTGTTGTTGTTGTTGTTGTTGTTGTTGTTGTTGTTGTTTTTGTTGTTGTTCCTGTTGTTGTTGTTGCTGACCGCGCGCTTCTTCGCGGGTACTCGCTAAGCTGGCTAAATGGAATCGTTGGGGTAGACTAGTCAAATGTCTTCGCACGACTTCTCGCGCGTTCTCGGGCAGAGCACCGCCTGCGTAGCGGCTTACGGTGTTGATTACGTCTTGAAGCGTCTTCAGGACGTCTGAGCGTAACGCGCTGATCGTTGCAGCGAGTTGACTCCGGTCTTCTGGTCCCCGACCGGAGGGACTGTGGTCACTACGAGATTCATACCGCCTTTTCTCGTATTTCTCCATGGCTATCGTAAGCGACTTGACCACGTTGCCGATGTGAAGGTTAGCCCATCGAATCCAACTGAGGCAGTACTTCAAGCTCCGCAGACTCTCTTCACTCATGGCGATGCTTAATGCTGATGTTGACATGATCAAACGTGATTGCCACGGGGGTCCGTTTGCTAGCCCATTAGTTCCTGGCGCGTTCTCATCATACGGAGGCGAGCGCAGATCGTCGTAAGCGGGTAGCGTGTCGACGGTACTCGTAATAGATAACCGCCGGTCCAGCGGGTTTTCATATGAAGCCCTTGGCGTTTGGGTGCCAGAACCGGGCTCTGGCGTCTTGTCTCCATAACTCTCATTCTCACTCTGGACTTTCCGCCTCTTATGGGAGCCCTGACTTGCGCTGTCGGCGCCATCGTGGGGTTGAGCGCGTCGCAAAAACCACCGCACGCCGTTTTCAACACCGGTCACGCGACCGACCGACCCAACCGTGTTAGCAAGGGGCATAACACACCCTTCGACATACTCGATGCTGGTCTTAAACCTGGGGTAGTATTTTTTAGAGTTTGTGTAGGCCGACGTGGCGCTGTCAATCGTCGTAGCGAGGAACGGATGCGTTGTTGTCAGTAGTGAAAGTAACGGCTCGGGCTGCTGCCCGGCCGCGGATGGTGGCGATCGGGGAGGAGTTTGTCTGTGCAGCGGCGAGGTAACGAAATCTGTATGCCATTGATCACTTGTTAGGCGTTTCTACGCAATTGGAGACTACGTATAAGTGGGAGTAGCGAGCACTACGGAGCATGGCACGGTTAAACGGTATGGTAATGAGAACTGACCTGCTCTGAGATCGCCTAGTGCTTCAGCGGCCAAGCGCACGTCGGGATCATCGAGACTGACGCTGCTGGCGCGTCCATCTTGGGAGGCGTAATCAGGCGACGAAGTACTGACGGTACTAGTGCTACTCGTGTCCAAGTCCATCTTCATCGGCGATTCGGGATTCTCGACATGGCTGGGGGTATAATAGGCTGTCAATGGGTTGAGACTCGGCCAATGGGTCAACGGCGGCGGGACGGGCGGAGGGGCAGGTGGAGAGTAGACTGGTTCCGGCAGACGCTGTGTCGGAGGCTGAGCTGACAATGGGGATATCGACGAAGGGGGTGTTGCTGTTATGGACGAGAGTGAGGGCAAGGTGTGATTGTTGTTGCTTCCATGGCTGTTCTCCCTGCTCAAGCCGTGGCTTCCACTACCACTGTCCCCGGAGTCGCTCGGGGCAAGGATGGGCGCTAGTTCATTGTTCTCCCTGTGGGGAAAGGACATGGTCGTGTCGTGAAGCTGGTATACCGGGGGAGGGTATAGTGGAGGCTTTAAGGACCGGTCGAATTCGTCAAGCGGTCGACTTACGGGATCGGGCGGCGGCAGTGCCTGCTTTCGGTAGTCCGTATGATAATGAGGCGGATCATGCTTTAGGTCCGATGTTGGCGGGGGCAGTGGCATGTGATTGCCCACATGGCTCGCACTGCCGGTTTGCCGGTCCATTGTCCGAACAATTGACGCTTATTAATGTATCTGTCTCTACTATTTCGCGGGCGAAGCACTCAAAAAGGCCGAGGAGAACAAGGTAGGCGAAGGGCCAACCCTATTGTTGACTAATCATTTGCGTGGGAAGATGGGGTATCTAGAGAGTCTTCCGACGACCATGGCAGGAAATACGGATCAAAACGAGAACGGAGAACCGAGAAACGAAAAACGAGAGAGTGAAACGAGAGAAGAAAAGAAAGTAATATGGTCCGCGGCAAGGCGTGGATGAGACGGATGGACACGACGGAGTATGAATATGACGATAGGTAACACGGGTGACCGTGGGAAGCGGCGGCGGCGCTTTGGTGTTGGTGCTGGTGCTGGTGCTGGTCTTGGTCTTGGTCTTGGTGTTGGTACCAGTTGGTGGTAACGGTAATCAAGTAATGACAATGGTAACGGGTCCAGAACAGACGCGGTAGCCGTAGCCGTATCTAGCAGCTACATCGACGATGAGTTAACGAGTATCTGAGCTCCGGGAGTAACTCTGGCACTGCACCGAGTCACCAACTAGTTTACTCCTTGGGTCGCCTCGAGTGGCACGCTAAAGTCGCTCCAGAGTCTAAGGTTCAAGCTTGGACTCACACAGGGGCTTTCCTGGGACTTCTCAGGGCTGGATATAGTGTACATGAGAAGCGGGCCGATAGAGGGAAAGTTGTCTGACTCGTGACTGTGCTAAACAATTACCGGTCCTGTTGCGCCCAGTTCATGGCTCTAATGAGATATGGTTTCAAGGTCTGACAAGTGCGTCGCAATTGTGCGAACGATGACGACGTGAACTAAAAAAAAAAAGGAAAAAAAAAAAAGAGCAGTAAATGAATGGGGGCGTGGGCGAGACGGGATGAAGATCGAAGAGGCAAGGAATGAGGTGAAATTGTTGAGTGGAACGGATGGGATGATCTACAGACGAGTGAGAGAGAACTCTGAGCCCGGGGGGTTGTCTCCAGGTGGCTTGAGGTAGGTACCTGGTTATACGAGCCATACCTACAACGAGTACGCAATGGCCCCTTACAGCCTGCCTATGTCCTGCCTGTATCCTGCCTGTGTCCTGCCTGTGTCCTCCTATGCCAGAGCCTGTTACAGCGCTGTAGGTTCTGTATGGGTACCTAGAAGTCACTGTACTCCGGCGGTCTTTTAGCGTCATGTTGTCCGACAGCTGCAGGGTCCCGAGGGCTGAACCTCTGAACCTGAAGTTGCTTGGACGGGGGTCAACTTCCGAACAATCGTCAGTGGAGCCAAGAGGTGGGTCTCTCAACATGCGCTGCTCCGTCTGACTGGCCCGTCACTTTTTCTTCCGTTGCATCGACGGGCTTTTGGCTTGTGAAAGTACCTCCTCCACACATCACCACTGCTTTCTTCTTTGTCAAGACTGGTGTTTTTGCTGGTTCCGAATGCAATTGATGCGTCTGACATGTACGTAGTGTAGTATTCCGTCTAATAAAGTGTCATCAATTCATGATCTCGACCTATCAAACAGCCTGAATGCCTGATGAACGGACTATTTTCCCGATGATGAGAGGATTGGCGGTGTGACCCAGCAACATACGGAATTATGAAGAGAAATGTAGAAAATGCAAAAAAAGTATATGTTTGTACAGAGACGGTAATTCGTACCTAGTTAGTGAAGAGATAGGTAGGTTACGAGTAGTTAGTAGGTACGCGCACGTGTCAAGAACCCTTACGTTTGTAACTATCTTCACTACCTATAAAAAGACCAAGCGACTGGAAAAGGATTGCGGAGGTTGAAGACATCCCGATGGCTTGGCGGGCTTGGCCAAGCAATCACATGCAACTTCTCAACGGTCACAACCCATCGTCCCAAGCGGAGTCCGTTTCTCGGCTAGTAGGGATGAGCAGTTTCAATCCAACGATTACACGTAATCCCGGTTATGAGGTAGTTATTCGTTCTCTTTTCCCGTCTCGTCTAGAGGTACCTTCACTGTTTCAATGTACCCATAGTGTACCGGTAATTGGTGTATGTAGTTATCTGATCTCAATTGCTTCGTATCAGACTCGCCACTTTTCAGAATGTATCAATATCATACATAGAGATCTTCGAACTTTGTATGAAGCAGTGTAAGATATGTGGAACTTGTAACTGCGACGGTCACAACCCTGAGCTCGGGGGGCGAGTCAGCATAAAGTAAAGGTTAAGCTGCTTAACCCCAAGCTGCTGATCGCCGGGCACTTCTGCCACGGATGCTGACTACACTATTTTAGGATTGCATTCCTCACAAGCACATGTCAAATACCTACAGCCCATTTCATCATTAATAATGCTTTCCACTAGACTAGGGGGCATGTAAGGCTCGGTAGTTCGGCTTGTTCGGTCAGAAAAACGTCGATGAGGTAAAAGGTTGTTACTCGTTAGTTAGTCTTCCTTTCTCCTGGGCTAGGGGTTCTGCGTTCATCTCTGGGCCCCTGGCACTCTGGAGTCTGCGGCCATAACTACAACTTATCTATGTAGTTATGGAGTAGTAAAGCTGGCAGTATGACGGAATACACTAGGCGTTTGATCAACAATAGCACGAACCAACAAGCTTGATTCTACGAACCGTGCCAATCATTGATTCATTACCTACACCATAGGTATCACCTCCCCTGGGGCCTGGGCTGGCGATAGGGCTTCCAATTCTTGGCCCGAGTCGTTCATTTGCCGATCGACAGTCGGTCTGGCTGGTGCTCAAATCGCTGGCTTGCTCATTGACATTCACGTGAATGGCCCGGGGAATCACAAGTTAAATGGAGTCAAGCGAAAGATATAGTGTAGGTTTCCCTCCGAATGGGGATCGGTCAATGTCGGTTGCTTTCTCCATGGCTGGAGAAAAGGCTAGATTGCATTTCCAGCATAGTTATTCGCATGTGCCCTTCGAAGCGATAATCTACCCCCACTCCGAAGACTCGCACATGACACTGGACGGCCGGCGCATTGCATGGCATTACACGGAATTGGCACACTAGGTATGCTTCGTATCCGTAGGCATACCTATTATGTGCCCATGGATGATGTTGTATGATGTGCCACCGGCATAGTTGGTCGTTGGAGTTATGTACAAGCCATTCTAATCTAGGGTCCGGCCCTGTTGTAATGTCGTCTTCGTCGTGGCATTTCGCCGGCGTTAGATGTGGGAGTCCTCCGCGACAAGATATACCCGTACCCAAGTCGAAGCAGATCCCGCAATGAATGACGGGCATGGCGTGAGTTCACCCAACTTCCCGCAAGCCCACACGAGCTTACCTGCACCTGCGAAGTAGTTGCAGTATGTACCAGTTTTAGATGAAACACGTCAAATCGATCACAGTGGACCAGCAAGCTTTGCAAGAGCTGAAGACGCCGGCGCCAAGCTGAGCAAAGCAATTCTCTGCGCACCAGTAAGCTCCTCTCTATGTTCGGTGTCAAGGGTCGCAGAATCGGTCAACCATGGTACTCGTCCGTAATATTGATAACATGTCGAGTGTTCAATTCCATCTGGACTCGGGATTCACGGCAGTTTTTCGAGTTTGAGGTCTAGAACCCCACGCCTTCGTTGGTACCTGTCGCCGAATAGCAGCAAGTAGGACGAGATAATTTCAAGTGGTTAGCTGGCATAGTAACTGAGTCGACTACACGTTCCACGTCGCCACGTAACCAGGGCACAGGAAGAATATTCATGTCGAAATGCCTAATCCAAGATTTGGAGGGAAGAATGTTCGGTCCCTCTGACGCCGCCCAAGCAACAAGTTATCGCCAAAACAGCAACAGAATACACGGGCAGCTCTTTATGGTACCAGATCAATTGAATCCTTCTCCGCGTCTCGAAATCGCAAGCAACACTAATAACCAACACGGTCGGACGACCAGCAGAATGCCGGATCCAGTTGTGAGTTTTCAAAAAAGAATAATGAGCTGCACTGTCTAATGGACGCGTTGGAGAGGAAAGGAAGAAGAAAGAAAGCTGCGAAAATTCAGCAACGCCGAGTTTTATGTAAAGAATTTGTGGGGAGCTCTGATAAGTGTGGGTCGGGCGGGTCACGTCACATGACTTGAGCAGATGTGGCTTGTACGATCCGATAGATAGTTAGATGGAGAAGGGAATCCAGCCCCTGTCTGTGGCTTTGCACCTGCTCGACCTCATGTAGACAATACCTAGGAATCCCATCAAGCGACGTGGGGTTTATGAAAGGCATCCATCGCTATACCGCCATTTACGAGCTCAGCAGTAAAGTCGCGTGACGAGATCCGACTGAGCATCATACCTTATGTCGTGCCGCTCTTAGTCGCATGCATCCCTAAGAACTGAAGTTATTGCAGTCTGGGCTAGGCGCCAATTGGTATCCTCCTCTACCCTATTTCCGTACATCGGACACCAACAACATACACGATGGCATCGGCGGTATTCTTCCTCGATTTGAAGGGCAAGGTGCGATTGCCTTTTACCATGGCTACTCACATAGCGTGCTTTATACTCATTGGCTCTCTCTTAGACCCTACTCGCTCGGAACTATCGGGGTGATATTCCCATGTCCGCAGTCGAGAAGTTCCCCGTCCTACTCAGCGAAGCCGAAGAAGAGTCCTCTGCCGTGCCGCCATGTTTCTCCCACGAGGGTATCAACGTCAGTCTAGCTTCCCGTGAACCCGGATATCTCGCGTTTCTGACTGATTCGAGACCTATAGTACCTCTACATCCGACACAACAACCTCTACCTCCTCGCTCTGACGAAACGAAATACCAATGCCGCCGAGATCCTGCTATTCTTACATAAAATTGTGGAAGTATTTACAGAATACTTCAAGGCCCTTGAGGAAGAATCCATCCGCGACAACTTCGTCGTCATTTACGAGTTACTCGACGAGATGATGGACTTTGGCTACCCCCAAACTACCGAGTCCAAGATCTTGCAAGAATACATCACGCAAGAGTCACATAAGCTGGAGGTACAGGCCAGACCACCCATCGCGCTTACGAATGCTGTGTCATGGCGATCAGAGGGCATACGGTATAGGAAGAATGAGGTGTTCCTGGACGTCGTGGAGAGTTTAAATCTACTCGTGTCCGCTAACGGCAGCGTGCTGCGGTCCGAGATCCTAGGTGCTATCAAGATGAAGTGCTATTTATCCGGCATGCCAGAATTGCGCCTGGGACTCAACGACAAGGTCATGTTCGAGACGACGGGACGGACGACACGGGGCAAGGCGATAGAGATGGAGGACGTCAAGTTTCACCAGTGTGTTAGGTTATCGCGCTTTGAGAACGACAGGACCATCTCGTTTATTCCACCGGACGGCGAGTTCGAGCTCATGAGCTACCGGTTGAATACCCAGGTCAAGCCCCTGATTTGGGTGGAATGTGTGGTAGAGAGTCACTCTGGCTCCCGTATTGAGTACATGTTGAAGGCGAGGGCGCAGTTCAAGAGGAGAAGTACGGCGAATAACGTGGAGATTATCGTGCCTGTCCCCGACGATGCTGATTCGCCACGTTTCCGAACGAACATTGGTAGTGTTCACTATGCCCCTGAGCAGAGCGCCATTATCTGGAAAATCAAGCAGTTCGGTGGCGGCAAGGAGTTTCTGATGCGCGCGGAGCTGGGACTTCCCAGCGTGAGGGGAGACGACGAGCACGGAGGCGGTATGACGGGTGGGTTTGGCGGGAGCATGGGCGGCGTGGGCACGGGGAAGGGCGCAAAGAGACCGATTCAGGTCAAGTTTGAGATTCCGTACTTTACGACCAGTGGTATCCAGGTTCGATACCTGAAAATTACAGAACCTAAGGTATGTTCTTTACACTTGCTACTTCTCATGGGCCATATCACTGACTTCTTTTTGCTAGCTTCAATACCCGTCGCTCCCGTGGGTCCGATACATCACACAATCCGGAGATATCGCTGTGCGACTTCCGGATGCTGTCTGATGAGATTAGTGGTGTAGTGTATACTGGTGGTGTGGTGTTTATAACTTACGTTGATAGAGCTTGTTAATGATATGAAGAGTGGGCGTTTCTTTTGAACTTATGTTGGGACTGTCCGGGTCAGGAGGGGAAATCCTTCCGTGATCTGTCATACTGGTGCTTGAGCGTTAGTTTTGCGCTTCGTGGTAAATTCTGGTAGTTTTAGGAGGGGAGACAAAGAAAGCTGGATGTTTTGATGTTTCAGCTTCAGCTTCTTTTCTGCTGAGGGGGCTTTGGAGGTGGGTGATAGAGATACTGGTTTTTGATCAATCGACTTTGGTCACTTGAAGGATTACAGGATCCTATGGCTGTTCTCCGTGATGTTCGTTAGGTGGACTTTTGAATTACTTGCGGGTCTCGGGAAACAACCTCGCGAAACAACCTCGGCGATGAAGCTCAACAGATGCTGTGGGATACCCACCGGATATTTCATCGTTACTCGGTCCATATGGGTCTTTAAGGCGCGTCTACTTGATTCTGAATAACATCAGGCTTCCTTTGGCTAGCTAGGTATGTTTTGTTCGTCGATTATTCGGATTCGGTCTCTGTTTAGCAGCATCGCGCCTCCTGAGTTATTGTTGGGACAATTCTAATTTGATGTGATCAGGGGTAATCTGAGCTGAGCTATCTCTGTCATAAGGATGTCTACTTCTGTTGCCGCTGTATGGAAGACCTGAAACGCACTTATGGGCTCTATCCGCGCCGTGTTTCTTTGTTCTGAGGCCGTTTCTGAGGGAGCGGTATCGTTCGTGATGCTGGTGTCAACCATCAGCCGGACGGTCGTTTACCCCACCATGTCTCTATTTTCCATTCAGAGCTCACTTTTCTCAGTGTTTAGACACGCTTTCCGGTGGCCGTCATTTATGAGTATCATATTTCATGGCTTCCGGTCCTTGCTAGCCGCGGATAAGGTGCTCGGATGATGATGGTTGCGATATGATTACCGTCGACCGCGAGAGCTTGAACGATGAGAAAATGTACTTATATAGAGGGCTTTCGCGAAGGAGAATATTGGCTTCATCACGATGCCGTCTGCCATCTCATAGGGACGTTCCCATCCCAGATTCCCAATCGTTCCCCTATTCGAATCCCCGTTGTCCCCTTTCGCATTTCATGCGAACCCATCCATCATCACCATGCGTCTCATCGACGTCAAGACCTACGAACTAAAAGAGTTCTTCAACCAAGTTCCCCCTTACGCCATCCTCTCACACACATGGGGTAGCGAAGAAGTCAAATTCGAAGAATACCTCCTCGCCACAGACCGCAACAATGCCCGCGGCGCAGCTGCCAATGCAATCAAGCAAAGAGCCGGGTTCGCCAAGATCATGGGCGCATGCCGGCGTGCGCAGGAGGATAAACTCCAGTACCTGTGGTGCGATACGAATTGTATCGATAAGCGCAGTTCGGCCGAGCTGAGCGAGGCGATTAACAGCATGTATGCTTGGTATCGCGATTCGGTTGTCTGCTATGCCTTCTTGGCCGATGTGGACGGTGCCGTGCCGGGCTCGTTTGCGCGGAGTCGGTGGTTCACGCGTGGGTGGACGCTACAGGAATTATTGGCCCCGGAGAAGGTTGTCTTCTTTGATGGGCGGTGGAAGGTCCTCGGGGATCGGAAACAGCTTGCGCAGAGTATTTGCGATATCACGCGGATTCATATCGGGGCGCTTCATGATCGGAATACTGTTTCTGAGTACTCGGTTGCGCAACGGATGTCGTGGGCCTCAGACCGTCAAACCTCTCGACAGGAAGATATTGCCTATTGTCTTTTAGGGATATTTGATGTCACTATGCCGTTGCTTTACGGGGACGGAGAGAAGGCCTTCTTGAGGATACAACAGGAGATTGTCAGGATGACTGACGACCAAAGCATCTTCGCGTGGGATTTAAGAGATCTTAACTCCGTTTCTGGAACAGAGATATTCGCACCGTCACCTTTTGAGTTTCGGTATTGCGGATCAATAGTCAGGCATCCAGAAGTTGGCAGAAACCCGTACTCCGTGACGAATGTTGGCATTTCGGTCAGGTTACCCACGATTGAGACTCGAATGAGAGGCGTCGTTTTAGCAGGCCTAAACTGTGCCAGAGAGCTTATCATTCCAAAAACTAGCTCCTCTTGTCAACGGGGTCCAACCCAGGCTCGCAAATTAGCTCGAGTCTGGTTGGTTTTGGTCCAAACGAAACAAAGGAACATATACTTGAAAGGCCACCACCCAGCGTCCAAGATCTTCTTATATGACATGTATCCCATCCTGGCAATCGAAGAGTCGGAAGATCTGTTTTTGTCTACCAGTACACAGCCTCCTTGTTGGCAATATTCTTTGAGTGACTTGGCCCTGCCATTTCAACAGTCCTTGCCAATAATGTCCTCTGGTCCTCTCATCACATTATCATCCGGTGATTTTATGCCCAAAACTGCAACCTTTCAGGACGCTTATCCGCTCGATAAAGTCCATATCGTATCTTTGAATCAACGAAACAAACCGGCGTCACATCATCTGATTACCAGTGGGAATTTCAGCATTGTCATATCGCTTTTATGGAACGAAAATGGGCAATTTGAAAGTTCAGCATTTTCTATCCTTTTTGATCCAAAAGCTCAAACTATCAGCGGAATGGCTGTACGAGAAGAATGGTCCTGTCTTTTCAACGCCAACCATCGCCGCCATGCTGGATGCTGTGATACGGCTCAGGGGTTGCAATCTTTACATAAGAAACTACGAGAAATGCGGTCCATGCATCCTAAGTTACCGGGGAAAAATGAACATCCGCTAGTATGTATCACCGACCAACCTCTACATGACTTACACGGCGGTCCGGAGATACAAGTAGATGTGGTTTTTAGGGAAAAGGCGACCAAGGATAAGCGGTAATGAAATCAGCTTACAGCTAAGGTTCTATTATGTTTTAGAGCGGTGCAAAGTAGTTTCATCTCACGTTAATAGGGAATAACAAAAGTAACGTGTGCGTTGTCGTGTACCAAGATTTCGTAATAACGCGAATTAGATAGCCGTAAAACTCATGTTGTAAAGATATTACCTGGTAAGATACCGACTGTATAACCTACACCATCTGGTGGCATACCAAGGAAGAAACGGTGTTGTAATCAGTTTTTGTTTTAACAGGGCGACGGGGCGGAAGCGCTTGTTGCGGCAATGCATGCTTCGAGTGTATCTACCCAGATTTGCTAATCCGTCATATGTGAAGTGCTTCGAGAATACGTGCTGTATCCCGGGCATTGACTATGTCGACACGACGACGGCCGAGATCGGGTGAGATTTCACAAGTGGCCGAAAGTGCCATGCCTGGCGGTATTTGGTGGCGATGCTGCCAAATCAGGTCGGTATCGAGAATAATCAGAGACTGTGATGGCTGCCAATATTTATCCAGTACTTTCAAACTAGTCCTGATATCGGGCGCAACAAGAACGACTGTCCGAGAATTTGCTGTTAAAGAGTTTAAATGGTCATCTAGAATCTTTCTGATATCTGATTCCGAAATTTCGGTGGGGGTTCGAAAAGCGTAGGATCCAATCTGCTTCTGAGTCTCGGAAGTGTTCGCAATCGACCAATAAATGTAAGTCAGCTGGGAAATGTGGTTGGGACGCCAAGTACAGAGTCCTAGTCCGGCAATATTTTTCTCTTCGTCGTGGGTGTGCAGTTCAAGGGAAACAAAAACTTGGTTAGATCTATCCGACCTTTTTGATAGCGTGGAGAATTGGGCGTAATCGTTATAGGATTCCTCTAAAGCGACAGGATGATCGGATCCTTCAGGGTTTTCCCTTCGGGTGTCGCTACTCAAAAGTCGCCAGGGATATATTGACAGAGTAAGTTTCTTGATATGCCGTGAAACGTAGACAAGACAGTACAATAGCAATAGCAAAGCCTGACGCCGAAGATGTCCCAGGCGGAGCAGAATAGACGACATCGCGTTGGTTTTTGCCTCGGTAAGCTGCGGAATAAGAATGGATAAAGGCTCTGGAATGATATAGTAAGGAGCTTCGTAGGTAAGTACCTGCGTCTTTGTGAATAGTTACGAAGAACTTGAGGGCAACCGGATGGATTCAAGTACTCACCAGCCTTTTTATGCTTTCTCGAGGTGAGACACCTCAATGGCAAGAATCGGGCAATAGCAACAATGAAGGGCTTAGCAACAATGCCAGCCAGTCCTTTGTGACTCACCCTCGTCTTAATGAGGCTGGCGCTGCTGCCCCTCTACAGCATGACCCCGTGAAGACATGGAGCAATTGCTCTTTCTTTTGTTATGCCAATATCATTGATACTTTGGATACAATGCTTCTCGTATAAGCAAGGGGTTAATCGATACAGACATCCATTGAAAGAGCGTGGACAAAGCTGGTACCTATTTCTAGGGAAGCAAGGGACGACGGTCTGTCCGTTGCTTGCCAGTTGGTCGGTTTACCATTGCGGGGGTCCGCCGTCTGTCAATGGGCTGTTTCCTGAACCGTGTCGCGTGTGGGCGACTTTTGTCGCTCGGTGTACAGGTGGTAGGCGCAGGCGCCAAACTAGAACAAAGCAAAGCCACAAAGCAAAGGGAAATACTTGAATATACAAGTATACCATAGCTGTCAATGAATGGGAAGTTGCTGACCGGCGCCGCCCCTTTGTAACCTACCTGCCTTTGTCCAGCGGAATGGACTTGATCTGTTTTCCATCTGACACGTCGGGCGAGATCTTTCAGCGGTTATCGTTCAAACCGAAGTCTGACACCTCTTAAATGCGTATTGCTCATTTGCATAACTTGGTATGTGCATGACCCCCACTCCTACAATCTGCACACCTTTTCGTACTTTTCGTATCTGTAACAGCTCGCCAAGCCGGCTAACGGAATTTCAAACGCTGAATTTCACAATAGAATATCAAAATTTTATCTACTGGCTGATCACGAGAAACCTGTTGTGCTTGGCATATTATCAATAGTTTTGAAGATGTATTGAAGATGTAAAAGGCTGAACAGCAGCCTGCCACTCAACTAGGAGGGCACTCGAGACACAAAAAAGTGGATGATCCCCACTTGAAAAAACAACCCCCCCGCTTCTGACCCCCGTTGATGGGGAAGATCTCGACAACAACAATCCAGACCCCCATCATACGTCCCGGGCCGCTTTAGCTTTCAGTGGCCCTTTCACCCCCCCAAAACAGGTCTTGGGACAATCGCCGGCAATGGCCTCCGAGCAGCATCCCGGACTAGTTTCCGGTCCCTCGCCGGGCTACAAGCGCGCCAGCCGCAAGGGGGCTCCGAAGAAGTTTACCTGCGACTGGCCAGACTGCGACAAGGTCTACTCGCGCCACGAGCACCTCCAACGACATCAATTGAACCGTAAGACTGGGACCGGGTGACTTGTGGGTCTTAATCCACCAAGACTGATAATCGACTCGCAGATGAACCCAAACAGATTTACAAATGTGACGTGTCGGGTTGCAACCAAGTCTTCGTGCGCCAGGACTTGCTTCTGAGGCACAAGAAACGACATTCTTCAGCCTACGTTCCCAGGAATCGCGCGAGCAGCTTCAACATCCCCGCCAAAGCTGACGAGGACCGAGTCTCCTCGCCAAGAATCGCCAACAATGGCCAATCGGCCTCATTGCCCTCCATGACACCGCCAATCCCATCACCGCCGGGCTCGGATTTACCGCCAACGTCGGCACCCAAGCCGGGCTCTCTGCAAATTCCAGCGGGATTCAAGCGGCTCCAGCCTAGTATGCCTCGAAATGCTTCGGTCCTGTTAAGTCCAAACTCGGCCGTGACTCCCTCCTCAGCGACATCTGTCGGCTCAATGGGTCACATTTCCGCCTGGCCTCAACCGATGTCGGGCGTCGACATGATTCCACCCAAACCCACTTACCATTACCCTCATAACGATTCACCATTCATGTCGTTTCCTGACTTGCAGCTTCCTCAGGATTCAAAGGACCATCCGTCCCCTAACTTCGCCTTTTGGCTTTTTGACAATCAATGCAACTATGGCGATTTCAACGTGGCCGACCTGTCGTTTCTGGATGGCGGCCTGGAGTCTCCCTTTAATAACACGATTCATTATGATCAGGACTCCCTAGCCAGCAGATCTCAGATTGGTCAAACACCACCTGGTCATACCGAGGTACCTGATGAGCTCATATCCGACAGTCGTCGGCTCGAGATCGTCAACTGGATCAAAATGTTCCGTCAGAAACAGAACCAATACGATCCTAAACTGGACGGTCTTTTGCAAGAATCTTCGAATGACTTGCCCTATATACATCTGGACTTCTTACATGACTGTGTTCGTCATTACTGGGATATTATATCACCCCGTCTACCTATTGTTCACCAGCCTACCTTTTCACCTACCAGATGCGCCATACATCTGCTCCTGGTCATGATTGCGCTGGGTGCCGCTCAGATCCATAGAGAATCTGCTAATGGCGATTATGAGGAATACAAAGCGCTTGCCGATCTCATCATCACGTCGATCCGTCTGGAAATCCTCAATGATGATGACGCGTCGCCACCTGTTAATTTATGGGCTGCCCAGGCGCTGTTACTCGTGGAGTTCTATGAGAAGATGTACTCGACGAGAAAATTACATGAACGAGGTCACATTTACCACTGCGTCACCCTCAACTTGCTTAGACGAGGGAGCCCACTCATCGGCAAGGCGGGCTTAGAATCACCGCCAAGCGAACAGAGCAGTGTCGATCCAGGGACCGATGACTGTACTTGGTGGGCACGGTGGGCGGATACCGAGGCGATGCATAGGGTTGTTTTTGCCGCTTTCATGATGGATATCATCAATGCGGCCATGTTCGGTCACGCTGCTGATATGGGACCACATGAGATCCGCTTGCCGCTCCCGTGCGATGATGCCCTGTGGTCGGCCCCTAGCCACGAAATCGTACGCCAACAGGAGGCTAATCTACGCATGTATGGCGTGAAGCCGATTATCTTCCTCGATGGACTGAAACGTGCACTTCATGGGCAAGAAGTGAAGACTCACTCGTTTGGCCGCATGATTATCATGTGTGGGCTTCTTAGCGTTGGGTGGCATCTACGGCATCGCGAGACGCATTTGAAGTGGTTGGAGATTGCCCCTAACGCGGCTGAAAGAAGGGATAGGTGGTGCAGTATGCTGCTTAAGGCCTTTGACGATTGGAAGACGAGTTTCGACGATGCGATCGGATCGAATGGGATGAGCAGTACCGACTCGAATGGACAGGGACAACCTGCGGTAAACGGCTTGATTCAGAGTGCTGCGGTCTTATATCACCTGGCTCACCTGAGTCTTTATATCGATATAATCGACTGTCAGGTTTATGCTGGCGCGAAGCGGCTTCTCGGTCGGAAGATATCCTCGAGAGATCTCGTGAATGTGAATTCGCGAATGGTCGCTTGGGCCGGACAACCGGTTACCCGACGGGCAATGTCGCACGCGTTCAAGCTTTTATATCGAATCCTCATTGATCCACGACAGAGGAAGATCACGCCGACGCAGGAACTGAGTGGGAATAGTATTCAGTATTCTACGCGCGCGGATCCTGACCCCCACCGTCCGTGGATCATGTATTATGCCACGTTGAGCATCTGGTGTTTTACGCAGGCACTTAATAACGGTCAGAATCAACCTGTCGAGCGGTACGGATTGACTACGGTGCCGGAGTATCTGTCGAGGATATCGAAGTTGTCGGAGATTGATCCCACGACGGCTAAGACGTTGCGTGAGGGGTTGTTGGAATTACTGGACGTGGTTTGCCCGCTGCTGTCTCAGTCGCATTCGGAATTATTGAAGGAGGCTTGTCAAAGGCTGGGGAATTGTAAGGAGATTATGTTTGGTGGTGAAACGACTTAGGGATGGCCGAGGTAAGGGATCGAATATATTGAGGGGTGGCTAGCTGTTGCTGTCGCTGTAGCTGCTCGAGCGATTCGGGAGAGATTTTGCGCATAATATGGTAAGTGGCTTCTTGTTTGTGATGGGGGGATACTTGATTCTAAACTTTACTCATAACAGATATCCAGCTGGACACCGCTTCATCGACTCGCTTTTAAACTACGGAACTTTTGCCAAAGTTTACAGTATTTACTTGCTGCGAGGAGGTGGGGAAATATACCCTCACTTTATTACCACCCATCATACTATCCCTGCCTGGTATTGTCGATTCAGTCGGCAAGCAAAGGGGGATTATTCCCGACTTCCGAAACATGTCTTAATGACGACACGGCATGCATTTTTTTTTCACGACTTACTTACTTGAAAGAAAGAAAGAAAGAAAGAAAAACTTGTATTTTTAGTAATGAGGGCTGTAATTTACGGGCGGTCTTGACGGGATTCGAGGTCCATTCACTCACTCACTCACTCACTCACTAATTACCATTACCTATGTTGAGTTCGTGGCGTGTATGAAGTGAGTCAAAAGTTTGGGAGCGAAAGAGATGATCGAGGCGTGTATGTATGACTATGGTTTGGAGGGTGGGAGGGGGATGAAAAAGGAGGGGAGTCTATCATGTAATCTCATGAATGGGAATGGATGCAGTTGCTTCTTGACTGACGAGTTACACGGGGAATTGTATTGTATTGTAGTATTAGTATTATTAGTTTAATATTCGGAATGTCACGACCGCGAAAGGTAATGAAGATGGTTAACTATTAACCTAATGGGCTTTTCTGATGAATATTGACTGTGGGGAAAAGTACAGTAACCTTAGTTACCAGTGTAGACGCCGCTCCTGTTTATATGGTATGTAACATCTCTATCACGTAGGAGAGAGAGGCTGCTGTACAGAGTTAGTATAGAAGGACAGGACATTGGAAAATGGATGAAGCTCTCTCTTATCTTGTATCATTCGGTTAACTTGAAGATATATAAAAAGAATTAAAAAAAAATAAAAAAAAAGCATAATCGACTCTGATCGAAGCAAGATCTTCCTAGGAAGAGGGCGAGACATCGTTTCTTTATCGAGGCACGCGGCCAAAAGACACTTAGGTAGCTGGCCTGCTTAAGAACATGGTTGGTGTAGATATTTCCCCCCTCCTGTATAATTCTTTCGGGGATCAAACAAGGAGGTGTCGATCTAGTTTTAGAGGCGGTTCTATTAGTTGTAGATGTAGAAGTAGAAGTAGAAGTAGTGAAACCCCGGACATTACTTTGGAAAAGTATTCTTCGGGTTCCGGTAGTGCGGAGGCCGGCGGGCAGTGAATGGGGACGGGGGAGGATCAGAGAGAAAGCGAGTAAGGAGGAGAGTTTGAGACATTAGTTGAAAGAGTTAATAACTAAGCTCACTGCCTTCAGGTGTTGAGGATTCTTTGAATTGGCATGTTTTGATAAATCGCTTTGTTTCTTGATTAGAGTATGAGAGGACATAAGGGGGATTGTTGGCGGCTTTGTCGTGGCTCTTTGTGACAGTTGCAGTTGATGGAGGGTTCAGATGCTGTTAGGATGAGAGGTAGGTTGTTTTGGAAACAAGCCTGGTGATCGCGACCGGGTCGGTTTCAGGGTGGTGGTTTGGGCGAGAATTCTAGGCTACGGGATGGAGTGTATGTGGGGGACGAAGAGAGTGTTTATGGACTCGAGGTGTGATTGTGAACGATGGGATTTGCGAAACGGAGAGACTGTCTCTGAACGATGTTGATTGATGGGTTTGATGGTAGGGAGGAAAAGGTGTATATAAGTGGTGATGAAGATCGTTTCTTCGGTTTCTATTTTGCTCATCACCATCTCACATCTACTGATCTACATAACATAACCATCTACTGCTCACTACTCTACGACTTTATTACTCAACTCTACAACAAGTCTCACGATACCCATACCATACTCACCTACTACCCACCAGGTAAGCACCACCACCTTCACCATGTCGGGAACCATTGACCAACAGACCTGGAAGTGCGGTCATCTGACCCCAGTCATCATCGCGTCCGGGACATACACGACGATCAACAAGGTGCAGAACCCCAACGCCTGCCCAGACTGCTACTCGAAGCATCTGCTCTACCGCGTAGCCCAGATCAAAGCCCTCATGAACCAAGTCAACACGTCCTTCTACGCCGCGCGCAACGCGGAGGCGAGGTTCAACGTGCTGCGCGAGCGCGAGCGCGAGCGCGGGCAGCAGAAGACGGCGGACATCTACAACACCGACGGCAAGGAGTTCGAGGCGTACTCGGCCGAGTTCGTGGGCTTCATCGGCTGTGTGGTGGAGGTCGAGAAGCGGGCTCTTGGCAGCGATCTCAGCGGCTATGTGGCTGCTATAAACGACTTCCGCACGCCCTTCCTCAACGGGCTGATCGGCGCGCTCGAGAAGCTGAGAGACGAGGCGCGGAGCCTGGCCAACCTGGGCATGAGGGCGGAGAACCGATGCGCGAGACAGGTGGAGAGAGAGGTTGGGGAGATGATTGATGAGGCGAAGAAGGAGATGGCGGGCAGGAAGGATGCCATTGCGGGCCCGCCGATGATGGGGGATAAGCTTGTGGATTGTGTTGCGGCGCTCAAGAGCGTTGAGGATGATCTGGCTTACCTCGAGCAGCAGGCCGGGAAGAAATGAGGGCATCTATCTTGAGATGCTTCGACCTGGGATGCTTCTTCTACCTGAGTGATAGTTAGCTGTTTTTTGCTGCTATAATGACAATTCATTTATTCACCTAATCATTATCTTTGTATTCTTTTGTGAAAATATGTCTTGATTCCATATAAACTTGTAGCCGTGACTTGAGAATGATGGTCTTTTGTCGATGCCGGTTGTCCCTCTGAACACCACGTCGCTTGTCGCCATTTGTGTAGATATTATGTCATCGAGTAATCCGTATTACGATCAGTTATCGTCGACTTTTGTGTTCATATCCCTCGCCAAGCTGTTGCGACTCTGTGGCGGATTCAGGGGTTGAAGAGAATACCGCGTACAGTGCGCGTACAGTGCATATTACCACAAGCCCCATACTAAATCCACAGCAACAATCCAAATCCGCACTGTCTTGATAACATTCCCCTCCTCGTGATCACGTCGCGCCCAAACCATCATCATCATTCCCCCAAACTCTCCTCACCCAGATAAATGTCAGAACCAACAGTTCCGAAGCCGGCAGCCTACGCAAGCGTCTCCGCGCTTGACGCGGGACATATAACCCTTCGCGATGCCCTGTACGTGACGGATGTCGACGACGATGCGCATAGTACTTTGCCGACGCTGTGTTTTCTCGTTCGACACCCTTCTCGCGACGGGGCCACAGTTACGAATCTGCTTTTCGATTTGGGGATGAAGAGGGATGTCTCGGCGTATCCGCCTGGCATGAGAGGGATGGTCGAAAGGGATGTGGAGAGGGGATTGATGACGATTTCGCCGGATTGCGGGGAGAGTCTGCGGCGGGGGGCGGGGGTGGACATGAGCATGAGGGGGAGGGGGAGGGGGAGGGGGAGGGGGAGGAAGACCTCCTGACACCGGAACGCGATGTCGACTTTGTCATTCTGAGTCATGTCCATTGGGACCATACCGGTACACCGGCGGACTTCGCGCGGGCTGTCTTTATCGTCGGAGCTGGGAGTCTGCATCTCGTGGCGAACGGCGCGGCGCCGTATAACCCGGCCCGCGAATTCAATGCCGACGAACTCCCTTTATCCCGCACGGTGGAGCTGCCGCCGGCTTATGATGCCGCGGTCGAGAGCGTCGGGGAGTTCAGCGCGTATTACGCCGGTGCGCAGACTCCTTTGCCTACGACTACGGCTGTCGGGATGGAAGCACTCCCGGGATCGAGACGCGGGGAAGTGCCCTTGACGTGGACACCATTTGCCGGATTCAATGCTACGATTGACTTTTTCGGCGACGGGAGTGTTTATATCGTGGATTGTCCGGGACATCTTTATGGACATGTCAATCTGCTCGTCTGCACGGGACGCGGGAAGTATGTTTATTTGGGCGGGGATTGTTGTCATGATGGGAGGATATTGACGGGGGAACGGGGGGTTGCGGAGTATGTGGATGAGAGGGGGGAGATGAGGAGTGCGCATGTGAATACGAGGTTGGCGAGGGAGAGTTTGAAGAGGATTAGGGAGTGCAGGGCGAGTTTGCA
This sequence comes from Xylariaceae sp. X187, assembly GCA_028637585.1. Taxonomy (NCBI): domain Eukaryota; kingdom Fungi; phylum Ascomycota; class Sordariomycetes; order Xylariales; family Xylariaceae; species Xylariaceae sp. X187. Next base: position 86,898 of record JAJIZN010000002.1, on the reverse strand, counting down.
GAGAGAGGAAGAGGAGGGGGTTGAGGTTGAAGTTGAGGTTGTGATTGCGCATGATAAGGGGTGGAGGGAGAGGAATCGACATCGGTTTTGGCCGGGGGTGCTTTGAGTTGGCTCGAGGTTGGCAAGGGATGTTGTTTGGACTGACTGAGTGGGAGATTATGAGGAGGCCGTGGATTTGTCTGAGCAATGTCTGGGGCTCTATGCTGCTCTCATGTTGTAGGCTCACGGATGAGATGAGGGACTTGACATTTGAAATCGAGAGTCTCCCGTCTCATCCTGTTTACACCACCAGCTGCAAAGTAGTATATTACTACTCATCCCCAGCCTTTGAACCTCCCTCTCACTCTCAATTCTCGTCCTCTACTCTCCGGGTAGTAAGACGGGGATGTCTCATCCAGACGTGACAAAACTACATGAATCATGAACAAAATCATCTCACCGACCATATGAACCGCAAGCAATTCACGACAAATGAACTCTAGTTTATATACTAACTTTTATATAATATATAATATGTACATGATTTCATCCGGGCATCATCTATCCAGACTCCTTATTTCACTCTTTCACTCTTTCTTTCTACGCATCAACCACCCAACTCCCCCATCTAAAAACCCCATCTTTTTCTATACCTATATATGATATATGATATATATATGATATATATGAGATAGATATTCATTCATCCTCTTCGTCCGCAGGCACCTTCTCACTGACGGCCGGCATGAAGCGCGCCGAGAAGGTGAAGCCCAGCGCGAGCACGGCCATGACAAACCAGACGAAATAGCCGTACATGATCTGATGGCCGACGCCGACGGCGAACAGACTCGCGAACAGGGCGGGCGAGAAGGCGCGCAGGCCGCTCAGCAGCGTCAGCGCGAGGGCGTTGAGCATGCCCAGCGTCTCGGGGGACGGCGAGACGTCGTTGAGGGCCAGCTGGACGGCGGTGAAGGACATGCTGACGCCCGTGCCGAGGGAGATGAGGACGGAGGCGAGGACCCAGAAGGCCGGGGTGTCGCCGCCGGGCAGGTAGCGGGGGATGGCGCTGAGGGGCGGCATGACGAGGAAGACGAAGGGGTAGGCGATGCCGCAGACGCGCATGACGCCGTTGGTGCCGATGCGGTGCTGTAGGGGCGGGAAGGCGAGGAGGAGCCAGAGCGTCTGCGCGAGGCCCGAGACGGCCATGAAGAGGGAGAGCTGGAGCGGGTTGAGGCCGAAGCCGCCGAGGCGGACCTCGGTGGCCCAGAAGACGGGCATGACGGCCGTGTAGGCGAAGGCGAGAACCATTACGTGGCCGTAGTTGTAGAGGACTACGCCTACGCCGGGGGCGTGGAGGAGGGCCCAGGTGGAGGTGGGCGGGAGGGGGTGGATGAGATCGCTGTCGTTGCCGTTGTCGTTGCCGCTGCCGTTGCCGTTGCCGTTTTCAGAGTCGGTCTTGGTTTTCCGCGGGAGCGTCTCTTCGACGAAAAAGGCGGTGGTCAAGACGGCGGTCAGAGCGAGAAAGCCCACGACGAAACAGGAGAGGGCGTAGGGGTGTTTCTCGAAAAAGGCGATACCGCCGAACAAAGCCGGGTATTGACCGGCGGGATCGGCGAGCGCACCGCCGAGAAGCGGGCCGATGAAGATGCCGAGGTTCCCCGAGACGGCGAACCAGGAGAAGGCGCGGGCTTGGGTCTGAGGCGTGCTGTGCTCGGAGAACATGGTGCGGATGGTCACGACGGTGCCGGCGAAGACACCGGCGGCGCAGCGGAAGAGAATCATCTGCCAGATGGTGGTGGCCATGCCGAAGAAGGAGGTGGCGATGGCTACGCCGATGAGAGAGGAGACGAGCACGGGCTTGCGGCCTATGCGGTCGGCGGCGCGGCCCCAGGCCACCATGACGATCATTTGGGTGAGGGAGAATAGAGACTCGATGAGGCCGGAGTAGAAGCCCATGTCGGCTTCGTCGAGGTGGCCGTTTTCCTTGACCATTTGGTTGACGTAGGGGAAGATGGAGAAGAAAGCTACGGGCTCGACGAGACGCGCGTAGCAGAGGAAGAGGATTTGGACGACGGGTAATGGCTTTTCTGCGGCGCGGTGATGGGGCGCAGAGGAGGAGGAGGAGGTCATCGTCGTCGCCGTCGTCGTCGGGGCATTCTGGTCAACTGCGCGCGTTACGGCCGGCGACGAAGATGACGATGAAGACGCCAACAAAGGTGACGTCTCGGTGGCTCCGGCATGTTGATTAGGAGCTGCCGTCGCCACAGCGTCGCTCGGCTGGCGACGAGGTGCCATGTAATTATGTTTGAAGAGGAAAGTCAGGAAAGGAAAAGGGGAAAAACCCGGCGCGCTTTTTTGTCTTTTGAGGGGGGAGGGCGGGATATAAATGTTTGTTTTGTTTTGTTTCTCCAGATATGTCGAGCGGGGAGGATTAAGTAAGTATTAAAGTAAACAAACAGCCTCCTTCTTTTTCTGCTTCTGCTTCTTCTTCTACTTCTTCCCTTTGTTGATTCTGCCCCCCAAAAGTTTATGTTTTTTTATTCCTGGCCTGCACGGGTAAATCCTAAATTCCGACTTGGACGGGTTGACCGGGTTGACCGGCAACTGTGAGAGTTGCGCGTGGGAAGTCTCTTTCTTCTTTCAAACTTCTCACTTCTCACTCAGCTCATTGCAATTGGCGATGTTTTGTATGATATTATCATAATATATATAATATATCGGTCTTCAATTGAGGCATGCCATAGAACCATGACCATGACCACGACCATAAACCCATACATAACATTGGCCTCTTCTTCTCCGTCAAAGTATTCCATCTACTCCTCCGCTTCTCGATAGTGCGTGGCTATTTCGTTCCCTGGGCCGTGAGTCGTTTAAAAACATTTACCGGGTGGATTCTTTCAGGCTAAAGTTATTGAATGATCTAGTATTATCTAGGCAGCTGGTGTCTGGTTTTTTTCATCTACGTAATCGTCCGTTTATTTGTTTTCAATTCCCGAATTCTCCAAATGGTCATTTGTTCAATGAGAAAAGAAAAAAAAAAAAAAAAAAAAAAAAAACTACTATGGGGTTATCTATTTAAATTGAAGTAGACATGACGTCTAGGTTGTTTCTGCTTTTTTGTGACGATGGATGATGGATGGAATGGTGAATGATGGATCAAGCGGGACTCGGTAAGTTTTTAGAGTTGGGCAAGTCGACTATTGACTCGTTGCTCCCGACTAACCGAGTTGGCGTTGACGACGACTCAGTGAACGGTTGAAAAGTAGTAGAGATGGAAAGATGGAAAGAGAGAAAGAGAGAAACGAGTTGACAAGAAAAATAAAAGGCGCATGCACGTTTTCCCTTTTTTTTCTTTTTTGTTTTTTCTTTTTTTTTCTTTTCTTTTTTTAAAAAAAAAAAATAATTGCGGAGCAGAGCGGGATCTCCATGGTCCACGGCCACGCCCACGCAGAGAAAAAGGGTCGACACGTTTAATGGTTCGACGGCGTCATTCGGTAGTTTGTGTGGACTGTGATTTCATCGTGGATTCATCTCGTGGTGTTGTATACAAGTCACTTTGTCAAATGGAGTTTTGCGATTTCTTTCATGTTGGGTGTTTATATGTGAATGACTTTGGAACTTTTTGTGTCGTATTGCATCCCAAATGAAATGAAATCTTTCACAATGAAAAAGAAGAGAGGCAAGATATACTTGGGTTAGGTAATCGAGTATGAGTTCATGTATGATGAGTATGAGTATGAAAAGAACAAACTTCAAAGGTCGGAGTGTATATAGTTAACTAACCTAGATATCTAGTTATGAATTTATGTGGCGGAGTAAATCCACTTTACACTTCCTCTCACTACAAAAACCACCGTCGGATTCCGGAATAGTTACCTATTTTAACGTTCAACCAGCGCATTGAACATTCAAACGAATCAAAGACACCAAAATGGTAAAACCAAAGCGGCCCCGGGTTCATAAACTTTATCCAAGTTCTTTATGCCGCATGTCATCGGAGATATTCCGGAATCAAATCAATAATCCATAATCCACTCAATCAACTCAATCAACTCAATCCCTCCATACCAAAACCCCATTAGCGTATAATCCCGCCACGATGCCCACGCCCTTCTCTCGATCACGCACAACTGACGCGCTCGAAGGGTATGTCCAGTCGGCGTATATATGCTGTAGACCCCCCGAGGGCGTCCATTCACTCGCCCATGAAGCGGTGTTTATGCTTGCGCAGACCGACTGGGCTTCCCCATCGCGGTTGCAGAGAGCTCGGGAATGAGCGTATTGATTGAGACTGGGCAAGTGTGGGTGGCCCGCGATGAGGAGGGCGCCGTCGGCTTTGGAGATGGAGAGGTTATCGGGGAGGAAAGGGAGCCAGAGAGTTGAAGATGGTTGTAGAGTCGGGTGTGAGTGCTTCGGATCCCGGGCGATGGAGTAGAAGTAGACGAGGCGTTTGTTAGTGGATGCTACGGCTAATGTAGACTCGTTGAAGAGGGCTATGCCGTTGGGATAGGCTTGATGAGCGACGACCGACGCCGAGAGAGAGCCGTTGGACAGGATACGGGCGTGGACTATACTGGCGATGGGTAAGGCGAGGTACGTTTCTAGAGCCCAGAGGATACGCGGCGAGTCCCGGGCGGTGAAGTAATGCTGGTTTGTGAAGAAGAACTCCGAGGCGCTCAGGGCCGTGATGGAGTTGGGAGAGCGGATCAAGGGGTGGGTGAGGGTGTGCTTGTGCGTGGCTGTGAGGGTGTCCAGGTCGAGGTGGAACTGTTCGATGCGTGAGCCTTGGTGGCCGTGGTTGGCGATGAAGAGGGTTGAGCTCGGCTCATGGTACTCGAGTCCCAAAGAGCGGAGCTCGGAGTCGAATCCGACTAGATTGATGGGCTTCAGGGACTCTGAATCTGAGAGAGTGGAGGAGCTGTAGTTGAAGGCGTAGAGCTCGGCGTTGGGCTCTGGCTCCGGGCCTGCTGTGAAGACGCCCTGAATCTTGTTACTTCTTATCATGAACACGAAGAGGAATGAAGAGGATGGGTATGACTATCCTACCATGACCGTATTCCACGTCTCTCGGCCCGGATCACATGCCAAGAGAGCAAGACTCAGACTCTCGATGAGCACGACATCTTCACAGCTGCGAATCCGGTCAGCGAACTTGACTTCGGAGGACGTGAAGTTTGCGTGTCTCGGCATTCGTCCGGCGGCATTGAAGTAGGCCAGAGAGAGAACGCGGATCCGTCCTGCTAGGAAGAGGAATAAGGGGCTGAGGAGAGGCACGAGCTGCGGAAACGAGTGAGTTACTACAATCTTCACTTCCGTCAATGAAAAAACATGGGAGAGGGTCATTGATTTACAAGGGCCCTTTTGAGGTTGAAGTTGAGATTGAGTTGTGTCATTGTGAGCCCCCCTGGATCAGAAGTCCAAAAAACTTCTTTTTTCTTTCTTTTCTTTCTTTTCTTTTTTTTGGTGTTTTGTTTTTTGTTTTTTATTCTGTTTTTGTTTTGTTTCGCTTCGTTTCCCTTCGTTTATTCAGCTCGTTACCACCCTGAACGGTGTTGTTCAACGTAAACGAAGCAGGCTATCCCTCTTGTAAGGCTCTTCTCTCATCAGCAGAAATAGAAAAGGCTTTGATGATAACATCAAAGTCAGGACACGGGATATACCGAGCCTTGCGCTCATTCAGATCAGATCAAACAAAGAATAAGAGAAGAAGAAGAAGAAGAAGAAGAGAAAAGGAGAAGAATAGATCGTCGTGAAGGAGGGCGGCAGAGGCTTGGCGCTGTACACAAGTAAAGAGGAAGGGAGGGAGAACCAGAGGTTGACATCCTGGCCGGTGGCTTGCCAATAGTGGGCGGCAGTAAATGGGCAAATAGAGCGGCCGGATGACTGCATATGAGCTGAATATTGAATGAATCGAACGAATCGAACGAATCGAATGTTGAATGTCGGATGGGTCAACAGAGAAGGACTGATGAGAGAAGTAAATACACAACAGTTGGAAAACTACTACCCACACTTCGCAGATTGAACCGTTTGTTTGACAGGATCGTCGTGACCATCCCACTCCATCCCATCCCACGGAAGAAGGCCATCGATATCCCGTGTATACAGTCTGTGAGGTTAGATTGACATCTGATGCCTAGGTTAGCATCTCATCCACAGGCTTTTGCCCATCCGTCATGCCCGAGTGGTTCAATACGTGGGCTATTTTTACAACCAACAATTGAACCAATAAAGCGAGACGAATCACGACGAAGAGGTCATCTATGTCTTGTCCTTCTGTTGTACGGCAGAGCCAAGATAGGCCCCCCTCTCCTCCTCTCCTCTCCTCCTCTCTTCCTCTCTTCCTCTCCTCCCCTCCCTCACCGGCACTTTTCTTAGAAAAAGAGTTGTCTCATTGGCCAACGTTGTCCCATGCATTTCGGGGCGAAAGGAAAGGAAAGAAAAGCCTGGGCTGGACTGGGCTGGGCGGTATGTCGGTAGTACATACACGATCGATCCATTCTTCGTCACGTAAGGACAGGCTTTTGCGGCTATATATTATAGCCCAGAGGAGTTTGGAAGGATCACATCGAGATCGGGTTGAATCGTGATATGTCTGGTCCCCCCCCCCGGCCGACAATCAGTATTATCATCAGTATTATCATCATCATCAGCATCATCATCAGCAGCATCGTCACTTACTCGACCCTCATTCCAGCTCAACCAAAAATGTCAGACCTCATCACTCTACTGACAGCACTACCCAACTGTGCCGTATGTATATGTCCCTTCCTCGCCTTGACATCTCTTCACCACAAACAATCAATCGAATCTGACATTTCTACACACACACACCTAGGCAACCTGTTTACTCACCGCAGTCGAAAACTCAACATGCGCAACGAGCACCGATCCAACATGTCCATGTCACGACGTAGACCTCAATAAACAAGCCACGGCGTGTATAGCCATGAGCTGCACGGTCAAAGAGTCCCTGACGGCGAAGAATCTCACGTCGACGGCGTGTGGGATGCACCCGCGTGTAGACCATTCCTACATCCCCGTCTTCATTGCCTTCGTCACGCTGTCGGCTGTCTCCGTGCTACTGCGGGTCGTGGCGAGATTGTCGACGAGGGTGCCCGTCTGGTGGGATGATTTCATCATTGCCATTTCTTTCGTATGTCTATGCTCTCTTGTTTCCCTTTGCCAAGTGACTGATCGAGGGACTGATTACCGAGTTAACGAATGTGTCTCGTCTGTCGTCTAGCTTGGCGCCGTTGCCTTTGCTGCTATCAGCTTCGCAAGTACGGGGGCTTCTCATAGTCACTCTCCAACCTCCTAGGAACACGCGATGGACGGACGGGCTAATATGATCCCGACAGTGAAATCCCACGGCCTCGGCACCGACATCTGGGCCATCCCATTCGACGACATCACCCTCATCTTCAAATCCCTATACACTCTCTTCATCCTCTACATCACGAGCCGAGACCTCGTACGTCTGTCCATCCTGCTTCTCTACCATCGCATCTTCGGCCATATCCCCCTGGCACGGCGCTTGGTCCAGTTCTCCTTCGGCCTGGTCATCGCCTGCTCCATCGCGTTCGACTTTGCCATTATATTCGGATGCACGCCAATCGCTTTCTTCTGGACCTCGTGGGACGGGGAGCACAGGGGCCATTGCATCAGCAATAACGCCATCTTTTGGGCGGGCGCCTTCGTGGTCATTGCCATCGACATCTGGATCATTCTGATCCCCTTGCCGTTTATTGCCAAGTTGAAGCTGTCGCTGCCCAAGAGGATCTTGTCGGGCATCATGTTTGCCTTTGGTATCTTGTGAGCGGCCTAGGCACACCTATGCACCATGACTGAACTGCTACCTTGAGCCTGAATGTGCGCTGACTGACTGATCATGTGCTCTAACCTAGTGTTATTATCGTCAGTTTTTATAGGCTTCAGTTCATCAATCGCTTCACTCTGTCACATAATCCGACTGGTATGTTGAGTTGATATATATATATATATATATATCACGCTCCCTAGACCCAGATACCCCCGAGGTTGGGAGCTTCCCCCTTCATTCACCTACTAACGTATTTTCTCCTGCATAGCGGACTTCATCGACGTCGGCATCTGGTCCGGCCTCGAGCTCTACGTAGGCATCATTTGCGCCTGCTTGCCCAACATCCACCACCTCCTTCGGCCCCTCTACCAGTGGCTGGGCCGCAAGTTCTCGTCCGGCGCGATTCTTAGCGGTCGACACAGCCGCGCACGCGATGCCAAGGCATCATCCGAGGACATGATCCACGCCATGACGACGGTCAAGATAGAGCATCACCAGTCGGAGAGCCAGGTCCAGCTAAGTAGTAGCAGCAATGGGGCTAGGAACACGCCCGGAAGCGTGGAGGATGTCGAGTTTGGAAGGAACAAGATGGGCGAGACGAACGTCACGGTCTGGTCGTGAATGCCAAAGGACAACAACCTGTAGGTATGCGACCTGTAGGTAACATGCGGCAAGACGGAAGAATGCTATCTAGCATCTTATTCATGACGTGTGACGAGGTATATATAGACACGTATTCATTCGTTGTTCTTTTTTTTTTTTTTTTTTTTTTTCCATCACATACAAGTGCAAAGGTAACCCGCCAGACTGCGTTTCGAGCGATTCCTTACTATCTCATGCGACAAACATCATCAATTCATCATCGCACAAATCGCAAAGCTGCTATCTACTACGGTTGCTGAGCCACCGGCGCATGAAGAACTCCCGGATCTTATAGCGCTTCAGCAAGGCTGCTGGCTCCAGGCCTTCCGCAGGAGGCGGTATGTCCACATACACGAGTATCAACGACTTCAACGCATGGGCCTGAACCCGGTTGATGGAGTGAAGCCAGTGCCACGACCTCTCGGCTTCCGGACGCCCGTGCGATTTCCAGTACGGGTCAGTATACGCGGGTACGACGACTATCGCGAACTCGGCATGTGAAAAGACAGGCCCACCCAAGTACAGCAGCCAGTCCACGCCGAACTTGATCCCCGATCTGGGGACCCAGCCCAGCGATCGGAAATGGTGGTATACAGCATACTGAACCAGGAACGCGTTGTCCGGACGTAATCCTGGTGCGCTGCCAGGCGTAGAGGAAAGACCGCATAATATCTCAAACAATTCTCGGCTCGTCAGCGTATTCCCGGTGGCGGGATCTGCGACAGAAATAACACCCAGCGCAAAGACTAGGTAGAAGGCTTCTTCCGGACTTAGTTGGAGATGCTCTCTGTCCGCAATTTTCAGCGGAACGGCTGGAGCTTTCGTAGATACAGGAACATCCGACCCTTCGGTTGCAACTGAGTTTCTAGATGGTGGGAGAGTGCCGTTGGTCGAAGCACTGTTCGACGTGTAGCCATTGGCGGGCAGGGTAGGATGGAGGGTTGGGGGGTCGAACAACTGGAAAGTGGTTGACTTGACTTCGGGTGAGAATCGCACACTCTTTTTCTGCTTGAGTGTGTCATCCACTATGTCAAGGGGAGCGTCATCACCATCGGTGACTCGCTCACCAGTAGAGGGTGTAGTTGTAGTTTTACTAGTTGGTTGCGTTTGCTCGTCGCCGGGGCCATTGACGGGAACGTCGGCGGAACTACTGAGTGCTGTGTGTCCATTGGAGAGTTCACTTAGCGGTGATGGTTGCAGATCTCGCAGGGAATTTGGCAGTGCCAGGAGCTCCTGAGGACCGACCGGCGCCACCCAGGCTTTACTAGTTGGTTGCGTTTGATCACTGCTCGGGGCGTTGAGGGGGAGGTCGGCGGAACTACTGGATGTTGTGTGTCCATTGGGAAGTTCACTTAGTAGCGATTGTTGCAGATCTCGGAGGGAGTTTGGTAGGGCCAGGAGCTCCTTTGGACCAACCGGCGCGACCCAGGCTTCCTGAAGTCGGGTCTTCAAAATGGCCTCCTGTTCTTTCCTCGCTCTATCCCACTTCATCATTTTACGCTCTTCACGTCTTTGTACAGTAACAAGTTCAGACACTTTCTTGTCGCCCTGGCCTTGTCGATTTTGTTCTCGTTTTAGCCAGTTTGGTTCACTACGACTGTAGCTACCTTTACCAAAGAAGCCTTGCTCCCACAGAGCCCTGATGGATTTTGGGTCCCGGACATGTACAGACCGAGTCTCGGAGGACCAGTAGGCCTGATAGATCTCAGGTGGCGGGGGGAAGAGTGCCCGGCTTGCCCATGCCCAAATCACATGTAAGAGTGATAGTGGATTGCTGGGATAAAACGTAGGCAGCGGGAAAGTGCGAATAGGGACAGGGAGTGCGTAAATCTTGTGAAGAGGGATATGTTGTGACGCGGTTCCAGACTTGGCCTGGCGGCGGCCAGGCTGTGTACGGGATTCAGGTCGGTCTGCGCTGGGCGCGGGCTGCTCTACGTTGGCCATGATCGCAATCACTCATTTCGCTACCTGCGCTGATTAGCAACAGAGTTGACAATCGCTATTAAATGAAGGCCTTGTGCACCAGTGATCGCTCAGATACCGTTGTAGTCTATATTTGGACACTCATTGAGGATGAATATGATTCTTTCTCTAAGTTCCGAATGAAAACTTGTCATCACCGCGATATGCTCCCCGTAGAGGTTCGGCCGTGGGCCGTTGGCCAAAGGACGAACCCAGACCCAAATGAAAAGTAAAAGTACTCACCGTTTATAGGTAGATATGAGAGGTCTCACCAGCCTGCTGGTGGTCAGGCCACAAGAACAGCTTCAAGTCGAGAGAAGCTGGGCAAGCCGAGATTGCCAATGATAATGGCGGGTGCGAGAATACAACAGCCTGGTAGTCGCAGGCAATTAGCACAGCGATCACATGTTTCCAATGTGATAAGCTTTGATCCGAAGGAAAAAGATAGTGTGAGGTAAAAAAGAATTTGGAGGAGAAAACATTTTTCGCTTTTTGTAGCTTGATAAGGTCGAGAGGTAAATAAGGGCCCGCGTAGCGTGGGAAAAAGATGGGGCGCTTGGATTAAGCTTGTGGTGGATGTGGCTGGTGTGGGGATCAGCCACAAGACTATCTGACCTTAGATAGTCTAGATATAGATTGCAGACTGTAATTACCGACGAAAGCCACTCGATCCCGTCCCGAGGTCGTCCTCGCCATGCCTAGGTAGATAGGGCTTGAACCATTATATCCGTAGTCATGCATTTAACCTGGACGGCAGTTTCTCCATTTTGTACTCACGAGATAACTTAGGTACTTCATTGATGTTCATAACTTGTCGCCCGGCTCTGCTAATTGAGGGCTGGGAAATGAATTCACAGTTCATGATGGGCATACCTACCTTTACATAGTTGGAAGAGCTGAGGGCAATGACCACAATCTTGAACCGTGCGATAACCGAGATTCACTGTCCCGGTCGAGTAGGTCTGTGCCAAGTACAGTGCGGTATGCAATCATAGGTGCTTTACATACTCTTACGTAAATGGCTATCCATCTAACCGCAGGAAGACACCCATTAACTGGGTAGTGCATTTAGTTATCCCACACATCACCGGACCGCCCCGTCGTCGGATCTAGGTACCTAACCTACCTACCTATGGATCTCGATCAGTCGCCTAAGTAGGTAACCAACAAGAGGGTAAACTTGCCCATGCACCCATACACCCATACACTTTCCAACCACTTCCTCTCCGCTAGGTATATCTACTAGCCTCACGCTCATTGTTTGCTATTTATTGGCTGGTCCCTGGCTATTTGATTGATGTGTCTGTATCTCACCACCTCCTCTCTTGTTTCCTCGCCATCGCCATCCTCGCCATCCTCGACATCATCGCCATCCTCGCCGTCGACCTCGATCTCCCCCCACGCGCCGATTCACTACACAATGCTCCAATGCACACGATAATCTACCTTGTGGCCTGCGTCGGCCTGGGCTGGTGCTGTTTTGTCCTCCTAGTCCAGGGCCTGGGTACTTACAAGCTGTAAGTGTCTCTCATCTCAAACAGCCATCCCTGTCTCGGCCCCCTTGCCGGCGCCGCCCTTTTACTATGTACTCTGATTCTGACGAAAAGACTATACTGCCGGTAGCTTCCAACACTTCTCCTCCCTACCTAATCTTCCCGTCTCTCCGACACTCCCGGAACGCGAGATTCCGCATGTCACCATCATTCGACCAGCCAAGGGCCTCGAGCCCGCCCTCTACGAATGTCTCGCCTCTGTCTTCCACCAGACTTACCCTCGGGATAAGTTGACCATCTACTTCTGCGTCGAGTCGAAGCTGGACCCCGCGTATCCTGTCCTCTGCCGGCTGATATCCGACTTTCCCGGCTTCGACGCCAAAGTCTTCGTCGAGACCGAAGATCCCCATCTCGCCCCTGGCCATGCCAATGCGTATAATATCGGTCCCAATCCCAAGATCCGCAATGTCAGCCGGGCCTTTAGAGAAGCGAAGGGCGATATTGTATGGCCGCTGGACTGTAATATTTGGATAGCCAAGGATGTCACCGGTCGGATGGTCGATAAGCTGTGCGGCTTCTTGCCCGGCGGGAAACGAACTACTCCCTTCAAGTTCGTGCATCAACTGCCTCTGGTCGTGGATACCGTAGCGTCTATGAGCCACATCGGTCCCGAAGGCCAGTCCCTCCTGTCTGGCTCCTCGGTAACGGGCAGCTCAGGGACGGTTGACGTCGGTGTGCCTTCGTCCATCTTCTCCCGCTCCTGGGCACACGGTGGTGGCAGACTAGAAGAGATGTTCTTGGCAACCACGCACGCCAAGTTCTACTGCGCTATCAATACCGTTGGTGTGGCTCCCTGCATCGTTGGCAAAAGCAATATGTTCCGCAAGTCGCATCTCGACCAAGCCACCGATCCCGACCGTAACCCTATCCTCACCGGCTCGTCTGCCACTTTACCCCGAGGCATCGACCATTTCTCCTCGTACATGTGTGAGGATCATGTTATTGGTGATCTCTTATGGCGTACCCATATCCCTGGCTTCGCCAACCACGGTTTGGTCTATGGGGATCTCGCCATTCAACCTGTGGCAGGTATGTCTCTCCGGACATATACCGCCCGCCGTGTGCGCTGGCTCCGCGCGAGGAAATGGACAGTGCTATCAGCGACACTAGTCGAACACGCTGTCGAAAGTCTAGTCTGTTGCCTCTATTTCTCACTAAGCGTAACTACACTCCCCTGGTTCCACGATACCCTAGGCCTCCCGCAGACCTGGACAGCAGTCGCCTGGTGCTGGCTCGCGGGCGTGACGCTATGGATGCTCGTGGACAGAGCTGTATTTCAGCGCTTACACGCTGGTCTAAGCGTCATGGTAGACGTCGACACGCCTGCGTTCGCACGAGGCGCGAGTCGAGGGGGAGCGGAGAAACGTCCGTTTGGCGAATGGTTGCCTGCTTGGCTTGGTCGGGAGATACTTGCTCTGCCTATATGGATATGGGCCGTGTTCCTCGGCACAGAGGTTAATTGGCGAGGTAGACGGTTCCGAGTCCGTTCCAACATGACGGTTGTAGCTATGGATAGTACAGCTACACCTACTACTACAGGAGAACGAGGAGGGGGAGGAGGGGCAGTAGAAGAACTTGATGGACGGGATGGGAAGATAGATTAGTGGATTCATAGAGACGCAACGGAACGGAACGAGGACACAAGAGATCAATGAAGACAGAGAAGAGAAGGACGAAAATTCCTGATACCCACGCAAATGTATACAAGAACAAGAAAGAGATGAGACCAGACGAGAGAGAGAGAGAGAGAGTGAGAGAGAGATGAAAGCAGAGGTACATACGAACCCCTACCTAAGGTAAGGTACCTACGAAACCGAAACCGACACCGAAACCGAACACGTCGTACCTTACGATACATACATCAGTCTAGTTAATAATTACACAACCCTAATACGTATGAATAATCTCTACCCACCTACCTTCTTGATGCTTTTTCTTCGTCGACGTGATCTGTATTCCCCTGAGTGATTCAGAAACAATCGTGATAGCCATCATCGAAAAAATGTGGTGAGCAATAGGCAAGAGTAAGACTGACGCACACAAACATATATATATATATATATATAAGTAGATTCATCGGTTGTTTGGTATCCCAGCTTTCAAAAACATTTGTCTATATAAACCGGGTATCGTTATGCTTAACTAGGTATGTGGAAAAGAGCAAAAAGCTCAAAGCTCAAACATGAAAAAAGACCCTCCAAAAAGTCAAAATCAAAAAGACCACCTACAAAAAAGCGGATACATATAAAACGGTCCCTTTCCTCCCTTCCTTTCCATTCGGTCCTGATTATAAACAGGTAAAATAATAAATAAATAAATAAACGGGATATCCATGAGATAGGTGCATTTGCGTAACTTTGTGGAAACGCGCAAGAACATATGGCATGCATAACACTACAGTCAGAGTCTATGATACATTTGTGCTTAAACCTGCTGGTGTTTTGGGGGTATCTGAGAAAAGGATGAGCATCAATAATTCGAGAACAGGGAGCCATACATTCATTCATTGCGGGCGGTCCTGCACCGTTTGATCCTGTAAATGCGTAATAAACAAAAAGCCCTGCTGTTGGATGAGCGTTTTATGTATGGGGTGGGCTTCGTTGGATCACCGACATGCAAAATGGTCCAGTCTATCAAATCTCTCGGCTCTGGCTCATGAAGTTCTTGGCTAACTCATCGCCGCCTTTTTGCGCTGTCTCCATCCAGTGCAGCGCAACACACATGAGTGCTGGATCACTCCGAACATCCCCGTTGATGCCGGGGTCCTGGCTGGTCGAAAGGCTTTGCATGGAGCTGAGGTTGGGTCGGCCACGATCCCCCTGGTACCGCGAGCTGCTTCCAGGACGGCCCGACGTTTCTGCAGCGGGCTGCTTGAAGACGTCGCGTGGTTTTGACAGCGGCAGCGTAGATCGTGCCACGAGCTCAGGATTATAGAGCTGGAGTAGCCCTAATTCACGTTGAGCCGTTGGGTCGCCCTCCTTGGCCGCAATCGTTAGCATTCTCGCTGCATCGTTTAGCGAACTCTTGGGGAATAACATGAGTTCCGGCATAGTGCCAACTTCATGATTATTGTTGGCTGACTTGCGGGAAGCAGCGACAATTCCATCCGCTACTTCAACCATCGTGGACACGATTTCACTCTTAAGAGACATGGCTGCCACCACTGTATCAAAATACGCATCGTTGCGATCAAGATCCAGGACGGAAGAGGGAACAAATGCGCTAATAAACTGTAGATCACGGAATAACGTCTTGGGTCGAATCTCCGCATCGCGAATCAAAGATTTGAGAACTGCGCGAAGGGCTTCTTGGTGCCCTTTGTTGCCAGGGGTGGTCGATCGTCCTTCTGCATCCGAGTTATTTCGTACATGAAGACCCGATGCTAGACCGGATACTGAAGGCCCGTGAATGGTACCACGACGTTCCCTATCAATATGCTCATCATGGGAAGCCGCTTGGCTTCTTGAAGCCAGACGTGATCGACGGCTTCCCGGAGATAGAGAAGCACTGATGAGCTGTTCTAGTTCGTACAGTATGTTGAGTTTAGTATAAGGATTAGGGTGAATAGAAAACATCCGTAGAAGTCGCTGATATGCTTTCCTATAGGGGAATGCGCTGGCCGATGGGGACGTATGATTAGATGCCTTCTCGTTCGTTTTTGAATTAACGTAGCTGTTGCGTATGGTTGGGCTATCTCGTCCGCGCAGGTTCTGGCCGGACTGCTTGTCACCAACCTCGCTTAGATTGATCGAGGTCCTCTTCTCTTTCGCTTGCCCGGTGCTTGAATCTTGGCCCACGGAGGGTCGTTGCGAAGCTTGATCATCGGCAGATGATCGGAGCTCTAGGCATTCTTGGCCTAAGTCGTTGAACCAGATGTCGGTTTCGGAACCATAAGCATACAAGAAATTACCAAGATCGGATAGCAACAGACTAAGCAGCGTCTGCCGAAGATCTGATAAAAAGCGGTGCTTTTCTTCTGAAAGGCGTTGTTGCTGGATCGTTTCGGATGATGCCGTTGTATCGGGCTGTGTTAGCGAAGCTGTCGATGGAAGTGACTGTTGATACGGGTGTGAAAACAAGCCTGATGGGCTGGCTCCCATACCTGTAGGAGACTGTGCACGGGAGGTGGCCGAGCTGGCGGCTGATACGGTTGAATTAAAGGGAGAATAGAACGTGGTGGCGGAATCGATGGATGGTGCTGAAGGGCCGTAGTGATGATATTCACGCACATCGTGTATATCGAACGCAGCCGTGCTCGCGCGGGAAAAGCTCTGGCGACCAGACTCTATTGAAAGCTGGCTCCTGTTGCTGGACATGGGAAGGTTGCGTAGCACCGAGCTAGGGCGGTTTGCAGGTGTCCATCTTCGATTGTTATACTCGCTGCTGATAACGCTCGCAGCATCATCGCCGTAGTTGCTCTCGCGATCTCTACCTCGCCAAACAGGACCATCAAAGGTTTTCCGATCGCGCATGTACAAGGCACTAGACCAAAGAACCGGGTTCGCCGTCACACTGTCGCCAACTAGTCTGGCCACACAATTGTCGATTTCGCAACACAGGCGGTGAATTCGTTCTTCACCAACACACACGTTTCTGACATGTGCTTGCTGTAGCCACTTATTTGTCTTATCTATTTGATCATCGGTAAGTTTGTTCGGGCCACCTTGATCCTCTCTGGCAGCGAGGAGGCCAAGCATCTGCGACTCTGCCTTATGGATGAAATTGAGCGTGGGATTACGGGCAAGCTGGGCGCGACTTTCTTGAAAAGAGCCCGGCATTCGGGGTACTCCCATAATCTTCAACGCACTGCATAGAGTACGAGCGTGCGAGTAAACTTCCGAATTCCGAACTTCTGTTACATACCACATCTTGTCTCGGAGAGCCTTGAGACGAGTCATCATGGTATCTATGAGCCCTTCATGTCTCTCTTGACTCTGCTTCAGCCAAATGAGCCATGCATCATACTCTTCGATCGCCGAGGCAGATTGACGAAGGGAATCTCGAGGACCACGTGAGAAGATGTTCAACAGAGAGGCATATCCGTTTTTCCGAAGTGAAGGCGACGTCAGGGTATTTAATTGCTGATGTGTTCTCCAGTACATATGTGCAGACACAAAGTCCGACTGGATCCGTGATTGCGACGATGCCGCCGTAAGCATCGTGATCAGGACGGGATTTGCCGCGGGAGCCGCGTTCTCTTCACGTTTGCGATAGGGATTTCGACTATTCATGCTCTTCTCTGGTGTGATGACCTTATTATTCTTGGATCGGTATTTCTTCAAACGGGAGGCTCGATTGCTGAATGTCGTGTGGGTGTCACCATCCTCAAGGCCCTGAGGGATTTCAAAGTCCTCCACAAGCCTCAAGATTGAATCACGAAGTTGGTGGTAATCTTTGCTCAATTCAGACTTTTCTTCCTGGTCGTCATCACCACTGGCGCCAGAAGAAGGATCTTCATCGTCTTCCTCGTCAGGATCATAAGTCATCTGCAACGAGAGCTTCTCTCCATCGGCAGACACGAATAGTACGGCCCATCTTTCGGCACATGGATGGCAAGAGCCTGATACGACATCCGTCCCAAGAAGTTGAATCATCTCGCGCATAGCCGCGCGGAGCTTTGGGCCATCATCTTCATAACTATTCGGTGGTCGAGAAGGGGCATCGGAGTTGGAGGGGGAATACCGTTGGGGCGTGCTCAACGCTTGGCTATCAAGTAGGGGTTCGTATGATGTGGTTTCGCTACGTACAGGTGAAACACTCATACCGAATGCCGATGCTGTATCCATATCTCGCCTAGATGTGGACATAGATATAGGCTGGGAGATAGTTGAAAACCCAGAAACGGACGGTGCAACGGATAAAGCATCGCTAGAGTGCGCAGACTGGGGACGGCGCTCCGGGAATAGTGCATTGACAAGCGTATAAAGGTCAGCAGGACTGACAACAAGGTAAGGATGTACCTCAGCAGTCTCTCGCAGGGAAGTAATAGATCTGGCTGGGAGGAGCCTTGCCGTCTTTAGGTTCCTCGACGGCTTGAATCGACCTACAAGATTTTCAATGTGCTTCTTGATTTTTAGAGGTGTAGATACCGGCTGTCCCAGATGGTGAGGCACCAGCATATCATTAACCAAGTCTCGGGCCTTCAAGGCAACATTCTTCAATATTCTCTGACAGCCGTACTCGGTAATGTTGTATTCGGCCATCATGCCAAAATTCTCGGGATGGATGAGAACAGCAGTCAACCAGTTGGAGAATATCCATTTGTACACGAACCAGTGTCTTGTAGAGTCCACCTTGGCAGGGGCAATGACTTGTAGATGGCGTAGAATCTCGTTTCCTAGTTCCAAGACGCCTTCAGGAATACCCGTGCCGTCTTCGTCATCAAGGATCTCGAATAGTTCATCCAAAACCTGGTCGTAAAACTCCTCAATCCTAATGGAATCCTTGGTAGTCCAGTCTCCGATATCGTGGAATCTGTTTCCTTGAGGATCGTCGGCCCTATCAAGGAGAAATACGCCATCTTTGAGAACTTTCATGATAAACCACTCCATGCCGGAACGTCCGGACCAATCGCGCATAGCGGACCAGACGTTGACAATGGCTACGAGCACATTCTCATATTCGACGGGAGCCGCCTGGATCAGACGAGAACATGCGGTGGCCCACACCTGCGTTCTCCTCTTGTCCTCTGCGCTATCCGGTCCCGCCGAATTGGCGAAACAGGTGTAAATAAGAGCCGATAAAGGATCATGGCGTTGGAATGAGAGTAGTCGCTCAACAGCATTGGCAGAGTTTTTGTTCGCAGCGCCGGAACCCCCGCGCCCACTAGGCTGCGCGTTCCCAAAGGGGAGAACAGATTCTATCGGATCCAATCCGACATGAAATACAGTGAGAGCTTGGAGCTCAGCCACGCTGAGAGCACATAGCCGAGAAGCTAAATAGTCGGGATTCGTCCGTAGCTGGGCAAGAAAATGCAAGATTGGGTCCCGGGCTTGGGCAGAGAGGTCGGCGAGGAAAGGGGTAACTGGGCTGCCACTAATGCTCCCAGCCACACTAGGGGGGTGATCTAAAGTTTCAGAAGATGCCATGCCGGCTGGCTGGAGGGGTTCCATATCCGGTTCCAAGAGGGCATAGCGACGAGTGGCGTCGCAGCTGTTACGAACATCCTGAATGGCATCAAAGACCTTGGCAAACATGTGAGTTTCACCGGATCGGAAAAGGTCCGCCAGGTTCCGTTGAGTCGTTTCACCGCAACGGGTGAGGCGTGCAGACAAGGCGGTGGAAATGAGGCTCCTCTGCAGGCGAACGCGCGTACTGGCGCGCTTGCGCTCTTGATATTTGGAAAGCCGGACCAAATGAGCCAGCTCCTGAAGGGTTGTCCCGGCTTCTTCGACAGTCACATAGTTACTGGTGTACTGGGAAGGGGTTGCTATGAGAGGAGCATACGAGCTGGCCAGGCTTTCATCCTTGAGGGCATCCTTGAGAGCGGAGTGCGATGTACCCGGTGCAGTAGTCGCTCGGTCATGAGCTAAGCTGGCACTTATTTGTGGTGAAGCCTGGGCTACCAGCGGTTTCATAGGCACACTCGTGCCGCTAGCCTGCTTCATATTGCTTTCATCGTATGGTCTGTCGTGGTCATCGCTGTTCAGAGTCTGCATAGGCTCCGTGGGCTCGGGAGTCGATACGGGTGGTACAGGGCTTCGTGAGTGATGTCGGCGGTGCGTCGTGACAATGAGCGCATCGGCCGACGGGGTTGGGGGTCGAGAATGGTTCTTTACGGACGGCGGGACAGCTGGAGCGCAGCGCATACACAAATCAGTATCCACCACCAGACTGTGCTTCTCGGGTTGATACTCACAGGGGGGATGAACGCAGACCGGGGATGAGTTTGAGCGCTGCATTGATGAGACCATGGCGAGTCCATAAAGAGTCGTGGCCGGCTGACTTCTGAAAGCAGCGGCAGTTGTGAGAGAGTTACCAGGACGCGAGCTAAGTTTGGAAACGCTCGTAGCGACCACCTATGAAGTCTGGGGATCCTTCATTCACATATACACACAAGTTTAGAAAGAGGAAGAGAGAATAAGAGTTACAATACTGGCTCAGAAGAGAGCTGGAGAAGTGAAGCAGAAAAGGACGACGTCTTGAAATACGTCAATGGTGAGAAAGATCCAGGCAGTTGGGGCGCGCGGGGCGGGGAGAATAGTTAGCTTGTTGAAGCTACCCCGGTAGGCCTATAATGTGGCGAGGCAAAGGGAAACGATGGGCGTAGATGGATCAAATAGGGCTTCAGGTATAATGGGGGGTAATGGAACAAGGCCGGACAGGCGAGACGGGTGTTTTAGCTCATCTCAGCGATGGCTGCGTATGGACTCGGGCAGAAATGCGTGCAGCAAGAGGATAAGGTATCGATTTGGGGTCGGAGGGGTGGTTGGCGTCAGATGGATCGTCGTCCCAGTCCCAGAGAGTATAGTGGGCAGGTACCGGCGGTGTTGTCCGATCAAGTATGTAATGTATCAAGTTGGAGCAGTATATATGGCGTACAGCTCGGGCTTGCACTCCAGTTTTCAGCCGTCCTAGGCAGGCAGGAGGTGTGGGAATGGGAAAAGAGGAAGGGAGAAGAGCAACGGGAGATATGATGATCAGAGAAGAAGCGAAGCACTGCGGCATGGAATAAAAAAGAAGCAAGATGCGTGCCATGGCTAGCACGATGTAGCGATACTGTCAGGTACAAATGGGGGAAGCGGGCGCTACCATGCTGGATGCCTCTCTGATGGCGTTGAGACGAACGTGTGAGGTACTGGGCATTGTCACTTGTGGGCTATCCTGGGCAATCCTGGGCGATGCTTGGCGCGGGCGCGTATACATTGAGAATACATTCGCCGGTACGTCGAGCCAGAGATGCTGGGAGGTACCGACACCAGAGTGGTCCACCAGAGGTCCCGTCGCTTTACCGATGTGGATAACATGGATAACATGGGCCCCAGGTGGCCAGCAGACGGGCTGGCGCCAATCAACGACGAGCACACCGCAGGCGACGGGGATGTTGGGTGCAATGGGTGTTGGGCGCTCTGGCGACCGTTCGCTGTCGTTCGTGCGCTGGTTGCTGCAACATGGAACCGGGCTGCCATGGAGCTGTACTAAGCGTCGATGGCTGGATGAGATTATGTGTCTGGGAAGGGTGGACTGTGCAGGCAGAAGAAAAGCAGAAAGATGGCGAGGGCGAATCATACATCATCGCCCACCGGATTGGCGATACCGTGTGGGTGAGACTACACAGTGCACTGGGTACGCCAAGCACCCACTCGAGCATGTTAGAAGTCGTCTTTCTGGATGTTTTCTAGTGCAGGCTGTCCCGCCTGAGCGGTGTTGGTTAGATGCTATGCCGCCTTTGACTAACTCCATTTGGCATGTTCGCAGGCTGCCGAGATGTATTCCGTACGAACTTCCATACAGACTCCGGAGAGACCAGACGAGGGTTGCTCATGCCGTCTGTAGACACATTGAGATAATGTGAGGTAGGCACGACAACTCAGATGCCGCGACAAGCATGATCGGCACGTCATAGCACTGCGTGATTGCGATACTTGGGAACTCACGACCTGCTACAGCCTGCACAGGCTGCCCAGTGCACTACGTGACTGACATGGACCTGATTCATCTTTCATCTCGTGTTTAGATCGCTATCGCCCCCTTCAGATGGTGGCGGCATTTGGCCCCCACTATGGAGTATGGAGCACCTACTCACACCACACCTCCCCAAGGGTGTGCGCTAGTGAGGCCCAACAGGCACAACTGATACCTAATCCGGGATGGTCCACAATGACGGCGGCTCGCTGTACCTGGACTGATACCTGTGGCCCAGGTACCTCCCCGGGTACCTCCCCAGGTACTGTCGCCAGGTCGCCATCGTTCTCACATCTCTCCCTGCCTACGATGCCTACATACCACGATTCCCACTCGGTTGCATCCTCTCTAATCTGCCTACCTGCACATCGCACCCAAGATGCTGTGCACTAACTAATCCGACGAGATCGGGATTCATAATAACTAATAGCACCATTTCCATTGTCATTGCCATTGCCATTGCCATTTCCATTTTCATCCCGTCCCCGGCCATGTGAATTCCTGATCGAGTCCGTTTAACTTCACAACAGGACAGAGTTTTCATGGCATGTGTGTGCAAGGTTGGTTGAGTGTCACAGTGATGAGCTGGTCGCTTGACTGAGTCACTCGCGTGTAAGAAACCAAACCAGCACCAGACCCAAACCCAAACTTCCCACCGCTCTTCATCGTCATCGTCACCGTCACTCTTCACCTATCCACGCCATGTTGACACGCTTACGACACTGACTCTCGCGCCATCGTGAGAGATGGCCTCAGTTTTTGCCCGTGCTACTTACTCGTTCACCACCTCACTCACAGCCAGCTGCCGCCGAATTGTCTCTGACAACTTGCAAGGCGGGAGGCAATCGATGAGCGTCAAAGGCAGGCGGACAGCCGCCTGCTGAGCTGGCCCTGCATCGTGCATATCGTCCATCGTCCATCGTCTATTCCCATACTCATCTTTCGTCTAAGCATTCGTCTTAGTAGTCGTCTCATCTGCCATCTCATGAGTTCAGTCCGATGAGCGGCTATGCCTACGATACGCCTACTGTAGCATTTGCACAAGAGCAATCCTACTACCTGGTAGGTTAAATATTTGCAAGAGATGGTTGGTGTGCAGGTTTCGATGCTCCCGAATGGGCGAGTTGGCAGGTCTCTAATAGCTCATTCCGACCGGCTTATTCGTCTTTTATCGCCTATTCCAAACTCATTTCGGCTCAGTCAGACCTCTTTTTGCGCTGGCACACGGCCTAAACGACCCGGATAGAACTCATAGGAGAAGAGGTTGTGACAAGAGGAGTCGGACTTGGCCGCCGTCCAATCCACTCGGACCACGTCGACCACGCTCCTAGGCCTCTTTGGCAGCTCCTCTTTTTTCTTGCCAACGCATCGAAATAGCCACCTGCAAGCCTGCAAAGCCTCCGCAAACTAATTAAGAAACCCTGTCCACAGTCCACGTCCACTTACGTCTTTGGCAGTGCTTGTGCAGTGCGGTGCAGTGCGGTGCAGTGCGGTGCAGTGCGGTGCAGTGCAGCGCAGTGTGTGCATGGTCTCTGCCACTTACGCTTCGCGCCCTGCCGCGCATTTTCCGAGCAACAGCAGCAGCAGCAGCAGCAGCAGGAGGAGCAGGAGCAGCAGCCTTTCTCCATCCGTTGGCATCCGCCCCGTGTACCTAGAAGTTAGTGTACATGGTGAGATTCCAGCCGGGTAAATAGCGCGCGTCGCCAAGCATGAGGTGAAAGTCAACCGAATTGAAAAATATCCCGATCCGCCAATAACGCATCCCACCGCCCACTGCCCGGAAAATGGAAAATCCTGGTGGCCATCATTTCCTTCATTTCCATCATTTCCTTCATATCCATCATATCCATCCACTTCTGGCTCCCTCTTTTCAGCCTTGCAAATCTGCACGTCACAGCGCCCCAGCATGTCAGATGTGCTAGCGGCGTCTCCGTGTTGTCGGTTCCTCTAAGTCGGATAACCGGGCCTGAATCGGACTACCATGGACTGGATACACGAGACAAGTCCGATCGCGCCTCTTCCCGTCGCTAGAAGGACGTCATGTTGACGACGCCTTCGCCATGCGACTTTAGCTTATGCCGCACTTAGGCATCCGTGACCGCACCACAACTTGGTTGATTCATCAGTGGCAAGAAAAAACTCTTCTCTCACCAAGGCGCGAGAGATCTAGATAGGTAGCAGATGCCTACATCTCATAACTATATCTCGTTACTAGTCTAAGCGAGCACTTGTTTTAAGTCCACCAACGACATAACTACGAGGGGTGCACCGGCAGATCTGCACAGAGCAGCACGAACCCGATTCCTAGATATCTAGCCGTAGTTCGCGCGACACATCCCCCGACATCGTCATCATCATCATCCTCCTCCCATATGAGTCGCCACACCCGTCACTCGTGATACAATTGTCATGTCGCTAACCGCTGTCAAAGTCCAAAAAGGGCGTCAAATAGCCCGGTTCGGCCGCGAGTAGGACAACCAATCATGGAGGCAATCAACCCGTCGATTTTACCTATTGAGATGATGCATAATATAAGAAAGCTCGTCCAAAGACATGGTAGGTAGGTGCCTTAGCTGACACGTTGGCCTCGTCGTATGGATCCGCCATTGCCTCTCTTCTAAGCACTTATGACGAGCAGCCCGACTGTCTCTCTCTCCACGGACTCACCCCGGTCCAACCGAGGCATAGGTAGGTAGGTACTGGAACACGTCCCTTGCCTAACGTAACCTACCTATCTAACCCAACGCAACCTAACGTAACCCAGCTGTCTGTTCGGTCCCAGCAGACAGGAATGAAAGCTCACTTAACTTGCGTTAATGCCGCACACGTAATGTAGTGTAGTGGAAATTTTCGTAAAAAAAAATCTCCTTGGGACTAAGGTAGTTTAGCTACATGGTTAGTATAACCGAGATCGGGCTGTCATTGCCGGCGATCGGGCTGCTGTCTTCGAGAAGCTGGAGAATATGTAGATGGATTCAGATGCGATGAGATCAAGATGAGATCTTGTATGCAATGGATGGTGGATGGTGGATGGTGGATGCATGAAGCATTTGGTAGGTCGGACTAATAGGTAGTCTTACATTGGCTGTTTTCTTTTACTCTTTCTAATAGGTAAAAAAAGACTTTTTTTCATTACATACACACAATTCGAATTCCAGGTCGAATTCAAATTCATAATTCATAATTCTCTTGTCTTATTTGTTCTTGCCGGTGGGGATCAAGAAGAGAACGACCTTCTTGTCGTCTCCTTCATCGTAGGCCTTGTCTACCCTGTAGTAACCGCGTCGTTCGAGTTGAATGATGTCGTCCTTCTTGAGCTTCGCGACACCTTCGTCGCAGAGCGCCTCTTCCATGGAGGATGTTTTGGGGTTGAGAAATTTCTCTAGGTCATCGTCTTCTTCGAGTTTGTCCTTGGTGATGAGGTAGTCGAATTCCCAGAGCTCGGCGGGGATGAGGGTCTGGCCTTGGGTGGAGAGCCAGGTTATTTTTTTCTCGGTTGAGCGCACGTCGCCTTGGAGGTTTAATTCGCAGGTGAGCGTGGTGATGGGGTCGGTGCCGGTGATGTCGCGGACGAAGGCATTGCCCCACTGCATCAATGTGATCTCTTCGCCGTCCTTGAAACTCTTGGCGTCGGCCTGGTCTAGGATGAGTTCTTGGCTGAATGCGACTTGCTTGGTGCCTACGGCCGGGTTCTTAGGATGCAGCGGCTTCTCTTCGGACCTGGGCTCTGCGGGGGTGCCTTCGCCCTTGATGATGATGCGCACGCTATCCTTCTTTGAGATGGCGGTGTGTCTAGGGGCGATGGGATCGATCTCTTTCTTGTTGGCGGCCCAGAAGCTGGACCAGTCCATGGTGACTACGTTGCGCGACGGGCCTTGCTTTAGGATGAAGTCCCGTAGCGCCGGAATGGTCATGCCACGTCTTCGGACACCGCGGATCGTAGGCATTCGGGGGTCGTCCCAGCCCCAGACTTGTCCGTTGTCGACCAGCTTAGCGAGCTTGCGCTTCGAGAGGAATGTGCGGATGAAGTTCATTCGGGAAAAGTCCCACATGTACACCTGGCGTAGCTTGAGGGTGTCCTGGAACCATTGGAACTGGGGGTTGCGGTCTGTGTACTCGGTTGAGCGAAGCGCATGGGTGACGCCCTCTAGACTGTCGACAACAGGGCATGCCAGGTCATAGGTCGGGTACATCTTCCACTTCGTGCCGGTGCGGTGGTGGGCATCATTCGGGTTGCATCGGTAAATGACAGGGTCGCGCATCGCCTTGTTCGGGTTGTCGACGCTGATCTTGGCGCGAATGCAATTCTTCAAGCCTTCCTCGGTACCATTCTTCATCAGCTCAAAAATGTTCAGGTTCTCCTCGACGGTTCGGTTCCTCCTCTTTGACTCAATGCCCTTTCCTCGCTCGTCGCGCATCGTCTCGACGTCGGTATCGTCGGCGTAAGCGTGACCCTCTCTTATTAGTTTTAAGCAAGTGTCGTAAAGGTGGTCAAAGTAGTCAGAGGTGTAGCTGACGAAATCGGGCTTGACGCCCATCAAGGCGAGATCTTCGATGATGGCATCCTGGAATTCCTCCTTCTCCTTGCTCGGGTTCGTATCGTCGAGTCGGAGGCGAAGCTTGCCGTCGTAAGCTTGGTGGGCGAAGAAATCACTTAGTAGAGCGGCTTTCGCGTGACCGATATGAAGATAGCCCCTGGCACGCGATCAGAAAACACGGTCGAGTTTAACGTTTTGTGACATTTTTATTACTCACGATGGCTCGGGCAGGAATCGCGTGACGACTCCCTTTTCAGTCTCTTGTAGCGCCAGGTTGTAGCTTGCGCCAGCTCGACTGGCGGCCTGAACCTTGGCCTTACGGACTGAATCGGCAGCCTTGACTTCGGACTGAATCTCAGGGTGAACCTGTTCGACGAAGGTGAACCATCGATGAAGATTGGCATATGAACCCTTGCGGACAAAGGACACAGCTACCCTATTGCTCTTGATGGCAATCCATGTCTTGCTGTCGACTTCGCTCAAGGTGTAGCCTGAAAGGTAGGTACGTAGAGTGAGGTGCTTCTCGAGTTCGATCAGATGCGGCTCAATCGTCTTGAAGTCGCCGCCGAGCGACTCGGAGACGGTCGCGAGCTCTTCCGCCTTCATTCTGAATGTTTGGATAGGACTGAGCAGATATATTGCACTCAAAAAATAGGAGGATCTGGCTGTAAATAACTTGACGTATAGAGACGGATGATGCCCAGAGCTTCACTGTCTAGAAGTGCTAGTGAGGGTGAATCAACAAGTGAATGATTATGGCGGGGTCAAAAAAGCATGGGATCCCTATGGCCATGGCGGGGTATTGCTCAGCAAGGTGCCGGAGCTCTGATAAGATAAGATCCAACAGAACCGATAAGATAAGGGAGTTGGTGCCTAAGACGTCAGGCATTAGGACTTTTTCTCGGGGGTTCAATTGATCCACCAAAAGTCCCGGCCATGTCACAAGTTTCCAGGCTTCCCCCGATCGAGATTGTACCTTAGTGGTAACGACACTCACCACCTCATTGCGACCATGGCCTCGAGCCAACAATGCCTCGCCGCCCTGGCGCGGCTGAATCTCTCATCTATGATCAGACCGACGGCGACGATAATACCCAAGTTAATAACCGTAGCGCCCGTTACGTCTCAGCTCCGATGGAAGAGTGCCGGTACTCGTGTGATGCAAGCTCGAGAGCGCGAGAAGGAAAAGTTGAAGAAGAAGAGGCGACAACAGCGTCACAAGGAATACAAATATGCCGCGCCGAGCCTTGGTGAGCGGTTCTCGCTCTGTGATGCCATGAGGTGGGTTCAATTGCACCAAGACCTTGGCTTGTCGTTCATTACGACTCATCTTTCTTCCTTGTCTTTAGGTATTTGCGAGCATCGGAAGTCGGTCGTCCTCCATCCAGTTCTACATACGAGGTCGCGATCAAGATTCGTACCATGAAGAACGGACCTGTCCTGCGTGACCGTATCCGACTCCCTTACCCCGTCAAGAACGACACCCGTATCGCCGTTATCTGCAAAGAAGGTAGCGGTGCTATGCACGAAGCCCGTGCTGCCGGTGCCGTGGCCTTCGGTGAGGAGTCTCTTTTCGAGTTGATCAGGGCCAACCCAAACAGGCTCCCCTTCAACCGTCTCATCTGCCACGTCGACTCCGAGCCGGCGCTGAAGAAGGCGGGTCTGGGTCGTATACTCGGTCCTAAGGGTCTTATGCCCTCGATCAAGACGAATACGTTGACGAAGAGTGTCGTGTCCATCATGCACGAGATGGTGGGCACGGAGACCTACAAAGAGAAGATTGGTGTTATTCGCATGCCTATTGGCAATATCCAGTTCACGCCGAAGATGCTGGCGGATAATATCAGGGCTCTGGTTGATTCGATCAAGTCCAAGATCGATGAGATTGAGGACCGGATTAGGAAGGATTTGATTGAGGTTGTGCTGTCGTCCACTAGTGGTGCTGGGTTCACTTTGAATGGCGGGTTCGCTTCGACGGACCCAAATGTTACGCCAGCTCACTTAAGTACGGCCATGTAGAATCGCAATCCTGTATATGTCAACGTCGGTCCGAACAGCCTTGTATAAGGATGCATCCTATGATATGAAAGCCATCATCTATTGTCTCATATCTAAGGTATCGTAAATTCATGATTGCCAACGGTGCCTGTTGTAAAGCAGTTGCCGTGGCCAAAGGTTTTGGTTTATTTGTTCTTCAGTACCTTCACAGCGTCTACCTGGGCGTCTAATGCTGAATATAAGCCCATGAGTTTGAATACTTTCGTGCGCCCTCGAAGTCCTGCTTTGCTGGCCTCCTTCGACGCGGTGTTGAGGTCCAAGATAAGAGTATTGCGACATCTGATCATCCTCTCTTCTAATTTTCGTACCAGCGGTTCATTTTTCCCTATGTCTTCGGCTAATTCGTCTATTGCCATATAATCGCTCGCTAGTTGCGCGAGCTTCGTAGCACTGCTGCCCACCAGACCGTCTGGCCCGTCATCTTCTGAGCCAGGTTCCTCGTCCTCGCTCTCTTCACTATCAGGCGCCATGCTCCCAACAGCCAGCTGTCCCTCGAGCGCAGATATCCGGTCGTCCAGCTCTAGTATCTTGCGTCCGGTCTCGATCTCACTGCGCACGGTGCCCATCTCTGCCCTCAAGCGATCCACTTGAACTCGGCGCTCACGTACAAGTCCTCGTATTTCCTCGACGGCACGCTCGAAGCCGAGCAGTGCGACGCGCAAGTCCTCGACGCGGTCCTCGCCTCCCTTCAGCTCGACTCCGAGGCGTAGAAAGCTTGCGTAGTTTGCATTCACGAGGGCTAGGAGCTCGGCACCTATGGCGGCTTTGCGATCGCGAAGATCGCTGCGCAGGTCCTCGAGGGTTTGGTGCCGTTGCCGGAGAGATGAAAGGTAGATTGCTGGGTCGAAGGAGGGCGCTAGGAAATCCGAGCGCGGGAGAGCTGTGGGAAAGGGGAGGGGTGCATCGCCCTCATTGGCTAAAGGTGAGGATGGGGAGGGAGAGGCGGGTGAGGAATCGATTGCGGAGGTGGGTGAGTTTAGAGAGAAGCCGGATGTCGCAACGACGAGATCGGCCGGCCGCGGCATGGTTGTTGGTCAGGCGATGGCCTGGAGGTATCTTTGCAGAAATCTCGGACGGAGGAATGTGTTGCTGCTCGAAATTTTGTTGTTCTAATTAGACGTATTGCTCTGACGGCTGCTGCTTTCCTTCTGTCGGAGTGGGCTCTCTCTACCCGAATGAAGGACGTCGTGGGAATTGAAGGTTGTATGTACACTGTCATGGTGTAGTCAGGTCTGGGTGTAGATAGACAAAGAATCCATGGATGTTTGGGGCCTTCAGGTACCAACGTGCCTCCCGTCCTGCTTACGTAATGAGGGACCATATACTCGGGCAGGACTCAGGTAAGCTGCTTCGTGCCTGCCCTGATGAGATTTTGCAAGCACATCGCCCACGTCTCTGCACAACCGACGCACTGTTGTAATACATAGTTACCTACAGCCTTTGATGATTCCGTCATAAGCCTCTACGACAAGTACATACACAGGTTGTCAGTGTGTCTTTAGTGAATGGCCTCACGCAGATCAGTTGCTTTTAGCTGTACTTCAATCAATGGCTAACCTACACTTATGATAATCAATTTCTACCTACTGGTCTGGACCTATTGCTATGTTGTCGGGATCTGGACAACATCCATCCGCTCATCATGTTTATCTGTGTTCACGTTGATAACTTGATGTTGATAACTTGATGTTGATAACTTGATGTTGATAACTTGATAAATACCTACCTACCTGGATAGTGAGGCACACGTACGTCATATGCTATTGACCGAAGTAAGTATTCCGTAATGTGGATAGAGCCGGTATCGGTGCTGGAATTAGGTATCCAGACATATCGTGAACTACGGAAGCAACTCCCTACGTGCATTCTGTAATTAAGTCCAGCAATTAGATCGTAAG
Source organism: Xylariaceae sp. X187 (assembly GCA_028637585.1). NCBI lineage: Eukaryota > Fungi > Ascomycota > Sordariomycetes > Xylariales > Xylariaceae > Xylariaceae sp. X187. The sequence goes on along the minus strand of JAJIZN010000002.1, from coordinate 56,819 downwards.
GTACGAACTGTGTCTGTGTGTGTGTGTGTGTGCAGAAAGCACCTTACAGATTTGGACTGAAGACGCCTGTAATACAGACTACCTAGGTACCTACTAGGTAATGACGGCTCTCGGCTTCTACTAACCGTCTGCCCGTCCATGGTGATTCGTACCTACCAATTCGTGATCAGCCATGCGTCAGCTTCATCGGGCCGAATGCGGAACGACGCAAACACCGAAGCTCATTGGCCAGCGGGACGAGTAACGGTAGCGCCATTTCCCCGAAGCGACCCGGCATGGGATAATCTTATCAATCAGATCAGTGATTTTCGTTCCCGCCTCTCCCTCTCATCACTCGCATTACTCACACCGTTTGCACCCCATCCTATTAGCTCGTCTAGGTCGTACGATTGGTCGCCTAACGTCCATTTACTTGCTCACCTTGTCCACTGTTACGGCGCATAACCCGTACTGCGAAACAATTTGCAGTTTTTTCTTCACATAACAAATGGACCACGTACCGGCATTGACTTTGTAGATGACAATAACAGAACGCAACGGGAATGGGAATGGGAATGGGAATGGGAATGGAAAAGGTTAGAGTCGCGTGTGAGTGACGCCATGCTTCGCTTTTCCGGTGTCTTGTCCAGCTCCCGAAGACGGAATCGAATGAAGACTTAGTTGCTCGGCACCGCGACGTCCGACCAAAGCACCCACCCTTGCCCAGAATAGTCCTAAAGATAGGTACAAGGCCGAAACTCGCTCCTCACTTCTTTCTCCCCACACTGTCCTCCGTTCTTGTCGTTCGCCCGTCCTTTCCTCCCACTAGAAAACGATAAATGTTTTACCGGTGAATGCCGGAGTCCCTTACAACACATTCCCGAATTCACCAGAGTAGTCCGACAAACCGACGCGGTAAACGTACAGCATACAGCATACCTGATCAGCATTGATACGAATGAACTGCGGTCAGGTCACGATAACTCCTAGGCCTTGTCAATATCGAGCCGACTACCTATCCATTACCATGGCGTCGCCAGCCATCTCCTTCGTCCCATCCTCCCGGCCACCGGCGCAGTCACATCCATCTGAACTCGCCACGTCTCCGACCGAATCCGCCACCCCACTCGCCGCCGATATCTCTCCCTCGCCAAATACTTCCGCGTCGGCATCTGTGCTACCGTTGGCCGCCAAACCAGCTGCTGAAGGCCTCCAGAAAGCCCATGCGACACCGCCTCCCTCCAAGCCATCCATTACCAGCAAGGAATGGATAGTACCGCCACGGCCGAAACCAGGACGGAAGCCTGCTACTGATACACCGCCAACAAAGCGGAAGGCCCAGAACAGAGCTGCCCAGCGTGCATTCCGGGAGCGCAGAGCCGCCAGGGTGGGCGAGTTGGAAGAAGAGTTGGAGGAACAGCGCGAGGAGCATGAGCGTGTACAGAAACAACTGCGTGAAGAAATACAAAGTCTGACAGCCCAAGTCGAATCTCTGCGAAGCCGATGTGCTACTATCGAAGAGATGCTGGACAAAGAACGTGTCGCCAAGGAAACTCTAGCTGCCGAACTGGAGTCTTATCGACTTGACTCACGGGGGAATGCAGTATCCAATGTCCATTCAAGAAAGGGCAGTCTCGTAGCACACCAGGGGCGGTTGCAAACTCACTCTCACTCGTCACAGCGCCAAATCACTGGCCAAATCACCGGCCATCGTAAATCGACAACGCCCTTCTCCATACCGCAGATCATATCTCCGCCGGATTCGTCAGCTTCGTTGGGCCAATCGCAAGGGCCCGATGTTGCTGGCTGTGGCAACTGCAGCTCTGCGGGGCCGTGTGCTTGTGTTGATGCACTCGCCGGCGCCACGTTAGGGTGTGGGAAATGTAGCCTCGGCACCACTTGCGAATGCTTGGAGACCGCGCTCGGCTCTTCCACAACGGTCCCTGAATTCGACCTCAAACGAAAGTCTTCATCGTCAGCTCTCAAACTAGCGCCCGATGAAAAGCGGCAGAAAACAGGCCCTGTTCCCGATGAGATTGACTTTACTACGAAGTTCTCTTCAAAGAGGTCGGATTCGACCACAACGCCGTCTTCTACAGAAACACTACCAGTCCAACCGCCGTCACGCCCACCTCGAGAGCCATGTGGGTTCTGCACGGAAAGCAGCTATTGTTTGTGTGCCGAAGCCCCCTCGGCCCCCTCGGCCCAGCCACTGGTTCCCATAAGTCAACAAGTGCAAACACCGCCTTCTTCAGAAGATGACGCAGTGCCTTCTCCCTTTGAGGTCACTTCCACTGGCGCTATAAAGTTGCCCAGCCTCAGCTCTTTGCGTCGGAACTCATTCCAACCTGCCCGAAATTCAGGCAGCTGTGGCGTGAATGGACCTGGGACATGTTCCCAGTGCCTCAGTGACCCGAAATCGGGTCTCTTCTGCCGAAGCCTCGCCAACATCGTCCGTGAATCCGGAAATACATCTGGAGGATGTTGTGGTGGCTCAAACGGCTCGGGATGCTGCAAAACTGCGAACCAGTCCACATCAAATGCGAATCTTTCTTCGGGAGTCAGCTTGTCGTGTGCGGATGCTTATCAAACCCTCTCAAGTCATCCCGGTTTCGACCTGGCCACTGACGAAATTGAGACGTGGTTGCCGAAACTCCGGGCCGTGCCCAAGGTGAATGCGTTCGGCCAAAGAACTGCTTTGGACGTTGAGACGGCGAGTATCATGGGAGTACTCAAAGAGTTTGATGTTCGATTTGCGAGAAATGCGTGAACGGCAAGACGCCAGGCCGAATGCCATTTTACATTACGGATGGGCATACGATTTACAGAAGAGCAGTTTGCTAGTTCTGCCTATCGTCTTGGAAGTTACCCTATACCACAACCACCGTGTATTGCGACGAAGAAGAGACTACAATCCATTTTATAGTGGGCTTAACGGCTTCGATTTTCTATGGGTATGCTGGATATTGCATTACGTGGAACATTCTCGGGATGACACAACCTGGTCGGCCCCAGAAGAAATGCGCCCTCTTCCGAAAACCCAGTTTATCTTTATAGAATGGCATGGTGGTTTCTTGCTGCTGCTTCTGCTGTTGTCCTAAGGAAGCCAAGGCAACGGCGACGTCGTCATCGAGGTCCTCGGCCTCTGTCTCCTCGGCTTTCCATTGTCGAGCTGCGTCGGATAGGGATCCTTCCACGAGAACGATTATCTTGACGTGGAGAGCATCGGCCATGCGAACTATGTGGCGCACGAGTCGAGTGCCGTTTCCGCGGGCTCGCTCGCGGGGATGAACGCAGATCTCGGAGATGACTGGGAATGTTATGAGTTAATGCCCCCCCGACACCCGGATGGAGGGGTTGGGGGACTGGCTTACAGAGAAACTCGTCATCGAGTAAAGATGGATCGACACGGGCTGCTGCCATGAGGATGTCATAGGCAGGTTTCTGGTTGAGTGGTCGGTTGGCGGGGAGGATGAGGCCTTCGCCGGTCTCGGAATCATGGTATTTCCGAGAGTAAGCGAGGTAGGATTCGAGGGTTACTAGGCCTTGAATTGTTGCGGTTGACTGGTCGTGGTCGTGGTCATGGTCGTGGCTGTCCGTTGTTGCTTGGTTCTCTGCGGCGAGGAGGACGCGGTGATAAGGATAGCCCCCCTCGAGTTCACGACGGCGTCGTTCGGCTAGCTTTGCGGTGTCGGTGTAGATTTCCGGGAAAGAGGTGGTTTCTACTTCGATTATGGCTTCGATGTCATTTTTGGTAGCGGCGCGGATCATGGTTGGTCGTTTTGGGGGTGAGGGCGATGGGATTGATATCGAGGACCGGGACCGGGACCGGAACTGAGATGAGGGTGGGGATGGGGGGCGTCTTGCGCGGGTGGAAGTCGGATGGTTCGAATGTCCGTATACCTCGCACGGAACCAGAGGGTGGGAACGCACCTACTCTGTCTATCCGATTCGATATTATGGGCGAGTTAGGTATCTACCTATGCAAGATAGATTTGCCTAGGCATTCATTGGGGGCCCTTAAAAAGTAGATAGGTAGAGGTAGAGGTAGAGAGGAATGTTGTGTATAAGGAGTATGTAAGTAGATGAACAGAATGGGATATAGAAACGAGGCTAACCCGGTTGCCGTGTCCCCATTGTCGATCTTGTTTTAAAGTTGGGTTCTGTGTGTTTTTATGGTTCTTATGGTTTCTTTGTTCACGATGCCGACTACCTTATGAGAACCCGTTGGCGAGGCGGGACAAACGTGCGCGCTGGCGGGACTGGCGGGTTTGTGATATATATATCTAAATATATATACATGGCCGTCCGACTTTAACAGAGGAATGAATGGTTAAAGGGTGATAAGGGGAGCTCATATTTTGGTGTTTTTTTTTTTTTTTTTTTTGTTTCTTTTGTCTTAATCTTGGTCTGTACTTATTGTGTTGGTTAGTGGAGTTAGGTGGTGTTGATTACATGCTTGCTTCAAAAAAAAAACTACCTACCTACTAACCTACGTACGTCAGATCGTTTTCATTTGCTCGCGTGTATGTGTGCTTTAGTCGCTTTTTGAATATACCTACGCCGTTGTTGTTGTTGTTGTTGTTGTTGTTACCTACCTACATTATACATTCGTGTGGATATATATACTTGGTTGCCACCTCCTGATCGTTTCTTTTTTTTTCTTTTTTTTTTTTGGTGTTGGTGTTGGTGTGTTTGTATTGGTGTTGGTTCTGATTAGTGCCCTGTTTCCTTCGGGGGTAAGATAATCTATCTAAGAAAAGGATATTGGAGATGTCTAGTTGACTGCATTGTTCCTGGGTTGACAGGGTTTTAGCTGGGTTGGTGCCTGGCAGGTTGTTGAATGTAGGCGAGTGATCGGGTTTCTTTACTCGTCGAGGTTCATGAGCTGCGTTTTTTTTTTTTTTAATTCGATGTTCTGATATACAGACGCATACCCTCGGTGTTCTTTTTCTTTCTTTTTTTCGTTGCTGCTTTCTGCGGTGCTGCTTTCTACGGTGCTGCGTGGTCAGATGCGATGCGATGCGATGCGATGCGATGGGGCCCAGCCAAGGGGCGTTGGGTTATGGTTACCAGTTGGATATTAGATAGACAAGTAGATGGTTGGAGTCGGGTTCGTCATTGTCTGGATTCGTTATGGAGATGTTTCAAGGCTTATACTTGTGTTCAGGGGCTTCATTTCTTTTTTTTGTTTGGGTTCCAGATGCGGCACGGACGGGAGGGTCGGTCGTGTTACTTGTGACTCGACTGGACTCGACTGGACTCGACTGAGCTCGAGGACATGTGCTAAGGTGCGAACATAGTCCTGAATAGGTTATCCTTACCCTACTCGTCTGGCTGCGTTTATCTCTGGAACGGACCGTTGCGGGCAGTCTTGGTTGCCAGCTTAGACGCACCTGGGGCGAATCTTTCGATAGGATTTCGTCACGCTGGTCCTTGTTCATACGTTGCGAGGGCCTGTGGCATGTTGGCGGTTGGGCTGGGTAAACGGGTGGTGTTCGTGAATCCAAGAGAGTTCTTTTTTTTTTTTTTTTTTTTTTTTGGGTCGTCGTGGGATCTTGTTTGCTCGGTTCGGAATGATGCGTTGTTCTCTGAAGCGGTGATTTGGGTTTGTGCAGCTTTTTCTTGAGGCGGCGTTTTGACTTGGCCGCTTGGGACTGGAGTCAGTCAGGCCAGATTCGGGGCGGAGAATTTGGTTGGATCTTCGGGGCTTGTTGGGGGTTGGGGTTCTTGCTTTTTTTTCATTTATTGCTATGTGATGACTTGTTCATTCAATTCACTCTTAAAGTTTGATGTATGTGGCTGGCACGTTGATTGATAAATCGTTCTCTCGTTCTCTCGTGCTATTGGGTTTTGTTTTTACTCCAGCAGACTTTCCTCGGGTGACAGAAGACGGTCTGGCCTCCCGCCAGAAGCTTTCCGCTCATACTTCAGAAGACATCTGCAAAGGGCAATTGTTACCTATCTAGACTGCAGTACGGTATTCTTACTGAGTATAGCGTCGAATCCTTGGTGATAAACCCGCATTGGCTGGGTTACGGTGTATAGGATGGATATAGACAGGCTCTCTGGCGTTGGATTTACCTCGATTGCCTTTCTCTTGCCAGATATTGTACAGGGAATCAATCTACTTGGCTGCAGTTTGACCTTCCTCGTTGTTGCTGGGTAGACTTACTCCCCAATGGTTATGACATTATCATACTAGTAACCATGGTAGGGCGTAGACATCATGCTGACAATGTGTTTTTGCCAGCAGAAGTCAGAACAGTATGTTCAGGCCACTTCGAACTGTTGCTCCCCGTCACTCGGCCGTAGATTGAATTCCAGCAGTTGCTTGCCGTAGCTATTACCACGACTCACTGAAAACTCATTACTCCATTGTTGCAACGGGTGGATTCCATCGATTCGTCACGAAAGTCGTGGTCATAGCTTCCATCCACTAGCTACCGGCCCGCCAGTCGTCGTGGCGGAAGGGTCTGGCGAGTGGTAACGGTGCTGGGGCCTCCTAGCAGCCCGCCACGCGGTCGGTCGCGTTGCGCGCCCCGTGGCGGCCCGCTGGTCACATCTGCCGGCCGCGGTGGCCGGGCGTGGCAGCTCAAAACGGGTGAATGATGCTACCCGCTCCAATGGACTGCCCCCTCGTCATGTAATAACCATTCTTCAATAAGGTCGCGTCACTCTGTGTACAGTGGGTTTGGTTCAAAGTGTCACAGGACAAGCCGTGACTCGGCCACGGCCGCCGCATGGGCCGGATCAAACAGCCGAGACACCGTTCAATCAACGACGTGGAGCAATCGTAGAGCAATCGCGGCACTACTCAAAAGGCTCTGGTCGGCCAGCTGTTGGCACGGGGTGAGGTTAGAAAAAGGAATAGAACTAGGGTCGGACTGCCCACTGCCGGTTAAGCAGTTGGTCCTCGACTGCATAATCACGACCACAATAATCCCCAACATGCACTAGTTGGGGGCCAATTGGCATATTTCCAACCCCCCCCGGCTGGTATTATGAGAAAAAGAAACACCCGTGCTGAGCAGGGTCGTTAATGTTTCTCCAAGGTCTCGCCGAGGTGGTCTTCATACCTACCGCACGCACGAAGCTGACTGGCCACCCGTTTCGCTTCATCCGCTGGCTCAACTCTCAACGCATTAGGCGCGCATGCAATGGGTAGAATACTCTGGGACGCAAAGATGTACGAAAGTCGGCGACCTAATTCCCGGTGCATAGGTATTTGCAAAATAATGGTCGTTCTATGCTTCGACGAGTCCCGGTGTTTCTAGGTCGCGTTAACGTCAGCAACGCATTGGCTAGTCGATCATTTCTCAGGGTCTTGTGCCCCTACAGTTTAGTCCATTCCTCCCACGAAGTGTCCGCAGAGGGGCTTAGAGGAGTGTCCTCTTGTCTAAGCATCCTGACTCTTCGTCAGTCATCATGGAGGCGCGTCAGTAGGCCTGGGATGTCCCGCGCTTTTCCAACACGACAGTAATTCACTCGACTAATTCGTCGTGCATCACGGGAATTGTTGCTCGGCTTGTTGGATTGAACATCCGGCACTCAAACACTGCCGCTGCCCATTTCAGTCTAAGTTGACGGACCGGGCAGCCTGTCTCGGGGAACATGGCGTTCCCTGGGTCTAGACAGGAGTGTGTGTGCCTGCAATGCCCCGTAAGCGTGTTGATTGTGTCGTCGTCGCAAGCCGCCGGGCTGGTCCGCGTAGTTTCCGACATGTTTAAAGTGAGGGAGCATACAGCGTATGCGACGTGGCAACTCCAAGGTGAACTCGCATATGCAACGTACCAACGTATCCATGGAATTGACGATATCGCGGAAGCATAGGTGGCGTTGACGATGGAATCCTTTGGAGGGCAGAACGTAAGCATGTCTACTCCCAGCATCGAACTGCTGACACCGAACAACATCAGATCTAGGGAGTAAGTAGGTACTGCCCCCCACGTCGGGCCCACGATAGCGTCAAGGTTGTGCCAGGGGATGGCACAGTGTGTAGGAGGTGAGAAGGACGGCCCTTCATCGGTCCTTTCTACTATACTTACTGTGCCAATGTTGTAGAGCATTATACTGTGCCGACCCGTTGCTGAATCATGTTCAGTTGCAAGCGCGGCGCTTCCTGAATTATACGGTCAGGGGAGGGGGCATCAGGATTATAAGTAAGGGGTCTCGGTGAAGTGAATCTATGCTCATGTTTGGACTTCCGACTGAGTCCCTCTTGTCGTCTTCCCATTGCGGTCTTCCTGGTCAGTTTGTTCCGAAAGTCATGGCCCCCTCTGCCTCAGCGAAGGCCAGTTCGGCGGGACAAGCACATCTTACCTTCTCCCACCACGAGCCAAGACACACTACACTATGAGCCTGTCGCAGCTCCCATTGCTGAGCTCTAGCGTCCGAGCGACAGAAGGCGGCTCGACACTAGTGCAAGCTGCTTCCAACAGTGAAAACCTACGGTCGCCCTGAAGACTTAATACCTAGTAGGTAGATGTGGGCAACGATGTCGATCTTAATATCGCATACAACACCAGAGTTGACACGCACTTCTTGACATTGGAGCCGTCTCTACGGCCCGGCGAGGCTGCGTTTTTGGATGGCCGGCTTACTGGGGATTGCGGCTCGGCTCTCGTCATGACGGGCATAGGCGCGTCGATCACGGCACCCTTGGTGTACGGAGCCGTATATCTCCCGGCATGTTCGAGTGAGAGGGTGGAAGTGGAGGCGAATCGGCCGCGTATGAAGCAGTTGTGCCCATATCCCAGATGCCTTGTCGCATGGTAAGACGCGACAGTTTCCCGCAGTCCCTGTCCTATTTCATCGACAGAGCTACCGGCGGATACCAGGTCACATACCAGGTCACATACCTACCAACACTTAGGCCCCCAACATCAATTTTTCCCAATCGAATGTGAGGTGAGTACTTAGGAGGACTGGCAGAAGCAGAAGGCTGCTGGTTCGTGGGAAGTTAGTGGCGGAGATGCGCGAACGGTTTGTGTATTGGTGGGAGAGCGGGGAGCCAGCCGAGAGTGGCCTCGGCTTCACGATGTCTCACCGCGGAGGCGGGAGCTTGACGATCTATTTCGGCAGAACCAGCACGATGCTTAGGCCACATCAGACGGGAGTCAGGACAGGGTGCCGCGCGTGGGCGCGTCCCGGACTCATGCACCGATTTGCGCCAGTCACTCGATTCGTGTAGGTAGCCTTGTAGGTAGGCAGGGACCATATGAACCGTAGGTAGGCAGGTAGGGGAAACGCAGGTTCTCAGTAATAAATACCGCATTGCTGCCTCAAAATTCGCAACGAGCGCATTTATGCTTTGTGCTATGGACACCGAACGACCAGACGGCGGCGAAGACCAATGTCGCATCCTGGCATGAGGGCTTTTTGATTTCCTTTCCCGGATCGAAACACGCAGGCGGCAGGCGGAGGTTTCAGCGACAGGGCAAATCGAATTGGCGAAGGAGACACGCGACAACACGCTAGAAGCAACGAACGCCCGACGGTTTCTGGCGCTACTATGGCACGGTGGAGGCTGACGTCATCGCTTATGCTTTGCGGGATTAAGCATCCCGTGCACTGGCATAATTATGCATTTATGCACCTACTGCAGCTATGTATGTATCCACCGAAGTACAGTTGGCTGCGTACTTATACCGTCTATGTGCATCCGCGTCCGTTCAGTGACAGTTTCCGTTGTACTTAGGTAGTGTAGGTAGTGTAGGTAGTGTTGGAAGATGAGAGATGGAACTCCGCGCTACGGGCGGCGCGATGCTACGCCTTCACGCAGCCCCGTCCTGCCGGTCGCCATTTGTGATAGTCGCCAAGCGGGGCAGTTTCACCGAGACACCAGATGTAGGTTGGATGGAGTGCCGAGGCCAATCAGAAGATGGAGTTCCCGGTCCCTCAGACAAGGCTTATGCGCATAATCAAATAGTCCTGCGTAGATAGGTACCTACTCAGATTGGGACCCTGGAACCTGTTGGAACCTGCGTGTGAACGGGTTGAGGAAAAAGGTTGAAAGGTAGCGCGCCGGCTAGTGAAGCGTGGCAGTGAGCAGTCCTAGCCTCCAGGAAGTCCCAGCTAAAGCCAGAGATGATTAGCCCATTAGCGTCGGAATTATGTGCTGCCTACGTAGTACATACTTAGTACATACACTCACACTAAGGTAGGTAGTACTTATCTAGGGTATGATAGAGCGCCTGGTGGTCTGATAGTATCGATAGTAACGGCACGCAGTCCTCGGCCTTGGCCTTGGCTTCCCTACCAGCCAGCCCTGCACTGTACACTATCCCCAGATCTCACGCATCAAGATTTGATTTCACTATGCCCGATATACTCGCATACTAGGCAGGTGTGACAACGTGGCCGCATGACGATATCATCCTGCAGCCCCGGCAGCGACTTCCTCTCTTCCTTATCGTTCGGGGTCACGCGTGTATAAGACAGGGCAGGCGCCTTTGTGTGCTCTCTTGTGGTCCCAGGGAGGCGCAACTCTCTCGCTGACCAGTGACAAACAGGACTCGAGTAGGTAGTGGCGACCGGAGACGTTTAGTGCACTAATTAATCCCGCTCCAGCGCACAACTTTCGTCTTTGCCCTCTTGCGGTTAGGGCAGGAGTTCCAACTGGTCGGGAGCTACTAGGCAGCTTACTTAGGTAGACGGCAAACGCTAACTTACGGATCCTTGAGCGTCCCTTCGGTAGGCAGTTAGGTAAGTTAGGTAAGGTAGGTAGGGTAGGTAGCTATTGTGTGGCTTCCTCCTATGGCCTCTTCTTCATTTATCAGCTTTTCATTTTCCCGCGCTCTTTTATCTTCTTTTTTTCCCCTCACCTACTTACTCACCACAGCTCCTTGGCATTGGCACTCATGGAGCGGCAGTTGTGACCAATTCTTTTGTATCATTCTCTGTTCAAGGTCGCTTCCGGCCCCACCCCGTCCCTTGTTTTATATTTCAGCTTCGGCCGGCGCAACGCTGCTCGCCCCTGATCCGAAATCCTCACAATGGACGTCAAATCTGAAGCCATGGCCACCGGTCACGAAACGGACACGGCCTCGGCTGACCAGCTGCTGGCCTCCCTCGGTTACAAGCCCGAACTCCAGCGCAACCGGTCTACCTTCCAGGTGGCCTTCATGTCCTTTGTTCTGGCCTCTGTCCCTTACGGTCTCGCTACCACTCTCCTCTACCCCATCGTATGCGGCGGGCCCGTCGATGTCATCTGGGGCTGGGTTGCCGTGTCGCTCATTATCATTTGTGTGGCGGCCTCTCTCGGAGAAATCACGAGTGTCTATCCCACTGCCGGTGGCGTTTACTATCAAGCTTTTATGCTTGCGCCCCTGAGCTACCGCCGCATCGCAGCCTGGATCTGCGGTTGGCTGTATGTGGTCGGCAACATCACCATCACCTTATCGGTCAATTTCGCTACGGCCCTCTTCCTCGTCGGTTGCATCAATGTCTTCGAGACCGCTGATGGTAATGGCATTATGCAAGGCTCTGCCTATCAAGTGTTTCTGATATTCCTCGGCATCACACTGCTCTGCAATGCCGTGTGTGCTCTGTGTAATAAATGGCTACCAATTCTCGATGTACGGCTTACTTGCCCATCCCCCTGTCCCTCAGTTCTTGGTGGCAGCACCATGTCCTGGTTGACCGTCGAATTAGTAAATTGACTAACTGGTTCCTTGCTTTAGACCTTCGCCATCTTTTGGACCTTTGTAGGCGTGATTGCGATCTTGATTACTATACTAGTTCTTGCCAAGGGTGGACGCCGCGATGCCAAATACGTTTTCACACATTTCGAAGTCAACTCGGGCTGGGTACCCGGCTGGTCGTTCTTCGTCGGTCTATTACATGCCGCATATGCCACATCCTCGACAGGCATGATTATTTCGTAAGGGCCCCTTTTCCCCCGGCCTGCTCGTTGCTCACGCCAAAGTAAGAGACCCCTGAACGAGATGCTGATATTCTATACAGAATGTGTGAAGAAGTTCGAGCACCTGCTACCCAGGTACCCAAAGCTATGGTCCTGACCATTGTGTTCAACTTTTTCGCTGGCCTGGCTATCCTCATCCCGCTTATGTTTGTTCTCCCTGACATAAAGGACTTGGTTCCTCTCGCGCAACCTGTCCCGTTCATCATCAAGTCGGCTGTAGGGAACGCTGGTGGTGCTTTTGGACTGCTGGTCCCTATTCTCGTTTTGGGTATCATCTGCGGTATTGGCTGCACAACAGCTACATCGCGTTCTATCTACGGATTTGCCCGCGATGGTGCCATTCCCGGCTCGAAATGGTTCAGGGTCATTCACCCAAAACTCGATGTGCCTCTCAATGGCATGATGCTCAGCATGATCATCCAGCTTGCTCTTGGTCTAATTTACTTTGGTTCATCTGCTGCTTTCAACGCCTTTTCTGGCGTGGGTGTCATTGCGCTGACGGCCGCCTATTCCGCACCCATTGTTGTTAGCATGATAGAACGCCGAAAGACGGTTGCTACGGGCTCCTTCTATCTCGGCTCTCTTGGCTGGGTTTGCAACATTGTTGCGGTTTGTACGTCTCCCTCCCTTCCGGAAACCGCCGGCCCAGCAACGTCTGTCTTGTATATGCTGACAACAAACTAGCGTGGTCCTTGCTGGTTATCCCTCTTTTCTCCATGCCCACCGTCGTCCCGGTCACCGACCCCTCCCTGGCGAATTTTGCGCCTGTGGTTTTTGTCGGTTTCACTGTAATCTCATTGGCCTGGTACATCGCCTGGGGCCGCGAGAACTACAGCGGACCACCGACATAACCCCGACAGGGGCCAGACAGATTGCAACCGGATCTACGAAGTCCCACGACATGTCCCGCCTTGCCCGTTACTTAAGAGTGGATACCGTTTGTTACGATCGTCTATGGCTTGGTCCGATGATACTTGAGAGGTCAAAGGACGCAGGGCCTGCAGGTGAGTTATAAAGTAGTTAGCAATATCACATAATTTTAACTCAGAGAACCTGAAACTGCCATGTCCGAGATCCTCCAAGTTTACATCGGTTCCTAGGGGCCTAAACAGAGCGAAACCCCCTAAGATCTAGCTTCCATCCTTCGTCGCTCCGCCCCCCACAAGATCCGCGCCGTACATCCTCGCATCATCCATTCCTGCCAGGCTTCGGTATTGAATACCTACCACCTAATATTATAGGCATTGCGAGTAAGTCTCATTCAAGGAGATACAGGTTGTGCCGGTCTATGGAAGATAGGTACCTAGTTAGTAAGTAGTCGGGTAGAAACCGCATCCAGACAACTTACCAATGCCTCGCATGTCGTGCATCCCGTCCACCCTGTGCCGCCGCATTGCGAGTAGGGCGAGGCGGTACAATCGGCGTGACTGGGCCCCGTGGCTGTCGCCTTGGTTCTCTTGGTCAAGGTGGTGGCCGGGCCCATGGCTGTCTGGCATGTGGTTTCGCAGGCTTCACACGGAGACCCGGCGCTCTTGGTCGAGCCGGCGGAGTAAACTAATCCGATACCAGTTAGTCAAGCCAGTCTTAGTAGGGTATTAAATATATATATATAAGTACAGTATGGCAAGCGGAATTCTCCGATGGGATTTTCAACGTACCGGTTGGGCCGGGGGCGATATACGTGGACATGGGTGCGTGGATGTTCAAGAGAATACCCGGGTCACTCGCGGCATAAGCGCCGGGCAGCTCGACGCCGGCCGGCTCAGCGGTTCCCGACCCGGTGACGGTGATCTGGTAGCACGTCATGTAGAACTGGGCCTGGCCGAGGGAGCTAGCGACGTGCAGAGCAATGACTTCAGAGCGCAACAGGTAGTCGCCGGGAGCAATGTCCTCGGGGATCTTGATGGACATGAGACCGCAGCAGGTGTTTAGATCCTTGGTGCCCCAGTTGTCGCTGTCGCCGGTGGCGGCGCCGTCGGCGGCGGACCAGGTGTCGGCGAAGACTTTGAACCAGGAGGCGTCGGACCCAACGGCGGTAGATGCGTCGGCCACGGAGGCCATGTAGGCTTGTACGGGCCCGTAGTGGTCACCGCCGATGGCTTCATTGGCGCAGCTTCGGTCGCCGGGCTGTTGGTGCATTTCGACGGTCACGGTGGACCCGGCGGCTACGCTGCATTTTCCGGAGACGGGGGAGGTGCCGGCGTTGCAGGCTATGTCGGTTGAGGTTACGTCTTGGACGGGGGAGTTGGAAAGGGGGAGGCGGGCGCAGGTTGCGCCGTGCTGGGATGGTTAGTTTGTGGTTTTGGGAGCTTTGATGAGGGTGCAGGGGACTTATATTGTCGACACCGTCAACCCAGAGGTCTTGGAATGTGGCGTGTGCGGCGACGTTGGTGGCGCCGACGGCTAAGGCTGCGGCTGTGTAGAAAGCTGATTTCATGGTGTTATGCTTCTTGTGATGGAGGTTTGCGGTAGGTGAGGCGTGATAGATCTAGTTATGAAGATCAAGGGATGGTTCATAAGGGGGCTCGACGACCTAGATATACTCATCCACTCCTCTTCTCGACTTCGGCATCAAGACTCCCCGGGACGATGAGGGGGATCATCATGTGCCCAGGCCACCGCCCTGATGCCAAGATCTGATTTACCTCTTTCCGTGTCGTTTGCGAGGGTCTCCATCTTGGCCTTCCTGGTCTACTCGAGCACGGGAGTGAAGTTCCGGCTTATGGTTTTACTGAGAAGAGGATAGTCTTCCAAGTGTAATATAATCGGTGTTATTCATGCCAAGAATCTTGTCTACGACGTGAGGGAGATAGATGGTTACGGTAGCCCATGTAACCCGGGTTTCTTGTAAGGTGTTCAGCCCGTTGTTGATCGCGAGCGTGGCGTGCGCGCGGAAACTCGTTGCCCGGTGGTAAGGATTCCCACGGGTCACGCTCCCCCGGTCTCTTGCGGGACTGGGGTATCTATTGCGCTAGGGCAGGGGGATGCGGGTTGGTTGATGCATGCCCATGGAGGAGGGAGGGAGGGAGGGAGGGAGGGAGGGTGGTATCGGTGACTATATATCCCTGGGAATTCGGGGCTTACGGCGGGTCCATCTCCTGATTGTCGGATTGAGGTAATGAGGTGCTCATGGGTGGGAAAGGTTTTCTTTTTTTTCCTTTTTTTTGATTTTTGGGTTCTGTTTGGGGGGGAGGTGGTGAATGTTGCTGGTTGAGGGATTGAGCGTGAGGTAGGAAATGGAGGTAGGAAATGGAGGTTGGAGGTTAACTGTGGTATTCCTACTGATGGTATTACGCTATATATACCGCGGTAGAGGTTTCTTTTCTTGAGAATGAGAATGAGAATGAGAATGAGAATGAGAATGAGAATGAGAATGAGAATGAGAATGGTATGTTTCTCGTTTGAAGCGGGAGAGTCTTGTCTCTTGTGGTCTTCCGGGTCTTCCGAGTCCCTTCTTTTTTTGTTTTTTACCTCTTCCCGGGAAATATGTTCTACCTTTTTTTTGAAAGAGACGACGAATCGAGCTGAGGTTATTTGATTAGTGATATTAGTCCGAAATGGACCCTTTTTTTCGTTGTGATGACTTGTATAGGTAGGTATAGGTAGGTATTTCGGGCATTTGGAAGTGCTACATTGAGTCTGCTGTCGGGATTATACAGCTTCGTTTTGCTGACTGTGCTTTTTTTTTTTGGCTTTTGCTTTTGCTTTTGCTTTTGCTGACTGTTGCGTTGAATATCGTTGTCGGGGAATGGTCATGGTGAGAGATTCGTACAAGTATGATTTACGCGACGTGCGTCTGGTTATTTTGGGGGATTTGGGGGGTTGTAATATTGATGCGGGAGACTGGGCGATCGGGGACTATCCGAGATCTCGTTTGCCGGTTTTGGGAATGGGAATGGGGATGGGGATGGGACTAGAATGTGCAGATGGTCTCCTCGCCTTTTAAATGGATTCGGAGCACTTGACGAATGTGTTTGATGGAGTTGTCACCTTCTGGAATGGGTTACGGGCTGGGAATCGGGTCTTGGCTGAGGTTTGGAAACCCCCCTCGGGAGAGTCGTGGGGGTCATTGGGGATTTGATGGGATGAGAGTCTTTCCTGTCAGTCATGGATGGTTCTTCTCTACGAAATCGAGATCACAACAAGTCTTTTACGAATGGCTGGGTACGTGGTAGTTCCTTGACACATGCGGTGCGAATGGGGTTTGAGCATCTGTTTATTGCATCTCCTTGAATCAGGGTCATTGATTCACCCCTGGGAGATCCGTAAAAGGGTATCAAAAGGGGTTGAGCACGACACGGAGTCGATTTTCGGTCTTTGAACCTTTGCGGCAGATGGGAATGGATGGATTGTAATTGGCAGTAGAGTATGTCTTGAATCCCGGTGTTGTCACGAACATCACTCTTTTTTACTGTTTACCGTGGTGAGGAGGGATATCTTTACTCCGGGTCCCGCGCCGGGCGAGGTATGTATATGGGCACCCGGGTCAGAAATAGTTTTCTCTTCTCGCATAATCGCAGTAAGACTTTGGGATTGCAGAGTGCGTTATCGTGTGATGTGGATGGAAGTAAATGTTCTGAAATTGTTTATTACGTACTATTCTTGTGCGGACTGTAACTCTCTGTTATGAACGCTTCGCGTTGGGAGGTTTTTCTTTTTTTTTTCCTTTTCTTTTTTTTTATTCTTCGTTTCTCTTGGGAGATCGCTGGGCTTGTTATCGGGGGAGTCGTTGATGCTTAGGCGGGTAGTATTATATTGCTCGAGGAGGCTTCGGCATGGTTCTAACGATTCGGAATATTGTTGGTGTGATTTTTCAGGGTTAATTGTGGTCGTTGTTCGAGTGATTCGCAGCTCTTGAGTTTGTCTTGCTCGTGTCGAATGATGGTCGGTCCGGGCTGTCTGTCTGTCTGTCTGTCTGTCTGTCTGTAGACTTGTCTGTCCAGCATCTAGTAAAGACGGCGGACGCCCTTGTGGTTGTGGTCAGCATAGTGACCTGACAGAGACGGCAATGACGGTCGTAATAGGCGAATATAACTGAGCTCGATATCAGATACCTTGTTCAACGACGCTGTGATGATTGGGAAGATGGTCGGTAATAACTGTGGGATTCATAAACTTCATTCCCACTACGTCCCTCTTAAAATAGAGCTGGGGGGAATAAGGGGCCTTGATATTCACGGCTATGGAGAGATGATATCCGGTGACGATGTCTGTTCTAAGAATACTTACATGCCGACTTTTCCTATCTAGCTGTTGTCAAGGGGAGAGTCTGGCCCTTTGGGGAGGGTTAGGTAGTTTACCTTGCTCTTTGACTGAGTAATGGGGCCGGGCGAGAGCTGATGGCTGAGTCTTCTCCCGTGACTGTTCTTACAGATCATGGCGAACTGATATGGATCCGCTTGGATTTATAATGATGTTTGTGTGCTTATGCTGATGATGCCTTCGTTATCAGATACAGTTGAGTGCCATCTCTATGCTATACACGCAATGTCTTTGTATCTCGATACCAGATGGGCGACGGTTAAGATGTTGATGTTGGGCAGACGCTGTATAGTATATATAGTGAGATTGCCCCTGACGGATATTATGAGAAAACCCCACAGGTCCGGACAGTGAAGGATATATTAAACGATAATCTCAGAGTAGATCTAGGTCAGTCGGGACGAACGACTAAGTTTTGCGTGGGAGGAAAGTGTTGAGAGAGGCGAAGGGGAAGGGGGTAGGATATTTGTTCTGCTGTCTTGGTCAGAGTATATATAACATCCCGACCTGGTATACTGTCAACAGGGTGAACAGTGAGTTCCGGGCATGAAGAAAGGGGCACCAAACAAACAAAAAAAAAGCAGACGGGGGAAAGATAAGCCCTCCTATGACATATCGTCTCGACTAATACTGCGGAGAAGCCACAGCAGTATCTACCTAGCTAGCTCATGACGATTCCCGGTAAGTTGATGTGGTTCCCAGTTCCTAGGCTTAGCGAGTTCCATTGGACCGGGACTTCAGGGCGTGTGTTTTCTCTTCCGTGCTTTGCTTGACGGAATTCAGGACGATGATGTAACATGACGCTTTCCTTGGATTCTATCTAGAGGAGCCCAAGTAAAGCATTCCTCATTCCCCGAGAGCTGACCTGCGTGAGCGAGTGTTCCCTGGATCCGACGATAGGCGTGCGTTAGGAGAACGTACTGACTTATACGTCGTTCACTGAGAAGTGGGAAGTGTTTACTTATCCATCTAGACCTCCGAGGGCCTTATCTATCTAGGGGAGGGGACCATCAGACTTCTGGCGGGGAATGAGGGCCGCTTGTGGATTTCGGTTTGTGGGTATGCTTGAGCGGTCTGGTGAACTGATTCAACCGAGAAAACTATCTATCCCGGACTCCCACAGGTGTCAGCAGCAAGTCGGTAGGCCGGCAAGGGAGACCTGATGATGTTACTGCTACGGCTACGGCTACGGCTACGGCTATGATTTTGAAATTGAAAATGATGCCAAGGGCGACCATAGCCCATCATGAGGACTCATAACGACGATATAGTCGAAACAAAATGAGATTTTGTAGATAATGGACACGCGGTCGATGAGCCGTCGGCTCAAGTACCGTATAGTCTGCTCTACTATCCACGATAACTCACCATCGATACAGTCCATTGATACAGTCCATCAATATAGTCCGTCGACGTCTGCCATCATCGCGAAACTCCAGTGACGACTTGGTCCTGAACTCCTGAACTCCTGAACTCCTGGGCCAGGAGTCATTATGTAAGACCCTCACCCTCTGTGATATGTGCTCCCCGGAGTCCAGGTCGAGAGCATGACTCGGGGATGTGAAGTCCGTCTATGAGTCCTCGAGTCGATAGGTCGGCCTTACGGGTGACTGAACCTGCGGAGTTGCGTATCTGCCCTACATGGATATTTGATAGCGGAGCGGAAGGTCGGCCTGGCTGGTTCACTGGTGAGGTGGATGAAATTTGCAGGACGCTTTACTGGAGCGATGAGGCAAGCATGATGATTGTCTGATAGGACTAGTCTCTGTCTCGGGGAGTCGGGGCGCAGTTTTGGTTGTTGAATGATGGGATACATATTTTGAGGATTTTTCATTGGGATGTTCTGTGTGCTGTCGTTGTTTGTTCACGCTTTGTATTGTTTCTATATTGAAGTTACCCCATCGATGATGGTGATCAGTGCGAAGCCGCTCAAGAGAGATATAGGAGTATCAGTAAGTAGAAATCTAAGTACAGCTTCAAACGAAACACACACTCTCTCTCTTTTCTGTCGAGTGTCAAGCTGTGGTGAATATTGCTTCCAAAAAAAGAACGGCAGGAGTTCCCTCCCCGGAGTTGACGGAGTTGGCGGAGTTGATAGGACTAGCGGAGCTCCGGAGCTTCGGAGAGACGCTGATTCAATATTACCTTGAGGGCACTAGCGGTGTCTTTTTTCTTTTCCCTTTTTTTCCGGGATTGGTTCACGGTAGAACTAGGCCAAATCTTTTATAAAGTTTACCTACCCCAGATTCTGGCCTGACTCCTGAGTCCTGAGGAACGGATGAAGAGAGTTTGGGTATGTGGCATTTTGGGAAGGGCATTGGTCAAAGTCGGAGTGGCAGGTGGTGACGGCTGGCGACAAGGCGAGAGTGATGGCGAGTGACAGCTGGTGGGATGATGTCACTGGGGCAACAACGGCGTGAAGAAGTAAACAACGTGCGGACCGATACTTGATTGGACTTTACGGATTCACGACAGACCAGTGGGTAGGATAGACTGGATAGGATAGATGCTGTTATCATCAATTACTGCCAGACCTGGAAGGATGACGGTTCCTGACTACACGTGTTGTCCACTCGATGCGACTCTGCTGATATTTACCTATAACGATGCTGACTTTTATACCAAGTTGAATCTCGATGGTTTTCATCGTGGATGACGAAGCCAATGCCGACTCGGACTTATTTGACCGTCGTATCTCACCACAGCCCACTCTAGGTGCTAGACCGGGGGACCTTTGCCAACTCGTGGAAAGGAATGGAGAGCTGTTATGGCTGGGAGTCTGGGACAAGTCGGCAAAAGGCCGGCCCTCGACGGAAGATTGACTTTAGTTTCCCGTGTTAGTATTATGACGTAAGTAGACTGACAGACGGAGAAGTTAAAAGTCTCTTAATTATCAAATTAGGTAGCTAGATACTAGACTATTGGATGTTTGTGAGATTTACTTTCCAGCCCGGCGTCACGGAGATTCCCTAGTTTAATTTGTTACGATCCGGGAGAAAGACGACGTCTGCGAGACTCCGAGAGAGTCTGAGCGCGGAGTGCGGAAATCGTCATGGGATGGAGATCATGGAGATCCGGATAACACGTTATCCACAGGATCTGATGAAGTTGCTCTGATGGGGATTTTGGCAGTCAAGGCTAAGCGTCATGAGATAGATGCCCAGCTACATTCTGGCTGTTTATATATACACCAGATTCAGCACACTTTTAAAGAAATGCTCTGGAGTCTGAGCTGTTCCATCATATCGGCTGGATTCGGCGGAGGAACCGGAGACTAGACCCTTCTGGCGGTGCTGCTATCTTGGGACTTGGGACGAAGGATGGTCTGTTTGGTCGGCGCGAGTAATGGGACCCGGCACTTATAACCCTTCCCTATGATGTGATGTGGTGAAGAGTGTATAAGGCAAGGTGAGGTGAGGTATGCTTATATAAATGATATGACGGGACTGGACATGGAGCTACTTGAGCTGTAAGATAACCCTATTCCCTCTTCCCACTTCCTTCGAACTTTCTGTTTTCTTAGTGTTTTTTTTTTTCTTTGGCTGGAAACAGGTTCTCTTTCGCACTCCAAGTGATCAGATCATATCGGGTGTCTTTGACACCAAAAGTTCGACGACAATCATGAATGAGGTGATCACCGAAAAGCCCGATGCTAGGGCGGGCGATAGCGACAAGAGCGTCGTGGCGGACGAGCCCATGATGACGACGACGACGACGGCGACGATGCAGAAACCGACCGAGCCGATTGTGCCTTCGCCTGAAGATGAGCATGTCTGGCTTGCCGCCAGTCTTTCCGCTCCGAGGCATATTGCTCTTGTGTTTGTCGTTTGCATGGCGCATTTCTGCCTTCGTGAGTTATTCCTACCTAGATCGCGATATCGTGGTCTCTTTTTCCCCTCTCTTTCTTTCATGGTGGTGGCAGTTGCTGACGGTTCATGACATGATGAACAGAGTCTGCGTTTGCATCTCCCTTGTTTCTCCAAAACGTTATCGGCGCTTCCTTTGGCGAAACGAATCCCGGGCAACTCGCGTGGCTCGTGGCTGGATACTCCCTGACCGTCGGCAGCTTCATCTTGCTATCGGGTCGTGCCGGCGATCTTTTTGGATACAAGCGGATGCTGCTGATTGGCTTCGGCTGGTTCTCCGTTTGGTCCGTCATCACCGGCCTGGGCGTCTACCAGAACTACACCCTCGTGATCTTTGCCCGTGTGCTTCAGGGCATTGGCCCGGCCATCTGTGTGCCGAACGGCCTTGCCATCCTGGGCTCGGTATACCCGCCTGGACCGATCAAGGCCATGGTCTTCGCTTGCTTCGGTGCGGTGGCGCCCATGGGGGGTGTCATTGGGTGTATCGTGTCGGCCTCGCTGGCCATCCACTTCTGGCCTTGGCTCTTTTGGATGCTGGGCATCTGGCTCGCCGTGCTCGCGGTCATGGCTTACATCGTGGTGCCGGACATTCCGCAGCAGAGTCCCGCCTTTGACGACGGATTCAGCTTCAAGAAGCTCAGCGCGGAGCTGGATATCCCGGGCTCCGTGACGGGCGTCATGTCGTTGATCCTCTTCAACTTTGCTTGGAACCAGGCGCCTATCGTGGGATGGGATACGGCGGAGGTGATTGTGCCGTTGATTGCTGGGCTGGCTGTCTTTGGTCTCTTTGCCTTCATCGAGACGAAGGTCGCGACGAGGCCGCTCGTGCCGTTCGATGCCATCAACGCGGACGTCTGCTACGTGCTCGCTGCGGTCTCGTGTGGCTGGGCATCCTTCAGCATTTGGATCTTCTACTTTGCCCGCATCCTCGAAGATGTCCGACACTTGTCGGCGCTGCAAGCCTGCATCCGGACTCTCCCGATCATGGTCTCGGGTATGGTTGCCGCCATGACGACGGGCGCCCTGCTGGGGCCTCTGCAGGTCAGGCTGCCCGTGGTCTTGGTCATCTCCTTGACGGCCTTTATGACCGGCACGACTCTCCTGGCGGCGGTGCCGCTGCACCAGGTCTACTGGGGCCAGTACTTCGTCAGTGCGCTGGTGATGCCGTTTGGCATGGACATGAGCTTCCCGGCCGCGACGCTGATCATTTCGAATGCGGTCAAGAGAGAGCATCAGGGCACGGGCGCGAGTCTGGTCACTACGCTGGTCAATTACTCGATATCATTGGCAGTAGGCATTTCGGGCACGGTGCAGGTACATGTTGGCCATGGGGATCTATTTCAGAGCCTCAAGGGCGGGCTGTATTTTGGCATAGGCATTGCGGTTTTGGGCTGGTCGATTAGCATTATCTATTTGATACGGGACCAGCTGAAGAGGGGGAAGAAGGGAGAGGTGACGGCGAATGCGTGATGGAAGGGAGCTTGATGTGTCCCTCTGTTCAGGGAAGGGGGAAAGGGGGAAAGGGGGAAAGAAGATGGATGGTCATGATACGTGGGGACGTGGGGGGGATGGCCTGGTTCAGGGGAAAGGGGGCCATGAGGGACTCTTGTTGTTGTTGGTAGATACCTAACGATGTAATGGAAGTTGAGTTGAGTTGAGTAGAGTGAGCCTTTCATTATACAATGTAGGTCGAAAGAGGGAAAGACGTCCGTGAGGCGGCGCCGTAATCGGTTTGATGTCGGGAGATGACATGTAGGTGAGATGGGAAATGTCAATAAGACGGGCCGAGGGTCGTCCGGGGCCGTGGAGATACTTTGATATCAGACAAGTCTTCAAGTCTTTTCGCCGTCTTCGACTTATTGTTTTCTTGGCGCTCCAGTTGCATGAGGTGATCCAATCATGGACCGTGGCCCCTTTCTTTGCCCGCTCATCAAGTCTTGGAGTGAGATGTCAGGGGATGGGAGTATATCGAGAAAAAAAAAAAAAAGGATCTTCTGATCGGGGTCGGAGGTCTTGTCAACCCGTGGCATCACTTCATGAACAGACTCGAGCAGCATGACAAGTCGCATCTGGTGGGGGCCGGGGAACGACGTCTCGACATCGCATCTCGCATCTCGCATGAGGTATAATATCGGAGAATATGGAGGAAAGAAATGTCATCTGAGTGGCTTTGTTTGGTATGGGTGATTCGGTCGATTACCGGGGGTTGTCATGCCCAAACCTACGCGTGGTCTTCCGTTGACTGGATAGACTGGATAGACTGGGTTGGGTCTGTATATTCCGTCATTCTTTCTACTGGCTTGACTTGCCGGGTAATATGCAAATGACGAGAACGAAGGGATTGGCTGGCGAGCTTGGTTGGCGGATTCCTTGGCCCACCCTTCTTCGGCAGTGTCTCGGCGGCGCAGCCCATGCCATGACTATTCTCACCTCACCTCACCTCACCGCACCTCTAACGTGCTGGGACAGACTGGGAGGTGTTTTCATATGTCACGGGCCCTTGCAGGATAGGAGAGGCGGGGGCATGTCAAAGACATGCGTCGGTGTCCTGGGAAACAGTCAGCACGAGGGGATTCAGAGTGGTGGGAGTGTTGGTTGGAGTAGGTATTCGATGTCCGTCTACCTTTGATACCCGGTACATACACATTCCACATTCTACACATTCTACCTCGGACTTGTCTATCTCAGACCTGTCAGTTCCTCCGGTCGCCAGCCTGCTTTTGACTTGTAGTACCCAACTTCACTTCTTGGTGTGTTCTGTGGATGAACGCGTCACGACTCGCGGCGTATTATTATTTCGATCTACACTGCAACGAACCCGGGGAAATCTCAGATGGGCAACTCGGGTTAATCATGAAGCAGGGCCGTGGCGCCAAAGGACAGTCGAGACTCGGAATGTAGTGGAAATATCCCGAATCCCGAATCCCGAATCCCTAATACCGATTCCCAGACTTTACACCGAACTTGTAACTTAAGTCTTCAAGTATCGTAAGTAGACAAGGTCTAATGTGAACACGTAGATACGGGATATTAGAGGTAACTTGTGACCACCGAGACTCGCAGACAATAACGAGGTCACAGTTTGTTACTTGTTCGACTGTTACTTCACGGGGTCACATATGATCCGGTAACAGATGGAGGGCCGACCCTTTATGCTCACACCATCCCAATGACTAGATAGATAGATATAGGTAGCTCGATAACTAATTACGGATTTAATCTTTATTGAATAAGGTTTCCCTGCCAAACCAACCCTCCTTCATTCTGACATTTCTTGGCTAAAAGATGCCAAGCGACGACTCGCTTACACCCATGGGCGCCCACCACAATTCCTGTTGCGCAAAATAGATTCCTGTCTTCGGGCCCTGACATGTTCATCCAACCTTTTCTACTAAACATACGGACGTATAACAAGCCCGTCTTCCGAGTTCCGATGCCCAGCAACGTTGAAAAAAAAGGGATCTGCGTCAGATTACCGACTGGGCAAAAGATGGGCGTGACTGGACAAACCGGGCCGTTAGACAAAGCATGTTGGGCAACGTGCCATTGCGACCACGTTGACCAAGGTGAGACAGAAGTGAGGTACGCGATGCTGGTCGGGAGCCTCAAGTGAGTTATTCTGATTGGATGTATGGGGGGAGAGAGTATGTCTGCTGTAAGAAGGGGATGAAGGAGATGGAGGGGATGGAGGGGATGGAAGGGATAGTCCTGTCACCATCTTCTTCCTCTTCTTTTTCTTTTTTCTTTTTTCTTCTTTTTCTTTCTCTTTTCGTTTTGTATTGTCATGTACTGCGTCGAGTGACTTGGTAGTCAGCACCCGGCAACCTTGCGGTATCTAACGTATATATTTTATTGCCTCGAAGTCAAACGAGTCATTTGCGTTGATCGTGCCGGACGCTTTGGACGGGATGGCTCGGCTCAGCCCGGATCCGCGCGGATTGCTAGCCAAGACTGAATCAGGGTCAGGGTGACAGGTTCGCTATAAGCATGATCAGATCAACACTGGTCAAGTGAAAGATTCCCCATGTAAATCATGTTTGGGTTGCCGTACACTCTCCACGGCACGTGGTCATGGCCTATACACGATGTTTGACCTGGCCGGTAGACCAGATACCCCGATCATATGAAGCCTGTTTATTTCCTTGCCCATCTCGAGAACCATGAGGGTTGTAGTATGTCGTCAGCGATGCCCGGGCCATCATGGTGATGCGTGATGTTTATTGAGCTGCAGAGCTGCAAGTCACATGTTTCCTCACCACTCGGTGTGCCAGTCCTGAATGTATTCTCACCCCTGAACTCGACTCAAGCTCCTTCCTACTTGACCTATTCCCGCCTGCTGCCTACGGACTTGATCATCTCTAGGCAATAGTTCCCGAATCATGCCCCTCCATAGATGTATGCCATGCCATGCCATGCCATTCCCTCCCCTCCTTCGTTGTGGGGCTCCGCATTTCATGACATTTCACATTCCCCATGAACTACTCAGTATACTTGCTGGGTTCTCGACGAATAAGAAGTACAGCTGTATCATAATCCAGGTTCCCTGGAAAAGAAAAAAAAAGAAAAAAAAGAAAAAAAGGAGAGTCAGACACAAGGAACCCGGATCAACCTCCGGATCACTTCGGCTAAACTATGCGCACACCGATCGGTGGCATGACCCGTATAAGAAAGTAGATCGGACGCCATCTGCTGGACCGGAAAAGGAAGGTTGTTATTTTTTTTTGGTGGCTCTCTCTCTCTCTCTCTCTTTTTCGGATTTTGGAAAAAAACAGTCTTTGACACGCTGGACGTGACTTGCTGCGTCTCCTTCCTACACCCATCACTATCACTATCACCAGCCAGGCAGCCACCCCTCCTCTACTCTCGTTTTGCTCGAGGTCCCACGGTTTACCATCTTTCCGTGGCTCGATCCGGCTTGTGGAAACGATTATAAAAGAGTTGGTTAGTGCCGTCTGAGAAGCAGGTTTTATTCCAGCGGCATCGACAACAAACCTTCCTATCTTCTCATTTGCTTGTCCTTTCTTTCTTCTCCTCCTCCTCTTCCTCCCCCTTCTTCTTCTCCTTCTCCTTCTCCTTTACAAGAGACAGACCCTGTGGGCCGGTCATCTACATTCCATCTTCATCTTCCCTCGAAACTTCAATATGCGCGGTTTCTTCGGTTTCGCTGTAGCGGCTTTGGCCGGGCTCGTCATGCAGTGCGCGGCCGACGCGACGATTGCACGCCCTGGCGGTGTCGACGATCTCGTCATCACAAAAGACAACACCCTCAACAAGACGATGGCAAGGTTCAAGCTGGCCAATGTTCAATCGGGTACCCTGCCCATCTCGGTCATGAATAACTTTGGCGATGGCATGAACATGTACCTGACCGGACTCGACCGTGCCGGTACCCCTTGTCTGCTCGGCGCCAATGGACAGTACGTTTACCCTCAGGCCACCTCGGGCAATCCGCAGGAGATCAAGTCGAATATTGCGATCCCGCTGGGCGGGCATGGCTCCATGAACAAGATTACGCTGCCGGGACCGCTGATATCGGCACGCATTTGGTTCGCCAAGGGCCACTTGACCTTCTATACCGTCAAGGACGGGAATGGTGTCCCGGCTATCGTGGAGCCGTCGGCGGTCAATGCGGCGGATCCTTCGGCCGACATCCTTTGGGGATTCATCGAGTTCAATTATGACGGCACGACCATCTATGCGAATATCAGCTATGTTGACTTTGTGGGTCTCTCTCTGGGCATGGGCTTGACGCTCGGCACGGGAGAGACGCAGATTGTCAAGGGGCTGGAGCCCGGTGCTGTGGAGAGTATTTGCAACGGCGTCAAGAAGCAGGCCGACGCCGACGGCCAACCCTGGGATAAACTCTGTGTCGCCACCTCTTCGGGCGAAGCTCTTCGTGTCGTCTCTCCGAATCTATACGTCTCGGCTAACGAGGCCGCCTTCGAGAAGTACTACACCGAATACGTCAACCAGGTCTGGACGAAATACGCCAGCGAGGACCTCATCATCAACACCCAGGCTGGCCCTGGCAAAGTCGCTTGCCGAGCCATGGGCAACCAGATGACGTGCGCGGGCGACAACCGGACATACACGAAGCCGACGACCGAGGATATCTGGGGCTGCAACTCCGGGCCCTTCGCGATTTTGCCCGGGGATAGTCAGGTTCACAGCGCCGTCGTTCCGCGGCTCTGCGCTGCGTTTGATCGCTCCACTCTCCTGCTTGATGGCGGGAATGTCCAGCCTGCGCTTGGTGCCGAGAGCTATTATACCATCGAGCCGACGAACCACTATAGTCGCATTGTACACATTTACGAGACGAACAATGTGGGATATGCATTCTCCTATGATGATGTTAACCCCGATGGACAGAATGCGGCGGGCGTGGTGTCGGGGCCGAACCCTACAAACTTGAAGGTGACTGTTGGCGGTTGGTCGTGAGTAAGTGGGAAGTTGTTGTATATTCTGCTATGATTTGCATGGGCCATATGGAGAGTGATAGTCTGCTTGGCTGGTGAGCTTGACATTCGTTCCGTGTATATACTAACATGATGATACCTTTCTTGGATGCCTTTCTTTGTATATAGTTCCATCTTCATTGCGGTAGGGGTTACAGGACAAGCGTCGTCACTCGTTCAATACATTTGGTTGGCTTTTTTCCACCATCCTGTCTTTCAGTCATAGTATGGAATGGAGAATTTGAAAAGCGAATAGCTGCACTAGAGCTGATCTTGAACTGTAGATGCGATGTGAGGGCCCCTATTAAGAAAGTCAATCACACCTAACTAGACCGGGTACGGGGGGTTTCTATAAGCCTCCGGGACCATTCTGGTGCAGTCATGGGGACGCGACAGTCGAGAATAGACACTCGGCATGTGAAGAGAAGGGAATTGAGAAGTGCTATATCTGCTACGAGGAAACAAGAAAATGTACAGGGAGGGGGTATGATAGCTATAATAATAAAGGTGAAAGAGAAACACCCAAAACAAGTCGAGCAGCAATATAGGCACGAACATCCCAATCCAGACAGAGGCTTGACGGTACAATGCATAATACACCCATCATGATGACGCCCAGCAGAATGCGGAGACCGATGGAGATGGCGCTCTCTGATGCCTCGACGCAGGTACGTTCTTAGGAGTCTTGGCCCCAGCCTAGTTGACGGTTCACTTGATTCATGGCGAAAACACTGGCCCGGAAGATCCCGAGACCGCCGTTGAAGGTGTTGCCCGTATTGATAGACTGACCCTCGTGGGCTCTGCGTATGTCGGCCTGATCAAGAATTGCCTGTTTTTTCTCCAGCACAGCTTGGAAGATTGCCCGCGCCCACAGATTATACCATTGCTCTTCGGTGATACTAACGTATTCCCTGCCGCCGGACTCGTCGACGCGCGAAAAGGGCCACTCGATGGTCACGACCTCCCATCTCTTGGTCTGGAAAAATAGGAACGGCCAGCTAAGAATAAACATCAAGGAAAGGAAGAATAGCCATCGGATCCAGATAGTCAGGCGCCAGCGGTTGACCTTATTGTCATTGTAGAAATCGATTCGAGCATCCTTCGTGACAAGTTGGACTTTGAGCTGGCCGTAGTAGTTTGTCCCGCGCACGAGAGCGACGAGACGCTTCTTCAGCCCCTCTTCGTCCAAACCTACCACTTTGCGCTGGAGCGTGAAGCACTTGAAGGGCGCGGGACTCGCGGCGAATCGGTGGCACCATTCTTGGAGGGTGGGCTTGCCGCCATTACCCATCTCGGCACTCAGATTCGCCCCGTTTCCCCGTTTGCGCAAGACGGTGCCACGCCGGACCTTTTCGCTGTCGTCTACGGTTCGCAGGTGCATCCATGAGGTGCGATATTGCGCATTCGCATAGAGATAGGGTGTCAAGTCGACGAAGATGTCGAAGTCGGTAACTGTTCTTCTTTCTTCCCTTCCTTTCCTGTCTCTTGCAGACTCGCTGTGAGTGCCGACGATTTGCATGTAGGGGCGCGGGGGAAGGGCGGAGAGTTTGTTGATGTATGTCTCGAGATGGACGGGGTCCTCGACGCTCTTTGCTACCCAAGCCTGTGCGCGGGACTCTTTATCTATTACAATCTTGGCATCGAAGTCTACGGGCCGGACACTGTCGCTCGCGCCACTGTTGGAGGGGAGCATGGGCGCGGCCTCTGACGAGTCAACGGCATCATCGTAGGCGGGGGGAAGGTCGTCGATGTTGATCTCGGGAGCATCATTGTCGAGGTAGGGAGTGACCGAGGAGCTGGGACCGGGATGGCCCTGGGACGGCACGGCGTCGGAGACTGGCTCGTCGTGATCTTTTGTTGGTTTGCCCATCTCGATGATGACGAGCGAGACGGCTGTGAGGAAGACTGTGACAACCCAGAACACCTAAACTGAGTTTGGGGTTGGGGAACAATTGAAAGCAAACGGTATCTAGAAGTCTTCAAGTCTTCAAGTCTTCCTACGACTGATCCTCCTTCTAGGCTTCCCTTTGAACAGGATGGAACAGGCAGACAGGTGGTGTTGGAGAGGCAAGAATTACGCAGCAATGGCCGGGCAAGAGTGTGTCATGCTAATAGAGGGTAGGTTGTAGCTATCGGGCACATAAGGCGGGGTGTATACCGTATAGTAGAGTAGGGGTAGCAAAGTAAACAGTATATGCGCAAATACGGTATGACGTATTACGCCAGGCAGCAGTCCCGCAGCTTTGCCCTTGGTCCTCATTCCATTCCATCCCTATTTGACCATTATATCCGTCAGCGAAGAACGGTGTGAGACGTTGCAACATGACCTATCTATGCCTTTACATACAAGATTCTTTTCTTTGCTTCAGGAGACTTGTATCGGGTACTGCGTGTGGGATACCGGCACAACCGAATCTCAGTCGTTGGTCTACCTATCTACCTATTGGACCACGTTGCAACGAAATCATATCCTCAAAACTCCGAACCAATTTCCAAATGAAGGGAAATAATGGTCATTGGTAGATGAAATGAACGGACAGAGTCGGGATTCGAGGCCATTGTTGAAGCAAATGAAGGCTGTCTCAATATTGGTCCGTTGTCTCTCGCCTATGGTCAACCCGGCCGACGTGTTGGAGCCGGCAGGATACAGATTTGCAGTTGATGAAGTGAGTCGAGTGATTGGGTGAAATGTCAGCTCTACGCCACTCTTACGAACAAATCACGTATGTTATGATACTGTCGTACTATCAGGGAATGGAATCCAAAATACCATCAGGAACTGCCCACCGCCCAGTGCCCTACGGTCCCTATCGGTATTTACACGAATCGTGACGACACCTCCTGGTTACTGAGTGCGACACCCTGATTAGTAGGGTTCCTGGATCGAACGAACAGCACTGAGGAATCGAAGTTTCGAATGCCGCCAATCATTGCTTAGCTTCATTGTGTCCAGGTACATAGTAGGAGTTGGATGCTAAGGTTAAGAGGTTAAGTAGACGAATGATCCACTTGGAAGATATCACAAATTCACAATTCCCGCCGGAATGGGGAACTAAAGCGGACTAACGATTAAGTTATAGGAAGCCGGTCAAGCAAGTGTTGTGGATGCCGGCGGCGCGGCGCCGACTGGGACACCCACTCCATTGCTAGATAGGTCTAAGTAGGGACCTTGGGCGGCGCGCCGCCGCGCCGGCGCCAGTGAGTTTCATGACTAGCGGTGGGTGGCAGGATGAGATGAGGGCCAGCCACCCGCTCAACGAGCTAGGTAGGTACACGTTTGTTCGTTTGTGAGTTGAATGAATGTACCTGTAGCTCCTGATGAGCACAAGGCAAAGTCATCTGGATACGATGGCGAATGATGTCTTTTCGAGTCGAACCAGGTCTGCCATTAAGCGCGAGGATCTGCCCACTGCCCAGTGGATTTCCGAGAACTCTACTCTGTCGATTCAATTCAAGCTCCCGTAATGATCGGGGAAGTGAAGAAGTAGATACCTTATGTTGTGAGATTCAGCTCATTCTGGCAGCTCCAGGTAACCGCCGTCTCATAGCCAGCGAGGTGCACGGGGCAACTGTGAGGTGGTCGATTCTTCATCGTTGACGGGATTCAGTGCACGAAAAGCTTGTCTTATTCCCATGAACATCTATAATCTGAGGTGTATCTCGCTGGGTTTTACGGTATGAGATTGATGAGTGAAAACGCCGCTCGCTCTTGGTTCTTGGTAACCCGTCATCTCGTCGCTCTCATCCGGCCCGCGAAGTGCCGAGTCCCTTTGCCGGCTGTGGCCATCCCCCCTGGTCTGGAAGCCGGGTGGACCGTAATTACAGTATATGTTTCCGCGTGGTCCTTCATACGCAACCGTGAAAAGAGGAGTCGAAAGCTACTATTAGACTCATAGGTGAGCTGGGGAAGCCGCCGAGATACGTGAGCTCATAGCCAAGTGTAGGTAGCCAAGCGTAGCCAAGCGTAAGTAGAGGAAAGGTTAAACGATGGTACGTAAATAGAGCATCACAGCGGACTCTTGAGTTGAATAAAGAGAGCTTCGGCTCGTGCCAGTATCGTGCCGTTCTCATCTTCGAGGGTGCCCTCTACGTAGTACTTGCGCCCCTCGATTTTGGTACACCGTGTTTGCGCCAGAATGGTTGAAGGCGTCGGTATGGGGTTCACAAAGATGGTGTTGAGATAGGCCGTCATGTAAGGGATTTGGGGCAGGGTCTTGCGCCTTTGATTGAGCGGGATTATACTGCCGACTATTTCGTCTAGTATGGCCATGATCATGCCGCCGTGGCAGTAGTCGGCGTGTCCGTTCATTCCGTCACCGAGGGTCAGGAATGTTTTGGCAGAGTCGACGCGCTGAGTGGGGGACTCGGTTTCTTGATAGACTTGCAGCATCTTGCGCACGGTTCTTGAGGTGTTTAGGGTATCGGCGAAGAGTGAGTTCTCGCTGGTTGTTGGCTTTAGAGCTCTGTGGTGGATTGGACTGGCGATGATGCGGGTGCCTTTGAGATGAGGCGCGCACCAGGGGATGGCGGTGAAATGCGCAGTATCTGATGAGATATCTGATGAGATATCTGATGAGATATCTGATGAGATATCTGATGGTATATCTGGACTGCTCCCCGTCATTCTGTTTAGGCTTCTCGGCTTTTCGGCTTTTTTAGGCTATTCTGATGTTGTGTGTGTAGGAATGGTCGTTGTGGATTCAAGGGGTGTGAGAAAGAATGGAAGTCCCACGATGCCCTCAGTCTTCAGCTGAACAGGGCGTCTTTCGCGCCTGTCGGTTTACTATGTAACATTGTTAGCGTGGCATGTTCGGTCGTGTGAATCGAATGCCTTCTAGCGCGACGCGTTACCGTGACGATTTCCCAACTTCTCTTCTAAGCCCGACATGGACGGTAGTCTAGATAGTATACATATACATACTGACATGACAGCCAATAGAGCACTACGTACGGTATTCGGTATCTAGGACGGTATCTAGGTCGGTATCTAGGTAGGATAGAGACACCTGTTGGGAGTCCCCAATGTCTAGGTATGTAGATAATACTCTACTGCTACCTCCATGTCCCGTATCCGTATCCGTCTCCGTCTCTATCACCTCTACATCTCAGCACATTCATCATCTTGCGTCCAGTACTTTTTAGAATAACTGCGCTGATGATCGGCCAGATTGATTTTGATATGATAACTGGGTCATCAAGTCGACTATCAAATTCGAAAGCTCTAAATTCGACGGCCACTTGGTATATAGGTTCATTGTTTGCGACCCCAACCCAAACTGAACAAGATGCAGATGCCACTCGCGAATCGGAACAGATGCGCACGAGATGACCAATGTCTATCTGTCACTATCCCTGGAGAATTACGGTGGCAATTCCCCCTCATTCCCTTGCGGGTGCGGAGATAAAACGTGCCGCTGTTCTTTGTCGCTCATCGGAGAGACCGTACCGTAATGTAGTCCGTAATGGTCCATACATTCCCCAACATCAAAAAAATAACAAGAAGGGGACAGACCGAGTTTTGTTCTTGCTATCGTCGCAGTTCAAATAGTTGTCAATTCGCCATGGCCCCTAAACCATTGAAGATCGCCGTGATACCTGGTGATGGTATCGGCACCGAAGTCATGCCATGGGGCGTCGAATGCCTGCAAACCGTCAGCACGCTCTACGAGATCCCCATGGAGTTCGAGGAGTTCGACTTTGCCAGTGTCGCTTATTACAAGAAACACGGCGATATGTTGCCGGGCGATTGGAAGAGTCTGCTGTCTCAGTTCGATGCTATTTACTTTGGCGCCGTCGGCTTGCCCGAGGAGGTTCCGGATGAGGTTACGCTATGGGGCAGTCTCATCAAGTTTCGACGCGAGTTTGATCAGTATGTCAACCTACGGCCGTGCCGTCTCATCAGGGGTGTCAAGTCACCACTGGCCGACAGGAAGCCGGGCGACATCGACTTCTGGATCGTGCGCGAGAATACGGAGGGGGAGTATAGCAGCATTGGAGGCAAGATCTTCGAGGGCACTGAGCGCGAGGTGGTCATGCAGGAGACCGTTATGACTCGCTTCGGCGTCGACAGGGTTCTGCAATACGCCTTTGATCTGGCGCGAAGTCGACCTCGCAAACGACTCACGAGCGCGACGAAGAGTAACGGCATCAATACGACTATGCCGTGGTGGGATTCGCGTGTGCGGGAGATGGCCAGGAAATACCCGGATGTGAGAGTCGACAAGTACCATATTGATATTCTCACGGCCCACTTTGTCCAGAGGCCCGACATCTTCGACGTCGTCGTCGGCAGCAATCTTTTCGGGGATATACTCTCCGACCTGGGACCGGCTTGCACGGGGACCATTGGCATCGCGCCGTCAGCGAATATCAACCCCGAGGCCAACTTCCCAAGTCTTTTTGAGCCTGTTCACGGCAGCGCGCCCGATATAGCCGGCAAGGGGATTGCTAATCCGATTGGCATGATCTGGGCGGGCCAGATGCTGCTCCAGCATTTCCGGCATAAAGAGGCGGCCGAGGCGCTGATGAGAGCGATAGAAAGTGTGCTCGGTCGATCGCAACTGGAAGTGTTGACGCCGGACATGGGCGGGCAAGGGACGACGAAGATACTTGGCAAGGCCATTGTCGACGAGATTGTGTCTCCCTCGGGGGTTGACGAGTGAGGAGAGGATGATTTGGTTCATCCTGAGACTTGATGACTTGATGACTTGGTGATGACTTGGTGATGACTTGGCGAGTTGAAAATGGAGCTTATAGTATCATCAGATATTGGGATATTGGTCAGTGGTCGCGATGTTTTACCAGCATTCAGTATAGTCGGTAATAAGACACAAATGGCAATGCATAGAAGAAGTTTCGGCAGTCTCGAATAAAATAGCTAAAATAGCTAAAATAGCTAGGTAATTAGCAATACAAGGCAGAACTGTTGATCGTGGTTTTGTTATCGCAATCTGCTTAGGCAACCCCCAATGGGACCCCCGGCGACTTTTTACTTGTCCCCGACCCTGCTTCACCACACGCCACATATGGCAAGACATGACTACCGCACCACATGATCCGGATGGTTAGAGCTTGATTGTGATCTCGTGGCCCACTACACCAGTAATGGGCGTGCCGCCGAGTTCTTCCTACAATTCGGGGGTCCATTGCCCCTCCTGTATCAGTGGTCCCGGCGAGAATGCGGTAGCATATCCCAATGCATTCAAAATTCAGGCCGAAGAAGCGGTTGTGAAGCCGGTGATTCGACATGTTGACCCCAGCAGGCCTGGGGGTCGAAGATGTGCTGGGTGGTGACCGTGATGCGCGTAATCATCTGTGTTTCCTCAGATTCTCTTTCGCTGGTACCGCGAGCGCTCCTGCACTGCTGCCCGCACTTCTCGGGATGACCGCGATGTACATGTATACGCCGCGGGCATAGGTAGACCTTCTCTGTTCGCGACAAGTGCGAAATGTCGAGCTTTTTGTCTGCAGACACGGTTTGTGATCCGGCTATGGTGTTTTCGCCTTCGACCTCGGTAACTTGTGTCGTATAACTGATCTTGACGGCTTCTACGTAGCCCTGCCTTTGTATCCAATGCTCGAGCTCATGAAGCTCAAAGCGCTTCGCCTCTGCAAGGAGAGCTGCGTATCTCGTGTAGTCGAAGGCGCCATTGAAGAATATTGGGAAGCGACCTGATCGAAGGTAGCGGAGTACATCGGCGAAGCACTCGGGATCGGCATCGATGGTGTGGTTTCCATGGACTATGCTGGCTAGTAGCCTAGAGAAATACGGACTCTTGTTGAGGGTGTTGCGGGTGGTAACGAAGTTTCGATCGTCGACGTGCAATGTGATTCGATCAAACATGCTGGTAGTTGTTGGTAAGAGCTGATTGAGGGTCATCAACACTTGCTTCTAGGCGACGGCGGTTGTGAGTGGATGGTGAAGTTTAGACGGTGAGCGCAACGATGGCAAGGTAACTTGAACTTGCTCAAGCGAGCTTCAGTAGATCTGGAGGGAAGAGGAGTATGTATAAAGAAATGAAGGGTGAGCCGGCTCGACTGGGAGAGAAATCAGGCTACGCGGTA
The DNA here is from genome assembly GCA_028637585.1 of Xylariaceae sp. X187. NCBI lineage: Eukaryota > Fungi > Ascomycota > Sordariomycetes > Xylariales > Xylariaceae > Xylariaceae sp. X187. Next base: position 21,267 of record JAJIZN010000002.1, on the reverse strand, counting down.
GTCTGGCCGTTTGCCTTTTTTCATGCCCTATCCAAGTCTTTGACAACGCCGCACAACGGGCCATGCAGGCGCCCGTCGACCTGACGACCAACAGAGCAAAGGCCGCCCGCCGCCCGAATGGGCGGGCGGTCGACTCAACAGGCTCAACATGGACGATTGGCCTCGGCTAATAAAGGGTATGGCTGCGCATAGTGGAGGGCAGTTCTCTCCCTGTCACCATCAGTTGGTAGGTAGGTAAGATTGGGTACCGATCTGGCCCCCTTCCAGTTTGTTGTTTCGGTGTTTCTTCTGGCCATGACTTGCGATTGGATTGCCTCCGCAAGGCGCACATACTACCTAGCCATCGGGCATGGGAAGCGGTGGGGAGGTCATCAAACAGTTGGACGACGTATCATAGGTCGGGTCCAATGTGTAAAAACCAGCCTCTGTGGTCACCGTTGGAAGTGGCGGGCCGTGGGTGAGACCAGGATGTGGCTTAGACCTATCTAGCGATGGGACATGGACAGAACATGGAGAGAGGAGATGATCGACTCCTCGGTCCCTATTGTGGCATTCGGTCCCGGCTCGGTGCCGAAGTATGACTACCCTACCCGACCCTACCCGACCCTACCCTACTCTACCCTGCTCTATCTACGTCGGTCAGTACTCGGTAACGTACCTTACCTATTTAACCTAACCTACAAGGACATCTCGTAAGAAAGACTTGCGGGTCGACTCGGGTATCCATTCCGACCGAGTTCTTGTCAACTCACCCCAACTGTCAGATTCATTGGTTTCTCCGTGTCTATCTGCGGTTGTTGGAAAGCAGTTCGGAATGAACGTAGGTAGGAATGGCACTGATTGAATAGTATGGAGTCTCAAGTATGCCTAGATGTGGCGAACCCGCGAACGGCGAGATGACAAACCCCAAAACATAGTCCGGCGCCAGCGACTTGTCCATATACTATATAAAGACCGATGTATCTCTTGGATATATCAGATATCAGTCTGGCTCGCCGCACACCATCTCAATTCATGACTTTGCCCTTCCTTCTGTTCTTTATTCGATTTAAAAGAATACCATGTCCCAGTCCAAGCCCGCCCCTATCGCTATCGTGGGCGCCGGCCCCTGTGGTCTTACTTTTGCCCGACTCCTCGAACTCGCGGGCATAGACTACGTAGTCTTCGAGCGGGACTCGTCCGCTGAGCCAAAGAGCCATCACCAAGGTGGGACTCTGGATGTGCATCCCGGCACGGGACAAGCTGCTCTAGAAGCTGCTGGCTTGAAAGATGGCTTCGAAAAATTGGCCCGTCGTGAGGCCGATGTCTTTACTATTCAGGATTTCGAGGGTTGTCACCGCTATACTACTGGTGGCGAGGGTGAGGGAGATCGGCCCGAGATCGACCGACGTCAGCTGAGGGATCTATTGCTCGATTCCTTATCCAAGGAGCGCGTGCATTGGGGAAAAGTGTTGAAAGCTGTCGAAAGCGATGTGACAAGTGAAACTACCGCTGCGAGATGGGTTCTTCGTTTCGCCGATGGTTCATCCGAGAGCGGGTTTCGGCTTGTCGTCGGTGCTGATGGTGCTTGGAGCAAAGTACGGCCGTTGGTATGTACATTGACTGTTTCCCTTCCTACTTGTCCATCAGGCTCGGGCCTCACTAACTAGGTCGTGTAGATCACACCCATCAAGCCAACGTACTCGGGCAAAATGTACATTGAGGGCAGGATAACCCATAGCAACCCTCAGTACGCGGCGGCAGTGGAGATGGTCGGCCCCGGGAATTCAGCGGCAACTGGACACGGGCGGATTCTAATGCTCCAGCAAATGTTCGACCGCACGTATCGAATGTATGCCGGAATCAAAGGACCCGAGAGCATCGCGCGATCTGGAGGCATTCTTGACTTTGAGGCTGATGCTGAGAAGTCTAGAGCCGCCTTGCTCGAGCTCTTTGCCGATTTTGCTCCTCATCTCCGCGCTTTCATTGAGACTGCTGAGGGTCCGTGGCGTGTCTGGCCACTGTATACATCTGATGCTGAGCTTTTCTCGTCTGCAGCAGAGGGGAAAATATGGATTCACACACCGGGCGTCACTCTCCTTGGCGACGCCGCTCATGTCGCGCTTCCCAATGGCGAGGGAGTCAACATTGCTATGCTGGATGCGCTGAGGCTCTTTGAATGTTTGGCTGCTGAGATAGGCAAGCAAGAGAAAGTTTTCGATTCTCGTGCCGATGCCGAGGCGATAGAGCGTGCTGTCGTTGCTTATGAGACGGAGATGCGCCAACGAGCTAGCGAACATATCGAAGACGGGATTGAGATGAACGATATGTTATTCCAGGCCGATGGTGCGCAGCGCATGATTACTATGTTCCAGCAGTTTGCTGAGACTGCCCAGCGATGAATAAATGAGCTGTGCGGTGATGTCGTCGTTGGTATGAAAGTCGCGCATTTACAACCCAGCTCCTTAGTCCTATCCTTAGTCAACTCAATTTCGAACGACCGACTTTCAGTAGACCATGAGGTCGGACAATTAAGCGCCGACTCCCTAGTATACAATAGATTGTTGACTTGGCAGAGAAGACATTTTGACGATCAATAGGCCACGGTGCTCCACGCTGTCATGGTCAGCCATTGAGAATGTTATCGCGCTCACATCAGAAGCCGATGATTCCGCATTCGATCAAGATGATGACACGATGAGGTTTGTTAGAATTACGATATCAGTGTCAGTGACATGTTTTGAGAGACATCTCCCAGGGTTAGGGTTACAACGAAAGATCGGAACACTGTGCCAGATCCTGCCCGAGACCGCATGGAGCCAAGGAGTACAGAAATGGCTGGGTAATAATGTGAAATTCAAGATGCAAATGTCTCAGACACCGCAGCGTGATTGGGCCGCAAACAAAATGGTTTAATTTTTAGGGACCACGGCAACAAACAGGTCGCTGGTACTTTAACACTGCGCATAATGTGTTAAAGAAAGGTCGATTGCCGGTTGAAGGAAAAATATTTTACGGTCGGGTTTGATGTGACGGGATGCTCTTGGACCCAGAGAATTCGATGGTGTACTCTATTTCTAGATAAAATAAACGTTGGTCGAGATATCTGCACTGAAACGTCGAGGTTGAGACTCAGCTAATATTAACGAATTCTTGACTGATTGGGAGATGTTTGCCGTCGTGGCGTTCATGTCGTTGGGCTCATCGAAGCAGCAGGATATCCACCTGTAAAATCATCTCCGTTACTAGCAAAAACGGGCATTTCTCCTGTAGCAACTGGAGGTGCGCCCGGTGTTTTCTGGGTTTGCGGCAAAGCCGGTGTCGATGTTGCGTCGCGAACCAGTTGGGGTAGCGCAAGCCTGACCCAAGAGCCAACAACCCATGGGCAATCAAGTAACATTGATACAGGGGTTTAGGATTAATGAACTCGGCGTGATGCGATGCCCCCTAAGGCAATTGACGGTATACCAAGAGATTGAACTCGTGAAGCGTGGAACCCCATCAGGGTTGGGGTACAATTCATGCCGTGTTTCTCTTGAGACTAAACTGCTGAGTCTCCGCCCCAAATGTCATACGGACAGTATATTCACCCATCTCGCACTGTCATATACACTGTGCCTTACCTATACACACTTACACATTTACACTCATTCATATACCTAGCCACATACATCTAGTCATACACAGTCCACTCATACATACACAGTCCACTCACTCATACACAGTTCACTCACACTGTCATGCACACTGTGACTCACCTATATACACTTATCATACATACACAGTCATGTACCTTTGTACACAGTTCACTCACACTGCCGCACACTGTCCTCCACACTGTGCATCACTCATAAAGATGTGCACAGCCAGAAATGCCTTAGCAGGAATCCATACAAGTCTCGGCGAGCCTAACCATTTCGGCTCTAGTGTATTTTAGCTTGGCCTCTTAAGAATGTCTGAGCTCCCTTAAGTGGGGAAGGGGAACTTCTTCCTGTTCAGCACATTCTTGTGGCCCATACAACTTCATAACATGTGAAATACACTATCATTTACTCACACACTCTGGCTTCATTCCCTAGTGCACTACCTAGTGTATTGAGCTATGGCTCCAAGCCCCAGCATATACTGGCCCTTGTTACATATGAAGTTGTACACGCCCTAGAATCTGTTATTACTCATCTTATTTTATTGTTACCACTTTTCAAGTAATGCCCCAGAGCTAGACTCATCCTGATGTACTAGCAGTAAGGCAACTACTTGATTAAAGATGTAACCTCCCTATTTTACCTACAGCCATGAAAGCTTCGCCACCGTTGGCTCTATCCACAAGCCGTTTTCACTATCGCCTCCGTCAGTTCAAGACCATCAAAATGACATATTATCCGACCGGTAAACTCTGCTGGTTGGCTCAGAATTGATGGCTCTGCTTCAAGGGCAGAATACAACGGTCACAATTCCGCAACCTCGCAACAGCTTTGCAACATCGCAACAACCTTATCGCAGCTTTGCAACGTGCCGCCACTGTCCCAATAAACTCATTACGGCTTTGCTACCTTGCTACGTTGTTTCGTCACGCTGCCACGGGTTGCAGCTTGACTACGGTTTTACAATATACTGCGGTCTTATTCAGCTGGCTGCAATACTTTGCATTGCCACGGTTACAACCCCAATTCTACTGCCTCCCAATGGTTACCGTTTCGATATTCCTCGATTTTTACCTTTTTGTCAACAACCTCTGGGCTCAATATCTCGATCAATATTGACTCTATCGACAAACGGATTTCGCTGCCACAACCGCGTTGCCAAGACGAACAGAATGGCCTATTTTCCGACCGCAAAATACCAATAGGAAGCCCCAGGGCAGCCTATCGACCTAGCAGTCTCCTAGCACTCAGATATTCTGAAGCACCCAGCCCATTGCACGGCTCTGCTACTCAGGTTGGCTCTGTTATCTCGCCACAACCTTACTTTAGCGTCCCAACCTTGTTGCTGCCTTGCAACTTTGGCCACGGTTCTGCAACGAGTCGTCACGGTCTTAATGGACTCGTCACAGCCTCGCAACCTCGGCCACGGACTTGCAACGTGCCGCCACGGTCTCAATAGATTCGTCACGGTTTTGCAACCTCGGCCACGGCTTCACAGCCTTTGCAACCTAGCTATGCTACGCTGCCATGGCCTCGTTACGTTGCCATAACCCTGCAACTTTGTCACAGTTTTGCAACCTTGTCACGGTTTCATCAGATTAGTTACAATTTTGCAACTTGGCAACTTCGCCCTAATCTGACAGCCTCATCATGGCTTTGCCACTTGCAACTTTGTCACGTTGCCATGAGTCTGCAACCTCGCTACAATTTTGCAACACTGCCACGCCCTCGTTATTCTACCTTGGTTACAACCTTTGCAGCCTCGTCACGTTTTGCAACCTCGCTACTTGGGCCACAGTTTTGCAACTCCGTAACCTCGCAGTGACGCCACGACTTTGCAACCTGCAACCTCGCCACCGCTTTGCAGCCTTGCCACGGCCCCGTCACGGCTTCAATTGCCTCGCCGCAATCCTGCAACCTCGCCACAACGTCGCCACGGCTTCAATTGTTTCGTCACGGCCTCGCAACCCTGGCCATCATTTTGCAACCTCGCCACCGCTTTGCAGCCTTGCCACGGCCCCGTCACGGCTTCAATTGCCTAGCCGCAATCCTGCAACCTCGCCACAACGTCGCCACGGCTTCCATTACCTCGTCGCGGCCCGCGCTACATTGTCACGGCCTCAATTACCTCGTTGCGGCCCCCGTTACCTCGTCGCGGCCCCCGTTACGTCGCCACGGCTTTAATTACCTCGTCGCGGCCCCCGTTACGTCGTCACGGCTTCAATTACCTCGTCGCGGCCCCGTTACGTCGTCACGGCTTCAATTACCTCGTCGCGGCCCCCGTTACGTCGCCACGGCTTCAATTACCTCGTCGCGGCCCCCGTTACGTCGTCACGGCTTCAATTACCTCGTCGCGGCCCCGTTACGTCGTCACGGCTTCAATTACCTCGTCACGGCCCCCGCCACGTCGCCACAACTTTGCAGCCTCGCCACAATTTTGCAACTTCGCCGCGACTCTGCAACCTCAACTCTGTAACCTCGTTACACCGTCACGACCTCAACTACCCTGTTGCAACCTCGCCACGACTTTGCAGCCCCGCCATGGCTTCAATTACTTCGGCTACGGTCTTGCAACTGGATCATGGTTCAATTGGCTCATTGCAGTCCTGTAACCTCGCCACAGTTTTACAGCTTCGGCCACGACCTCGCTATGTTGCCACGATATTATTGCGCTGCCTTGTTACGTGGTTACGGATAACTTCCTTCGCACCTTTAAATCAGCTAAGTGTCGTCATGGTTTACCTAACAATAGCTAGTCATTGCTATTGTGATTGATTGAATTAACTAACAAGATTCACTGTGGTCATTCTTATGATAAAGCAATTAGGGCCCTAACCACCTCCGAAAATTTACAGCTGACCGACGCTGCCTAAGCATCTCCCTATTATATGACTACACATTATTGTTGCCGCTCCTCGCCGCAAAATTATCTATACTTTCACTGGAGATTCCAATACTTCAGTGTTCCCGATTTCTATATTGCCCCGAGCATTGACCCTACTACTACGATTTAGTATCATGCCTGAGGATAGGCATAAGGGGAAGAGAAACATAGCAGTGCCTCTCATATCTCGTCACAACCTCGTCAACCTCGTCAACCTTGTCGGCTGTGTTGCCCCCTCGTGGACCTTGTTGACCTCGTCAACCGTGTCGCTCCCTCGACCTCGTCGTTCCAACCTCGTCGTCCTGACCTCGTCGTCCTGACCTTGTCGTCCTGACTTCGTCGTCCTGACCTCGTCGTCCTGACTTCGTCGTCCTGACCTCATCGTTCCAACCTCGTCGTCCTGACCTCATCGTTCCAACCTCGTCGTTCCAACCTCGTCGTCCTGACTTCGTCGTCCTGACCTCGTCGTCCTGACCTCATCGTTCCAACCTCGTCGTTCCAACCTCGTCGTTCCAACCTCGTCGTTCCAACCTCGTCGTCCTGACCTCGTTGCCCCATATTTTGATGCTCTAACGCTGTTATTGCTGCTCATGATGCTTGAGGGCAAGCATAGAGGAAGGGGAACATAGCAGTGCTGTCGACATTAGTTCTCATCACTGTTATTTATGTTGGTCTCGTTGTCTTCTTTTGGCGTGTCCTTTATTACGTTCTTCTGCTTCCATCGCGTCCTCTCCTATCGACCCAACTTTGCCATTCCAACTTTGTTTCCCTGACCTTGTTATCCTCGTCAACTTCGTTGACCTCGTCGCCTCCCCGTTGACCTTGCCATCCTCGTCACCTTGTCACCTCTATATTTCCAGTACCCTTCTATCCCGCTTTTCACCTTGCTACTGTTTAATTATCTGTGGTATGCCTGGCCAGTATACTGTTTATACTTCTACATTAGCATACTATTATGCTCTTATCCCTTTCTGTTGAGTCCCTTCTCTCTATCGCGCTCCTCCTTCTATCGCATCCCTCCTCCTATCGTGTCCTCTTCTATTGCTTCTTCCCTGCTGCCTCCTCTATCGCGTCCCCCTATAATCACTTCTTCCCTATCGCATCCTCTCTCATTGTTTCTTCCATACTACTTCTTCCCTGTCGCGTTCTCCCTGTCGCTTCACTATAGAATTGACATTCCAATCACTGGTTGACGGAAAGATGTCAATACAATACTTCTTTGATCCCTAGCGACTGTTAGGAGAGCCCACGAGCGGGCTTCTCACGAGCGAGCTATGGTCCTCTCAGTTGCGAAGGGTTGAGGTATTATGGTTGTGGTTGAATAGCTGTTAGGGAACTTCACGAGCGAACTTCCCCTATAGTTATGAAGACCCGGACCAATATACTGGGGGAGAGCCCACGAGCGGGCTTCTCACGAGCGAGCAAGTCCCTTGGTATGGAGGTTAGCCATGAGTCAAGTTTTGTATTAACGTAACACTTACCACACCTAAGACTTGAAATGTTGTTTCTGCTTCACACAAGCGTGCTGTCGCCCCCGTGCCCATCAAACTACCTGCCACTACAACCTGCCATTACAGCCTGTAACCGACTCTTAAACACCTCGTTATGTCTGGCCAAATATACCGAGTTTGTTTCAGTGTTGGATTCTCACTGTTTGTCACTCTTATCCTAACCCCAGCCTGTCACTTCTACCCGGCTGCCTTGCTTACTACCCCAGCCTGTCACCTCTACCCAGCCACTTTGCCTACTACCTAGCCTGTTACCTCTATCTTGTCATGCCTGCCTATTACTATGTCTCTCTATTCGCATGCTGCTACCATGGCAGATTTCCATTACCGTTCTGCTACCATGCTGCTGCAGTTGCCTCATTTGTTATTGCATACCCTATCATGCTGAAGTCGTCACCCTCATTGCTGTCACGCCACATCTCTGTTGCCGTACCGCGTTCCTCTACCACCACTCTACTACGGCGCACTACCCAGTACATTTAGTACCTTGCTGCCGCCATTACAATACGTGTCCCTTACTATAGCACCTACCATGATGCTGTTGCCACTATACCACTGCAACTATGTCATTGCCATCACAGCTTATTGCTGTACCTCTCTTATCGACATACACCTCTTATCACTGCGTCTCCCTCATTGTTGCCGTGCCGCATCCTTCTGCCACCGCCACATTACATTCTTTGTTACCACATCTTCCTCATTGCCCTATTGCTTTCTGTTTGTTGGTCTGAACTAGGCCTAGCCTCTCTACTCATCTGTTGTCAGGGTTTTCCTTGAGATTGTGGTTTTCCACTTCCCACGAAGGGAGTGGTTTTACATAACGAAGGTTTTTCAACCCCCACACTGCATCTCGGCTTCTATCCTGGCCATTTCAGTGCCAGCTATTCCAGCTGGACAGATTGACACTATCGCGAACATCGCTGCCGCCGCCATTACGTCGCCATCATACCGTGGTGCCTCCTTCGTGGTGCCTCCTTCGTCGCGATTCTCTTATTGCGCTTCCTTCTTCGTTGCGCCTCCCTTATTGCCGTATCTACGTCGTTGATGCGCCTCCGTCGTCGTCGCGCCTCCTCCATCGTCGCCGCGCTTTCTCCATCGTCATTGCGCTTCCCTCATTATTGCAACTTCCTCAATGCTGCAAATCTCATCGCCACGCCTTCCTCATTGTCGCGTCTACTTATTATCACATAGCGCGACCGACACATTTACGATTGAGAAACCGCTACCCGCCGTAGCTTCCCAACGCACATTTTCCTGTCGCAACTTCCGATTTTGCGCATTCTCGTCGCGACTTCATACCGAGCCTACCTAATTGAGTTTTCTCTTTAAGTCTTCCTTCTCCAGAAGCAAGCCTTAGGGGAAGAGGAACATAGTGGAGGATTTCTTTTGTGGAGGACACCCCCTTCTCATCATCAGCCATAAGTCATTATCCATCACTCAGCCTTTTATCAGCTTCCCAGTTCTCTCACTAGCCATTACCAGCCACCTCTCAAGATTCATTCTTCATTACCCATTCTCTCTCATCAGCCCTTCATTAGCCATCATCAGCCATTAGCAGTCATCCCTCAAGATTCATTCTTCATTACCCATCATCTATCAGCCCTCTGTCAGCCCTCTATCAGCTTTCCATCAGTAGCCTTCATCATCTCCCATTAAGTTAAGGCAGCCAATCTGCTCATTTCTTTTCGTGCTTTACGTTCATCTCAGCTTCCACTCAGTTGATTCACAGTCTCTCATAACCAGCCAGTTTTAGAACAAGGTGTCAGCAAACAAACACTCAGTCATATACAAGCATACATTCAAGAAGTCTCTAGCCACTCCCTCTCTCAAGCTGGTCAAGTCAATCAGTCAGGCCTAAGTGCCAAGTCAGTCAAGCAGTTATTTAGGCCATAGTTGCCAACCAGTCAGGCTACAAATGCCAACCAGTCAGGCCATAGTTGCCAACCAGAGTCAGGCCATAGTTGCCAAGTCATTATAGTCTCCCTGGGTTCTCTCCTTTATCCTTGCCATCTCATGCCAAACCTCACTGTTGCCAGTCTTACCTCAGGCCCCAAGGGTAGTGGGTAGAGTCCATGTGGCCCCCATCAAATTGCGAGGTACTGAGGACTAGTTAAATGGCTGATCTCACTGGTGCTGATGGATCTATCTGGGTAATGCCGATTCCCACAAGAGGGTAAGCTCCAGAGGTGAAGGCTCCTTTAGGGTGAAGCATGGTGATAGTGAATTGTTACTTGGTCAAGCTTAATGTGTGCCACACAAGGTGGATAGAACATGCATTAGGGGAGGTCTTGTAGCTGGTTGTTAATGCTGAGGTCCTTCTCTCCTTTCTTCCTGGTCCTCTCTTAGCTATTCATTCACTACTATGCTAGGTCATAGTGGGTATGTGTTAAGGGAGGAGCAGCCTACCTGAGGGGATCACAGTCATGGGTACTGTGGCAATAAAGTGAGGTTACCTTCAGTGAAGTACACACTCTTATTACAGAAGACAGACAAGACCATGAAGCCCATCATAGCCTAGTAAGCTTGGGGACCAAGCTTGGGGAAGAGGAACATATGTCATACGGACAGTATATTCACCCATCTCGCACTGTCATATACACTGTGCCTTACCTATACACACTTACACATTTACACTCATTCATATACCTAGCCACATACATCTAGTCATACACAGTCCACTCATACATACACAGTCCACTCACTCATACACAGTTCACTCACACTGTCATGCACACTGTGACTCACCTATATACACTTATCATACATACACAGTCATGTACCTTTGTACACAGTTCACTCACACTGCCGCACACTGTCCTCCACACTGTGCATCACTCATAAAGATGTGCACAGCCAGAAATGCCTTAGCAGGAATCCATACAAGTCTCGGCGAGCCTAACCATTTCGGCTCTAGTGTATTTTAGCTTGGCCTCTTAAGAATGTCTGAGCTCCCTTAAGTGGGGAAGGGGAACTTCTTCCTGTTCAGCACATTCTTGTGGCCCATACAACTTCATAACATGTGAAATACACTATCATTTACTCACACACTCTGGCTTCATTCCCTAGTGCACTACCTAGTGTATTGAGCTATGGCTCCAAGCCCCAGCATATACTGGCCCTTGTTACACCAAATTTTCGGATATGAAGAAACTGTTATCCAGATATGAAACTAACTCTATTCCGTTAGACACCCCAAACTAACTGGTTCGGGCCAGAAATTGTAGTTAAGAAGAGGAAGCATCGTTTCCGACGGTCTGCCACCTAAATTATAGGTATTTCCTGCCGTATATTTCACATCTTGGGTAGGTAAATGCTTTCGCATCACGACGTCATAAACTTTCTATTTGTAACACCTCCACACTCAAGATAAATACCGAATGTTCCGTACATCCTGTTAACATAAGTAATATCAGTCCTCAATACCATGTACAGTGTCTGTCTGTTTCCATCCCCTGATAATCCAAACGGCTCTTGGAACGGGTTATGCTATGTATCTGTCTGTCATACGGACAGTATATTCACCCATCTCGCACTGTCACATACACTGTGCTTTACCTATACACACATACACATTTACACTCATTCATATATCTAGCCACACAGTCCACTCACACATACACAGTCCACTCACACATACACAGTCCTGTAAGGGGGTTTGTCACGTAAATGGATTAAGCAAGGTGGTGTCGGACCAAAACGTAGATACTGAGGAATTACTACAGCTTAGAGAACTAAGAACGAACTCCGGCCGCTGGGCGGCTGGGCTACGGTATATACAGGATTGGTGTCCTAGCCGACACGTAGTAATTCCGATAGCGCTTCCGACTAGTAACGTCGTTTTGTGGTTTCGGCTATAGATCGCAACGTTGTGGCCACGCGTTCGCCGATCGATAGCCGAGCAGAGTTTTCAAGACTAGCGGTCGCTAGTATTAGCGCGACCCTTTACAAGTCCACTCACACATACACAGTCCACTCACTTATACACAGTTCACTCACACTGTCATGCACACTGTGACTCACCTATATACACTTATCATACATACACAGTCATGTACCTATGTACACAGTTCACTCACTGTCGCACACTGTCCTTCACACTGTGCATCACTCATAAAGATGTGCACAGCTAGAAATGCCTTAGCAGGAATCCATACAAGTCTCGGCGAGCCTAACCATTTCGGTTCTAGTGTATTTAGCTTGACCTCTTAAGAATGTCTGAGCTCCCTTAAGTGGGGAAGGGAAACTTCTTCCTGTTCAGCACATTCTTGTGGCCCATACAACTTCATAACATGTGGAATACACTATTCTTCCCTCATACATTCTGGCTTCATTTCCAGTGTACCACACTATAGTGTATTGAGCTACAGCTCCAAGCCCCAGCAGACACTGGCCCTTGTTACACTGTCAATAGACTGTCGGAATTAACCCATTGTTGTCTCTACCAAGAGTTCGCGGTCAGATTCAGTTAGTTTGGAGTGTTTAAGGAAATGGAGTTAGTTTCATATTTGGATAACGATTTCTTCATATCCGAAAATTTGGGGCGCTAAGTCTCAGCCTGGAACATTTGCTTTGTGTAATGTACATATTACGCAATGGCTATCTATAGACCTTCGGCTATCGTTGGTAACCGCTAATCTCCGACGCCTCGGAAATAGGGGTACCGACTGATAATTGGCGATACTATGAAAGCTACTATTTTCGGCGGTCTCGGGTTAGGGTTAGGGTTAGGGTTAGGGTTAGGGTTAGGGTTAGGGTTAGGGTTAGGGTTAGGGTTAGGGTTAGGGTTAGGGTTAGGGTTAGGGTTAGGGGGTTAGGGTTAGGGTTAGGGTTAGGGTTAGGGTTAGGGTAGGGTTAGGGTTAGGGGCGAGCGCGTAGCGCGAGCAGAAGTTTCGTCGGGGAAAAGAGCAACAAGAGAGTTCTACACACAATCGTAATCGTGCGTTTCGCCTGTGGCTCTTCAGGAACTCTTCAAAGAATGGCGAAGACCCGGGAATATATAATTCGAGGGTCGGGAAGTTGGGATGAGGGAAGAATTCCAAAGTACGCGCTTCGGTATTTTTCGTACGTAATGCTTATCTGCCGGCCCCAGGCTGGTTGTGAAAAATCTGCTTCTTACCCCGCTCTCGATCGGCCGCTTGTGCAGCGGCCGCCGGGCGGGGTAATCACAAACTTGCTCATATGCACTCGATCGGCCGCTTGTTCAGCGGCTTACGAGCGGGGTATTCGCAAGGACTTTCCACATTTAGCAAGCCGCGCTGCATGATGCAGCACAGCCCCCCTGCGGTCGCAGTGGTCGAAAGACCACTGCATTGTGTGGCCGAAGGCCACACGCAGGGCAAAGCCAGGGCGACGAATCACCTTCAACCAAGGAACCTAAACAGGCGCTCACACAGGGAGAAGGCTTTCCGCGCTTATTGAAGGCTTCGGGACCGAAGATAAGGAACTACGTCGATGGCGTTTTCCGAGCGAAAACTTAGTGCGCATCGTCTATTCTTGCGTCATCCAGGCCTTGGATTGTGCAACTTCCTTAGTGCATCGCGTCATTACGTTTCAAGTTTCGGACTTTAACCCAATTAGGGTGCCGGAACATTTACTTCGTGTAACGTACATATTACGCAATCGCTATCTATAGAACTTCGGCTATCGTCGGTACCCGCTGATCTCCGACGCCTCGGAGATAGGGGTACCGGCCGATAATTGCCGATACTATGAAAGTTACTATTTTCGGCGGTCTTAGGTTAGGGGTTGGGGTTAGGGGGGGCGCCCTCGAGACGGGTCAAAGGACTCATCCGTCCTCGGGGTCTAACGCCCAACCGGTAACTCTGAGTGTCGGGTTTAGTAACATTGCGATCGATGCGATGGAACAACTACTGATGTAAGGCTGGGGCGATTCACCGGCTCCCTCTCGTTAAGAGGGCGTCATAGGCTAGCGCCAGACGTCTATAACCTCACTGCGGCTACTTCTCACGACTCTGCTGACGGTCCCCCCTACGCGGGGTTCTCATGGCTCGAGTCATATTTCAGCGGCTTCACTATCAAGTATCATCTTGATCAGGAGGTTAATATGGTCATACATATTCCTCCCCCGTCGCAGCGAAGTGACTACCTGTTCGATGCCAGGTAATTCGCCTTTTGGATACTTAAGCAGTATTTCTTTGACGGGTTCCATCCTTATATATTCCCAGACTGGATTGTACTCTGACGGTAATATGTGGTTAACCGCCACCCTTTCGGCTTTCGCGTCCAGGGCCTCTGAAAACCACTTATCCAGTTCCTTCGGCGGATAGCCTCTCCGTAGAAGGTTTGCGTAAAGACGTTTCTCACACAGCTGTCTGTCGACGTCTCTGCTGCAGATAAGTCTATATCTCATGCGCTCAGCTTTGATGAAAGCCCTTTTAACGGATAAGGGATGCGCAGATGAGAAGGGAATGTATAAGTGCTTGTTAAGCGCTTTCTCGAATCCACGGGTTGCGAGACTTCCGTTAGATAGTAGTATCTCGACATCAAGAAAGTGAATCGATGAGTCAGATATTTCCCAGTTCACCGTTAGACCTGGGTACTTCCACTGACGCGTGAATTTCACGGCTTCATCGTGAGTTCCTTGGAAGAGTACGAATATAACATCGATATAGCGTCGAAACAGCTTTATCGCGTTGTGTTTGTACTTGAAATATTGTTTCTCGTATATGCCGCAAAACAGATTTGCGATGACCGGGGCGCAAGCCACACCCATCGCGAGTCCGCTCTTTTGCTTATACGTGACTCCTTGGAACACGAAGAAGTTGTTTGAGAGGACGTATTCCATCATAGATTTAATCCACTCCTTCTTCAATCGCCTTTGTACCCGAGGCAGCGTAGGATAAATACGGCTGATGGCATCCTCCTTGGGTATGTTGGTGTACATTGCGGAAACGTCTCCGGTGAGCAGCCAACAGTTGTCAAAGGGTCCTTCGGGCGACCGAATTTCTTCGATCAGTTCTTTCGTACTATTCAAGATAGTGCGATATTCGCTCAAAAGGGGTTGCAGCGCCCAGTCTACTACTTCGCCGACCCTGGATGTAATCCAGCTGTGGCTCGGGACAATCGGCCTCGAGCTCCAAGGTGTCTTATGTACCTTCGGGATGACGTGAAAAGACGGCACCCGTCGAAGACTGCCTTGCAGATAATCTCGTATCTGAGCGGGTAGGTTTGTAGTGGACGTAATCTCTGCGAGACCTAAGTCAAGTATTCTAAAGTCGATTTGCGTTAGCTCGTAAGCTGCCGCATTTCGCAAGTGAATTCTACATTGTTCGATATACCAGTCCTTGGTAAGCACTGAGAGCCCTAGATTTTTGTCCGTAATCTTGACGAGGTACTGCTTCTCGGTCAAGAAGGCTCTTCCGTTTCGCATTGCTGGGTTGAGTTCGACTCTCGACGGTGCTTTCTTAGCGATACGTTTCGCGTGCGCTACTAAGTATGCCCTTGCACGATTGAGTGCGTTCTCAATATTCTCAGATGCTAGTGGAGGTTCCCACTCTGGTTTCGGTATGTAGAATTCCGGAATATAACTTGGATTTTCCGGCCGGTCTAAGAATTCATACTTGATCCGGACCGATCGAATTAGCTTCTGTGTTGCTTCTTCGACTACTTGGAAGGACGGCGCGACATGAAAACAATATTTTCCATTAAAAGCGAGCATTTGTTCAATCTCTCTAGGTAGAATGACGCCAGGTCCGATAAAAACTTCTGCTTGTGAAGCTACTCTACTCTCGATATATCTCTGTGAGCTATTAACGAGGAGAAACCTGGCCTGTACACGCTCGGTCGCCTTCCAAAATGCGCCGGGAAAAGAGTAAATGTCAGTGGGTTTAAACCGCTTCGACTGACTGTCAACTAGAGATCCTAGTTGTTCTGCTTCCTCTTCTTCCCAGTCCCGCTTCCTTTTCCGACCGTACTTGCCCTCTTCCGTTTCTTGACTCCAGAGGATTTCGGGCCCAGTGGATGGGACTTCTTCGAAGGTTTCGCGCTTTTGGGCGATTTGCCTTTGCTTTTCTCCTTCGACTTCGAAGTGGTTTTCGCTTTGCCTGCCACGAAGGGAAAAGTCAGTAATACGTTTCGACACCCCACTTGCGGAACGCTTACCAGATGAAGTTTTTTTGGTCTTGAGCGACAACTTCTTAAACTCTCGCTCGACAAGAGTCTTAACGGTTTTGGCGACGTCGGAAGAATCGAGATCCTTCATGGTGACGTCGGCTTTCTGTCGAGCTTCGATTTTAGCTTGTCTTGCGACAAGCTCGGCGTGGTGCTTGGTCTGGCCAAGGGAGGTCGCCCGGCGAAGCCAGTGCGCGCCCATGTGGCTACAAGTCCGAATTTCCATGCGAAATGGGTTTGGATCGGACGAGAAAGCTGAACCCGTAAGAACAGAGTTCAAATCAGCACCGTCGGGATCCGACGCCGGCGAACAGGCGTCGTAGATCGACTTAACGATCTTCGCGTTTTTCGCAGTCAGAGACTGCTGAGACACCAGCCCGAGAAGAAATGTTTCCTCCTGAGCCTTAGTCTCTTGAAACTTCGAAAGCATGTCTGCTTTCAAAGTGTTCACGCGGGTGGTGATATCGTTGTTAAACGATCGCCAATCATCCCCACCGCTAAACTCCTTGCTCACTTGGAGCGAAGGAACCCTCAAAGCCGCATTGATGGACGGCGGAAGGGTTTTGGTGGCAACATAGTCCGAGAAGCTCGAGCGAGCCTTTTGGACGTGTGAGAGTTTCACACCCAGTTCGTAAGCCTCCTTAAGCGCGAGCTTGTAGAAGGGCTGTCCGATCCGGGGGATGCACACCAGCAAGTCAGGGAGGGGGCCCATCATTGCGAGATTGTCGGTGTCGTGTTTGCCGATGGGGGCGGACACGGGGACGGTGACGGGAGGGGCCATGATGAGGGTGGAAGAGTGAAAAACTCGACGAGAAGAATGGGTTAGGGGCGAGCGCGTAGCGCGAGCAGAAGTTTCGTCGGGGGAAAGAGCAACAAGAGAGTTCTACACACAATCGTAATCGTGCGTTTCGCCTGTGGCTCTTCAGGAACTCTTCAAAGAATGGCGAAGACCCGGGAATATATAATTCGAGGGTCGGGAAGTTGGGATGAGGGAAGAATTCCAAAGTACGCGCTTCGGTATTTTTCGTACGTAATGCTTATCTGCCGGCCCCAGGCTGGTTGTGAAAAATCTGCTTCTTACCCCGCTCTCGATCGGCCGCTTGTGCAGCGGCCGCCGGGCGGGGTAATCACAAACTTGCTCATATGCACTCGATCGGCCGCTTGTTCAGCGGCTTACGAGCGGGGTATTCGCAAGGACTTTCCACATTTAGCAAGCCGCGCTGCATGATGCAGCACAGCCCCCCTGCGGTCGCAGTGGTCGAAAGACCACTGCATTGTGTGGCCGAAGGCCACACGCAGGGCAAAGCCAGGGCGACGAATCACCTTCAACCAAGGAACCTAAACAGGCGCTCACACAGGGAGAAGGCTTTCCGCGCTTATTGAAGGCTTCGGGACCGAAGATAAGGAACTACGTCGGTGGCGTTTTCCGAGCGAAAACTTAGTGCGCATCGTCTATTCTTGCGTCATCCAGGCCTTGGATTGTGCAACTTCCTTAGTGCATCGCGTCATTACGTTTCAAGTTTCGGACTTTAACCCAATTAGGGTGCCGGAACATTTACTTCGTGTAACGTACATATTACGCAATCGTTATCTATAGAACTTCGGCTATCGTCGGTAACCGCTGATCTCCGACGCCTCGGAGATAGGGGTACCGGCCGATAATTGCCGATACTATGAAAGTTACTATTTTCGGCGGTCTCAGGTTAGGGGTTGGGGTTAGGGGGGGCGCCCTCGAGACGAGTCAAAGGACTCATCCGTCCTCGGGGTCTAACGCCCAACCGGTAACTCTGAGTGTCGGGTTTAGTAACATTGCGATCGATGCGATGGAACAACTACTGATGTAAGGCTGGGGCGATTCACCGGCTCCCTCTCGTTAAGAGGGCGTCATAGGCTAGCGCCAGACGTCTATAACCTCACTGCGGCTACTTCTCACGACTCTGCTGACGGTCCCCCCTACGCGGGGTTCTCATGGCTCGGGTCATATTTCAGCGGCTTCACTATCAAGTATCATCTTGTTCAGGAGGTTAATATGGTCATACATATTCCTCCCCCGTCGCAGCGAAGTGACTACCTGTTCGATGCCAGGTAATTCGCCTTTTGAATACTTAACCAGTATTTCTTTGACGGGTTCCATCCTTATATATTCCCAGACTGGATTGTACTCTGACGGTAATATGTGGTTAACCGCCACCCTTTCGGCTTTCGCGTCCAGGGCCTCTGAAAACCACTTATCCAGTTCCTTCGGCGGATAGCCTCTCCGTAGAAGGTTTGCGTAAAGACGTTTCTCACACAGCTGTCTGTCGACGTCTCTGCTGCAGATAAGTCTATATCTCATGCGCTCAGCTTTGATGAAAGCCCTTTTAACGGATAAGGGATGCGCAGATGAGAAGGGAATGTATAAGTGCTTGTTAAGCGCTTTCTCGAATACACGGGTTGCGAGACTTCCGTTAGATAGTAGTATCTCGACATCAAGAAAGTGAATCGATGAGTCAGATATTTCCCAGTTCACCGTTAGACCTGGGTACTTCCACTGACGCGTGAATTTCACGGCTTCATCGTGAGTTCCTTGGAAGAGTACGAATATATCATCGATATAGCGTCGAAACAGCTTTATCGCGTTGTGTTTGTACTTGAAATATTGTTTCTCGTATATGCCGCAAAACAGATTTGCGATGACCGGGGCGCAAGCCACACCCATCGCGAGTCCCCTCTTTTGCTTATACGTGACTCCTTGGAACTCGAAGAAGTTGTTTGAGAGGACGTATTCCATCATAGATTTAATCCACTCCTTCTTCAATCGCCTTTGTACCCGAGGCAGCGTAGGATAAATACGGCTGATGGCATCCTCCTTGGGTATGTTGGTGTACATTGCGGGAACGTCTCCGGTGAGCAGCCAACAGTTGTCAAAGGGTCCTTCGAGCGACCGAATTTCTTCGATCAGTTCTTTCGTACTATTCAAGATAGTGCGATATTCGCTCAAAAGGGGTTGCAGCGCCCAGTCTACTACTTCGCCGACCCTGGATGTAATCCAGCTGTGGCTCGGGACAATCGGCCTCGAGCTCCAAGGTGTCTTATGTACCTTCGGGATGACGTGAAAAGACGGCACCCGTCGAAGACTGCCTTGCAGATAATCTCGTATCTGAGCGGGTAGGTTTGTAGTGGACGTAATCTCTGCGAGACCTAAGTCAAGTATTCTAAAGTCGATTTGCGTTAGCTCGTAAGCTGCCGCATTTCGCAAGTGAATTCTACATTGTTCGATATACCAGTCCTTGGTAAGCACTGAGAGCCCTAGATTTTTGTCCGTAATCTTGACGAGGTACTGCTTCTCGGTCAAGAAGGCTCTTGCGTTTCGCATTGCTGGGTTGAGTTCGACTCTCGACGGTGCTTTCTTAGCGATACGTTTCGCGTGCGCTACTAAGTATGCCCTTGCACGATTGAGTGCGTTCTCAATATTCTCAGATGCTAGTGGAGGTTCCCACTCTGGTTTCGGTATGTAGAATTCCGGAATATAACTTGGATTTTCCGGCCGGTCTAAGAATTCATACTTGATCCGGTCCGATCGAATTAGCTTCTGTGTTGCTTCTTCGACTACTTGGAAGGACGGCGCGACATGAAAACAATATTTTCCATTAAAAGCGAGCATTTGTACAATCTCTCTAGGTAGAATGACGCCAGGTCCGATAAAAACTTCTGCTTGTGAAGCTACTCTACTCTCGATATATCTCTGTGAGCTATTAACGAGGAGAAACCTGGCCTGTACACGCTCGGTCGCCTTCCAAAATGCGCCGGGAAAAGAGTAAATGTCAGTGGGTTTAAACCGCTTCGACTGACTGTCAACTAGAGATCCTAGTTGTTCTGCTTCCTCTTCTTCCCAGTCCCGCTTCCTTTTCCGACCGTACTTGCCCTCTTCCGTTTCTTGACTCCAGAGGATTTCGGGCCCAGTGGATGGGACTTCTTCGAAGGTTTCGCGCTTTTGGGCGATTTGCCTTTGCTTTTCTCCTTCGACTTCGAAGTGGTTTTCGCTTTGCCTGCCACGAAGGGAAAAGTCAGTAATACGTTTCGACACCCCACTTGCGGAACGCTTACCAGATGAAGTTTTTTTGGTCTTGAGCGACAACTTCTTAAACTCTCGCCCGACAAGAGTCTTAACGGTTTTGGCGACGTCGGAAGAATCGAGATCCTTCATGGTGACGTCGGCTTTCTGTCGAGCTTCGATTTTAGCTTGTCTTGCGACAAGCTCGGCGTGGTGCTTGGTCTGGCCAAGGGAGGTCGCCCGGCGAAGCCAGTGGGCGCCCATGTGGCTACAAGTCCGAATTTCCATGCGAAATGGGTTTGGATCGGACGAGAAAGCTGAACCCGTAAGAACAGAGTTCAAATCAGCACCGTCGGGATTCGACGCCGGCGAACAGGCGTCGTAGATCGACTTAACGATCTTCGCGTTTTTCGCAGTCAGAGACTGCTGAGACACCAGCCCGAGAAGAAATGTTTCCTCCTGAGCCTTAGTCTCTTGAAACTTCGAAAGCATGTCTGCTTTCAAAGTGTTCACGCGGGTGGTGATATCGTTGTTAAACGATCGCCAATCATCACCACCGCTAAACTCCTTGCTCACTTGGAGCGAAGGAACCCTCAAAGCCGCATTGATGGACGGCGGAAGGGTTTTGGTGGCAACATAGTCCGAGAAGCTCGAGCGAGCCTTTTGGACGTGTGAGAGTTTCACACCCAGTTCGTAAGCCTCCTTAAGCGCGAGCTTGTAGAAGGGCTGTCCGATCCGGGGGATGCACACCAGCAAGTCAGGGAGGGAGCCCATCATTGCGAGATTGTCGGTGTCGTGTTTGCCGATGGGGGCGGACACGGGGACGGTGACGGGAGGGGCCATGATGAGGGTGGAAGAGTGAAAAACTCGACGAGAAGAATGGGTTAGGGGCGAGCGCGTAGCGCGAGCAGAAGTTTCGTCGGGGAAAAGAGCAACAAGAGAGTTCTACACACAATCGTAATCGTGCGTTTCGCCTGTGGCTCTTCAGGAACTCTTCAAAGAATGGCGAAGACCCGGGAATATATAATTCGAGGGTCGGGAAGTTGGGATGAGGGAAGAATTCCAAAGTACGCGCTTCGGTATTTTTCG